>OY755248.1:20077511-21333431 GCA_963576725.1 Azorinus chamasolen
GTCAAACAGACAAACAGTGTAGATCCAAACCATAAGGTTTCATTGTGAACCTCGTGATCTGGATATACACTGTATACAGTGTAAATAGACGACATCATTTTAGTGTTGTTAGTGTGTTTGTACTATATTTAGGATATGTGTGCTTGAAATGATTTACAATGAAAGTTTGTAAAACGGATTTGTCTTGTTTTAACTTCACGATTTATTTTTTAAAAAAAGATAACAAAAAATAAAATAACCAAAAGGAAATTGGCATTTTTCAAGTGGCATTTATTCCAGTGTCATTTTTTCACTTAACGGTGGCAATTTTCCAAGTGGCATATTTTCCAGTGGCATTTTTTTTTATAATAAATTTTTAATTCTCATTTTATTTTAATAAGATCTAGATATTAAGATATACAGTCTCATGGCGTTCATTTGTGTGTTGTAAAATGTCTTTCTGGATACTGTACAGTACCGTAATGTTCTAGTAAAGTATTTTAGAATAGATCTAGATAATATCAATCTAAACTATCTTTAGAACTAGAATTCACAATAATCTTAAATAGATCTAAATCGTTGAGGTTTAAGCTTAGCCATAGATCTAATTAGTCTTCTATTTTTCGGGAGGCTGTTTAACAAATCACAAGTTTACATTGTTTGGTAGTACTTACTGTTTCAGTAGAATCATTCCTGTTACGTAATAATTCATACCTTTGTTGATAAGACAGTGTTTGATAGATGACAGTTGTGTGATCACTGACCCTTGTCCCCTGCTGAGAAATTAGGGGATTTACTGACCATCTGGCACCTTTGATCGTTACTATTTTCCTAAGTCTAGTTAGTAAATTAGCAGTATACATGTTTTAGGCTGAGTAAGTAATGTAATAATATAGTCTCCAACTGTCTAACACAATTCATTTTCAGTATTCCAAAACAAATAGTTTGTATTGTTGAAATATTTGTATGCGGGAAATAAAAGTACCGACATTTGAAAGCTGTAGACCGAGACAAGATAGCTCGAAAAGCAACCCTCTGACCAGGGTCTTTACTGTTTATTATTCAAAATCATATAGCAAATTTAAATCTTATATAATGAATGGAATCTGCAGTTAAAACATGACCGGCCATTCCACCTTAAAATATAACCCTTTCTCTAATATAAACGTGTTTTCGTGCATTTTCAAACAGCGCATACCCAGATCATACGACTCAATAGGAGTCTGATCTGTTAATAAAATTGTAATAGGCCCGACTCTACTATAAATTTCATATCAACACCAAAACTATCTTGTCTACAAATGCCATATAAAACATTAGCTTATAAATATTCATTATATCATTATTTCTAACATGAATACTGAACAGGGAAAAGGTTAATCATCACAATGTAACAGAATAACAAGACTGTTTTCATAGTTATACAATTCATAAAAATATGTTTGCTTATCCCTTTACCATAATTATATAAACATATATATTTCCATGCCCTTGCAAACAGCGTACACCAAGATTTGGATGCGCCTATTGGAGCCGTATGATCGGGACCCACTCTGTTTGCTTATGAAAGTAAATCAGATCTGACTCTACATTTTCTACCAGTACAACAAAAGTCATGTAACGTTTACCTAAACCATTATGAAAATCAACTAATGAATATTATGATGTCATCTTTTCTGACAAATATTCAACAGGGAAAGGGTTGAAAACTACCGACAACCAACCTTAAAGTTACGAATTTAGCTAAAAGTGTATACCTGACATGACCCGGCAACAGAAATAAAAATTCTGAAAGCATGGACGCTTTTTCACGTGCTTGCATGCAGAATAGACCCGGATCAGATGGCTCCTATAGGAACCGTCTGATCAGGGTATTCTGTTTTCTTATAAATTTATGTTGGATCTGTCTCTACATTTTTTTCCCAATACCAAAACATCCTCAGTAAATATGCTATAATAATAATAATAATAATAATAAAATATTCATGATATCAGTATTTCTTACATGAATATTCACGGAGTAAAGGGTCCCAGCCAATTTATATGTGTATTACGATGTAAACTCTTAATTCTGGGTGGAATTTCACGCCTTGTGATTTTAAATTTATATAAATTTGCAACAAATAACTTTTTTGTCATGGTTTGCAGTATAGTATCCTGTGATACATCTTAAGAACGTTTGTAAATCTAATCAATATTATATCCTTTAGATATGACCCTGTACACAAATGCAGTTCATAATTGTTATTTATTGATCAGTTTCAATATGCAAACAAACACAGCATATCCTGACCTATAGGAGCTGTCTGATCTGGGTCTTCTCTGTTTGCTAGTGCGAGAAAAGGTGGGATAAAATGTTAATTGACATCACCACTCATAACTCATAATATTTAAATGGTTTTAAGATATTATTAAAAAATCAATATTTTGAATTTCGGTTGGAGTCCAAAATACTAATTTTGTTTATAATATTCAAGATACCAATCTGATTATTATAAAACAATTATGTTATTACACTAAATATTTTCACACTATACAGTTTTCCTTTTATAAATTCAAAAATATTTGTTATTACATTTTTTTTATACCTAAGGCATTTTTACCACTTCAACTGTGGCATGTTTACCTATGGCATATTTACCTAAGGCATTTTTACCTACATTCTTATAATACAAATATTTAACTTTTTTATTTAATTTTGTACTGTGCTGTACCCATGCCTTGAAAAGCTTAAATCTGTCAGAGACATATACATACAGTATATATCTCTATATCTGTTTTCAACTCCAGCGGTTGGCATGTTAAACCGTTGTTATTTTTGTTACATAGTCTGCAAAAAGTGTATTGTAGGCAAATACCTATGATAACATAAATAAGAAACTTAGACAAATCATGCAACATCTCGCGGCCAATGTACCAAATCACGCAAAGTCACGTTTGTAAATACATCTATTATTGGTCATACATTAAAACAATGATCGCTTTGGGTGCTCTACAATGTACGGAAACTACCCTGGTGTTTCAGCGCAGGGGGGGGGGGGGTCATTGATTTATGATCATCAATAAAGTTCCGACAACTTTAAAGGAAAGTCTTATCGGGTATTTCCGCTCTTTTGCGACTATCAAGATGTTACAATTCATTGGTTCAGTACCTTTCAGACCTACACATTGAAAAAGACATAATCAAATCAACTGTCACCTACAGGCGTGTCAATCACCAGTAGTTAACATTGCTCCCTCCCTCTCTCTCTCTCTCTCTCTCTCTCTCTCTCTCTCTCTCTCTCTCTCTCTCCTCTCTCCCGAGTTCCTCACTGTATACTGCACATATAAGCTTGTGACACATCGACTGTCTGTATGCTTCTCTCTCTCCTCTTTCTCTTCTCCCTTCCTCCCCCCCCTCTCTCTCTCCCCTCTCTCCTCTCTCTCTCTTTACCCCCCTCTCTCTCTAAGTCCCTCACTGTATACAGCCCATATAAGTTTGTAAGGCATTGTCTGTTTGCTTCAGTACCTTTAAGACGCACCCATTAAAAAAGACATAATCCAATCAACTGTCATCTATAGGCGTGTCAATCACCAATACTTAACATTACCCCCTCCCTCTCTCTCTCTCTCTCTCTCTCTCTCTCTCTCTCTCTCTCTCGAGTTCCTTACTGTATACTGTACATATACGCTTGTGACGCATCGTCTGTCAGTATGCTTCTCTCCCCCTTTCTCTCTGTTTGTCTCTTTGTCCGTCTCTTTGTCCGTCTCTCTGTCTCTGTCTCTGTCTGTCTGTCTGTCTGTCTCTGTCTCTGTCTCTGTCTCTGTCTCTCTCGCGTGCCCGCAGATATGAATTAACTACGTGAATTGTACTTTTGTGCTAGATAGAAATTTCTTTAACCCTTCTTCCGCTGAGTTTTCATATATAAATGCCCTCTATGAATATCTATCATCTCAACGTTTATATTCGTAATGAATACAGGAATAATTTCCGCAGGACGAATGTCAATTCATGTTTGATAGATCCTATAAGAAACCAGTGCACACCCTGATCATACAGCCTCTGAGAAATGTCTAATATGAGTCTGCACTGTTTTTAAATTGGGTCAATATATGCTACTAACATGAATAGGGTTAATATGAGTTAAATGAATAACAGTACGGTCGTAGCTTTGAACTCATTTGAAAGACAACGAAATGCCAATATTTGGATATCTGTTATTTCTGGTGGCTGTTTTATACAGATTTTTGATTGATGCAGGCGACTGCCTTGCGCCGTTTCAAAATCATACAGTAAGCTACAATAGTTTTCATCTATCTTCTGATATCAACTTAAATATTGTAGCTGCACTGAATGGTCTATCAAACAAAAATAGCTGTAATAGTATAGATTATTAGTGTAGATGCGTTTCGAACTTAAACCATTATTTAATCAACTGTTAGCATCTCTTCTTCGAATGAGACCCAAGTTAAAGCCTTTACTCCATACGTACTCATTTAAACGCATTCAATCTATTCCTACTCTCAAAAGATAGTTCTCCCCCGTACATGTTCTATATCGCAGCAGACGGTAGCTTAAAGCAGACTAGTTGAGAGTAAAGCAAAATGGTCCCATTCAGTCTGTTTTAAGCAAGCATCTGTCTTCAATACTAAACACAAACTTTGGAGTAAAGGATGAAGGTTTCAAAAAGAAGTATTTCAAGAAATAAACAAGTAATGGTTTTCCCCAAGACACATCTCTCCACCAACTTTAATACGCGTGTGGGGTCGAAACAAATATGACCGAATGCTCCCGACATGTATAATCTCTGCGCTACGCTTTTCCTGAAAATCAGATTGTGAAAATAATTACTGCTGGTATTTCGTATCTGTTTCTTTTCTCAAACATTTACAGTCTGGAAATCGTTAAAATCTGACCATAAATTGTAGATTTAGCAGAAAGAACCCGTTTCAGTCTCGTGTTTTGGGTGAAGGCTATATCTATTCACATATGTTATCTAATTTAATTTTGAATTTAAAATCTGACAGTATTCAATATGTGTTTCTTCAATTGAAAAAATGCACATGTATATGTACATGTACATGTAAGCTTGTGTATATCTTATCTAAATAATTTACATTTAAAGCGATTAAACGACTGCCAGTCATAAAGGAAGTTTTCGCGATGAAGCCTCGCAATCCACGCTGGTATCAGCACGGACTGCGACGGCTCCGCGGCGGTAATATCCCGTAGGCCAAATTTCGGTCCGCGGTAGACACAGATTTTGTCCGCGATGATCCATAAAAATTGTCCGCGCTGGAAAAAAGCGCTCAATTTATTTTGTCCGCGCTGGTAAAAAGGAAAACAAAAAGTCCGAGGGGCCTGTACTGTAACCAAAACCAAACCTCACCATTCAGCAAATTCTTAACATTTCCTTAACCCACCGTCGGTTTCATTTAGCGTGCGCAAGCGGTTAGATTGAGGAAGGACTGGATGCAGTTATTCCATTTGAGTGCAAATACTGCTAAATTATGAATTAATGATGTTTAAAACTGTAATAAATACACATCTTGCCTTATCATCTTATTTTGTAATAGGCTTGGGCACGAAGTAAATATTTACTTCGTGGCTTGGGTGATGTTTTTTAAAACATATGGAAATGTTCGGTATTAGGTGCTGTGGTGTTCGGTATTACATGCGTTGTTCGGTAATAGGGTTACATCAGGAACAATGTATTACTGTTTATAACTCATTCATTCAAGGTCATATAATGAAGCAGTAACAAGTAAAGGGACGTATACACATTGTTCTAGATAATGACCTTTAAAACATTTACGATAAGTGCATGTAATACCGAACTATATAAATTGCTGCTTAGGTGTTCGGTAATAGGTGCCCCCGCTCTATAGATATATATTAAAATGCTTTTGGTACAGTTTTATTATCTTTAAAGAAAGTATCATTTCATTTTGACAGTTTTGGCACATACGGTTACCATAGAACTGCTATTTTACAACAAAAAAAAACTTAACACGTCTACGTATATTTTTCTTTTTGAATTCACCATTACATTTTACATAATATATAAAAAATGGAAAATTCTATCAATTTCTTTCAATGTCTTCATTTATTTGCAGAATATATGTTCATTTTTGGTCGAATGAAGAAATACATGTATGAAATACTCATCTTGTAAAGAAACATGTTCAGATTACTATCTTTTTCATACAGTGTAAAAACAGCAATTCATGTTTGTTGTGTATAATATCATCCTTTTGTTTCCGTTTTATTATAGTTAAAGAAAGTAGAAGTTTTGACAGTTTTATATAACATATATATTTATTTTTATTTTTGAATTTACCATTAAATTTTACCTTATATACCAAAACTTTAGAAAATTATTTGAAAATGTAAGTTTAGAGATTTTATCGTCATGGGATTATGTTTCTTGCACCCACAACCTTGTAAATGAGACACTATATTTTAAAGCAGTTCAAATACAAGTAAAACACAGACCACTCGGCAGGTAAAAAAGGGCCCATAGTAGGTTGGTGAAGATCAGACGAAACTCTTTGAGTATGAGAGCAAACAAGGTTAAAGGCCACTTTAAAGGTGTAAAACCGACGAATTAGTGGCGTTTTGCATGGTTATACTTACGTTTCTAAAATGAATAAAATTTATTTTTTGGAGACGTTTCTGCTAAAAATATTGAATTTACGTGGAGTTTTATTTATTTAAACAAAACATAATTAAAACCATGTATAAACGTGACATACCTCAGCTTTCTTCACAACGGCGTTAAATAAGCCGACGGCTATCCCACATTGCTCTATTGATATTCGTCCCATAACGTATTTGCTAATGTGCGGCTTGATAGTCCGTGCACGAGAAAAGTATCGGACAAGTTTCCCGCCAGTCCATGACTTTCACGTGCACTTTGAGTAAGTTGTCATTTTATGGTTAACTGAGACGTGAAACAAAATTTGAAAACGATTTCAAATTCTAATTTCTGCCAATAGCCAACTCACAAAATTGTGTGCAGAAATTCGTGTTTATAAAACATAAGCGAAAAGAAGTGTTCACTTTTAAGATTCGTTAAGTCTATAATATACAGAAGTTGGAATACATAAAAATATGACAAATATCCCTAATGGGCTTCCGTAGGTATAGTAGTATAGAGTGAAACATTGAACGGGTATAAAGTAAGAAAACTAATATGGTAAAGTAACAAAATAGAAAATACAAAGATCATTCTTCTTAAAAAGGAAATACAATTTTAAGTGACACAATATGTCGGAAAGTACCGAAGCCACCATGAAGTGCAAAGTACGGTATAAAGGTGTATTGAAACGTATTGAATGCAGGACTATGCAGAACTAAGCCCTTTCCTAGCATGTTTCATTCAAAGCAGTTGATAAATAATAAGGAGTATGTGCCAAAAGTGACACATGTATTGACCTTATACTGTTGTCTGACAGTGACAATATATCTCAGGCAGGTATAATCAATTCTTCTTTTAGTGACCATAGTCCTGTCTTCTCATCTAGTGATGTAAATGAAGCATGACACACTTAAATAGTTATTTTTACAAGTTGTTGACAGTTACACAGCGTCAGAGAAATATAACCTACGTAATACTAACCCATCGTCAGAGAATACATATCTAAGAAAAAGTAACACAGCGTCAGAGAATAATGTCCTACGAAATACTAGCATAGCTTAAGAGATTACATATCTAGGAAATACTAACACATCATCAGAGAAAAATCACACTATTCGATTTTACTAGTTTTTATTAATGAAGAAACCAACCAAGTGTCAGTGAAAACAGATTAACAAAATAACTAACCAAGCGTCTGTGAATACGGAGCTACGAAATACTAGCACGAGGTCAGTGAATATATAATTTCGACATACTAGCACATCATCAGTGAATACAGACCTCCGACATACAAGTCCAGGCTCAGCGAATACGAAATATCAGCACATAATCAGTAAATAGATATTTACCAAATACTAAAACAACGTCGATGAATACGGACTTAGGACATACCAGCACAGAGTCAATGGATACAAAAATTACGATTTACTGACATACCGTCCGTAAATATAGACCTGCAAAATTCCAATCCACCGGCAGTGACTATAGACATACTAAATACTAACCCAGCGTCAGTGAATATTGACTTCAAAATACTAGTTCAACGTCGGTGAATATAGACCAGCGAAATACGTTAGATTTAGACAAAAATTGGGATCCTACAAAGAGGTTGACACTTTGTATATGAAATTGTACAAACATAAACATTAAAACTAGGGATGTCAACGAATAGGGATTTTGGTATTCGAATATTCGATAGGATTACTATTCGAATATTCGAATATTCGTTTACCTGTGACTGTCATGGTGACTGAGATTTTTTAATCATGTATAATTGAATCTACGTCGGAGCTGGAATATAGGCGTCTAATTTTTCGAAAGTTTTCTAATGTACGTTTTACCATGTTACTAGATGTCTATGTAAGTAAATTCTTATATTGATTCTGATTTGCATATGTTTGCCATCGCTGCCCCCTTATGAATGTTGTGAATCATGGAAATGCATTAAATTCACCATTGATTAAAGTGTTTGGCTTTGTTTTCTGTTATGTACATGATACGCCCAACTTCCGGTTAGAGACAACAAAAATTATCGCCATCGTCTCTTATTTAGTATTTCCAGTCATGTAAACTTGAGTACCGATATATGAGCTAAATTGCTGACCAGGGTCTACACTGTTTGCAATACGTTATGGATGGTTTTCCCATAACTGTGCTCAATTAGTATAAATTTAAGACATCCTAATTGCTGCCCATACAGAAACGAAACTAATTAAATACCCACGATTAGCTCGCGCTGCGCTTGGAAGTTTTACGAGCTGTGTATCAAAAAGTTCGGATCCTGCTCGGAGTCTCAACAGGATCCAAGCTGTTTGAACCTTGAAGTATTCGTTAAGCTGTGCTACATATCAACTGCGCTTGCGTTTCAGGTGGATATTTAATTAGTTTCCGGTCGGTAAGTTTTAAAACTGTTTGGGTCATAATGCCATTTAACTCAACATTAAGTTTCAAAGAAATAATTTAATATGCAGTAGAACCTGTATTAAGCGATCATAATTTTAAGCTGCAATGCGTTCAGTCTGCATTAAACAAAGACTTTTATTGAAGACCATATTTCTGTTACATTATGATCGTTATCCACAGGTTCTACTGTTATTAAAGTTATTATCTTTTCTATCCATATTTCCTTGAAATCTTCATTCTTTTTTGAAAAGGGAAAAGTACAAAGTACAAGACCGTATTATTTTCATTCTTTAATATACAACACAGGCAAAATCAATATAAGAAAAACACTTTCTTAACTCTTTGCACGCTGTGTAATTTTTTTGTTTGCAATAATTGTCGTCACGCGTACAATTGTTCTAAAATTGAATACTCTAAATGTCTTTTAAAAGCAAGGTTAATCATGTGGAGTTAATGATGTATACAAAGTCATTTTTCCAATTTTAATAAAGACAACAATTTCAAACATAACACTTACAGTATTTAAAATAGATTGCTTAATATGATGAGCAAACTGACAAACCAATCAAAAGTTGTTACTTTGATGTGCCGACTCTGATTTTCGCGACTCTGGCATTGTTTGCAGGTCAGTGTTTTAAACCGTACTTGACAAACAATGGCGGCAATCAGCGAATTAATTGGGAGTATACTAAATTAAAGGTGACTGTTTTTTTTTAAGTGTGTTAGCTGTTTGTCACTGGTTTGTTGATTCTCCCTTCGTCAGGGGATTAATTTATTGATGACAACACAGGTGTCACATGCAGCAGGGTAGCGGGGAGGACTTGTGCAGTGATGCATTTTCTGTAAGTAAGCAGATCACCGACAGTATCAATATATTTTTTTTTAATTTTTTTTTTATAAAAATGTATACACATAACTGAAACGAATATTCGAATGGTAAAATAGGGTTCGAATATTCGATTAAAAAACGAATATTCGAATATTCGAATATTCGTTGACATCCCTAATTAAAACATTGAAAATGGCTCAGATGATATAGTTTACAGGTGGACAAAACATAACATTTAAATCATTCAACTTTACACTGCATATCAAGGTAATCATGGACAAGCTTGACAGGTTCTACATATCACTGCGCGTTGTCAATGACATGAATCACGTATGTTTAACACGGAAAAGCCAAGTGTGGAGTAGTTCTCAATATGGCTAATACTAAGCCAGGTTTGTTGTTCCTATTATTCACTCATCGTCTCTAATATACATGTATTTGTAAATTGTAATTATCATAACGTACGATACAGTAAAACCTCTCTATAACGGCCACTTAATTAAATCAAGTATTTTGTGTAAAAGGCTGGTGGCTGCTTAAAGCATGGTGAAAGTAAAACAGAACGCTCCTGTAGGAGCGTTCTGTTTTACTTTCACCTATAGGAGCGTTATGTTTTACTTTCATCTTGCTTTAAGCAGCCACCTGCCCTAAATACCAATTAATTAACGCAATTTGGACGCCGTTATAGAGAGGTTTTACTGCAATAAGTTAGTACCATTGCTAGCTATAATACCCAAACGCCATTAAACCACCCACTTATACTGACGTTTACTTGTTATCTCTTTCTATTAGTATTATTACACACATACACGGACGTTTTACTCATATATAAAAATGTATGATTGAGTTTCGAGCATCTGACGGGCCGTACTTAGTGTAAGTTCAGCTGTGAAGGACCTGCCCAATAAGGTACCTGAGAAAGAACCAGGCGTCAATCTCAAAAGTTTAATAATCTCGTGGTCTGACTTCACTAACACATTTTCAAGTGTGGTTGTCAGTTTCTAAAATGCTGTAACTTCATCCGGGAATCAACCATTATTCCTCAAACATAACGCTAGACTTTGACAATATGAACATCTATTGCTGTAGTATTTAAATAATACAGAATTATTCCATTTGTAATAAGACATACTGTGCCAGACATGTAGATTATAAATAGGACTCTTTCAAATGTCAATTGGTGCAGAGCAAGGGGTACAGGTGTGTGTCAGATGTTGATATCACATGTCTATGTACAACATAGATATGTATTAAATATCAGTGGATGCAGATTAGTTTGATATCCAATGCCACAAAAATAGCTTTCTTACTTGGCTGTTGTTGTTTGGTGTAATTGTCACTGGGAATGTTCTTCAACGCCACTTTTGATAAACTACATAAGAATACCCTCTGACAATAATTAAACAAAAGGCATCTTCCTGTACACCTTCATCATCACCTCATCACCATTCTCCTCCTCGTCGTCGTGTCATCATTCTCGGAGTATGATGACTTGTTCAGCGCATCAGCGCTGTAAACTCAAACCTATCCATACGAGTGCATCTGTCCTTCAGCATCACATTACAATTTAGGACACGCACTGATTTAATGTTACTGGTTAAATGTTTAGTAATATATTAAATCTGTTAGGCTTTCATGAAACAGATAACAGACAGTGACTAACCACGTGGTCTACTGGTTATATAACGGATAGCAGACAGTGATTAGCCGTACTCTACTGGTTACATAACGGATAGCAGACAGAGATTAGCCTTACACTACTGGTTATATAATGGATAGCAGACAGAGATTAGCCATACTCTACTGGTTATATAACGGATAGCAGACAGTGATTAGCCATACCCTACTGGTTATATAACGGATAGCAGACAGAGATTAGCCTTACTGTACTTGTTATATAACGGATAGCAGACAGAGATTAGCCATACCCTACTGGTTACATAACGGATAACAGACAGATATAAGCCATACTCTACTGGTTATATAACGGATAGCAGACAGTGATTAGCCATACCCTACTGGTTATATAACGGATAGCAGATAGTGATAGCAGACAGTAATTAGCCATACCCTACTGGTTATATTACGGATAACAGACAGTGATTAGCCATACCCTACTGGTTATATAACGGATAACGAATGTGATAGATACGTTGCCATTATCTTTTTTGTGTCCACTTTGTGGGTGTAACATATTCGTTTTGGTGTGCATATAAAATCTTAAGCCACACGAATACAGCGCATCGAAATCGTTATTGAAGCGCACTGTAAGCGTACTAGAAACGCCCAAGTCCCAAAATTAAGCAATGACGGCGATTCTGTGGCGGTTTGGAATATTTTGGAGAAATGAGCGCAGTGGAAGCGCCGCCCAGTGTAATAGGGGTATTAGTTTTCATGTTATTATTTTTGAAAATTGAATACTGCTGAAGCCGGTGCTAGGGGGCGTGAGTAGTGTTGCACTTTTAATTACTACTGTTATATAACAGATGACATACAGTTACAAACCATGAGCTTCTGATTATACAAAGGATAACGGGTAGTGACTAACCATAGTCTTCTGTTTATATAACGGAAAGTGAGTAACTATGATCTACTAGATATATAACAGGTAATTGACAGTGATAAAACATCGTCTACTTGTTGTATAAGGGATAACGGAAAGTGAGTAACTATGATCTACTGGTTATATAGCAGATACGTGGCCATTGATTAAGCATGGTTATATAACGGATAACGTACAATGAGTAAATGTGATCTATTGTTTATGTTATAGATCATGGACAGTGATTAACCGTGGTCCTCTGGTTGTATAACGGATGATTGATAATGACTAACCATGGTCAACTGGTTAATATATAACGGTTAGCAGACAGTGACTAACAATAATCTACTAGTTATATAACCGAAGACAAACAGCGACTAACCATTGTATATTGATTATATATACCTATCGTGTAAACCGCAGTGGCAAACCATCGTCTGCTGGTTAGCTAACGAATAACGGACATTCACTAGTAATTATCTACTGATTACAGACTAACCATAGTCTACTACTAAATTAGATGATAATAGATAGTGACTAACTACGGTCCATGGGTTATATAATAGTTAACGGACAATGCCTACCCGTGGTATACTGGTTATATAACGGATAATTGGCAGTGTCTATCCATAGTCTACTAGTTATAAATAGTGTTCTCTTTGATTTTATGACAGAATGCATGTTACGTGTATTTTGAAATGATAATTTTTGAGAAAGGTTATTCAAGTATTTTAGTTATATAAGGGACAATGGGCAGTTATATACCTTGGTCTACTGGTTATATATCGGATTAAAGACAGTGCCTGACCATGTTCTACTGATTATATAACGGAAAACCGATATTTAATAGTCATGGTCTACTAATTACATAATAGATTATGGACAGTAACAAACCAATGTGTTACACAATGATTAACGGACACTGGCGGATCCACGGGTCAATGGTCTACTGGCCATAAAACGATGAATGGACAGTAACTAACCATGATCTACAGGTTACATACTGGATAATGGACAGTGACTAACCATTGCATACTAGTTGACTAACCATGGTCTACTGATTGTATAGCGGATAACGGAAATTTAGTCATGGTCTACTGATTACATAACGGATTACGGATAGTGACTAACCGTTGTCTACTACTCATATAACGGATAGCGGACAGTTACTAACCACGTTCTGGTTTTTTTAACGGAGAACAGACAGTGACTATTCATGGTTTACAGGTTATATAACGGACAACGAGCAGTAACTAACCATGGTCTGCTGATTATGTAACATACAATGGATAGTTAATAATCATGGTCAACTGGTTATATAACGGAAAACAGACAATGACAAGTCATGGTCTATTGGTTATATAACGGACAACGGACAGTTACTCACCATGGTCAGCAGATTATATAACGGAAATAGACAGTTGCAAACAAGGGTCAACTGGTTATATTACAGATAACGGGCATTGACAAATCATTGTCTACTGGTAATATAACAGATAACGGACAGTTACTTACCATGGTCTACTGGTTATATAATGAATGACAGTGACTAACTGTGGTCTACTGGTTATATTACGGATATTGGGCAGTTACTCACCATGATCTGTTGGTAATTGACGATAGTTATATGCATATAAACTATAAATTGACGATCATGTACAAGCATAACAATTATTGATAGTTTCATTTTAACAATGCCAGCACTGTAGACCTGAACTAATAATAATCACATTTTCTTTTAATGTACAAGACTTGTATTGGAAGAAGAAACACAGTTTCTGTTAACACTGAAGAGTAACATTTCAGACGCTGATCCGCGTGTTTGTTGATCGGGTATACACTGGTTGCAATGCCCAAGAATACTCCAGTAAAACCTCTCTATAACAGCCGCTAAATTACATCAAGTATGTTCAGTTAAATGCAGGTGGCTGCTAAAAGTAAGGTGAAAGTAAACCAGAACGCTCCCATATGAGCTTAAAGCATCCACTTGCCCCCTAAATACCAACTAATTAACACAGTTTAGTGGCCGTCATAGGGGGATTTTACTGTCTTTATACATGTTTAGGATGTTATTCGTCAATATGCCGTATACAGAGTGTATCATCTGAGTGTTGTAACAATATTTGATTTGTGATAATAGACTTGATAACAAACACTTTTCTTTTTCATGTTTTTCTTCGCCATCAAATGTGTAATCTCCTCATACATCGTGACATTCGTCAACTTTGCAGCGACATTTGTGTCGTGATGACCGGCACAGTGTCGCCATTGACGTCTTGCAACGGAGATGAAGTATCTCGGTATGTCGGCTACAATATCAGTCGCAACAAATGCATTTCATTTAACAATATTTACATTCGCCCTGCAACGTCCATATATAACCTTATTCTAAAAAGAAAGTTGCATTTTCCCATGAACGTTCATTACAATACCGGTTTGAGCCGGTTCTCCTTTTCCAAGAATTCCGCTGTGTAAGCGCGGAGTAATACTGTACTGACCCAGTTATGACCTATTCTAAGATTTATCAATGGAGAATCGATAAGTGACAATGTAAACATAAACACTCCACTTACTGAAACGTCAGCGATTAACGACGCTATGTGGTGAAGACCTCCAAATGTTTATTTTGCAATCCACGAATAAAAATGAAATAAATAAATCTAAATCAATGCTCTAGTAATGTACAGCTTCGTCTTGTATGTCTGGGAACTAAGAAATATCTATTATCAGCAGCAAACCGGGCAGACTCTGATCAGTCGGTTCCTGCATGGGCGGTCTCATCTGGGTCTACTATATTAGTACAACAAATGGCGACGTCAACATTAATTAGATCATCACGTTATTTGGGTCTACTATATTAGTGTAACATGAGGCGTCCGATCTGGGTCTACTATATTAGTGCGATAAATGACGACGTCGATCACCATTAATTAGATTCATATTCATTAATCACGTATTTAGTGGTGGTCATTGCAGAAAATGTAATGTCTAATTTACAAGATCTGAAGCAAAAAGAGAAGACCCCGATCAGACCCTGACCAGTCGGCTCCTACAGGAAACGTATGATCTGGATAAAATCCTGTTATTGAACTTGTACATGATGATACAACACAACATGTTGTCAATGGGTGTGAATCAAGTGTAGCAGACATTAATTGGAGCACCCATGAGTTTTAATCGGCCCTGAAAATTTGAAATGTGGCATCTTCTTACTGAGAATTATCACTTGAATACATAATATTGCCAACCTTAACAGCCGTGGCGTATCACAATATATTATCAAGTACTGAGTGAAACATAAATAAGGCAATGTCCTTACCGTCAACAAAGAAAAATCCGAGAATAAAATCAAATGTTGTGACCCGCTTTCGATCAAGCATGGCGGTGAGTAAATTGGCTTCGACACCGCGACCTACATTCAAGAAGAAGATGATTTAATACCAACATTTCGTAAATATATATGATTTGAAATATCTCGATAATCTTTTCTTTAAACATAGCTGGACAATTTACTGATTAAAATCTTGTATTAATTCTATATATATAATATGTGTTTGGGAGTATTTTTCATACCATATATAGAGATCCTACTACGTTAGTAACGAACCTGGGATCGACCTAGATAGCGGCTATTACGTGACCGGTATATAATATTTTTAAAAAATCCGTTGAAATATAAGAAATACAATGGAATATAAATACATGAATAAGAAATGAATGACGTGCTCCCGGTGTTCATTAGGTTATGCAACCCTTCGGGCTTCACTAACTTTGCTCGTAAAGCTATGCGTTGCATAACCTCATGGACACCGGAAGCACGTCATTCATTTCTTAAAGAATAACAAATGTTCGCCATTACAATTTACAAAAAGTACATGTAGTAAAAACAATAGAAGTATTATGTATGTTGGGACGTGTTATTAAAGGAAACAAAATACTGCAACATTAGATTCTTGCTAATGCGTCCACATAAGAGCCTGTTAAATCTAGAGATTATTTTATTCATTCTCTCCTATGCTATTTTTAGACCCAACCTCTTTAAATGTATCTACCGAAGAGGAGCATTAACTAGAGGAAAGGAAAACATTAGAACTTTGTAGTTTGAAACCATTGTGATAAAGAGCATTTGCTCCTATAGGAGCAAATGCCCTATTTACCACAATGGTTTCATAAAGCGACTTTTAAAGATGTGCCAAAATGCGTCACTAGGGGATAATGTGTTAACACATGCAGGACAAACGTAATGAAACAACTTTCTATAGCCGTTTTCTACATAACGTTGCTCTGTATTAAGCTACTACCTGCTTGAAAGGTACACAATTAGACTTCTTTTGAGTGGTCGTAAATAATCAAAATAAAACAAAAACACCACATGTAGGTTGCTATTTGACAACTACAAACATCTTCTGTGATAGACGTATACACGACACAATACTTAAGGTCAAGTGACTCAAGTATGTATCTCACAAAGCCGTTATACTATGGTCCATAAAATATTTCATATAACTTACCTCTTATTTGATTTAGTTGGCGACCATTGGATATCTGTGAATTGTGTCTAGGTCTAGATCTCTGCATATTACTGGCCAGATCAGACATATCAGACTATAACTTGAAACTTCAACATGTTTACTTAATGCATGTTATATGATGGATATCGTGGAACATCTATATCTGACAGCTGGGCATAAAATGTGATTGAAAAAACAGTTTTCATTTTTGTTACATATTATAATCTGCAGAGTGATAACAATAACATTACATATATAATTTAGTCAAAATGAATGATAAAAGTATTCAATAATATGTCTATTCTAATGTCTAAGCATTTAGTAATAGTATTTTTTCTTAAATCTTTTCCACAGGACTGTGTTGTTCACGAAGACTAGAGTTAGCAGTTTTAGTGTTGTTCGGGGTGCTTCTTACGTACTCCTTTCGCGTCGCGATGAGTGTTTCGATGGTATGCATGACTACAGTTGAAGAAAAATATTTCCCAAACGGCCATATCAAAAACAACCTGTCAAGATCTAAACCAACACACGAGTCAGTCCCAAAAGTACGTGTTATCAATACGCTGCTGTTCTCTGTTGTCTTATGTTTATCGATGACCTGTTGTTTTATGCATGTGACCTGATGAACTTTTGTCTTATGTATGTCTGCCAACGACCTCATGTCTCATGTGTGTGTGACAACGACCTCATGTCTTATGTATATGACCTGATGAACTCTTGTCTTATGTATGTGAGGCGATGAACTCATGTCTTATATATGTCTGACAACGACCTTATGTCTTATGTATGTGAGCCGATGAACTTTTGTCGTATGTATGTGAGCCGATGAACTATTTATTATGTATGTGAGCCGATGAACTCGTGTCTTATATATGTGAGCCGATGACCTCCTGCCTTATGTGTATGAGCCGATGACCTCCTGCCTTATGTATGTGGGCCGATGACATCCTGCCTTATGTATGTAAGCCGATGACCTCCTGCCTTATATATGTGAGCCGATGGCCTTCTTTCTTATGTAGGTGTACCGATGAAATACTGCTTATGACTGCAGAAGAACTCTTTTAGAAAGGAATATGATCCTCATTCACCTTTCTATTTTTAGTTAACTCCAGACTTTGACTGGGATAAACGTACACAAGGAATGATACTAGGCTCATTTTTCTGGGCATATTGCGCAACCCCAATTTTTGGAGGATGGTTAGCACAGAAAGTAGGAGGAACGAAACTATTTGGTCTGAGTGTGAGTCTATCCTCTGTGCTAACACTCATGACACCGGTTGCTGCTAACACACATGTTGCATTTCTTGTTATTGTCAGAGCTTTAGTCGGACTTGCACAGGTGAGATTCATGATGCTATTTTATGGATATAAACCGTAATGTTCGTTCACAAAAACTGCATGCAACTTATAATATGTATATAATAAACGGGAAGTGGGAGCTCCTTTGGAAGCAAAAGTAGCAATGCGGAAAGAGAAAATTGCAAACTCGGTTTTATTGAATGGGGTCATGAGCAGTTACTAAACGTGCAACGCTACTCGCACTCTTCGCATCGGTTTAATGGGTATTCCATTCTCATAACTAAAAGCATTTAAACTGATGATCCTGAAGAACATGAGAACGCATGAAGTACGGGGTGACTTTTAACGGCCGCGACAGAAAGACTTAACACCTCGCGACGTATTTTATATTATATCACTTTTGTTATTTGGAATTAAAAACCACCAATGTATTGCAATGTGCAATTGAACTTCGATATCTCGAACTCGGATAACTCGATCTTCGGGATAACACGAACTCAAAGTTCAGTCCTTTCAAAATCTTACAATACAGAATTACTCTGAAGTGTATCACTATGCATATCTAGAAACACATTTCACAGCTAAATGCAGTTATACAGTAATGCTGAAAGCTCCTGCAGGAGCTTTCAGCATTACTGTAGACCTGTATTAAGCTACGAACTTGAGAAATTGTGCAGATTTCAATTCAGATATCTCGGAATTCTGTTATCTCGAGCTAAATAGTATAGTCCTTTGAAGTTCGAGATATCGAAGTTATTGCTTTAATTGATAATGATTTATTTTAAGAATAGTTCATATTAGAAAAAATGCTATGGGTCCCATCATGTACATAGCTGCAAAGAATAAAGGTCATTAGGTATTGAATCAGACGTGTCCGGCATTACTTCTCTTAGATAAATATGATTTACATATAAATATTACGTGTGAGATATTTATATTTTAACCCGTGTAACAGAAGTCATGAGAGGTAAGGCTGAGCCAAGCCGCGATATTCTGGTTCAATAGTTGAATATATGAATGTCACGCACACTAGGCGTGTAACATTTATTTCATTTTGCAGAAATGCAATTTCAGAATATTACAAATATGACATTGCATAGTTGACGAGCGCGATATTGATTAATGTTATCGGGCATAATCCTGTACAACGTTTAGTAACATCTTCCCTCGTGAACGTGACGTCATGTACGTTAAGTTTTTAGTTGTTTGATTTCTTTGTGCTAGTGTTATGCTTTACTAGTAAATGTTTTACAAGTGAAATCACACAATCGAGACTCACTCAAATGCTGTCAATTTCAAAACAAAATTGGTAAAATCGACAATAAAGTAGTTTGTTATCATCTAAACCTCTCGACTGTCTGTGTCCGTATTGTTGGGGAAGGGGTACAACTTACAATAACACTTTAAACTTTTTATCGGCTGACATTGCACTGTCACTTAGTCACGTGTCACATAAGAAATTTATTTGGAATATACAATAGTGTAATTGACTAAGCTATAAGTTAAACATTGTGATATATATTACATCAGTTTGTTTCGAAATATATAAAATATTACATTTAATATCAGGGGACCATATGGCCCGCGCAACAGATGGTTTGGGCGAAATGGGCTCCGCCGTTAGAAAGGACGATACTCAGTGGATTCACTTTTTCAGGCAAGCGGGGTATTTTCGTTTTCCTTAGCCCTTTCCTTTTTTTTTCAATATTCATGTTAGAAATAATGCCATCATGAATATTTATTAGAATGACATATATACACATGATGTTTTGGTTTGATGTTATAATTTCATCAGCAAATATAGCACGCTCTGATTAGATAGCTCCTGCAGTCTGACCAGGGTATACTGCGTGCAGGCGTATTCAGGCGTGTTTGCTGAACGAAGGGTCTGTGACTCCTCTGAATTCTGAATCGTATTTTTGGACTCAGCAAACATAAACAACGACGTCCATGTTATGTTTGATCACAGGTTTTGCAATATAAGTTTCGAAATGATCTGTAATGGTTATAATATTTGTTATTTTAGATCTTTGGTCGAATGATTGGCTCAATGGCTACCTCTTCTGTCTGATTGAAGGTTATGCAAATCGGAATTGGTGTATAGCACCAGTATTACGAAAGCATTGCAAAAGGGTACTGTAGCTGTTAAAGATTTCGTAAAAATGTTACGTACTGATAGTGGCTGAGAAATTATAGTTTTGATCATTTTATAGTAATGTGATACTAATTCTGTTTTTCAAATCAACTCTCATTTTGCATCAATGATGAAGAATGCAGAACATCAATATACCACTTGCGCCACGCACGCATGCGCACACAACATTACAATACGGCATACACAAAACTACACCAAACAATATACAGACTAATTTAGCCAATGACATCGAAGGTAGTGGACTAGACATAACTATATATATCGGAAATCCCCGTGTTATTCTGGCACGGCCGACTAGATACATGTATCCGATGTAAATGTATATTGAGGCAGTGTATCATTTTGTTCTCTGGAATAGGAAGACCGGAAGATCTAGAACAAATAAACCCAATCGGACATTAAGTGGCCATTTAACCCTTTCCTCCTCGAATAGTCATTTAAGAAATAATTACGTCATGCATATTAAATATATTTATGCGTTTTAATAGTACATGGATACATGCATTTTGGCTATAACAGAAACATTAGAAAACAGAGCATACCCTGATCAGACGGCTCCTATGTGAGCCATCTGCTCTGGGTCTACTTTGATTGAAAAGACGTAGAAAAGCGTATTTATGGAGTAAAGAGTTAAAGTATATTCATGTGTATTTTAACCCTTCTCTTACTGAATTTTAAAATACGTTTCTCCTTCTTTACCCATGCCCTGTTGTATAATTACATATATCTTCACTGTGTACACGTATTTTGCTGTGCAATCACTGCTGTGGAGTGCACTGGTTGCACAACCAACTTGTAAATAGTGCAGACCCTGATGAGACAGCTCCTGCAGGAGCTGTCTCCTCTGGGTCTTCACTATTTGCAGGCAGGTATATTGACGCGAATAGCAAGCGAAGGGTTAACACATACTAAACACTAAACAGCAATGTTAGTAAATGATTGTTTGTGTGGAAAAAATAGAAAAAATGGATTGTTACGACTACAGTCCCGTCGGTTTGAAGTCAAAACAGGAAATGGCTCAAGTGGGCCTCGAGTGGTCAATGACGTCACGAACGTGACGTTGAGTCATCACGTGACGTTGAGTCATCGGAGTCACCGGTTTGGGGGTAAAACAGGAAATGACGTTAAGTGTACCTCAAGTGGGTGTCAAGTGGGAATTGACGTCATTGGGGGTCACGCTGCACTGAGTCATCGAAGTCACGCGATCCTGAGTCATAAAAACTTTCCGTAACACGTCATAAAACCAATCCCTTCGTGAAATCGCTACTTAAAACAATCGGCGTTAGAGCCAATCGCAGAGCACCACGTATCTCATTTGATCACACCACCGTGAATCAGACGTTAACTTCCTTTAAGTCGAGTGACACACACACTCCAACACGACGGTTATTACGAAACGTAACCAATCACCGACCTGCACGTACGTGATGAGAACGTCGACGTAAGTACGTTCAAGGTCCATACCACTCGAGATCGTCGTCTGCTGTATATAAGAGGCTTACTCCAACAGCGTGGGTTTTGTATCTCTAGTGATTTTCTGGATTTAAGACGTTACGTAAACATCGCAGTACGGAATTAATTATAAGGTAAGCTTTATATTCACTATTCTCTTTACCCTAAGCGCGTACTCTAACACAAATGATCCGACTATATCTCCACTACGAAATTACACTAGACCTTTTACAAACGAAAATCTGTATATTACTTTCAAGGGTCAAACTTCGTCATTAAAAGGTTTATGATGTTTTTTTTACATAAAGTCTAACATTTTTTCCAAAAAGGAAGCAAATAAATTATTGACTCTTCTATGATTCAAAGCCTGTTTAGCTAAATACATTTTAACAAACAAAAACGATATTCAGGGTTATAGTCCTCTCACACTGTTTACCATAAAATGGAAACAGGATCTTCACTTACTATACTAAATATGTTATTACTCCATAGACTGAAAAAGGTTTCGGCTAATCTATTTTAATTTAAAATAATTACCCACACATATAGCGAAAAAAAATGTGTAAGCATTATTTCTTAAAATTTAACTCACTACGCGAGATATAAACGACGGCCAGATAACTTTGAATCTGTCTTTACAACTTACAAGGGTCCGTATTAAGCGCCCGAAAAGCAGTCATTGACAAACCCTTAACCGGCGATTTACTCTGTCACTTTGTTTTTACAGTTTACCATTGGCATTTAGTATGTTAAATACGTTGATTTTTGATCATCGATTATACTAGAGTTCTATTTACTTTTCATCATTATTTATCAGACTAATGACTAATCTAATATCTATAAACATTATCTTCGACACGGTTATACTATTTCTACGATGAATTATTTAGATACCGCAGATACTAGTTTTAAGACAAACGCTATCCAAGTAAGTTTATATCCTACTCACCGAATCCCTTCAAGTACCTTTCCCTTCAAACAGGACAGGCCTCCTTCAACCTCTTAATAACGGACGTACACGGATTAGTTTAAATAGATTCGTCCGGTGCGGCAACGGATCAGTCTACTTTCACAGATTAAAAATACCCCGTTTCTAATTCTCATTTATACATACGTTAATTTGTGTTGACCACAGTGTATACTCCACTGAAATATACCTTAAAACCAACGTAAAAGAAACAACAACAACCACAAACAACATGACACAACTGTTTCAGTTTGTTAAATTTTATTAATATGTCGGAAACAATAGAATGAAGACGTTTTACTTGCATAGAGTTTGCCTACGTGTTATCGACCTTTAGCTTGCTCAGTTATAATCTAGCACCAAAAGAGTTGTAGAATAATGCAAAATAACCAGATAAGGTGACCCATAGTGAATTATTTGTATAAATAGGACTTACAATCATTTATCATATACCTTGACAGAAAATTTACTCAGTCTCACTTTTTATTGACTGCCCCTCGTACCTCTATTGTTTAGTGTCATAAGCTGAAGACAATGATATAAAGGTTATACGAGTTATCTTCCCTTTCTATTATCCGTAAACCTCTGTAACATTTACATTTTAGAATGGAGTCTCAGAACGTGGCCTCGGGGTTGATTGAAGAAGGCGTATCAGTGGATCAATTTTACGACTTTATCGCTTCTTACTGTATACAAGAAGATCCTTTCATCCAGCATGTCTTACACCATTTACTAATTGAAGAGAATATCCCGTCTTCTACGGAAAGAGACGTCGTGGATATTTTAACAGATTCAAGCAGTGAATTTCTCAGCGTGGAAGAAGACGAGTTCGAGCCCTGGTCACCAGGGTTCCAAGCGGCCGCTCTGACCCACGAAGACATCACATCTAACACCCTAGCCTGTCTGCAAGACGGAGAATTTAAGTGAGTATGTCGTGTACTATACTGAGTTTAACCCTAAAAGTATCGTAGTCCCAAAGCATATTATACACACAAAAAAAAAAATATTGATAAAACCTACTTTTCTCTTTCAGAATGGGCAAATCCTTTTATTGCGCCCGATGCCAAGCAGTATTTACGGAGTACCAGGCATATTCGAGACACCGGCAGACCCATTCCTCCGCACCCGCTACCCCGGGACCTTCCGGAGTTCGACCCAATGCCGGACCTGACATGGGCTCGGAGTTCAATGTCATTGAAATAGACCCGGATCTGGAATCCGATGTAACGGACAATGTACAAGTCGGTGGTGCCGAAGAGCCGGCCTACAGGATCGATCATACCGGAACCCGACGATTCGCTCGGGCCGTGGCCGTAGAAAAAACGTACAAAGTTCGCTTTAACGACCAGTGGCAGGGGCGACGACTCGTCAATTTACGAGAGCAACTCCACGGTCTTTTCGAGGAGCTCCTCGACAGGGCCCGTGACGGCATCAACGACAACGATCTGGTAAGGGTCATCCTCAGGCACGACGCGCTTAATCAAGCGGTGATTGTCCCTCTTCAGGAGGCGAATGACATGAACGTAGAAAAGATCATGTCCAAGATCGAGAACGTGTTACAGAGCGAGGAGACTTTAGCCGTGGACGAGTCTTTTCATGGTAAGTCAGTGTAAAATACGGTTTCATTCGTTATAGCGTTCCAAAATACAACGCTATTGCATTAAACTTTGCACGAGTGTTCCATTTAATATCCATGGGTATATACTATCGTGTTAATTTGTCTGTAATGTATCCTATCAAACTATGAACTGTACACTTATTTTAATCTTATTTCAGTCATCGTCGGTGCTTTACACATTCCTCAAGGGGCGGGTGGTCCAAGAAGAAGGATCACTAATCTCACTGGACCGGACAATTCCATCCATAAAAAGACGTCCATGGTGCAGATCGTCAACGACGATCAACTCTGCATGGCCAGGGCGATTGGAGTGGGATTGGCCAAGCATTGCGTAGTCCTCGATGCGGAATGGAAAGTCACGAAAGAAGCCCGTAAATTTCGGACCAACTCGGATATATTGGTCAGTGAGAGAAAAATATCTTCTTTCGGATTTATGAACATTAAAAATAAAAATCGTCAAGAACAAAAGCATCTGGCCCTGCTCCTCTGCGAAAAAGCCGGCGTGCCTACCAATCGGCCCGGGTCCCTCAACGACCTCCCGGCCTTCGAAGAAGCTCTCCGAGTCCGTATCGCCGTGGTGGCCGCGTCCCTGGGCAACAAATTTATCAGAGTACCCTCCAACGACCAAGAGGACTGGCCTCTGATCTATTTGTATCTGTTGGACCACGAAGGGGTCAGTCATTTCCACGCCATTACTAACATCGCCGGGTTCTTTTCGGCTATCTACTTTTGCGAGCGGTGCTTCAAGCAGTATGATCACAATACCGAGCATCGTTGCCAAAGCACGTGTCTCACATGCAAGAGTCGGAACTGCTCCGAAACGGATACCACGATGTCTTGTCGGTCATGTCACATGGTCTGTAGGTCGAGAGATTGTTTCGAGAGGCATCTGGTCAAGACTACCAGGAAGAACGGCGAAAAAGGGGACGTCACCCTCTCTCAATGCGACGAGTACTGGCGGTGCACCACCTGCAAGAAGGTGATAAATCGTTTCAAGAGGCCAGCGAAATTGCACCAGTGCGGCGAATGGCTCTGTAAGTGTTGCCAGTCCTTGGTGACGGGACACCACCGATGTTATTTGTTTCCCGAGGAGCCCAAGAAACCCTCGTCCAAATTCATTTTCTTCGACTTCGAGGCCACCCAGGACACGCTCGCTCAGTGCTCGGAAGGGTACGCCCCGGAGCAACCTGGCGCCAAATGTCAACGGTGCTTCAAGTCGTGGTGCGGCCAACCTAGACACGTCCCCAACTTCGTGGTAGCCCAAACGGTCTGCGACGTTTGTAAAGACCAGGAATTGACTCCGTATTCCAAGTGCGAGCAGTGCGGCAGCCGGTGTCACAGATGTGACGCCTGGGATAAAGAGACGTCGGCCTTCGTTCGACCGCCTTGCCCCGACACGTGCGGCTTGCGAGAGATCCTATTCCGAGGAGATCAGACCCTCGAAGAATTTGGCAACTGGTTATTCAACGCCCAGCATAAAGACGCTACCATCTTGGCTCACAACATGAAGGTCAGTATTAAGGCAGTCTCTACCAATCTATAATGTATAAAATGGACATCAATGTATCGATATTCAAAAACCAAAAAAACAACAACAACAAAACAACAACATGACATTAATATTTACGAAAATTAAAGTCGCGCTTATTTCTGTATCGTTACAGGGCTACGACGGCGTCTTCCTCCTAGAATACCTGGTCGGCCATAGCGTGCGTCCCTCCAAAATCATATACAACGGGTCCAAAATCATGTACATGGAAGTGGCTAAAGGGCTTCACATCCGGGTCCTCGACTCCCTGAACTTCCTACCCATGAAGTTAGCGGCGCTTCCCAAAGCATTCGGACTGTCGGAATTGTGCAAGGGTTACTTCCCCCATTTTTTCAACAAAAGGGAAAACCAATCTTACGTTGGACCCTTGCCGGATAAGAAGTCTTACGGGGTCGACTACATGTCTACCGTCGACAGAGAGGTCTTCTTGACATGGCACCGAGAGAAGACGGAAAGCGGCGCCGTTTTCGACTTCCGACGGGAAATGGAGGCCTATTGCCGGTCTGATGTAGACATTTTGCGGCGGGCTTGCCTCCAATTTAGACGCCTGATGTTGAATGCCACCGGGGTAGATCCGTTCCAGTACGTTACCATCGCCAGCGTCTGCATGGGGATCTACAAAATTAAGTTTCTGAAATTCGATAAACGCTCGAACGATTGGCGCCCTCTACCCTCCTCGGCGGAAGTGCAGAGCAAGAGGCCACTGACATCCCCCATCGCCCAGGTCCCCAGCGCCGGGTACGTCCAACGGGACACCTTTAGCAAGGCCTCAATTCAATGGTTAGAGTACCAAATGGAACTGGCCAGAAGAAACGGAGAGTCCCTTCACATAGAACACGCGATGAACGGGGGTGAGGTCAGAGTGTTAGGTACCTCCTACAAATTGGACGGGCGGGCTGGCAACACCGCGTACGAATACCACGGTAAGTGCGAACAGACGCTACAGTATTATTATATTAACCGCAAACTACGAATACATTTTCCACCTTTTGTTATACATAACGATGTAAACTAAAATAAGCCTTATTCTTTTCAGGTTGTTTGTGGCACGGATGCCCCCAGTGTTATCCGGAACGCACCGTCAAGAATTCGAAAACCGGGCAAAGCATGGATCAATTGTACGCCTTGACCCAAATTAAGAAAAAGGTGCTGACTCGTGACCTCCGATTCCGGTACGTGTGTATTTGGGAACACGAATGGCAGAAACGAATGGAAAAGGATCCCGACGTTCGAGACTTTGTGGCTACCCTGGACATCCAGGATAGGTTGGACCCGCGAGACTCCTTCTTCGGCGGCCGGACAAATGCCGCCAAACTTCACTGTGTGGCCAAGGAGTCGGAGAAAATCAACTACGTGGACTTTACCAGGTATCTATCCGCGTGGAACGATTTCGTACGCGTGACATTGACCTTAATGCATCGAAAACATTTCGACGTTAAAACCAGATTGCCTCGCAGACTTTGTTTTTTTTTCTCTTCGCAGCTTGTACCCGTACGTCAACAAATACAGCCGGTACCCCATCGGGCATCCTGAAATCGTTACTGACGATTTCGGAGACATCCGGTCCTACTTCGGACTGGCCAAAGTCAAGATCCTGGCGCCCCGAGGCTTATACCATCCGGTATTACCGTATAGGTCCAACGGCAAACTCAAGTTCCCGCTTTGTCGATCCTGCGCCGATAAAGAAAGCGCCCGGCCTTGTAGTCACACCGATGATCAGAGAGCCTTCGTGGGAACATGGTGCACGCCCGAAATCCAGAAGGCCCTTGAGAAAGGGTATACTCTCCTTAAAATCTACGAGGTGTACCACTGGGACGACTCCACCCAGTACGATCGGGACACAGGCACCGGAGGGTTGTTTACCGCTTACGTGAATACCTTCCTCAAGTTTAAGCAGGAAGCTTCGGGGTGGCCCGATTGGTGTAAGACGGAGACCGACAAAGAGAAATATGTCCGGGACTATTTTCGTAACGAGGGCGTTCAGCTGGACCCGGAAAACATAAAAAAGAACCCCGGACTCAGAGCCTTGGCCAAACTTTGTCTGAACAGGTAAATATAGTTCCTCTTTCCACCCTATTCGTCGAGCTTATTTCATTTTGTATCTCAGAGACGTGCCTTCTTCGCATAGACTTTATCATCGGTTTCGTATCTCTTTTTGCAGTTTCTGGGGAAAATTCGGTCAGCGACTCAACCAAGGGGTCTGCGAATTTATCCACGACTCCCAAATGGATAAGTTTTACAAATTGCTGACGGACCGTACTAAAAAGGTGAAAGACTTTCATATAATCAACGAGGAAAACCTTCACGTCGAGTTCGAGCACCAGTCGGGGTTTGTGCCGGAAGATATAAAAACCAACATCTTCTTGGCCACCTTCACAACCTGCTGGGCTCGGCTCAAATAGTACGACGTCCTGGGTCATCTCGGGGACCGGGTCCTGTACTACGACACGGACTCGGTCATCTACGTCAGCAGACCAGACCAATACGACCCTCCTCTGGGCGATTATTTAGGTAAGTTGGATTACGTTATAAATAATGGACTGACAGATAATCTCGCGTATATAGTCAAGACGAAAACTCTCTACCGCTAACTTTGGTCTATACTGACTGGTTTTGTTCCTTTGTACCTTGCAGGGGAACTGACCGACGAATTAAGTCAAGGGGATCACATCATCGAGTTTGTGAGCGGAGGGCCCAAAAACTACGCATACGAGACGGCTAAAGGCAAACGGACGTGCAAGATCCGGGGTTTTAGTCTGAACCACGCCAATGGCCTATTGCTGAATTTCGGCAGCGTAAGGGAAATGGTAGGGCACGTCGACCCGGACCATCCTACCACCTACGGGAAAAGGAAGCTGGACGATGGCGAGCAACCCCCTTCCAAGGTCATCGTGGTCAGTAATCCGTCCAAGATCACTAGGGACAAAAGCACTCGTCTTCTGTACAGTAGAGAAGAAAGAAAACGGTACAGGGTGGTGTACGACAAACGAGTGGTATTGGATAACTTGGATACACTGCCCTACGGTTATTAGGTTATAAGAGGAACTTTCACGCCAAGAAAACAACGAATCGGTCGATAAAAAAAAATGACTATGAATCGGTCTAGAGTGTACGTTCACTTGCATTATTTGGCGGCCCTGAGAGAGACCAGAGGCCGAAGACAATTGCTATCGAACATCACTCCCGCCCAAACCAAAGCCGTATGCGAAGTGATAAAACGGATCGTCGATGGCACCATCAACCCCTTACGACGTGACGTACAGACCTTCGAGAGGAAACGGACCCTGCTAAGAACCTTGGCTTCCGATCTCGTCAGCGTGTCCAGAAAAAAACAACTACTTAGGACACACCACTCTGTGGTCCCTATCATCCTGAGGGAACGTTACGTCATAGTCACCATCGCTGACGAATTGAGACTAGCTAGAATGAATCGCGAACAATAATAATAAGAGGAGACATCTTTAGATTTTATTTTTGTCTCGATCTATCGAACGTCATGAATTCTTGTCCGGAGTGTCACGGTACATTTTCCAGGAGGGACGTCATGTTACGTCATCTGAGAAATATACACCGAAAAGTGACACCGTCGCGGCAACGATATACGTTAGACAGACCGTCGTCGCCGCCATCCCGATATACGTCTGGACCTGCCCTGATGCGATGGTCGCCGCCGCTGTCACGCGGTTATACAGAAGTCGCATCGCCGCCGCCGCAGGAGGGTAGATATAGAGAAGACACGTCGTCAACGTCGCCGCCGCCGCCGCCGACGCGGGAGGGTAGATATAGAGAAGACACGCCGTCACCGTCGCCGCCGCCGCCGCCGCCGCTGCCGCCGCAGTCATGCAGATACGGGTTGCCGGTGACACCCTTTAGCGAAACCTATCCTCCGCTGAAACAAACTGCGAGCCTTTTACCGTTGGAACCCTGTTCTAGTATCATGGTCGCGGGGCCCACGGGTTCCGGAAAAACGCGATGGACGTTTACATTTCTTCGGCAACTCGATTATTTGTATCAGACGCCTCCTTCAAAGATTCTGTACTGTTACGGAATTTACCAATCGCTCTTCGAGGACATGGAAAGACGACTGCCTAATTTGACTTTACACCACGGGTTACCTACCGCGACAGAAATCGAAGAATTCGCCGGGGGTCAGCACGACCTAATAATCTTGGATGACTTGATGCACGAGGTACTGGAAAGTAAAACCGCCGAACTACTGTTTACGAGAGGCTGTCATCATAGAAAACTAAGCGTCGTGTTTATCACTCAAAACGTTTACGGTCAGGGGAAGTCGGCGAGAACCATCGCTCTGAATTGTTGGTATATGATACTATTCAAGAACATTCGGGGTACATCTCAGATTCAACATTTGGGACGTCAGTTATTTCCGGGCAAATCTGGGTGTTTGACTGAAGCTTTCCGAGATGCCACGAAAACACCATTCGGCTATCTAGTCATCGATCTGTCTCCCAGAGGACTAGACGAATATCGCCTTAGAACCAGGGTGTTCCGAGACGAAGACATCGTCATTTACAAATGTTTATAAGAGGCACCTACCTTTCAGTCACCTAACGTCTAACTATGAGCGATCTGGTAAAAAGTCAGTGGCCTTTTTTCGGGTTGTTTGTATCAAAATCGTCCGACAAGCAGAGACAAGCCTTACTGGACACCATCACCAAAGAACAACTAAGGGCTCTGATACAAATTATCGTCAACTTTCTGCAAAGAGTTCTGACGGTACAGCCTTCCGTTATCGCTACGTTGAAACCTTACAAACGTCTGTTAAGACGTCTGGCAGATACGACAGTCGCTCTAAAGTATAAACGAAAAATATTGAGAAGGAGAGCTAAAGCGGTGTTCCTGTTCCTGAGAGCCGTGGAAACCCCGTTGAAGGTTTACTTGAAAAAATGAGCGCTGTGCGAAAGTCGGTGCTACTGCCATTCGACAAATATCAACGACTAATCGTCGGGTTATCTACTAGCGAAGAGACTACAGAAAGGGTGCGGGATAGAGTCGTTCCCCCATCAACGGAGAAGCGAACCGCTCCCATAAAACGCCGGATCAAGGTGTCGCGAGATATACCGTTAGAAAGACAAAGGCAGCTGGCCGTACCGCCGGGTATTCCAGCTAGAACCGAAACACCGAAAAAACCTAGGAGTAAAACGCTGAAACGGTGGATCGAGGTTTAAAAGGCGATATGTCAGACTGGAAAGACTATCTAGCTTCCATTTATTTCGAACCCAGTCATCCCGGAAGTTTCGGTGGACCGGACAAGCTCTACCGAATAGTAAAAGCTGAGGGAAAATTTAAAATCGGAAAATACAGAATAGCAAAGTGGCTTAGAGACCAAGACGCCTATTCTCTGACGAAAGGCGTGAGACGCAAGTTTATTCGATCCAGAGTAATCGTGGAAGGACTGGACAGTCAATGGGACGTGGATCTCATGGATTTAAAAGACTTGGCTGATGAGAGCGACGGTTATCAGTACGTCTTGGTGGCAATTGACATATTTTCGCGGTTCGCGTCCTGTCATCCCGTTAGAAGTAAAGCCGGAAAAGATATGGTGGAAGCGTTTAGGAAATTGTTGGAGCCGTCTCGGCATCCTAAAGCGATACGAACGGACAAGGGTAAAGAATTTAATAACAAACTGGTGCGCGAGTTTTTGGACCAGAGAGGTATCAAACACTTTAACGCGCGGAATACGGAAACGAAGGCCAACTACGCTGAGAGGTTGATCAAGACGATTAAACACAAATTATATCGTTATTTCATTCACAGTAGAACCAAGAGATACGCGGACGTCCTAAAAGACATCGTCCAAAGTTACAATCGTACGACACACTCGAGTTTGGGACGCAGTCCCGCTTCCATTAACGAAAGCAACGAGAACGAAAGTAGATACGAACAGTTTATCATAAGACGAAAAGGAGCCAAGAGAAGACCCAAACCCAAATCGCCTCATCCTAAAAGAAAAAAGTACGCTTTCCGAGTAGGTCAGGTGGTTCGGGTCTCGCGCATTAGAAATGTGTTTGACCGCGAATATTCCCAAAAGTGGACCGGGGAATTGTTTAAAGTGCAACGCAGATTCAGAAGAGAAGATTTACCCTTATATGGGTTGGTGGACTGGTCTGGAGAAGATGTGACGGGTACATTTTACGAACAAGAGTTACAAGCAGTGAACGTCGATGATAACAAGGAATATTTCGTAGAGAAGGTGATTAGAAAGAGAACGAAAAACAGGAAACCGGAAGTACTAGTCCGATGGTTACACTGGCCTAAAAAGTACGATTCGTGGATACCGAAAGACGATCTGCGATATTATAGCTAATAAGAGGCTACATTGTCGTGTTTTACGAAAACAACATGGAAAGAGAACACAGTCAAGAGTGGCGATTTTTCGGAAGCAGAGTTCCCAAAGCCGAAATCGTTTACATTTGTCAGATCATCATCGTGTACGTGATCATCATCACCTCGATTGTCAATCTGTCTCTGAACAACGGCAACCCCGAGCTTTGGATCAGTTTACTCTGTAGCGCCATAGGATACGCCCTTCCATCCCCGACTCCCAATCATGAACGAACACTACCTGTTTCTAACCAACGACTCGTCGAAAGAGAGGTATCCTTCTAACGAGCCGGGAGATTTCACGGTCGAGTTACCTCACAGTTACCTATTGGAAGGAGAGTGGACATGCAGTCTGAAAGAAATACAAATACCGGTCAGAGAAGATATCGTCTACGTGTGCTCGGACATGTGCGACGAATCTTACGCCGAAAACACCATGATGCCAGTGCTGAGAGCGTTACAGAAACCTACCGGGAAAAGCGTGATGACCTACTTTCTCTTTGACGATCCTATGTACGTGAGAATTAAACCGAAGGTCTTGAATCGAATCAGAATCTTTATAAGAGGCAGACAGATGGGGCTAGTCAGGGTCAATAAAACGGTTCGCTGCACCGTTCATTTGAAGCGATGGAAGTAGAGAAATGGACGAGACATTTTCGAAGAATGGCGGAGGGAAAACTACGACCGAATCACAAAGGGTTCTACATCGTGGAAGAAGTACAGAGCGGTGGAGAATCTAGAGAACCGGAAATCAAATTCGTCACTCCTATCGCTCAGGCCATAGAACTGGCCAAGTCGGAACTGAAAGATAATAAGAGTAGGCCTCTCCCTCTAGAAAAGAAGAAAGGTAATAAGAGAACCTCTACCGTGACAAACAAGGCATTCAAGAAACAGAAAGTCGTAGATAAAGTTTTCTGAGACACGATGAGTACGGAAAAGCACGAGAATGACGTGGCCCTTTTTGATACGCCGGAATTGGAAATGGCCACGCAGAAGCGAGAATGGATCACGGTCAGACCCATCAACCAACTGACAGAAGGCGCGGCCATAGAGTTCAATATTCCAGGGACGTCCATGACATACATTGATCTCAATAATTTACTTCTTCTGGTCAAACTCAAAATCGTGAAAGCGGATGGATCCAACATCGAGGCGGGAGACCCCGTCGGTCTGACCAACAACCCTTTGCATAGCATATTCTCTCAGGTGGACGTAAACCTACAGCAACATCCCACCACCGAAATCGGCGCGAATTACGCTTATAAAGCCTAACTGGACACGCTTTTAGAATGCAAGAGTCAACACGATTTGGACTGTCAGCTCTTTATCAAAGACGACGGAGGTATAGATATGGACGCCACCGATCCGCCAGATACCAATACACGAAACTGAGTAAAGAAGTGGACCTCGCCGGACGTTTACGCGTTGACCTATGCCAACAAGACAGGTTGATTCTCAACGGCGTTCCTATTAACGTCAAGCTATGGCAAAATTCGGATAGGTTCAGGCTACTAGCGAAAGACGACACGGAGGGATACAAAGTACGAATCACCGAAGCGTCGTTAAAAGTAGCCATGGTCAAATTGAATCCTAACGTTATCCTGGGACAGGCTAACGCTATCAAAACGTCGGACGCCATGTACCCCTACAGCCGTTCAGTCATCAAGACGTACGCGATACCGCAAGGACAATTTTCGTTCATTACCGATGACGTCTTTCAAGGCGAAGTACCTCAACAACTGATAGTCGGTTTAGTGGAGTCTGCCGCCGCGCACGGTTCCTACGTCAAGAACCCGTTCAATTTTCAACACGTCAACTGTATTTACGCGGGATTCTTCGTCGACGGACAATCCACGCCATCGGAACCGTTACAACCCAATTATAAGAGCGATCAATTCATTGAGGCGTATCAGAGACTGTACTCGGACGGCACGGACAGAGCCATTTACGTCAAGAGATCGGACTTCAAGGGAGGATACTGTCTGTACGTCTTCAGACCCAACGGCGATACGAAAGATAGACCGGATGAGAGGGCTCACACTCGTCTGGAATTGAAATTTTCCGAACCTCTACCCAGTGCCTGTACGGTCATCGTTTACGCCAAATTTCCGGCTCTCATGAGAATCGACGCTAGTAGAAAGATTAGTTTGGAATGATGGACGGGCGGCAGATCACGAATATTCTGATGAGAGACGCCTCGGCTCGAAAGCAGTTTGGCGGCGTACTTGCCGCCGATGAAATACCGGAAGTGATAAGACATCGACCCAGACTCTACGTGGTAAACACCGATGACAGAGGACAACCCGGAACTCACTGGACGGCATTTTACTTTCCCAGATACGGACCGGCCGAATTCTTTGACTCACTGGGACGGGGTCCTGGACATTACCGTCGACGATTCAAGAGCGCATTAAAAAGGAACGGACCTCGTTACCTGCACAATCGCGTTAAAATACAAACGGATGGTACGAGTACGTGCGGACAATACTGTATACATTACGTCAAACTCAGATGTCGTGGTTGGAGTATGAAGCGAATAGTACGCTTCCTAGGAACGATAAGAAATATATACCGCTTTACGTATTGACTATTTTTTTTCTCTCTAAAGATGTTGAAATGTTGAGTGTTGACTGATGCGTATGTTTTAGCGGTTTAGTGTTGTGGATGTTGGTACTTTTTTTATGTATTGTAATTCGTTTTTGTAATGACTGCGTGTAATATGTGCTGTAACTAAATGTATTAAAATGTGGAGAAAAAAAATCAGGTCGTTTGTTACGTGTCATTTTCCTTTAGTAAACCATTTATACCGAACTGATAGGAAACTTTACTCCTTTTTGCTGGCGATGTAGATTTCTCATTCAAGGGTCCTAAAGACGGACGCCATTTAAAATAAGTACGGCGTATCCATTGACTCCAGGAATGAAGTCTATACCGTAGGGCAAATAAGAGTAAATTTTCGTATCGGGAGGGTTATAAAAAAGGTGAATAAGAATGAAAACATAAAGAATAAACGCAAAAGTGTTTTTATATACAACTTTATGAACCCCGCTAGATACAGTGCGTCGGGGATTAGGGCCGTCCCACCGATCGCACTTTACAATAATAATGGCATTTCTATCAAAATAGGTATACATATATAGTACAATTGCTTTTGATTTTGAATACCCGTCATCAACACCGACCCCGTATGAAAACACGTAAAATGGACAGTTTCTTTCTTGAACATGGCCGCGGGAAACAGTTCCGGTTCGTAGTGTCCGTCGTAATATCGAGCCACTTTGACTAAATCCAATGGTCCGGCCGTTTTAAATGAAGCCGATATAGTAATCACCTTAATTAAGGATAATGTAACTGACCAACCCTGCCGTTGAATGCTTCTGGCGTAACGTCTTAATCTCCGTTTGGCTTCCGACACGGTCTTGATATTTCCGTTGACCGTGATCTTGCCCTATGAAAACACCATACAATGTCCCCCGATCTTTGGGTTTTTCCACTGAACTCCGGAGTATCGGGTTGGATCGTATATAATATTCCTATTAGAGTTAGTCAATGATCGTAAATCGATCTGGCAGTTCAAATCGGCCGTACACACGACGTTGGTGATCATAGTGTTACCAGTTGGTATAGTCGTTGGGGTTACACTCGGAGCAACGAAGATAACCGAGTTGATTAGCGTGGTCGCTCTGAAATTGACACGGTACCACGCTATCGAGTTCGGGAAGGAGCGTCCCCACGCCAGAGATCACTCCCTTTAAATGACGGTATTCGTCGGGTCTCAGACACAACCCTTTCTTACAGGGTACGACTTCCTCCTCGGGTTTCCAATACTGCCGTATATCCACGCAAGGGTTGTTGTCTCGAACGGTACAGAACACGTTACCACCGAGATGTAGTTGATGGGCGGTCCCGTTACTCAAAGCCGCGTCGACCTTTTCCAAACTATCTACCAGATTTTTCCATCGCATTAAAGTCAGACTTATACCTTTCTTGGTGGGTTTATCGCTGTCCCACTCTCTCAGGTCCACTCGTTTTTCGCCTTTCCATTCGGCTATTTTAACGTATCTCTGATTACCCAAGGCGAAACTGACGGTACTATCCATTCTGTGCGAGATGCTATACTGATATTCAGAGCTCTGGAACGCCTTATTTTATACCATATGGATGACGTCACTAACCACTCTTCTCATTGGTTGCCTTAAGGAGATGATGTCAGTCGATGAGTCATAGTATAGGATGGGTCAGTAGGTGAATCATAGTATAGGATGACTCACACGAAAATCCTTATATAATTAGTCACTCTTTGTCTGCAGAAACAGCACGTGTTGTTACGGAGCACTCGATCGCCGCACGCGGAACACAGGGTATGTCCGCAGGGATTTAAAGCGATCGAAATGTCGAGTTCCATGCAAATGGTACACTTTAAGCGATCTTCCGTCTCTCCGGCGCCTCTGGAATCTCTGCTGGTTATTTGGATTTGAGGAGTTTGGACGCTGTCGGTTTCGATATTTGACATCAATATAGTCGCGAGATGAGCGGCGTCGCACGCCAAAAGAGATTCAATGAAGGTCTGAAAGGCGTGGGGGCCCCTTTTCTGAATCACGGATAATAAATGTCTAGTTTTTTGGCTCGAAGTCTGTTTAGATTCGAGTTCTTCTCTCATTCCCATGGTTAGAATGTTCCGTTCGACTAGAATATCCGCGATATTAGATATTTGATCCGAGGTTAAAGAGCGAACGAGAGTCGTCCAACCCTTTCTGATAGCGGTTCTGTGTATCTCTTCCATGAATGACTGAGGACTAAATGTTATATTATCGTTACTACGTATATATTTAGTCTTTTTAATATATGTATATATGTGTCGTGACTACGTTTAATGAGTTCATGACTCACACACCCCGTGATGATTCAGGACCGCGTGGCCCCAATGATTCAGGACCGCGTGACCCCGATGATTCAGTGCAGCGTGACCCCCGATGACGTCAATTCCCACTTGACACCCACTTGACGTACACTTAACGTCATTTCCTGTTTTGCCCCCAAACCGGTGACTCCGATGACTCAACGTCACGTGATGACTCAACGTCACGTTCGTGACGTCATTGACCACTCGAGGCCCACTTGAGCCATTTCCTGTTTTGACTTCAAACCGACGGGACTGTAGTGTTACGGAAACACTCGGAACAGCGCTCGCCATCTGTCGTAAGATTCAAATTTACATACCGGAAATCATCATTCGATATATATGTAGGCCAACAACCAGCGTCACCTTGTTCCGAAATAGAATCGGAGTAATTCAAAAATTGGCCGAAGGTGTCCGCTGATTTCTGTACAATATCCCCGTTCTAAAAATATTCGGATAGTGATATTATTTTGCTGAACAAGCATTATTTTCATTGTACATATACGTGTAGAGCTTCTGGTGTCGATTTGTTGATATGAAATATGCACAGAATACATCTTAAGACAGGTGGTAACGTAATGCATGTCGAAAGTAGTACAAAATGAACCCAATCCCTCATATTGACGCCTTTAAACGCCTCTGCAAAAGTCACCTGTTGAAACCGTTGTGATAAATAGAGCATTTGCTCCTACAGGAGCAAATGCTCTATTTATCACAGTGGTTTCAAACTACAAATTAAAAAACTTTCACTTTCTCTAGTTAATGCTCCTTTTCGGTAGATTTATTCAAAGAGGTAGGATCTAAAAATAGTCTATGAGGTAATGGGTTAAGGCGGATTCTACTGTCAGAGCATGAATTCAGCTATATTAACAATGCAGACAGCTAAACATGGTATAAATAAACTAAAACAAAAACATGCATACAGTAAAACCCCTCTAATGCGACCACTTCTTGGATAAACATGTCTGTCTTTATAAGCAGGTGGTTGCTTAAACCAGGACGAATGTTAAACAAAAAGCTCCTATATTTTCTATAACATTTGTCCTGCATTAAGCTACCACCTGCCTCTGCCTACCAGAAGAATGCCCAATTTTGGTTGTCGCATTAGAGGGGTTTTACTGTGCATTATGACTGCCACACAATTGATACAGTTCCGGCTTAGTAGACGTGGCAGAGATGAACGTTATGCTATGTAATAAGTCTTAACGACATGTTTGCGGAAAAATGAAATGCGTGCGACATCCAGAGACATAGATTATGGTGTGTACGACTTGGGCACTGAGATTGCCATATGCCCATCGATATTCAGTTTTATATAAGGACACCAGATTTCGATTTGGAATGTTTATATAGGTAAATTGAATTTCGAGCTCAAATGTCTAGCTCGCCCTTCGACATACGATTTTATTGAAGGACATCGAATGTCAAGCTTGAATATCTAGCTCGTCATTGACATTTGGTTTTATATCAGGAATTGAATATCGAGCAGGATTGTCTAGCTCCCCATTGACATTCAATGGTATTATTATAAATTTATTGTTTAATTTCATTCCTGTATCATTTGTACCTGATGATACTTTTCAAATATGTATTTTTCTTTAGAATACCAGGTGCCCATTATATTTACAGTAAAACCTCTCTATAATGGGCAGGTGGCTGCTTAAAGCTCATATGGGAGCGTTGTTTTACTTTCACCTTTCTTTAAGCAGCCACCTGCCCTTAATACTTACTAATTAACACAGTTTAGTGGCCGTTAAAGAAAGGTTTTACTGTACTGACTGTTAGAGTCCCAAGGAACCGATCAGTAACAATGCGACGCATTTAGACACTTCCATGCGACACTTCCATGACACAGTAACCGACACGTTCTACATTGTTTGCAGATACTATAAGCACATTTCACCCATTGACCAGTTCTTATGACACGTCGTGAAACACAATGTCACAGTTACAACTTTCATTTGTTGCTAATGCAATAAACCTTAGCGCGTTATTTATGTAAAAACTTTAAGCCTCAGATCGACCTGCTTGCCGGGTCATATTCAGTCACCCAAGTAACAAGGTGACACCATTTAGCCCTGTTTTGCAATTTAATACAGACATTGCACTGCGTATGCCCGCCATCTGATATGACTATATACCACAGTTGAACCCTAGCTTTCAACGACTAGATATAGTTTTATGTACAGACATGTTTCCTACGAATATATACATATGTATATAAAACCCCTCTATTGTGACCACCAAAGGGGCATACTTCTGGGTGCAAGAGACAGGTGGCAGCTTAATGCAGGACGAAAACTCAATTAAGTGGTCGCATTAGAGGCGTTCTACTGCACTTCTGCTATTGCAAAAACAGATAAATACATCCTCTAAACGTTTACATTTAGTTTTAATGTGGAATCTTAATGCAATAAGCAACCATCTGCCTAAAAACTTTAAGTTCTTCTTTACTAAAGCTCCGGCTAATAGGGGTTTCACTGTACCATACAACAAAAGTCTGGTCTCGGACATATTAACCCTTTTCATCTTAGAAACGTGTTTTCACGAATTTACAAACAAAGTAGACCCGGATCAGACGGCTCCTTGAGGAGCCGTATGATCAGATCAGGGTCTGCTCTGTTTGCTTATGAACTTTGATAGATCTGGGGTTTTTTTACATTCTAAAATGGCTACAATGTTCGACCTTCCATATTTCATTATAACTATTTTGTCCATGAATATTCAGTAGGTATCAAAATTTGAAATAACCATAGAACAAGGAAAGGGTTAACCCTTTTGCTGCCAATGCCGGATCTGTGATTACTTATGCAAACAGTTTGGATCCAGATGAGACGCCGAGTAACTCGGCGTCTCATCAGGATCCAAACTGTTTGTTACTGTTACTATGTTTTGAAACAAAAATGAAGAAAATCAAAAGAATGAAATCTGTAGCAGACGACATAGTTAGCAGACGACAGAGTTTGGCAGCGAAAGGGTTAATGTGGATAGCGATACGTTCTGACGGTTATGAAAACCTGTGTGAAACAGTATTTGATTTCACGATACCTTTGCACCTGCCCTTTGGTAGACATGTCCCAATCTAATTCATTTAGAAACATAAAAAGATAAATTTCTACGGAAACGTACATATATATTTTATACATTAATTCGAGGATGTAATCACAGAAGTATCAATAGAAACTAAAGCTATATCAGCATTACAAGTTGGTGTTTTTGTTATATTTAGTTTACTTTAGAGTGTTAATCTCCGAGGTTTAAGTCCGCTATTAACAAAGTAAACAATGTTCAATGTCTCCATGGGTTTGTACTAACTTATGAATGTTGCAATACTCAGTTACCTATTATAGGTGAAACAGAGATGATGTAATTAATTCCCAATTCCCTCTTTAACAACACGAGTGGCTACATTGCATATACGCGACATTCATGTAAACTAATTTTCAGTTTTGTATACACTGTACTCCATAAATACGCAATTCTACGCCTTTGCAAAAAGAAGAGAGACGAATAGGAGCCGTCTAATCAGGGTCTGTTCTGTTTCCTTACAGGATCTGTCTGAGCGTAAAGTAAAACCTCTCTATAACGACCACTAAATTGTGTTAATAAGTTGATCGTTTGGGCAGGTGGTTGCTTGAAGCAAGATGAAAGTAAAACAGAACGCTCCTTCAGGAGCGTTCAGTTTTACTTTCACCTTGCTTTAAGCATCCACCTGCCATTAACACAAAAAAATTATGTAATTAAGTGGTCGTTATAGAGAGGTTTTACTGTACATGGTCAGAGTTAATATAATATTCTCAACAATAATCTAACTAATATTCATGCTGTGATAATTTCCTACATATATTTCGTGAGTAAAAGGATTGAAATGCAATAACAGCACACGTGATTACGCCATTCTATTGTATCATATCTGCTACGGGCCTGTTAATGAAATGAATGCCATGTTATTAGCAACAGTTGGACTGCAGACATTTATATCTTAGAGACTAAAGCAATGATTCAATATCCTACCTCCTGAATAATGATACTAATTGGTGAACAGAAGATAGAGAATGCGAGCTTTTTACCACATATCTTGCTTTACACCAATGCCAAATTGAAATACTATTTTAACGTCGCACACGTGTTTTGCAGTTCCAGTGTGTTACAATTCGTTCATAAAAACCCAAACCCTGCTTGATGTTTGACTTGCATCTGAAGGCGAAACAAAAAGGTTTTTGTTAATTTCTACGCACAGGGCAATTCTGGAATTGTCCGCCATTATTTGAATTCCTAAAACGCGCAGGGCAATTCTAGAATTGTCCGAATTCCAATTATGCGCGGAACATATACAACAAGCGTACAACAAACACGTAATGATTTGATTGTTGTACAGTGAGCGATTATTGACGGGGTGTACAATAAGTAAAAATTGGGGTGGAAAGTGAGCAATGCTTGGTAGGGTGTACGATGGGCAATGGTTGGTTGGGTTACACAGAACAATGATTGGTGGAATGTACAATGAGTGGTGGGTGTACCATGAACAATTATTCGCGGGGTGCACAATGAATTCTGACTGGAGGGATGCACAAAGACCAACGATTTATGGGACGTACAATGCGCAATGACTGTCGGGGTGTATAGTGAGTAATGGTTGGCAGGATGTACAATGAGGAATGATTGGTGTAGTGTACAGTGAGCCATGATTGGCGGAGTGTAGAGTGACAAATGATCCGTGGAGTATGGAATGAGCCATGATTGGCGGGGTGTAGAGTGACAAATGATTCGTGGAGTATAGAATGAGCCATGATTGGCGGGGTGTAGAGTGACAAATGATTCGTGGAGTATGGAATGAGCCATGATTGGCGGGGTGTAGAGTGACAAATGATTCGTGGAGTATGGAATGAGCCATGATTGGCGGGGTGTAGAGTGACAAATGATTCGTGGAGTATGGAATGAGCCATGATTGGCGGGGTGTAGAGTGACAAATGATTAGCCGAGTGAACAAAGATTTCCCAATGCGCAGTGCATGCCTTTGCTCGACACTCCTTTTGGACCATGGTCTTGACATATATCACTGAGAGTTCAGTAAATGTATAAACATACATATTTAGTCGTTGGCCAAAACGTACAATTCTCGTTGGAACGTGTATTTACTGATTATGTTTTTAATGCGAACAATGCAGCAAAACATCATGCTATGTTTTCTAAGGTTGTAATGGTGTATTCCAGGTTTGAGTCTGGGTAACGTCGTGGCTTTCCCGTTAGCTGGTCTACTATGCAAATACGGCCCTGGGTCAGGATGGTCTTCCATATTTTACGTCTTTGGTAACGTATTTGATACGTTTATTTCATGTATTGCTACAGGAAATAATATGTTGAAATAAAAATGTCGATGAAAAGTGAGGAGTCATATTTTTGTCGCGTACAAAAACAAAATATCCGCAACTATGCCTGATGGCAACATAATTGTTTTAGACCAACAGAATCATGACACCATACGCCTCTTATTCAAAACATTGCGCCATTGGCGTAAATAGCGTCAACGTTCTGCATGCGTTACTTTTACGCGAGATAAAACCTTTCACTTTTTTTGTGGACACCAAAATAGCAATAATCAACGCGTATTGTGTTTTTAGACCCACTAGTTATTGTAATTACCTTTGGTATATACAAATGTTATAAACAGTCACCACACAGGTCATTTGCACACAGTTGGTAGAAACCATTAGTAAATATATTGACGACTGAATTATGTCTAACCCTTTAAGTCATAGATTCGTCTTTGCACAACGATTAGACCTTGACCAGACAACTCATGAGGGGTGGTTCCACCAGGGTCATTTCTGTTCGGCAATGTACTAATTTTGAGTATATAAAGGGATAATTTATATTGATTTGATATACCATACTTTGTTTCTTTGAATGTTGATACATATGCGTGGATGTTATTAACGTCAATGTCACTTTTATTTAACAGGCGGAGCGGGCATTGTGTGGTATATTGCATGGGTGATATTTGTATTTGACTCACCAGTGGAGCATCCTCGCATTTCAGAAGAGGAGAAACACTACATAGTGACAAGTTTGGAAAATGAAATAGACGTTACATCAAAGGTACTACTGTTAGATTTGGGTAGACTTTTGCATGTTAAATCGGAAGTGTCATTGTTATTTACAGAACGCTTGTATTTGATAAAACCAATACCAAAATTAACCTGAGTGCCAAGTGCCCCTAAAAAGGGCTTATGCAAACAGTGTAGTCCCATATCAGAGTGCTCTTGAAGGAGTCTTCTGATCAAGGTCTGCACTCGTTGCTGAACACATCCTGGAAATAATTTGTTTTTTGGTGTCCCCTCCACGTGATAATGGATGGGGTCTCAAAGTAAGCTCCGGGTGGGGTTTTGTCTTAAATTATTTGGGAATAAAAGGGTAAAGATGTCTCATAAATTTCAAAACATCCTAAGAAACCTATGAACATTTTAAGCGGCAATGTAAATAGTAAAACTTTCTTTTATTCATGTATGTTTTTTCCGAAGAAGTGAATGATGTTTTATGAACGGAGCACTGACCTTTGATATCACCCTTTTTTGTTCATGTGATTATTGTATTTTGCAGCAAAACCCAACACCATGGATTAAGATGCTCCGGTCTGGCCCAGTGTGGGCCTTTGTCATCAGTATCATGTGTGCCGATTGGGGGCTTCACACCTTTACCACAAACGTACCAGCATATCTTAATGAAATATTCAACTACAACAGCATAGAGGTAAATGATATTCATTTATGACATATGTCGTTTTTATTATATACGAAAATGTTATTCTTTATCCGTTACTCCATGAACTCTCATTCCGAAATAATGAATGTATGAATATTAATCCTTCGCTTGCTATACACGTCAATATACCTACCTGTAAATAGTGAAGACCCAGATGAGACAGTTCCTGCAGGAGCTGTCTCATCAGGGTCTGTACTATTTAAAAATTGATTGTGCAAGCAGTGCACTCAACAGCAGTGATTGCACAGCGATATGTGTGTAGACAGTGAAGATATATGTAATTATACCACAGGGCATGGATAAAGGAGGAGAAATGTATTTTAAAATTCAGCAAGAGAAGTAGCTAAGGTTTTATGGTGACATCTTGAGCAAATGGATTTTGACCATGGTGCAAACTTTTGAATCAGAATGTCTTATGTTTATGCAAACAACAAAATTCCTGACCAGATTGCTTCATAAGGAGTTTTTGGATCTCGGTCTACTCTGTTTGCATAATCATTGATATGGGGTCCAAGGTACACTTAAGACCCATGTGCTATACTCACTAACAAATATCAATGCTGACACAATAACCCAGTCGATTATGTCACTGAATGTATGGATAGGATAGAGATCGTAGGTTTACTATAGTAAGTCAACATTTACTTTGAAAATATTTATCTGAATGTGACATTGGGAGAACGAACGATTGATGTAAGCTGGCTCTAAATCAGATAAATTGCATTAAGCAGAAACTTGTGGCCGTGCTGTCGGATGATCTGGTTTATGGCATCCGACGGGAAAACCAAGCAGATGAGTTAAATATTTTGTCACTGCACACAATTCTCACAAACGATTTTTTGTTCGTGACAATCATGCGTCCACCTACCCAAAAGATTTAAAAAGTCTCAATTTTTAAACAAGAACCTTGTATGTAAACCCAACTACGGTGGGGTTGTAAACGATCCTAATATCGGTATTTTTTAAATTAACCCGTCGCTTGCTGAATTGTAAAATAGATACATGTATCTCCTTCTTTACCCATGCCCTGTGGTATAATTACATACATCGTCACTGTGTACAAGTAGTTCGCTGTGCAATCACTGCTGTGGAGTACACTGGTTGCGCAATCAATTTGTAAATAGTGCAGACCCTGATGAGACAGCTCCTGCAGGAGCTGTCTCATCTGGGTCTTCACTATTTACAGGTAGGTATATTGACGCGAATAGCAAGCGAAGGATTAAACCACTGAGCTATCAACGCGTGCATTATATTGGAAAGCGTATAATGTTCAAGAGTAATTGTATAGTGGTTCAGTCTTCAATTGTGTGATCGGAAAATTAACAATTGAGTACGGAAAAAGCGAAATAGTCAGATATATAAACCATAGCGAACAGAAATAGACCCTGATCAGGAGACCCGTACACGAGTCGTTTGATCTGGATACACTTTCTTTACAATTTACAATGACATGAACATACGTTGGTATCAAGTACAGGGTAAAGAGTGCAAAATACAGCGAACCCTCATTATACCGGCATTCGTTACTATTACATCCTTGTTACACCGGTATTCGTTACAATGGCACCCTCATTATACCGACATTCGTTACAATGGCACATTCGTTATACCGGCAGTATGCACTGAAACAACCACTGAATAAATAGGTGCAATGCCAATAATACATCGCTCAATGCAGAACACAATAAGTGCAAAACGCTCCCACGCATTAAGCGTTCAAATGTTGGTAGTAGTTTAAAAACTGCCCATATGGTTCCTTTCATATTTAAACTCGTTATAATGGCAACCTCATTATACCAGCATAATGTCTAGAAACAAAGACCTTGGTTGTAATGAGGGTTCATTGTACTTTGTGTAATGGTATGGACTGTTAGAAATAATTTAAGAAATGTTTTAGTAACTGTTTTATTGCGATACTATTTGTCTTAAATGTTTAAGGGAGGTCTCCTGTCAGCTATGCCCTTTCTGGGACTCTATTTGATCACAATGGTGTCTATACCTACAGCAGATTATATACGAAGCAACGGTTACATGTCTACAACACACGTGCGGAAACTGTTTAATTCTTTAGGTAGGAATAATAACCTAAATTGTACTTTTATTTTTAATGACAGTTAGTAACAGAAATCTTCAAATAAAGACGTTAAGTTGGAAGCAAATTAATTTTCGTTTATATATGTATAGTAACAAGGTGTCCGAGCATGGGTGAAAGAGCACGTGTGTGCATATGTGACAGTGCGCGTCAGTGCAAGTTTGACCGAGCGTGTGGGTGCATGGGTGTGTATACAGGGGTGTGTTGCTACATATTTTAAAATACATTCTGGAAATATTTTCTGTACGTCGGATGTACAATCAACTATTATGTTATGATGTATATTTGTTTCTGTTTAGTCTTTTTACGGGTTGTTGAGACAATTATGACTTTAACCAATTGTAGCCAAAAAGCCCTTACTAAGGGAAAAGGCAAACAGTGTAGACGCAGATCAGACGTTTCCTTTAAGAGTCCTTTGGTCAGGGTCTACACTTTTTCCTGAGTCTACACTTTTTCATAGATGTCAATGACTAATATTGGCAAATGGAGTTTGCTTGCTGTGCCTCTTCAGTATGAGAAATAGATGGGTTCAAAATTAACATATGGGCATGTCTTCCTTAAATGATATAGCACTAAGAATATTAAAAACTTTTAATGTAATAACTATCTCCGTAAACCTGTTAACAAAGCGTCAGATAGTTTCCATTTAACGAAAGTAACTATATAGTATTCGGACCACATTTCGCCTTTGGAAATAACTACCGCAATATTAAAATTTAACATCGACCGCTGTACTATACCATGTAGAAGCCACCATTTAATTGTGATTTTCAGACGTACGTTCATGACACCATATCATATATTGGATTTATATACAGAAAAAACCCGATGCTTCGAGTTTTAGTAATGAAGGAGTGATGCCTTTCTAACACTTTCCCTCATATTGACGACTTTTGACGACTCTGTAAAAGTCGCTTTGTGAAACCATTGTGATAAATAGAGCATTTGTTCCTGTATGAGCAAATGCTCTGTTTATCACAATGGTTTCAAACTACTTTCCTTTTCTCTAGTTAATGCTCCTTTTCAGTAGATTTATTCAAAGAGGTTGTATCTAAAAATAGCCGCTTGGGTAATGGGTTAAGCAAGTAGCTGCTTAATACAGAGTGAAAGTGGCATAGAAAGCTCCTAGAGGAATTTGCTGCATGACCTTCACCCTGTATTAAGCTGTCACTTGTCTTAAAGACCAATAACGATACGTATTTAAATGTTCAAATAATCGGGTTGTTACTCTACATCTACCTTTTTTATATATTTACTACTACTGCGCTGAAGATAATATAGTGAAAACTCAATTATTCGAACACTCAAATACATACCATTATTGATCTTGAACACGGGTGGCAGCTTACTGCTGGGAGAAAGTCTCCTAGAGAAGGTTTCTGCGTGAATTCCATCCTGCATTAAGCAGCCACCTACCTACAAGGACATAGATTCCTCATTATTTAAATTTCGCTGTTTTTACTGTATATGCAAATCTATACAAATATATCATCTACACACTATCAGCAGCTTACGGATGTTTCGCTGATATACCAAAAAACTGAATATCATTTACTAACCATGTTGATGCATGTTGCCTTTACGCCATTACCCCACAATTTCACCTGTCTATGCTGTTGCAAACAGAGTAGATCCAGATCAGACGGCTCCGCATGAATATTGATGAAGTGAAGGGTACAGAGAACAGGCAGTAGGTAGAAAAGTATTAATCTTTACAGAAAATATAAAACATTAAAGACGATTTCTACATTTTGTTTCCTTCCAAGATTTTTTTTTAATATATTTTATATTTTGTTGTTTAAACTATACTGATTTCAATTAAAAAAAGAAAAGAGGGGGTTACAGACTTTATTTTTGAGTAATTATCATGAAAAAAACATAGGCGTCCTTCCTGACTTTAACATATAGGACAGTACAATTTTTTTCAAAATTACACATTTTGTGCTTTATAGTATTCTTAACATGAAATCAAAAAAGAAATATGTGGGTTGCAGGCTTCGTTTTTTAGTAAATACTCCATTTATCACCTAGTGGTGGTACCCTACATTTAAGGTTTGTAAATATTGGCCGAATAAGTCGTTCGAAATTAGTGTCATCCAGAATACCGGTACCGGTTGTTTCCTTTGTAGAGAGTATTCGGCGCATAAAGCTGCGCAGAACTTACTACCGAAATCGTCTTTAAGGAAGTTTTGTTTAGAAAATTATGCATTGTCTATAAAGACTTCTCTTTGAACTATTACATGTACTTCTTTTCCACACGTTTGCAAGCAGGGCAGACTCATATCAGGCGGTGTCCTCTAGGAGTTGTCTGTTTAGGGGTCTACTGTTTGCTTATGGACTGATACATAGTACTTTTCGAATGTATCCGTTTTCTGCCAGAATCCTTGATCAGTGGCATACAGAGGCGAATGCATTGTCGGACGCGTCCTATATACTAGAGGTTATAGTTCGTTTTAATTCAATTCAGATTACTTTGTTTTTAGGTTCTTTTCTGCCAGCTGTCCTTTTGCTTGTTACATCGCATGTAAGCGAAAATACAAGGATGGCGGTAGGAATGCTCACTGCTGGTATATCTGCAGCAGGGTTTGTGGTTGGTGCAGTGATGTCTGCCAATTCATTAGACATTGCTTCTCGATACTCGGGCATAATCACGGGTCTTTCAGTTTCCTTAGGAGCCATAGGAGGAATCATAGCGCCAGTACTTATAGGCGTCATAACAACGGATGTAAGTATCCGGTAATAAGGTCGACTCAATCTTAAGCGACCTTATATTAATTGGACATAGGAATCTTAAAAAAGCAGGTGTTTGTTTAACCCTTTTCGTCATATAAACGTGTTTTCACGAAATTGCAAACAGAGTAGACCCAGATCAGACGGCTCCTAGAATAGCCTTCTGATCAGTGTCTACTCTATTTGCTAATAGAATTTCAAAGATATGTGTCTTTACTTTCTAAAATGGCTACAATGTTCCACCTTCCATATTTCATTTTAACTATTTGTCCATGAATATTCAATAGGTATTGAAATTGTTAATAAAAATAGAACAGGGAAAGGGTTAATGCAGGGCAAACGTAATGCTAAAAGCTCATATAGGAACTTGTTTGCATTACCTGTGACCTGTATTAAGCTACCCCTGCCTTACATACCTCATTTTCATGGTCGCTTAAGAAGGCTCTACTTTAGTTAACGTCATAGCGTTTTAGTACATTCATCTTCCAGCTATTCTTCTATTTGAATTCAACATCACATTTCACATATTTAAATTTATTGTATAAACATTTCCTTTTTGGCTTGATTATGCTTGTACCTTATACTAAGTTTTATCATTTAACAGTTTGAAACGATTTCAAAATCTGTTTTATAGTGTGTGTTTTCTATTTTCCAGAAATCAAAAGAGCAGTGGCAGACAGTATTTTATATTGTCTCGGCCATCTATACCTTTGGTGGTGTTTTTTATCTAGTGCTTGGTTCTGGTGAAAGTCAAGAATGGGCCAAAACGAACACCGGCGTCTTACAGACAGAAAGTGACACTGATCTAAATGAGAATACTACTGCACATTCCGTCACTGTCATTGAAACCTTAAGCCACTCTATTCATATAAACAACATTATGTAAACACTAATAGTATCGATTCTAAATACTTAGTTGTTTTATTTTATTGATTTTAAAAACGACATAAAGTACTTATAAACATTGTTGCCTTTTTTATGACAAATTATTGTAACAAATATATCCCAGTATGATACAAGTGTCCATATGAATGGCATATATGTAGAACCATATGTTATGTTCATGTCCATGGTATGTCTGCTGGATTGTTATCGTAACAGTTTTACAGTTGTAACGTTTTAAAACTCCTTATTTCATTGTCATAACCATTAGCCCTTTACTCCATAAAAACTCCTTTCTACAACCTTGCAAACAGAGGAGAACCAGACCAGTTTAATCTAATTAACAAGCATGGTGTCATTATTTCTTGCATGGATGTACACGAGTAAAGGGTTAGCTCACATCCTTTAATATACGAGACATGGGCAAATAGTGTAGACTCAGCCCAGAGTGTTCCTTAACGAGGTATAGTACTAATCCTTTACTCAATAAATACGTTATATATTATGTCATAGACATAACTTACTCCATAAATACGCATTTCTACGCCCCTGCAAACAGAGTAGACCCATTTCAGACAACTCTTATATAAGCCGTCTGGCCAGGGTTTGTTCTGTGTGCTAATGGTATTATATAAATATGACTATGCAATTTCTGTCAAAATTTATGCGAAATTAATTTAAAATTCAGTTTACGTAGACAATTATCAAAGATGAACGAATTGGTGACTCTTTCAAAATTATTTTTAAATATTGAGCAATTACAGACACAATGCCAAGTAAATGCCTCGTACAGACGGTATGAAATGTATTAAGAAACTTTTTTAACAACAACCGTCGCTGGAAAGTCATACATACGGCTTTTTGCACTAGGCGGAAGTGTTCTTAATTTTGCAAACAGCTTGTGCCCAGATGAGACGATGAATAACTCGGTTTTCCATTGGAATATAATCGATTTGACACGCAAATTGTGAAAGCAATGAAGCAGTATTACCCATACAACAATAGTGTGGCGTAATCAACAACTTAGCCTCTGTATTTTCTACATGTAATGTATGCTTTAATTTGAAGTGAAATATAAACATTAATTAGTTTTAAAATGATAAAAAGAAAAAAAGAAATATATAAGCGAGATTTGAGGCAAATAAAGAATATTTACTTTAATTTTATTAAAGGGAGGTAATTTATTCTATTCGTAATTGTAATATCAAGTTTGCAAGAGTTAGTTCCCTTGTTTCCCCATGAAAAGCCATACATGTAGGCCTATGATGCAAACATGCGTGTAAATACTTAAAATTAAAGGTAGTCGGTAAGATAAATTTGTAATCCAGTGCTTAGTGTCCCTAATATGCACTATTGCTTAGTGCAATATGCTTAGTGTCCCTATGCACTGTCAGCAAATATTAATATGGGACGAGGCTTCGCCTCGTCCCAAATTAATATTTGTTGGCAGTGTATAGTCCATATTAGGGACACTAAGCACTACATAACTAATATTCAGTAGGTACTTATAACCTTTATCCATTAACATAAGTGTTATGTTACAATAGCTGTAGGGGCACCAAAAGCATTTTTAATTTAATCACGGGAATATACATATTTACCATGCAACTTATTGAAACAAACCAAGCGTCTATCAGCATGGTACTTCCCATGCAGGGATGGTTTAATTAGGTGATGTGAAAGTACAATACTATCTGTCTTAAGTGACTATCAGAAAAAGGTTTAATTATTGGTCTGGTAGTCAGACGGTAGCTTAATGCTGGTCAAAAGTAGTGAAAAAAGCTCCTATTGCAGCTTTCTGAATTACTTTTGCCCTGCAATGAGCAATCACCTGCTTTTTAAGACTTTTATGTTCAATAACATTAGGACAGGTTCTGTAACTTCTGTCATATACATATTCAGTCGGAACTACTTTTTAGTCTGGTTCTAAAACATAGTTCAATAAAACATTAACAAACACTAAACTTATCGGTTATTGATACATATCTAGAATTACGAGCAAAATAATTTAATAACTTCCCAAATATTTAATAGCATTCTTAAAATAAGCATACTGGACTGTGAATCAAACGAGTATGTCATGTGCTGCAAAATGTCAATTTTGGAATATTATTGATGAAAACTTTCATGAATTAGGCATTGAAAAAATATATGTGCTATCCGAATGTAACAACTCATTTAAAAAATTTCGAACTGAGCTTTAAAACTTTCCCCATAGTTATCTCCCCTCTATAGCTAATGCCATCTTACTGATAAACGGAAATTGCATTAAATACAATGTCTCTCTTCCTCTCCATCTTTCTCTCTCTCTCTCTCTCTCTCTTCATGTCTCTCTCTCTTTCTCGACGTCTCTCTCTTCTCTCCCATTCTCTCCCTTTTCCCCATCTCCCCTCTCTCTCTCTCCCACCTCTCTCTCCATGATGGCTTTATCCCGGGCCATAAGACGGCCTAGTCGAGTCATACAGGTACCTTTCTATTGTATTTTTTGTTTCATGTCATACAGCTTCGATGAAGATGAGGCGCTGAGTAATCCGGCGTAGCGTCCGAATTCAAGTTGTTTGAAATTTGGTCAATAATTTCTCAAAAAACTTGATCGATTCGGAAGTAGTCCAAATTTTACCAGAACTTAAGTTGTCATCATGCAAACAGAACAGACCCTGATCAGACTGATGCTATTGGAGACAGCTGATCTGGGTCTACTCTGTTTTCAGAGGCATAGAAATGCGTATTTATGGAATAAAGAGATAAAGGTAAACATGTAACTATTATTTCACGGGAATTTATTATCTCTTATGTAATATTTACACATCCATCCTACAAACGTGTGGCACAGTTGTTTAGTATTTGTTTATATCGTCTATAATTGCCACTAAATTACATCAAGTGTTAAAGGCAGGTGGCTGCTTAAAGCAAAGTGAAGGTAAAAACATTTACTTTCACATTGCTTTAAGCAACCACCTGCCCTAAATACCAACTAATTAACACATTTTAGTTGCCGTTATAGAGAAGTTTTACTGTAGTTGCATTAACACAGTTGTGATCTTAAGAGTTTAACTATTTCCTCGTGAATACATAGTAAGAAATAAGGGATGTATGACTTTTAATTAAATATTTATGATGTCATAATTAACAACACTATCTTACCACGAAAGAAACTATCTGATATAGATAAATGCTTCGTTTCATAGTTAACCCAGTGCAGTACTTACCTTGGGGCCCAATCATTTTGCATGTGGAGGGGCACCGTAATCAAAGTGTTTGCTGGAATAAACCATTGATATTGATGGGTTCAGCTACCATTGTATACCTTTAATCAGAATGCTCCTTCGGGATGTTCATCTGATACTGATCTACAATGTGTGCCTTGGACAAGTTTAAGGAATACTGGGCATTGATGGAGTACTCGATTGTTGTATAAACAGAACGATATTTTGCCATCTATATCACGAACCTAACCCTTTCCCTGTATATGTACACAAGATGTCTTCAGCTCATGAATATTTAGTGACAGAAACCATAATAAGGTAATTTTATCACTGTTGTGGAAGCTGCCTAATCATATCTATTACTTCCCATACGTATACGTATGATCCTAGTTTACTACGCAAATGCGTGATAAGGCGTGTATATGAAGGAAATGTTTATTTAACCCTTCGCTTGCTGTTCACGTCAATATACATGTACCTACCTGTAAATAGTGAAGACCCAGATGAGACAGATCCTGCAGGAGTTGTCTCATCTGGATCTGCGCTATTTCAAAATTAATTGTGCAACCAGTGCACTCCACAGCAGTGATTACACAGAGAAATAATTGTACACAGTGAAGATATAGTATATGTAAGTATACCACAGGGCCTGGGTAAAGAAGAAGAAATGCATTTTAAAAATCAGCAAGAGGACGTATGGACATTACACTACAGGGAGAGATTTTTAGCAAAGTCTCGCTAATGCGACCACTCAGAAGTATAATTCTGGATTTAGCTCAATGCGGAGTGCACGCGTTACAGAAGGCTCCTATAGGAGCTCCTATATGCTGCAACCACGCGTTACAGAAGGCTCCTATAGAAGCTCCTATATGCTGAAACCACGCGTTACAGAAGGCTCCTATAGGAGCTCATATGTGCTGCAACCACGCGTTACAGAAGGCTCCTATAGGAGCTCCTATATGCTGCAACCACGCGTTACAGAATGCTCCTATAGGAGCTCCTATATGCTGCAACCACGCGTTACAGAAGGCTCCTATAGGAGCTCCTATGTGCTGCAACCACGCGTTACAGAAGGCTCCTATAGGTGCTCCTATGTGCTGCAACCACGCGTTACAGAAGGATCCTATAGGAGCTCCTATGTGCTTCAACCACGCGTTACAGAAGGCTCCTATAGGAGCTCCTATGTGCTGCAACCACGCGTTACAGAAGGCTCCTATAGGAGCTCCTATATGCTGCAACCACGCGTTACAAACCACGCGTTACAGAAGGTTCCTATAGGAGCTCCTATGTGCTGCAACCACGCGTTACAGAAGGTTCCTATAGAAGCTCCTATGTGCTGCAACCACGCGTTACAGAAGGCTCCTATAGGAGCTCCTATGTGCTGCAACCACGCGTTACAGAATGCTCCTATAGGAGCTCCTATGTGCTGCAACCACGCGTTACAGAATGCTCCTATAGGTGCTCCTATATGCTGCAACCACGCGTTACAGAAGGCTCCTATAGGAGCTCCTATGTGCTGCAACCACGCGTTACAGAAGGCTCCTATAGGAGCTCATATGTGCTGCAACCACGCGTTACAGAAGGCTCCTATAGGAGCTCCTATATGCTGCAACCACGCGTTACAGAAGGCACCTATAGGAGCTCCTATGTGCTGCAACCACGCGTTACAGAAGGCTCCTATAGGAGCTCCTATGTGCTGCAACCACGCGTTACAGAAGGCTCCTATAGGAGCTCCTATGTGCTGCAACCACGCGTTACAGAAGGCTCCTATAGGAGCTCATATGTGCTGCAACCACACGTTACAGAAGGCTCCTATAGGAGCTCATATGTGCTGCAACCGCCTGTTTTACAGTCTCCAATAGAAATAAATTACGTGGTTGCTTAAGTAAATCTCTAATTAACTAGTTTTTATTGCTCAAGTATACGAATGGTTGCCTAAAAATATTTATGTAGTAAGCACATGTATATCCAACCAAAGAGTAGGTCAATATATTAAGTCGAACACTGTGTTTGGAGAGTTATCTCCCTTTATTCGTCGGTTATGCAAGAGTGATCTTTCGTTTGTGGTCTATTGTTTCGTTTTCCCGGGTGTTGGTCACTTTGAACTCAAATTTCGTGTTGACCACATCATGAAGACCTGTTTTCAGAAGCGACGTGGGTTTTCATATTCACTCGATCCTTAGTCGGTAAGTTTTGTGTGCCGCGAAGTTTTGTAATTTTACTAGTGAGCGGTATCTATTGTTACATGAGCAGAATAATTGTTTTTATGTCTCCCCCCTTTAGGGGAGGGAGACATATTGATGTTGTGCTTTCTGTCTGTCTGTCCGTCTGTCTGTTAAAATTCTTGTGCAGCTAACTCCTCCTACACCATTAAAGGGATTTCCTTCAAACTTTTACATATGAACCAGCTATATGTGAGGATGGTCATGTGGTTTGGAATTTTGGCTGCAACAATTTTGACATAAGTTATGGCCCTTTGTAGTTTTTCCTTATAGCCAAAAAAAATTGTGCACCAACTCGATTTTCCTTGTATAAAATATATAGCGAAAAACTCCTACACTATTTGGAGGATTTACTTTAAACTTTTACATATGAACCAGCTATATGTGTTTTTGAGGGATTTACTTCAAACTTTTACATATGAACAAGCTATATGTGAGGATGGTCATGTGATTTGGAATTTTGGCTGCAACAATTTTGACAGAAGTTATGACCCTTTGGAGTTTTTCCGTATATAGAGTAATAGCGAAAAAGTCTTGTGCAGCTAACTTCTCCTATACTGTGTAAGAGTATTCATTCAGCTATATGTGAGGATGGTCATATGGATTGGAATATGGGCTGCAACAATTTTGACAGAAGTTTGGATTTTTTTTAAATTATGAAATTTATAGGGAAAACTAGTGTTTATAGACGTCTACAAAAGTTACAGTCAACCAATCTGTATGTGATGCACAACAAATCTATATGTATCTATGTATCTCTTGGTTACAACGTTCATTCCTCTTATGCTTGCGGGGGCGGGGTAACGGGGGGGGGGGGGGAACATGTGTTTTTCTCAAAAACAAACTCTAGTTTTATACCATTTTGTTAATTACTTCTATAGGCTACTAGAATACCATGTTACAATTTATGTTTAAATTCATGTTAAAAGTAGAATTACTCTAAGAGTTTGATGATGGTGTTGTATCATTTGTAATTGTATAATATGTAATTTTATCATCTGATTTTATATTTATTGTAATTCATTATGTTTCAGAATGTTTGTCATCAAATAGATCTATAGAGCAGACGTCGTTTTGGTCATTCTGTAAGAACTCATACAAACTTCCTCGTAGTACACACTGTCAGCAATAACGTGTTTAATATTTTCTCTGATCTATTATTTGTCCAATTTCCAATACCTGTTGATTATTCATGGACCAAATAATGAGATATGAAGGATATATCATTGTAGCCATTTTAGAATCAAAAGGAACAGATCTATAAAAACATATTAGCAAACAGGGCAGATATGATCAGATGGCTCCTATAGGAGCCGTTTGATCTGGTCTACTCTGTTTACAAATGTGTGAACATGTTTTTATGAGGGAAAGAGTAATCCAAGATGCCTCGTTCACATCACTCAGTAATAAAAGGCAAATAATAGAGCTCGTTGATCAAACGTATAGCTCGGAAACTTTGACCTTACCCCTGGACTATATACAGAATACATAATGAGTGATATGATCCTGTATAAACAAAGCTCCGCCGGTAAGTCGTGAAGTATTTTCTCGCTGAAATTACGGGAGAGCAATGACCCGTGCATATGTAAACAATACAATCAGTGGACAGTGTGTCCATGCATAGTTGCTTACCGGGGCACGTGCCGAGGATAAATCCGTACAATGCCGGTGTTAAAAATAGAAATGTTACGAATTTTCATTTATGCAAATTAAGTAGGTTAGGGATCAGGTCCAATTTCCCGAGCTATAAATACGTTCTATCATATTTTCTAACATTTAGAATTGTGTTTGTCTTCTCGTTTTCTTCTAAACTCTATTGACCTGTTGTATGTGTTAATCATCTTAGTCATTATAAATGAAGCTACGGCGTCGAAACTACTAACATAACCGATATACTCATTGTGAAGACACAATGATTTACTATTGTTTAAAATGATCCACTGAATGCCTTCAACCAATTCAGAATACAATCGAAGGAAATTAATTGCGTTTATGTCCTTATCGTTGATTCACTCCAAAATCGTATTTCACAGATCATAAAGGGAAATCTAACAGTATAGCAGTTGATACCATTTGTGTGTATTTCAGTTGCTTTGCGCTATTTTTTTCCTTTGACAAAATGCTGTCAGGTTTAGTGATATTGTTTATGTCTGTGTTTCACTACACACATGGAGAAGGTAAGTACATCTTATTAACCATCTATAAACAATCATGATTTACTTCATAGGTACGATTTTAACGCATTTGTAACGGGCAAAACAATATCAGACAGTATCCAATGTAATAAATTTCTGGTCGGAACCTGCTTTGTTTGCTTATGAAATAATAGAGACCAGGGTCCATGCTTATAAAACTTTTAGTTGAGTCTGAGTTCGTTCTCAAGTTTTCGATTGGTCAGATTTGAGCCTTTGGCTCAAATCTGACCAATCAAAAGCTTGAGAACTCAAATCTGACCAATCAAAAAGCTTGAGAACGAACTTAGACTCAACTAAAAAGCTTTATAAACATGGATCCTGATATGACATTTTCTGCAGTGGTCAAAACTGTCTTTGTTAAACATTCATGCAATTTATATTTATGATGTTATTGTTTCATACATAATTATTAATGACGCAAAGAGTAAAATACATCCCCGGGGCAGTACACTATCCGTGCATTATGATTATCATATATGATTACATGATCCGAGGTTATTAAATTTCTGAATTAGGGTTGGAGTTGGAGTTCGTTCTCAAGTATCTGGGTCCAAGGTTATAAAACTATGAGTCGGAGATCATTCTCAAGTATCTTATTGGTCAGATTCTGAGCAAGTTCGGAATCTGACCAATCAAATGCTTGAGAATGATCTCAAAATCAGGCAAAATGTTTTATAACCTGATTGGACAGAGTCGGAGCCAGTTCCAAATATGAACAATCAGTGTCCATAGTTATAAAGCTTTTTAGTTGAGTCTGGGTTTGTTCTCAAGCTTTTGATTGGTCAGATTTGAGCCAGAGGCTAAACAGTTTTATAAGCATGGATACATATGCTTGGAAATAATCTCAGACTCTAGGTCGTAACTGGTTGTTTTTAATTTGCTGAACTACGTTAGTTCAATCAATATCTTACTTTACGTCTTAATATTCAAGCAATGTGCATAACGTATGGTATGTTTGGGGCGATTTAAATCATGATTTACACACTGGTCGTCTTCTCGACAATAAATAGGAGTAAAAATTCTTTGTAAAATACTCTGCATGCTAAAGAATAACATGACCAGTGTGTCTAATGAAACAGTAAGTATATCCGAGATATCATCTTAAGCATTTAATATAGCTTTTACCGAACAACTTGAAAGTTGTCGCCAAACTTCATTCTCAGTGTTGTTATACCTTCTGGTCCTTCGAGATCATGAACGTCAGTGCTTCTTGTTCTGAAAATTGAATACCGCTTAAGCCGGTGCTAGGGGGCGTGAGCAGTGTTGTACTTTCAATTACTGTTCATGAACAGACTCAATAAAACCGAGTCTGCAATTTTCTCTTTTTGTGTTGCAATTTATGCTCTCGTTGGATCACCTCCTTTCAGAATTTGTTATTGTAGAATTGCATTAAAGAATCCTGTTGCTTTGTTAATCATAGACATTTAAATGGATGCCACGTTGATGATATAATTTTGAAGAAAAAACACTCCCTAGTTTCGGAATATCTGAAATAGCAAATATTTATTTTCTCTGTTCTCAGATGTGCTAGATAACCTAGTTATCCGGAGCACTCCTTGTTTGGTGTATTCATACGCGCGATTAGGCGAAACTCAATCCAAGGGAAGTAACTCTTTCAAAATGATTTAAAAATATCTGCAGTCAAAAAGTTTATAAATTAAACTTCTTGAAGTAATTGTCATATAAACATTTTAAAAGCCTATCTAATTAACCGGAGACGTAGTTTTGTGATCACCCTTCGCCATTTATATTTTCTCGGTTTTTGAAGCTGTTTATTGCTGCTATTTGATACGGAAATCATGCTACGCAAAAGAAAGTAGTAGAAGATATGTTATTTTTCGATGTCCGGGTATATTAAAGCGACAAAATAATCTAGCATGTATGTTGTTAAAGCCGATGGCTTCTATACTCTCGCTAAAGCTCGTGTCCGACTGGGAACAGATCAACCTCGGATTTAGAAGCTCCCGACTTTAACAAAATCCACGCTTGATACTGTTATTCTTTTTTAAGGCTTCAAATGCTTATGTGTGTGACTTGTAAAACGTTATTTGTTACCAACTTCAGACCTTATGTATAGCTGATGGCATCAATTTATTTACAGTTTATGGAATTAGACATAGCGTGTTAACATGGTTCAGTGCTTGTTGAGTTCAGGTCCATGCGACTGATATTCTGGATCTACTACTACTATTTCTACTGCTACTGCTATTACTACTACTACTACTACTACTACTACTACTACTACTATTACTATTACAACTACTGCTACTACTAATATTACTACTACTACTACTACTACTACTACTACTACTACTACTATTACTACTACTACTACTACTACTATTACTACTACTACTCTACTACTATTACTACTACTTCTACTACTTTTACTACTACTACTACTATTACTACTACTATTACTACTACTACTAACTGGTGGTTTTTGTCACGAAAAAGGATGCTCTCCACACACACACACACACACACACACACACACACGCACGGACGCACGCACGCACACACACACAATACATACACACACTGCGACATATTGTCACATTTCTGTACATGAAAACTCGACCGGACAAGATGTGTGACACAAAGACAGGCAAACAACTCTAACAAAAACAATATGTAAAGGGAAATAAATGAAAATGTTCCAACCATAGTAATGGACTTGATGAATGATATTTCCCCTCATTATGGGTTTTTTGTGTATGTTGATTAACGTCCGTTTCTGCTCAATATGGGCTAATTGGACGCCCCAGAGAGAGGGGAGAGGATACAGAGAAACCCGGGCGCAATGCCGTACTCTTATTATCGACTGAGTTTCTCTGGTTCTTTTAGGTGCCCATTGTAAAGTACTGATACATCGGACCTCAGATTATAGCCTCGTCCGACCACATTCCCCAACCACATTTTTCAAGAATAAATGATAGCAGCTTATTACTTCAAAAATATTAATACTAGAGTTATGGCCCTTGTATATAGAACTTCCTTTTATCATGCTCTTTCCATAAATGAAATGTCATTCCAATAGCATCAGTAGAACAGGAGTTATTGATCGGCCACACAATGTAATAAAGGACAATAACTCCCACAGTATTGAAGTCAGTTTTATGACCCTTTTTCATGACACTTTCTCTCATCGTGCTCTTGCCATGTATGAGGTGCGATAACTATCAATTTATTGAATCCAGAGCTATGAACCTTGTGCATGATACTTCCACGCATCATGATCTTTCCATGTAGGACGTTTCAATCCAATGACATAAGCCAGATAGGAGTTATCGATCGGACACAAAAAAGTGTGAAACAAATTTGCAGGGGGCAATAACTCCAATATTAGTGAAGCAAGCGTTATGGACCTTGTGCATGTCACTTTCTCTCATCGTGATATTTCTATGTGTGAAGAATCAATCCAAGGGCATGATCAGTAGAGGAGCTATCGTCCGGACAAAAAAGTGGGAAATCATTACAAGAGGCCAATAACTCCAATATTAATGAAGCCAGAGTTATGGATCTTGGGCATGTCACTTTCATTTATTATGATATTTCCATGTATGAAGTTTCAATCCAACGTCATGAACCATATAGAAATTATCGCCCAGACAAAACAATGAACAAATACAAGGGGCAATAACTCAAGTGTTAGTAAAGCCAGATTTGTGGACCTTAGGCATGTCGCTTCCTCTTATTATGACCTTTCCAATCCAACGTCATGAGCCATGTAGAAATTATCGTCCAGACAAAACAATGAACAAATACAAGGGGCAATAACTCAAATATTAGTAAAGCCAGAGTTGTGGACCTTAGGCATGTCACTTCCTCTTATTATGACCTTCCCATGTATGAAGTTTCAATCCAACGCCATGAGCCATATAGAAGTTATCGTCCAGACAAAACAATGAACAAATACAAGGGGCAATAACTCCAATATTAGAGAAGTCAGGGTTAGTCACCTTGTGCATGACACTACCTCTCCTAATGCTCTTTCCATACACGAAGTTTCAATCAACTGGCACCAGACATATTGAAGTTATCGTCCGGACAAGAAAGTGTGACGGACAGACGGACAGACGGACAGACAGACTGAAAACTCTCACGAAAACAATACGTATCCCTCATATAAATATGGGGGAGACATAATAACAGTAACGTGCGTTCCGAATCATTTTCGATGTTAGTTTTGAAAACTGAATACAATTTGTGTCGATGCTAGGTGCGTGGGTACTGCTGCACTTTTCATAACTGCTCATAACACACTTAATAGCACCAAGTCTGTATTTGTTTTTTCATTACTGTTTTTGCATTCAAAGGATCTCCTACTTTCAGAACTTATTGGGTATATTTTATGTTTTATAACAAATGGTGCGTTCTGACATATTTTATCCAGATGTTTACTTTGCAACATCCTAATGTATAACTGTGTTTAGCCTTACCCTATAGACTCGCAGAAAATCAATAATATTGATGTGGTGTAAATCAAAAAATGATTTGTAACATCACATGTAAAAGAGATTTAAAGTTTATAAAGCATGGTATAGACTTAAAGGGGAAACTCCAAACAAATACTTTATAAACATGAGATACTTCATCAATACATTGCCATATCGTGGCATCCCTAGCTTACATATTTTGGAGACCAGTCATCCTCAGCTATTTTACATGTATATACGTTTGCAACCAGTCATTCTTAGCTATTATATACGTACGTACACATGCAAGGGGTCAGATATATGCAGCTGTTCTACACTTCCACATTTTGCGGAATAGAAATCCTTTGCAACTCTATACTTATATTTCGAGGACCGGTCATCCATACAGATTTTGTGGATTCAGTCATTCTCAGCTATTCTATATGTATACATTCGGGGACCAGTCATTTTGGTGACAGTCATCCGTAGCTATTTTGTACATTAACACATTGATTGTAAACTTAAGAGATTATATGTTTGTGACTATATTGGCGGATCTGCTATATTTTTAGCTATTCTTTTCGTATGAATAGCGAAAATAACGCAATATTTTACCTTTTTTGAGCAGTATTCTGACTAAAAGAAAAAAACCTCAGCAGATATGCAATACTCACATATAGTGACCAGTCATTCTCAGCTATTTTATGCATATATACTTTGGGAATCAGTCATTCTCAGCTATTCTATATGTATACATTTGGGGACCAGTCATCCTCAACTTTTCTATACACATTTTGGTGACAGTCATCCGTAGCTATTTTATACATACACATGTAAGGACCAAACCTCCGCAGATATGCAATACTAACATAATAGGGACCAGTCACTCTCAGGTATTCTATGCATATATACTTTGGGAACCAGCTATTATATGTGCTCATCGCTCGATATGTCGTGCATATGTATGCTGAGTGTAGTGTGTTTTTATAAATGTGGTTTATAATTTATATTCAAACGGCATGTTTTTCAGTACTCTCCAACAGTTGCGGGTCCATTCAAATTCTTGAGTTGGATAAATATAATTGGACAATACGACTGTCGTTCGAACCGCAAACTAACAGCACTAACACTGTGACCTGGCTTTACAACAGTGCTAATGGGTGGACAGATGTTTTGAATATGACAACGGCGGCAGTTATTTATAAACAAAATAAACAGTTCATTCTATCTTTTCAAGCGGATATAAAGACAACCATCTATAACTTCCATGCAGAATCACACAGCTCTACAGGGAAATGTGTCAGTAAGCTACTAACCGTAAATATAACAGGTAATGCAGTTGGATACTTGAAATTAAACAATAGTGTGGCTATAACAATTAGAAAAAAACTCTAGCATGTATTATCAGGCAGTGTATGGTATGGACACGGTACTACAGAAGAATAGTAGCCCACTCTAACCGAGAGTTTTAGTACAGAATGATTTAGTTATTTGAGGCAAGTGGCTGCTTAATGCAAAATAAAAGTCATGCAGGAAGCTCTTTCGGAAGCTCTTTGCATGACTTTACTCTGCATCAAGCTGTCACATGTCACACTGACCTGTATTGATACTAACCTGTATTGATACTGAGTTGAATGTTCTGTTTAGAAGGGTTATACTGTACTTGCTAATCCAAACTAGTCAAATGTATACAAAGCACGTTCTTGTTAGACAGTTGGTGTACACATTATCACGCATGACATGAACATAACAGTATTTTCCTCCCCTCTCCCCTCTCTCTCTCTTTTTCTCTCTCTCTCTCTCTCTCCTCTCTGTCTCTCTCTTCTCTCTCTCTCTCTCTCTATGTCTCTGTCTCTTTCTCTCTCACACACACACACTCTCTCCCCTCCCTCTCTCCCTTGATTCTTGTTATTGTAGCTGTTGAGATTTTTGTAGAATACGGTCTTGATGTTTTTTTTGTGTTTGCAGCTGTAATAAAATCAACCCTGTTTCCAAACCGCAAATTAGTCACCATAACTCTTATATTAAGGAACAATAAGACATACCATGCGTACTACGTCGACCATTTCCCAGGTACCAAACTTCACATAGTGATTAACTACCTTAACTGTGCGGGAACCGTGTGTCTAAAACCTTTGCAAACTGTTTAGACCCAGGGAAAAGTGTTCCTTAGATCTGTTTCTGAACTGTGTTTGATAACAAATATTTCTGTCTGTGGCAAGTTTTGATACAACTTTTTGTTTATCCCTATCCCTCGTATAAATGCATTTTCACGCATTTGCAGAGTAGACCAGATCAGACGGCTCCTGATCTGGGTATGTTATGTTAGCTTGTGACCGGAAATAGATCTGATTCTACAGTTGTTGTCAAATTAAAACAACACTGGAATAGTTTACATTACGAAAATTCAGCTAATAAATAATCATGATCTCATTATATTATATTATATTATATTGAACTGGGAAAGGGTTAATTAATATTCAGCAAGGGAGGAATCAATTAAAATCATTCAGCATGTGCAGGGTTGACAGCATTGGATTAATTAAGTCTGGAGTTATTCACTACACCGGAACTGACGGGACAGACTGGCGAACGAATGTACGGACTGACCCCAAAAACACAACTTCACTAGATAGTCAACTGTCATATACACATGCAGACATACATAAAACGAGCAAATATTATACATATAAATATCTATGGAAGACGACGTTAGACGTGTACTAATGAGCATAACGACAATAAATATGTATCTGAGTATATAACAATCCTTGCCTGTCATGTTTGATTTACAAGTACCAAACTGATTTGCTAATTACAGAAATATACTTCCAGTAGTTCCACCACCTCATCCAGTCATACGGGGTACTAAGTATATAGTTGACTGTGACAGATGTTTACTGGTACCAATCTTCGTGTACAAGAGCGTCACATGTGATATTAATACAAACAGTACGCAGGTTGATGTTGATATGTCTGTCGACAAAGAACCCATAAAATCATCAAAAAATTTAAAGGGAGACTACGTAGCCTATGTGTATCTAGAAAGTCACGATCATAGGAAGACATTAACGTGCCAGGTGTATCATCGAAAATATAATCTGAATTTGGTTACCAACGCAACCATTTATATCCCAGGTAAGATATCAACGAAAATAAACTATTTTATGGGCGTTGTCCTAGTCATATGCCATCATTCCAATTTCAATAAGATGCATTTTAACATCGTTGTGTTTCGCTCATATTAAAAGCAATGAATTGTGTTTTCTACATGCAGTTGTTTATATCATTGTGTGCATCGGTATACTTTATGATGGGCGTCGTAAATGAAAAAGTAGTAAAGTCAAGCAGGAAAAGCCACACATAAAACGCCACCATCACCAAAACACCGACGGAAAGCTATTTATATAGCAATACATATACACACACACGCGTAGTCTTATACGTTATAAAATATATTTATTCTTTATTAGAGTATCTTCATGGTTACAATAAAACAAGGTCATCACTATATCTATAGAGAATCAATGTCATTCATATTCGAATTACAAGAGACTGTACATATATCACATCATTCCATACGTATTGCACTGGAGATATACAAAAACAAAATATATAGAGTCTCTTTTAATCCAACAAACACGACATCTACAGGTATATACCTGCTTGTATAAAAACTACTTAAATTAGAAAACACATACAAACTGAGAACAGACAACGGTCAAAAAAGCCATGTTAGAAATATTCTTAAAAACTATTATTAAAGACTAAAACCTTATAAACAGGGCTTTTATACATTAAATATACACTTTATATGTTCGTCGTAATATGTTGTATAATTCATATGTGCGTTGTAAGTCGTTGTATATCTTATATGTGCGTTGTAAGTCGTTGTTTACGTTGCATGTGCGCTGTCATTCCTTGTTTACGTTATACGTGCGTTGTAAGTCGTTGTATATGTTATATGTGCATTGTAATTCGTTCACGATTTAATCCGTTTATCCCCATATCTTTTAAGGAAACCCGTTCAGATCTTATTTTGGAACCCAACAATTTTTATGTTGAGGGAACAGAACACACAAAAAGGAAGTAAAGCCCATTTACACCGATAGGTTTGGCGAACCGTTAAGACGCTGATCAGGGGACTTCTTTAGTGATCAGTGAGCTTTGCCTTTACTGTTTGCCTTTTAAGGGATACTGTGCATAACTGGGTTGGTCACTTCACATATAGTTGAACTAAACATTTCTATAACGACAAATCAAAATGAACTGCAGTTCTCGTTCTCACAGCCCTTCTTACCTTGCCATGGGAATGTAGTTTTATGGTATTAACAAAAGACCTTTGACAAAAACTACAAGGGAATCTGTAGGATTTATCATATAAGTTGATATGGCATGTTTGAGATTACCGGTGTAACGAAGTAAAGTGACCCCCATAGAATACTGAACCCCCCCGGTCACTATTCTTCAGAAAAAGCGACCCCCTTTCTGAAAATATCGACTCCCCTCTGAAAAAAAGTGACCCCCTCCGCGATATCTATAAAATATTGACCCCCGCCCCAACTATTACTAACAAATTAGTTACCATTGCAAATAACCTAATATTGTTGCGGCTGCAGTTTTGTTGTTGTTGTTGTTGCTGCTGCTGCTGCAGCATCGAGTGGGTGGGTATGTGTGTGTGTGGTGTGTGGTAGCGTGGGGGGGTTAACGGAATTTAACGGAAACACTTTATTATTTAGATACTGTCAATATTTTGAAAAATGTTGACACTAGCAGAACAGTGACAGAGGGTATGAAAGAAGTAGTTGTATTAGTAGAAGTAGTGGTAATATAACTTATTTTAAGGGGACATTTACAATGCATTTTGAGTATAACAACCTTTTCTGTGCGATCTAATAAATGGTTCTATATTTCTAACAGCGACCGACCTTACTTGTCAAATCATGTTTTTAAATCTTTACAGTAAGTAAACTCTTCTTTTTATAAAGGCAAACACTACTACTTGTGTATTTTATTTTGTACCCTTGAGTAATAATTCGCAATATAAACGAACACAAATGCAAATTAAGTTCAATTGAATATACATTTTGTAAAAGGATAAAAGTTGACGATTAATCTCAGTCTGATTGGCAAACTGTTTTGAAACTCAACAGGTGCTGATATTTTCGATGTCATACATTTGACTTACTAGGCAGCCACAAATAGGCGACGAACACACAAGGAAAACTATCTTCTCTAGGTTATGTTATGAATAGAATATAAGACTCGTGTTCGTGATTTATTGCATCTATTAAACTCGTCCTTTTAGACAAAAATAAACACGCACCAAATCCTTGATGTGTGGTTTTCTACAAAGCTCGTTTAAAATAGAAGTGAAAAACTTAATGAACAACTAATCTAATGTTTATTATCTGCAGAGGAAAATGGCCTGTTGCAAATGTACACACTATATTTCTATGGCATATGTCACACGTGCTTGACCTTTTATATAAGAAAATCAACAGCATCTCTTCGGCAATAATTGACAAAATTCTCTATAAATGGAATTGTATTCCGATGTTGTGTAGGGGTGTGTGAATGTGTGGGTGCGTGCGGAAGGATGTTTATTTATAAGCGATTGTGTACGTGCATGTGCGTGTGTGTGTGCATGCGCTCGCGTGTGCGTGCCTGCTTGCGTGAGTGTGTGTGATATTCTACAACAGGTACGAACAATGATTACAAGTCGTATTACTTGGCGTCCATTGCGCGCATTGGTCATGAAATATTAAACGGGGCTCAAAATGATATTACTAGGGGTCACACATCTGTAACAATTATGACCAAGGTTAAATATTTTTTTTCGAAATACGTGAAACTCTTTCTGTAAAGTATACATGAGGCAAATTAAAGTTGCTGGTGTTGTTCAAAATATCACGAAGGTGGGCCAAAGCATTATTACCGGGGATCACTATTGTTTAAAAAATACTGACCGGGGTTCGATATTCTTCGGAAAAAAATGACATCCATCCTTTCTACAACATACTTGAGTTCAATTAGCATTGGGCGCATTGGTCATTGTATAATATACGGGGCTAAAATACTCTATGAAAGGGGGTCACTACATCTGTAAGAATTATAACCAAGGTTAAATATTTTTCCAGTAGAGTTAAACCCTTTTCATAAATTATACTGGAGATATATTTGAGTTTCAGGGAGTTGTTTAACATATCATGAATATGTATCAAAGCACTATGACCGGGGTCGCTATTTTTAAAAAAAATACTGACCGGGGGTCAGTATTCTTCAGAAAATGTGACCCCCTATGTACAAAATGCTTGGGTTCAATTAACATTGTGCGTATTAGTATAGTATAATAAACACGGTCAAAATGCAATGACTGGGGTTACTACATCTACAATAATTATGACAAAGGAAAAGGTATTGTTCGATTAACGTGAACCCCCTTTTTACAAAATAAATAAATACTAGAGTTGTTTAACATATCATCAACGTGAATCATAGATTTAATATCGGGTTCGCTATTTTTGAAAATATACTGGCCGGGGTCGATATTCTTCAGAAAATATTACCCACTTTGTATAAAATACTTATGGGTCACTACATCTGTAAGAATTATGACCAAGGTTAAATAAAAATCGAGTAAAGTTGAACCCTTTCTTAAATTATACTGGAGGTAGATTAAATGAAAAAGTAGTAAAGTCAAGCAGGAAAAGCCACACACATAAGTTCGCGGGAGCTGTTCAACATATCATGAACGTGTGTCAAAGCACAGTGACCGGGGGTCACTATTTTTTTTTAAAAAAAAATACTGACCGGGGGTCGATATTCTTCAGAAAATGTGACCCTCTATGTACAAAATACTTTGGCTCAAGTTGCATGGCGCGCATTAGCGACGCATTAGGTTAAATAGTTTACGAGTAAAGTTAATCCCTTTCTTTAAATTAAACTGGAGGTATGTTGCAATCTGAATTGTAATAAAATTCATTACAAAACTGGTTATGATGCGAAAACGTTATTACAATTGGTGGTCAACCTGAATTGTAATAACAACCTGAAGTGTAATAAAAAAAAATGTGTCTGTATTTGTGTGTCTATGTGAGTATGAATGTGCGCACGTGCTAGTATGTTGATAGTATGTGTATGCGTGTAGTTTGTATGGGAGGGGCGCATGCGTGTGCGCGCATGTGTACATGTATGAAGTAATACATCAGATATTCTAGATGATAGTACAACGACTTAGAAATTTTTATTACGAAACTGGTTATGATGCGAAAACATTATTACAATTGGTGGTCAACCTGAATTGTTAGAACAGCCTGAAGTGTAATAAAATAATTTTGTGTCTGTATTTGTGTGTCTATGTGAGTATGAATGTGCGCACGTGCTTGTATGTTGATAGTATGTCTATGCGTGTAGTTTGTATGGGAGGGGCGCATGCGTGTGCGCGCATGTGTACATGTATGAAGTAATACATCAGATATTCTAGATGATGGTACAACGACTTAGAAATTTTTATTACAAAACTGGTTATGATGCGAAAACATTATAACAATTGGTGGTCAACCTGAATTGTAATAACAACCTGAAGTGTAATAAAATAATTTTGTGTCTGTATTTGTGTGTCTATGTGAGTATGAATGTGCGCACGTGCTAGTATGTTGATAGTATGTGTATACGTGTAGTTTGTATGGGAGGGGCGCATGCGTGTGCGCGCATGTGTACATGTATGAAGTCATACATCAGATATTCTAGATGATAGTACAACGACTTAGAATTTTTTATTACAAAACTGGTTATGATGCGAAAACATTATTACAACTGGTGGTCAACCTGAAATGTAATAACAACCTGAAGTGTAATAGAATAATTTTGTGACTGTATTTGTGTGTCTATGTGAGTATGAATGTGCGCACGTGCTAGTATGTTGATAGTATGTGTATGCGTGTAGTTTGTATGGGAGGGGCGCATGCATGTGCGCGCATGTGTACATGTATGAAGTAATACATCAGATATTCTAGATGATAGTACAACGACTTAGACAGTTTTATTACAAAACTGGTTATGATGCGAAAACATTATCACAATTGGTGGTCAACCTGAATTGTAATAACAACCTGAAGTGTAATAAAATAATTTTGTGACTGTATTTGTGTGTCTAAGTGAGTATGAATGTGCGCAGGTGCTAGTATGTTGATAGTATGTGTATGCGTGTAGTTTGTATGGGAGGGGCGCATGCGTGTGCGCGCATGTGTACATGTATGAAGTAATACATCAGCTATTCTAGATGATAGTACAACGACTTAGAAATTTTTATTACAAAACTGGTTATGATGCGAAAACATTATTACAATTGGTGGTCAATCTGAATTGTAATAACAACCTGAAGTGTAATAAGAATAATTTTGTGTCTGTATTTGTGTGTCTGTTTGTGTATGAATGTGCGCAAGTGCTAGTATGTGTATGCGTGTAGTGTGCAGGTGATGGGCGCATGCGTGTGTGCGCATGTGTACATGTATGAAGTAATACATGAGTTATTCTAGATGATAGTACAACGACTTAGAAATATTTATTACAATACTGGTTATGATGCGAAAATATCATTACAATTGGTTGTCAACCTGAATTGTAATAACAACCTGAAGTGTAATAAAACAATTGTGTCTGTATTTGTGTGTCTATGTGAGTATGAATGTGCGCACGTGCTAGTATGTTGATAGTATGTGTATGCGTGTAGTTTGTATGGGAGGGGCGCATGCGTGTGCGCGAATGTGTACATGTATGAAGTAATACATCAGATATTCTAGATGATAGTACAACGACTTAGAAATTTTTATTACAAAACTGATTTGATGCGAAAACACTATTACAATTGGTGGTCAACCTGAATTGTAATAACAACCTGAAGTGTAATAAAATAATTTTGTGACTGTATTTGTGTGTTTTTGTGAGTATGAATGTGCGCACGTGCTAGTATGTTGATAGTATGTGTATGCGTGTAGTTTGTATGGGAGGGGCGCATGCGTGTGCGCGCATGTGTACATGTATGAAGTAATACATCAGATATTCTAGATGATGGTACAACGACTTAGAACTTTTTTATTACAAAACTGGTTATGATGCGAAAACATTATAACAATTGGTGGTCAACCTGAATTGTAATAACAACATGAAGTGTAATAAAATATTTGTGTGTCTGTATGTGTGTGTCTATGTCTGTGTGTATGAATGTGCGCAGGTGCTAGTGTGTGTATGCGTGTAGTGTGTAAGTGAGGGGCGCATACCTGTGTGTACATGTGTACATGTATGAAGTAATACATGAGTTATTCTAGGTGATAGTACAACGACTTAGAAATTTTTATTACAAAATTGGTTATGATGCGAAAACATTATTACAATTGGTGGTCAACCTGAATTGTGATAATAACCTGAAGTGTAATAAAATAATTTTGTGCCTGTATTAGATTCGGGAAATGGTCAACATACCATGAACGTGTGTCAAAGAACTATGACCGGGGTCGCTATTTTTTTAAAAATACCGACCGGGGGTCGATATTCTTCAGAAAATGTGACCCCCTATGAACAAAATACTTGGGTTCAATTAGTATTGCGCGTTTTAGTCAAGATAGGATAAACACGACTGAAATTGCTATGACTGGGTGTCACTACATCTGTAAGAATTATGACAAAGGTTAAATAAATCGAGTAAAGTCAAACTCTTTCTTAAATTATACTAGCAGTAGATTAAACATTCTGAAGGGTGGTGATCCCCCGAAAGCAAAAATTGCCAAACAAAATGAGAAAATTGCAGACTCGGTTTTATTGAGTCTGTTCATGAACAGTAATTGAAAGTGCAACACTGCTCACGCCCCCCTAGCACCGGCTTTAGCGGTATTCAATTTCCAGAACCAGAAGTACTGAAATTCATGATCTCGAAGGATCAGAAGGTATAACAACACTGAGAATGAAGTACGGGTCGACGTTTTACGGCCGTCACACAAGAACTTAACACCTGCTTTTGTGAAGATTATAAATTCTGAAGGGTGGTGATCCCCTGAAAGAAATAAATGCAACACAAAAATAGAAAATTGCAGACTCGGTTTTGCTGTTCATGAGCAGTAATTGAAAGTGCAACACTGCTAAGTTCGCGGGAACTGTTCAACATATCATGAACGTGTGTCAAAGCACTATGACCGGGGGTCGCTATTTTTTAAAAAATACTGACCGGGGGTCGATATTCTTCAGGTAATGTGACCCCCATGTACAAGATATAAAATATAGTTTACGAGTAAAGTTAAACCCTTTCTTTAAATTATACTGGAGGTAGATTACGTTCGCGGGAACTGTTCAACATATTATAAACATGTGTCAAAGCACTATGACCGGAGTCGCTATTTTTTAAGAAATACTGATCGGAGGTTCGATATTCTTCAGAAAATGTGACCCCATATGTACAAATTACTTGGGTTCAATTAGTATTGCGCGCTTTAGTCATGATAGGATAAACACGACTGAAATTGCTATGACGGGGGTCACTAAATCTGTAAGTATTATGACACAGGTTAAATAAAATCGAGTAAAGTTAAACTCTTTCTTAAATTATACTGGAGGTAGATCAAGTTGTTTAACATATCGTGAACGTGTGTCAAAGAACTATGACCGGGGTCGCTATTTTCTTTAAAAAAATACTGACCGGGGGTCGATATTCTTCAGAAAATGTGACCCCCTATGAACAAAATACTTGGGTTCAATTAGTATTGCGCGCTTTAGTCAAGATAGGATAAACACAACTGAAATTGCTATGACTGGGTGTCACTACATCTGTAAGAATTATGACAAAGGTTAAATAAAATCGAGTAAAGTTAAACTCTTTCTTAAATTATACTAGCAGTAGATTAAAAATTCTGAAGGGTGGTGATCCCCCGAAAGCAAAAATTGCAAAACAAAAAGAGAAAATTGCAGACTCGGTTTTATTGAATCAGTTCATGAGCAGTAATTGAAAGTGCAACACTGCTAAGTTCGCGGGAACTGTTCAACATATCATGAACGTGTGTCAAAGCACTATGACCGGGGTCTCTAGTTTTTAAAAAATACTAGGGGGGGGGGGGGTGTTCGAAATTCTTCAGAAAATGTGACTCTCTATGTACAAAATACTTGGGTTCAATTAGTATTGCGCGCGTTAGTCATGATAGGTTAAACAGTGCTGAAATTGCTATGACCGGGTGTCACTACATCTGTAATATTAATTACTAAGGTTAGATAAAATCGAGTAAAAGTACAAAAATGAGTCATGCAGGAAACACCACATACAGAACAAACACTCGCCCAAACAGCAACACAAGGAAACAGCAAATGTACATAACTAGAAAAAACAACAAGAGACGCACATAGACAAAACAAACATACAATAGGAGGAAGATGGAAGTACCGCCTTGGAACGGTCAGTGACAAACGTCACTGGGGGGGGGTTAAACCGGTTTATGGGCGCCCAACCTCACCCTTATTCCATCCCCATCCTAAAAGACAAACAGTGTAAATAAACGTATCCCCTCTCCGACTAATCTACAACAACCGCGACGGCAAATACAATGGTAAAGTGCATGTATAACGAAAAAACAGTTAATTGAACATACTGTATCCACCTATCGCTAGTGTACTCAATGATTGAGCTGCAAACAGAGTAACTGTAGAAAAGTAATAAAGGGTACGACAAAAATGAAATAGTACAGATATCCGACGTTCTCCTTCCATTTCTGGATTTAAGAGGTCGCCTTCATAAAGTACTAAACCTTTCTTGTCGGCGTACATGCAAAGAGGCCAGCGTGATTGCCAACTGTAAAAGGGTTCACAACCAAACATGCAGTATGTTGTAGTACTACAGGATCATATCCCTTTTTAATGAATTGTTTAACACATTTGATGAACAAAGTGAGAAAATGTGTATGTCCAATAATTTTACGAAGTTTGTAAATCACATCACCATAAAATTCAGGATATGAAATACCGTGTCACAGAAGCTCCTTGAGATTACATTGGTACTTGCCCATAAGCGAGAGATTCTACCATTTAAAATTTAGAGAAAGTTAAACTCTTTCTTAAATTATACTGGCGGTAGATTAAGTTCGCAGGGAGTTGTTCAACATATCATGAACGTGTGTCAACGCATTATGACCGGGGGTCGCAATGTTTTAAAAAATACTGACTGGGGGTCGATATTCTTCAGAAAATGTGACCCCCTATGTACCAAATACTTGGATTCAATTAACAAGGCGCGCATTAGCCATGAAATGATAAACAGGGCTGACATTTTGCTATGACCGGGGGCACTACATCTGTAACAATTATGACCAAGGTTAAATAGTGTACGAGTAAAGTTAAACTCTTTCTTTAAATTATATAGGAGGTAGATTAAAGTCGCGGGAACTGTTCAACATATAATGAACGTGTGTCTGTCAAAGCACTATGACCGGGGGTCGCTATTTTTTTTAAAAATACTGACCGGGGGTCGATATTCGTCAGAAAATGTGACCCCCTATGTACAAAATACTTGGGTTCAATTAGTATTGCGCGCTTTAGTCATGACAGATAGATAGGTAGATAGATAGTAGTAGTATAAGTAGTAGTAGTAGTATAGGTAGTAGTATAGGTAGTAGAAGTATAGGTAGTAGTAGTGTAGGTAGTAGTAGTAGTAGGTAGAAGGAAGTAGGAATAGTAGTAGTAGCAGTTGGAGCAGCAGCAGCAGCGGCAGTAGTAAGTGGGTGGGTTTGTGGGTGGTTGGGTTTGTGCTTTGGTGGGTGGCTGGGTTTTGGGTGGGTGGCTGGGTGGGTTATTGGGTAGGTAGGTAGGTAGGTAGGTAGGTAGGTAGGTAATAGTAGGAGGAGGAGAAGTAGGAATAGGAGTAGGAGGAGTAGTATGTGTAGTAGTGGGATTCATAGCAGCAGTAGTAGTAGTAGTGGCAGTAATTATAGTAGTAGTAGTAGTAATAATAGTAGTAGTAGTAGTAGTAGTAGTAGTAGTAGTAGTAGTAGTAGTAATAGTAGTAGTAGTAGTAGTAGTAGTACTAGTGGCGGTGATGGTGGTGGTAGACGAAGCAAACACAACAGCAACAACCAATATTATTTCCCACTTCGTTAAAATAATTCAAAAGGCATGATGTCGAACCCCTATGTTGCCTCAATTGGATGAGATTTATTTCAATTAATTTCAATAGGTGATAAATTACAAATGTTTTCAAAATATGGATATGATATATGGCATAGCACACAGCATTGGCCATCAGAAAATCCACTGCCAAATGAAGTTTTGTTTAGTTTTACAGTGACTGACACAGTTTTCCGTCCACGAAATTTTAAGTTAGAACTTAGATTATTGAAATTTTAACAGCTATTTACGTCAGATAGAAGTCAATACAACATTTTAAAATTTATTAGGTGATCTCTTTATATAAAATTATGCATGCTGGTACATGTGCTCCTGCGTGCGCGTGAAAGCGTGCGTGAGTGTTGGTGTGCGTGCATGTATGCGAGTGTTTCTAAGTGTATGTATCGGTATGTGTGCGTGCGTGCGTACATATGTGTACCGGTATGTGTGCGTGCATGCGTGCGTGTGTGTAATTGTGTGTACATGCGTGTTGTGTGTGTGTGCGTGTGTGCGTGCGCAGGCGTGCGGGTGTATGTTTTATTGAAACAAAGACAGGGAGTCACTATTCTATGGGGGTCACAAATCTTTGTAAGGGGTCAGTTTTCTTCGTGTGCAGGGGTCGTAATATTATGACCGGGGGGTCAAAATACTATGACCGGGGTGTCACTATTTTTTAAAAAATACTGACCGGGGGGGGGGGGGGTCAGTATTCTATGGGGGTCACTTTACTTCGTTACACCGGCAATCATTTTCCTGATTTAATAAACATCTTCATTAGTCGTAAATTAATACTTCGTTAACGCCATTTACGGTGGTTGCCTCACCTACCCGACCCAGTCACTCGCCCAGTGCTGGTGGAGCTTAATAAAAATGCTGGTAATGTAGAAACAGTATAAAGGATATTTTGGCATTGGTTTTAGCATTACGTATTCAGCTGCCTCTAAGCCCTTTCAGTGTTGGACACGAGTAACTAACGTCATTTGCAAACTGTGTAAACCAAGACGAGATTACTGCGAGGAGCACTCTCATCAGGATCTGCTTTGTTTGTCAAGTTAGATTTTTCTTTAACAATATCCCTGACTATTCATGGTAAGATTGGCCTTATTTAATGTTTTTAAATAGTCCATATGACTATCCAGCAATGAACGTGATTAGTCGCATATTCACGTTATGGCTTCCGCGGCTACATCGGAAAGGTACTATTCTACCATTCCCTTGTTCTTGTAGTAACTCCAAACAAAGTTGTTGCGACTATTGAAAAGGTTGGTGATGTTGAGAAAACCCAGTGCACAACTTACGGCAGTCGCCCACCGGCAAATATCACGATGAACATTTCCGGCGTAATTAAGGATTTCTCTACCATTGTCAACCCAGCTACCACACGGGACTCTGTCAATGACACTTACAACACAACTGCAAGTCTTTTGATTATAGACAAAACGTGGAGAGGACATATGCTACATTGTTGTGTGGGCCATATAACATATGAAAAGTTACAATGTGAAACGCTAAAAACTACACCACTGATACGTACGATGTTTCTATATTTTTAATATAAAATCTCAATAATCAAAAAGTGTCTTGTTGTCAAACATGAGTACCTACTTTAACTCACAAGTGTCCAGTGTCCATATAAATTGGTATGTTTTTACCCATATCAGAGTGTCCCTGGACTGATTACCGGGCCCATCAATGCCATTGGCTTATATCGGCAAATATTTTGCTTACATTGCCCTCTCAAACTGAGAAATGAATGGGGTCCACAATCAGACCTTGGTCAATTGTTCCTGAAATCATCAAAGAAGGGACATTCGCAGCGAATTGTACACATTCTGATATTTTTTAAGATCTAAATTAATAAAAAACCTATTGGCCACAATTGTCTGACCTTACCATTTGGCACCACTTGGTATCTTTGTTATATGAACTCTTCATACTTGGAAGTTAGAGTTAGTCTAACATTGGACATATTCATTACATATTTTCAGTTAAGAATATTACATTAAGGTAACACAACCATACTGTACACTTTCTTTTGCAACAGAGTGATATTGATGGTTTATGTGTTTCTTTCAAGGTATTGATGTCAATGTATCATCAAGAATACGCCTGGCAGAAAACGAATCATTTACAATTAATTGCACTGCAGTAGGAAATAAAGGCTTCACCGTACACTGGATTCTCCCTAATAGCACGACAGCTCGTCCAAATAGCACGACAGCGGAAATCTCGAACTGTGGAAAGAGGTCACTATGCCTACACTTTCAAAACTTCCAGAGTCATCAAACTGGAACGTACAGATGTATTGCTAAAACTAATTCATCCGAGGTTGAAGATGGCGTCGTGGTGGAGATAGAAATAATAGGTAAGAGAGGACACTGCTACGAAAGACCGGTGGTGACATTTCCACTTCAAGATTTCACACCATACAATTCATGATTTCACCATACAATTCATGATTTCACCAATTCACGATTTCACAATTTTACGATTTCACTATTTCACGATTTCATGATTTCACGATATCACGATTTCGGTTCAGAATTTCACAATTTCACGATTTCACGAGTTCACAATTTCTCGATTTTGCAATTTCAACTTCATGTACAATATTTAGTCACGTGACACGCTTGACGTAAATAAGGCAACAGAGTGGCTCTCACCCTTTAAATCAGGATGGCGATTTGAGATCCATAAATACACCTTTCCAAGCTTTTACAAACAGAGTAGACCTAGATCAGACGCCTCCTATAGGATTTAATCTTAATTAAAATCCATGATGTCAATATTTCTTACAGTTTATTATTAATTAAATTCTCCTCCAATACAGTGTCATACCAACATTAGACAATGATTTAACATATAAACACATGATTGGCAATTTTCATACATGAATATTCATGGAGGAATGGGTTAAACAAGCTTGATGGTGGACCATGAGCACAAGCTACATGCCAAATATTAAGGTCCTCGGAACTACAGTTCTGGAAGGGAAGATTGTTATAGTTTTCCGCCGTTTCTTTCATCGTGGCTTTGACTCCAAAACTGGATTTCCCGCGTGTTGATAACGTCATAACAAATAAAATGGACAAATTGAAATCATGAAATCGTGAAATTGTGAAATTCTGAAGAGATATCATGAAATCGTGAAATTGTGAAATCGTGAAATCGTGAAATTTTGAAGTGAAATCGTGAAATTATGAAATCGTGAAAGTATGAAATTTTGAAGTGAAATCGTGAAATCGTGAAATTGTGAAATCGTGAAATCATGAATTGCTTTTTGTGAAATCTTGAAATGGAAATGTCACCGCCGGTCTTTCTTACACTGCTCCGACAGATCAGTATTCAAGAGTGTGTTTGTAATGATATTACGATTTGTGACAATGTACTCACAATAAATTCGAAATGTTTCGCATGTATTTGAAATTAAATTATACAGTAACACCTTCTGAATTGAATTTTAGTAAACATCAACTTATATCATTTTAGGCAGGTGGCTGCTTAATACAGGATGAAAATCGTGCAGAAAGCTCTTTTAAGAACTTTTGCATGACTTTCACCATGCTTTAATTCACCCATTTTCTGAAGAGAGTTGGTCTCCCGAAAGGAAAATTGAAACACAAAAGGAGAAAGTCTCCAGGATAGAAATATGGCAGCAATCTATAGCAACATTTTGATCAGAACTTGGTTAGAATATTCGCCTTAATTATATCTTGTTCAACTTTGAAACAAGCTCAACCGAGGTAAAACACCATGGCAACAGGGCGAATGATGTAAGAACCTTTTATTGATATTAAGACATCTCTTCTCTTCTCTCTCTCTCTCTCTCTCTCTCTCTTTCTATCTCTCTGTCTATCTATCTATCTATCTATCTCTCTTTTTCTCTTTTACACAGAAACTAGAGTTCTGCTAAAAGAACTAGGAATACATTTTATTTCTAAAAAACCGTTTTTTGCGCAATTATTTTCGTCATCAAGCGAGAAGTTTCTGTAGAAAGAAGAAAGTCCGCTGGTAAAGACAACCGATTCTATTTTTTGTCTGGGCCATGTGTTTAAAGTAATAGATAACGCTTGTCTAAAAGTATATACAAGCGGATGGACGGACATATGAGCAGAATGACTGATTGCGATATTCTCCCCCCCCCCCCTTAACTTGTACGGTGGTATAGTAACACACGGTGGTATAGTCACACAGACTTGCTAAATTGTATGTATTTGGTATCGTCTATGCGGCGCACGTATTCGTTTTCGCCGCATAGACGGTACCCTGTATCTTTTTCAATTCGCGCATGCCCCATATCCCTTAGAAAGGTTATAGGCCAGCAGTGTAGATACATATCAGAAGGGTCATGAAAGAGCCTGCACTGTTTGCTGAGCCCGCCCATGTTAACCCTTCTCTTGCTGAATTTTAAAATACATTTCTCTTTACCCATGCCCTGTTGTATTATTACATATATCTTCAATGTGTGCAAGTATTTCGCTGTGCAATCAATGCTGTGGGGGTGCACTGGTTGCACAATCAACTTTCTCAGTGTTGTTCTATTTTCTGGTCCTTCGGGATCATAAGTTTTGATGTTATTAGTTTTGAAAATTCAATACTGCTTAAGCCGGGGCTAGGGGGCGTGAGTAGTGTTGCACTTTTAATCATTACTCATGAACAGACTCAATAAAACCGAGTCTGCAATTTTCTCTTTTTTGCATTTCTACTTTTGCTTTCGAAGGATCACCCATTTTCAGATTATTTGTAAATAGTGCTGACCCTGATGAGACAGCTCCTGCAGGAGCTGCCTCATCAGGGTCAGCACTATTTACAGGTAGGTATATTGACGTGAATAGCAAGCGAAGGGTTAATAGCTATTGTAAGCAAATATGTTATATGCTGTGGCTGTGCCTCCCAACATGAAAAATGGATTTGAGATTTGAGTTTCTTAAACTAATATGGGAAGGACTGGGTTACTTGAAATTATGATATAGTTCGTTGAAATATGAGATGCTACAGAATGGTGTTATAAAGTATGCATTCGTGACTATTAATAATTAGCACGCTTGTAGTCGACTCTGGAATAAATCTCTTCTGGTCTATTAAGAACACTTCAGAAGTCTTAAACAAACTTAAGAACAAAAGGTATCTTGAATCCACTATAAGCACGTACGATTTTTCTACTCTGTACACAACTCTTCCTCATATTTTAATTAAGGATAAGCTTACTAACTTAATCCAGAAAGTATTCGCCCGTGAAAAACATCATCCCTGGCATGTAATGCTGAAAAAACTTTCTTTACTGACGAGCAAATGAAATATTACACTAATTGGACGTGCTCAGAAGTTTGCGAATCACTAACCTTTATTTTGGATGACATATGTGTACGTTATGGGAATTGGTATTCCTATGGGTACGAATTATGCACCACTTGTCGCAGATTTGTTTTTATACTGCTATGAAAGAGATTTCACGTTGCGTTTGAATCCCCAATCACAAGCAGATGTTATAAAAGCCTTCAATGAAACGTGTCGATATTTGAATGATATTTTTAACTTAGATAACCCTTTCTGTGGTGCTCTGATTCCTACAATTTATCCTAAAGAACTCAAATTGAATAAAGCTAACCCGTCCGACAATTATGCAGCGTTTCTTGATCTAGACCTTAAAATTGATAATAGAATGATCTGTTCTAAAATATATGACAAAAGAGATGATTTTGATTTTAATATTGTAAATTTTCCTCATCTTGACGGGGATGCTCCCCGTGCTCCATCTTACGGGGTGTATATATCTCAACTTATTCGTTTTGCTAGAGTGTGTTCATCTATTGACGATTGTAACAGTCGAAATCTCATTTTAACTGAAAAACTGCTTAAGCAAGGGTATAGAACCATAAATTTCTTTCTCTAATTTTTACTATCGAAATCTCTCACTTTGTTAAAAAATCATATGATCTAGTAGTACTACAACATACTGCATATCAACCCTTTTACAGTTGGCAATCACGCTGGCCTCTTTGCATGCACCTCGACAAGAAAGGTTTAGTACTCTATGAAGGCGACCTCTTAAATCCAGAAATGGAAGGAGAACGTCGGATATCTGTACTATTTTGTTTTGGTCGTACCCTTCATTACTTTTCTACAGATACTCTGTTTGCAGATCAATTATTGAGTACACTAGCGATAGGTGGATACAGTTTGTTCACTTAAATGTTTTTGTTATACATGCACTTTACCACTGCATTTGCCATCGCGGTTGTAGATTAGTCGGAGAGGGGATACATTTGTTTACACAATTTGTCTATTAGGGTGGAGTTGGAATAAGTGTGAGGTTGGGCGCCCATAACCGGTTAAACTCCCCAGTGACTTTTGTCACTGACCGTTCCAAGGCGGTACTTCCATCTTCCCCCTATTGTATGTTTGTTTTGTCCTTGTGCGTCTCTTGGTGTTTTTATAGTTATGTACATTTGCTGTTTCCTTATGTTGCTGTTCGGGCAACTGTTTGTTCTGTATGTGGTGTTTCCTGCATGACTTATTTAGTACTTTCATGTGTTTCATGTTATTGCGCAATGTACTAATATTTATTGGGCTTACTTTTAAGTTTCGTCGACCACGGTCGTTCATACTTTGTTGTAGGTAAAGACATTATAGATATCGTTGAAAAACAACTGTTTATTTTGAAGGTATCGTTGAACAAAAATGTTTATTTTATACCACAGGGGTATTTTTCGATATAAGTTCAAATTGACAATCTTCATGATAGTGATTGAATATTTGTTGGTATTATGGAAAATGTGCGTTGATTACAGGGACTTCCTCTTTAATCAACACCACAAAACTTTGACCGAGTTTTTCCTAACGTAGATAATGTAGATAGACGACTTTTAACTTTATTCTGCACAGCCAGCTATTAATACTAGATGGCACACATTGTTATCATGAAATGTAAAACTCTTCTGTAACTATATTATCAGTCAGTCTTGAGATATTCATTTCTTTCCATGATGTATCAAATAGTATGTGCTGCAGATCGCGCTCGACAGGAATGGGATGAGAAATCTTGTATCAGTAATATTAAACCAAACGATTTTAGTATAATTCAGATCATTAAAAGCCAAACACATGTTATTATCTCTTACATTTCATGAACATAAATAAAATAATATTTATAAAAGCTAACAGCAGTTTAACCCATTATTCCATGAACATCCATACAAGATCAAACGGCAGTATTGATATGAATTAAAAAAAAATTGTAATGGCCAATGAACACAAAACAAATTTGACCATGACAGAAATTGTAGAAGCAGACCTATTTCGTATATCATTCCACAACCGAACAGCAGACCCTGACTAGACCCCTACAGGAGACGTCTGGTCTGGGTCTTTCTGTTTGCATAGATGTAGAATGACGTATCTATGGAGTAAATGTTTCACATAAAAATGCAATAAAATAATTTTCAGGTGAACGGAAAAGTAATATCTATTCCGGCGAAGACAGGCTGGCTACAAAGCTTATCGCACTGACGATTGGATTACTGTTTGCCACGTTGGCTATGAGTGTCGCTTGCACAATAATACTGGCAAGGAAACGGACATGCAGACGGAGGAGAGAGCCTGACAGATCAGGTAGATGAAACGCTCAACTGTCTTAGCACGACCATTATTCGCTAGTAACCAGTTGTCAACTGTTTCCTAATTTTCTAATACTCTGTGATTTCTAAACCCAAATCACTCACTAACATTCTAAATCACGAATGACTGCACAAAATTTGCAAATCTAATGAAAATGGATTTATTCAATATTTCTATCAAGACAAAACGTTTTCTCACAATTTTCTCATAGATAAACTTCTTTATGATTTGTATGTGTACTGCATATTTCTAACTTTCTAGTCCGTGTTATATACTGCATTCTCCCTAATAAACGCCACTTCATTAGAAACGCCCACTCTGATTAGCGTCACATCCTTATGAACACCCACTTTAATTAATGCCAAATCCTTATAAACGCCCATATTAGTTAATGTCACATCCTTATATACGCCCACTTTAATTAACGTCACATCCTTATAACCCCCCCCCCTTTAATGAACGCCACACCTTTATAAACGCCAACTTTAATTAACGCTACATCCTTACAAACGCCCACTGTAAGAACGCCCACTCTTGTAAACGCTACTCTAATAAGAACCCACTCTAATAAACGCCACATTCTTCTTTGGAGGAAACGAACAATCAATTAAACATCACAACCCCATGTGATAACCATTAAAGATGCTTTCTCAAACAATATAGGTGGTAGCTTAATTCAGATTGAAAGCAATGCATAACAACTCGCCCAAGAGCTTTCTACATTGCTTTCATCCTGCATTAAGCAACCACCTGTGTACACATTGCAATAAATACCTTTTCAAAATGAAACATCCACCGTATAACAATTATTAGAGACGGTATGGCGCATTTCTATTCACTTTCTGTTCTTTAATTTTACTTTCGTTTTATTTACTAGATAGTACTGGTCAAGTTGTGCATCGCAAGTTTTGTTAACTTTTTCTACTCACTCAATCATTCGAGAAGTGCAAATTTACCATTAAAATTAGAAAAATACAGTTGATTGCAAAGCCAAGAACTGTAATACTACAGCAATGTATTTGCTTCACAGCAGTACCCGTTTTTAGCTCGACTATTCGAAGCTATCCTACTCGTCCAGGCGTCGGCGTCGGCGTCGGCGTCCGCGTCACACGTTGGTTAAGGTTTTTGTTAAAGTCCACGTTTGCCTCTAACCTTTGAAATAAAGCTTTCAAACTTGGAAATTAGTTCACCACCACCAGCTTCATCTTTAGACAGGAGTGTATAACTCAATCATTTTGACAGATTATGGTCCCCTTTAACTTAGAATGTTTGGTTAAGGTTTTTATTAAAGTCCACTTTTTGCTTCTTACCTTTTGAGTAAAGCTTTGAAATTTGAAACACATGTTCACCATCACAATCTCCATCCGTAGACAAGAGTGCATAACTCCGTAAAGCATTTTGACGTAAGTATGACCCTTTTTAACTAAGAACTTTTGGTTAAGTTTTTTGTTAAAGTCAACTTATTTACATAACCCTTTGAGATAAAGCTTTCACCACCACAAACTTGATCTGTAGACAAGAGTACATAAGCAATTGGACAGAATTATAGCCCTTTTTGACTTAGAATAGTTGGTTAAGGTTTTTGTTAAAGTCCACTTATTTACATTACCCGTTGAGATAAAGCTTTGAGATTTTGACCACTTGTTTACCACCACCACCAGCTTCATATTTAGGCAAGCGTACATTACTCTGTCAAGGATTATAACAGAATAATGACCTTTTTAACTTATAAATGTTGGTTAAGGTTTTTGGTAAAGTTCACCGATTTTCATAACACTTTGAGATTGAAACTTGGAACATTGTTCTCAATCACATGCTTCATCTGTAAGCAATAGTATATTACACTGTCAAGCATTTTAACACAAATTATTGGCCTTTTTTTCTAAAGTTTTTCTCTTTCATTAAAAAGTTCAAAGAGATCCTACATCCTGGATACTATTAAAGATACTTTACTGAGACTTTGATTACTTGATTTCAATATCATTGGACACTATTATAGTCCACTCTCAAGTATTTTTACACTACCAATTCTGAGAATAGTCGAGCGCGCTGTCCCGTGACAGCTCTAGTTTATTATGTGGCTTATATTTAAACGTATACATAAAGTAACCGACAGTTATCCACACAGTTTTGATACCAGTGGCTGCAAGACACTCATTGGAATCATAGTACTGCCCGTCTCCAAGACCGATATTTGGTCTAATCTTAACATCTGGTTTAAAAGAGGGATTTCACAGTAATAGCAGTTTTTTTCAGTTCAGTTCAGTTCAGCAGCTTTGTTAATTATAATTTTAATATTTTTTCTTTGGTAGCTTCTGTACGCCAGCAACCTGCAAATGAGGAGAATCAAAGGTCAGTTGTTTCATTTACCTTGATTTACACCCAGTGACCTTATAGATGGACATAAACAAACAGTGCAGACCCAATTTAGAGGGACTATGAAAGAGCCCTCTGATCAGCGTCTGAACAGTTTGCTAAATAATATAAAATCATAAACTTACTTCGGCAAAATAAATACAATAGAAACTTTCTAAAGCGACACATTGAATTAACTACGCTGTTGTTAATGGAAAAGTAGTAAAGTCAAGCAGGCAAAGCCACATACAAGACGCAACCACCACCAAAACACTGATAGACAGTATGACACACACACACACGTACACACACAAACACACACACACACACACACACACACACAAACAACCACACACCCAAACGCACACACGTATACACACACATGAAATGAACACAGAAAACACCAAAAGACACACAAGAACCAGAGATAAACGTTCCACGCACGAACAAAATCACAAGCACAAAGACGCAAGGCAAACAAAAGGAAGGGTGACAAAGAGAGTACCGCCTTGGCACGGTCAGTAGCAAAAACACCACTGGGGTTTAAACCGGTTTACGGACGTCCTAACCTCACACTTCTCTCAAAGTCACCCTAGCTTTACAAATATTGTAAATAAAGGTATCCCCGCTGGACTTACCCACAACATTGACGACGGTGAACACAGGACAAAATGTAAAACATAGCATAATAACTGTGACAATCTGTCAAATATGTACTCAATGACTTTGCTGAAGTCAGAGCACCTGTAGGTAAGCCGTTAAGGGCACTACAGGGAAAAAGTAATACATGAGTCTGGTAAGCTCTTCCTGTATCCAAGTTTAAGAGTATACCATCATAGAGTACTACCCTCGGCCTGTCATCGCGCAAGCAAAGAGGGAAGCGTAGCTACCGACTGTAAAAGGGTCGATGACCAAACATGCAGTGCGTTGCAATATAATAGGATCATAACCTTTCTTTTTAAATGTTTTAATGCGTTTTATGAACAAATCATGAAAATGGATATGCCCCCGAATTTTTCTAAGTTTGTTGATAACATCCCCATACAATTCTGGTAGAGAAATGCCTTGTCGCAGTAACGTCCGTAGATTGCAATTATATTTACTAATGAGAGGTAAATTTCGATAATAAAATTTAGAAAAAGTTTTCTGAAGTTTGTGATATCTGTAACCTTGCTTAAGAAGTTTATCAGTTATAACTAAATTACGTCTGTTAAAATCTTCAAGCAAAGAACAGGCTCGGGCAAACCTAATAAGTTGAGAAATATAAACCCCATAAGATGTAGAACGTGACACATCTCCATGTAGAAGAGGATAATTAACAATTTTAAAATTAAAATCTTCTCTTTTATCGTATACTTTGGACGAAACTTTATCATTTGTAATTGAAAGATTCAAATCTAAAAATGAAGCATTAATGTCAGATTGATTAGCTTTGTTTAATGACAGTTCTGTTGGGTAAATTGAAGAAATCATAGTATCAAAATAAGGATTATCTAAATTCAAAATATCGTCTAAATACCTTGAAGTTTTATTAAAAGCATTAACAATATCGGTCTGTGTATCAGGTTTAAAGCTTAGCATAAAATCCCTCTCGTAGCAATACAAAAACAAATCTGCAACAAGAGGGGCACAATTTGTACCCATGGGTATACCAACAACTTGACGATATATGGTATCCCCATAACGCACAAATATATTATCTAAAAGAAAGGTAAGAGATCTACAAACATCAAGGCAAGTCCACATTGTGTAATGTTCAACTTCTGAATTCGAAAAGAATGAACGTTGAACATTACAAGCAATGAACATTTTGTTTTCTCTGGCAAAGGTTTTTTTCTATTAATTTAATAAGTTTATCCTTTATAGGATGGTGAGGTAGAGTAGTATAGAGTGTAGAGAAATCATAAGAGCTCAGTAGAGAAATGTTATACTGTTCATTTTCAAGTTTTGTTAAAACATTAACCATTATCTTTATACATACGCATTTCTACGCCTTTGTAAACAGAGAAGACCCAGGGAAGAGGGCTTCTGTAGGAGCCGTCTGATAAGGATCTGCTCCGTTTGAGTCTTTGTAGTTTCTGCCGTGACCGTCTTTAGTTAAAGTGCTATTGTAATAATTATTCAAATTAATATTCATGATGTCATTTTTTCTGACATGAATATATTCATTGAGTAAAGTGTTAAAACGCAACTAAATAGCATGTTTAGCAAATTATTTGTACAGAGTATTTCACATACCACATTTTCACAATTCAAACTATAATCAAAGTGTCTACCAAAATGCAATCAAGGTGTCAAACAGTTTGAATCCGAATCATCTGGATCCTAACTGTTTGGATATGTATTCACTCATCCGCCAATAGCAGACTAAAGTTTAATGTAGAACGAAAGATATACAGAAAGTTCCTTAAAAGTACAAACATGAGTAATGCAGGAAATATTACATACAGAACAAACAGTCGCCCGAACAGCAACACAAGGAATCAGCAAGTGTACATACTTATAAAAACATCAAGAGACGCACAAAGACAAAACAAACATACAATAGGGGGAAGATGGAAGTACTGCCTTGGAACGGCCAGTGAGTCACTGGGGGGGGGTTAAACCGGTTTATGGGCGCCTAACCTCACACTTATTCCATCCCCACCCTAAAAGACAAACAGTGTAAATAAACGTATCCCCTCTCCGACTAATCTATAAAAACCGCGATGGCAAATACAGTGGTAAAGTGCATGTATAACGAAAACATATAAGAGAACAAACCGTGTCCACCTATCGCTAGTGTACTCAATGATTGAGCTGCAAACAGAGTAACTATAGAAAAGTAATAAAGGGTACGATAAAAAACGAAATAGTACAGATATCCGACGTTCTCCTTCCGTTTCTGGATTTAAGAGGTCGCCTTCTTCATAGAGTATTAAACCTTTCGTGTCGGCGTACATGCAAAGAGGCCAGCGTGATTGCCAACTGTAAAAGAGTTGACAACCAAACATGCAGTATGTTGTAGTACTACAGGACCATATCCCTTTTTAATGAATGTTTTAACATATTTGATGAACAAAGTGAGAAAATGGGTATGTCCAATAATTTTATGAAGTTGTAAATCACATCACCATAAAATTCAGGATGTGAAATACCGTGTCGCAGAAGCTCCTTGAGGGTTAGCTTTATTCAATATTAAAATCACCAAAATCATCTCTTTTGTCATATAGTTTAGAAGAAATCATTCCATTATCAATTTTAAGGTCTAGATCCATAAACGCTGCATAGTTGTCGGACGGGTTAGCTTTATTCAATTTGAGTTCTTTAGGATAAATTGTAGGAATCAGAGCATCAAAGAAAGGGTTATCTCAGTTAAAAATATCATCCAAATATCGACAAGTTTCATTGAAGGTTTTTATAACATCGTCTTGTGATTGAGGATTCAAACGTAACATGAAATCTCTCTCATAGCAGTACAAAAACAAATCTGCGACAAGTGATGCACACAATTCGTACCAATAGGAATAGCATTCCCATAACGTACAGATATGTTATCCAAAAGAAAGGTTTGTGATTCGCAAACTTCTGAACACGTCCAATTAGTGTAATATTTCATTTGCTCGTCAGTAAAGAAAGCTTTTTTAGCATTAAATGTCAGGAATGATGTTTTCTCCCGGGCAAATACTCTCTGGATTAATTTAGTAAGCTTATCCTTAACTAAGATATGACGAAGAGTTGTGTACAGAGTAGACAAATCGTACGTGCTTACAGTGGATGCAAGATACCCTTTGTTCTTAAGTTTGTTTAAGACTTCTGAAGAGTTCTTAATAGACCAGAAGAGATTTATTCCAGAATTTTCATGTCTTATCACAGTAGAAGTTTACATGTTCCTTTACCTTTGTTGAACAAGAAGTCAAAAGTATAGACAATTTAGTAGTTGTACATGAACTGCAATGAAACGCGCTTTATATGGTTTTTATGTAGTTTTGGTAACCAAGACGCTGTAGGAAGTTTATGTTGTGTTATTTTAATATCGGTTCCAAGTTGTTCACACTTTTTGACTTAATATAAAATGATGGTCTTTTCGTCGGTAGTAACTGAAATGTATGACTTGGTATTAATAATTTCCTGCTTCAAAACATCGATAAAGTTCGTCTTAACTTAAAAAACAATCTGCATCTACGATCAAAGTTTAGAATGTTTAAAATTAGAAATATTGCAGAAACCCCTTTGAGATGAGATAAGATTCATTCAAAATACATTTTGGACAATTTAGGACAATACTTAGTTTCTATGATTACGTGCATAAAGTATCTAACTGGTTTAATTGTATGTTTATGTAGCTAAGCCATGGGTCGGTGATAACTTAATGTGGGGTGTATCTTAAGTTTAAACAAGACACATACAGTAAAACCACTCTAAATCGAAAATTTAATAAAGAAAAATGTATGTCCTTTTAGGCATGTGGCTGCTTAATTCTGTGTGAAAGTCATACAAAACGCTCCTAGTGGGGCTTACTACGTCTATGTAACCCTGCATTCAGCTTCCACCTGCCTCCAATACTGATACTTATACTAAATTGAACGTCCGGTTTAGAAGGGTTTTACTGTTAAAATAGAAATAATTGTCGGTCATTGTTGAATGTTGGATTGTAATGAGCAGAAATAGGACACACTTACGAATGCTGAGCTCTATTGTTACTGTCATTTAACTGTTTCAATGCTGAAATTCTGAACGGACTATTCTAAACTTCAAACAGACAAAACTTACTTTCACGACAAGTGTAACAAGACAGATAGGGCAGACCCTGGGGAGGGTCGCTCTATTAACCATCTCATCTAGGTCTACACTGTTTGCAAATGCATTGGTGAACCTTTTTCCTGCTAAGAAATGTTGAAAACCCAGAAACTACATATGTGGGTTTAGTGCCATTTCTTAAAAAAATGTGCGTACGATTTAAATACATGACGTTAGTTGTGTGACGAATAAAAGCATAAAACACTTGTTATAGTAAAGTTGTTATTGGAATGACATTAGAACATTATTATTCTTTATTTCATGCTTTCCGGTGGTTTACCAGGATATAACAGTGGATTATCACTTGATAAACTCACTGTTTTGAACAGTGAAATTATCAATTTGATAATTTCACTGCTGCCGGACTACTTTTTTTTCCCCGTGTGGTGCCCCTCAAACTTCCCTATTGAGTTGCCCCCCTTACCATTAAAGTAATACAAGGGAAGTAACTGTCATAACATTAACATCAACAACCAAAATAGTGGGCGTCTGCTGCACAACTAAATTTAAAGATGGAGTATGAAGAAGTTAATCCTGAAATTTTAGACGAGATCTTTTCAAATTTTTATCACCAAGAGGAATATGGAGACTTTCAAGTGGCAGACAGATGCTTTAGGTCAGTAGACCCAGACCTATTCCTAGAAGAGCACATTAACATGAATACAAAGAAAAAAACTGATAGTGATATGAAACTTTTCTTGTCATTTTTGATGTCAAAGAATGAAACACGTAAACCTGAGTACATTCCTGCCGACCAGCTCAACTGTCTCATATCCCAGTATATTCTAAGCATAACAAAAAAAGATGGGAGAGAGTATGAGCCAAGCACCATCAGGGGGTTTGTGTCATCCATTGATAGGTATCTAAAAGCCCAAGACAGCAAAATTTCAATATTCAAAGACATTGAATTTGCAAAAACTAGAGCTGTTTTAACCAAAAAACAACAACAGCTGAAAAGTATAGGTCTAGGAAACAAGCCACGGGCGGCTGAACCACTATCAGAGCAACATATATATACAATGCTTGCAGCTGGAACCCTAGGAGACGCCACCCCAAGATCCCTCATCCACTCTATGTGGCTCATTTGTACCACATACTTTGGTATGAGGACTGGCAAAGAATGCCATGACCTCTGCTGGGGAGATATACAGCTTGGAATTGATGAGGAGTCGGGTCAAGAGTACATTATATACGACACAGAGCGCCAAACTAAAACACGGTCAGGCTCAAATCCACGAGACACCAGGTATGTTCCAAAACATACATTATAAACATCAATATTGCAACCAACTATTTGATGGAATGAATCGCAGTAAAGCATGTGCCTGTTCAGTGCAGTTTAACCCATTCCCTAAAAGGCTATTTTTAGATCCAACCTCTTTGAATAAATCTACCGAAAAGGAGAATTAACTAGAAAAAATGAAACCTTTAGATTTTTTTAGTTTAGAAACCATTGTGATAAATAGAGCATTTGCTCCTAAGGAGCAAACACGCTATTTATCAAATGGTTACAAAAGGGGACATTTTCAGGGGTGTTGAAAGGCGTGATTATGGAGGAAAGGGTTTAAGATGATGCAAAATGCACTAAGCAATCACATTATTTTACAAAAAGCCACATAATATTTCTCTTTTAGATGGTCCTTATAGCACGATTTTACTAATTGTTCACCATGTTAAGTTTAATAGCCAATTAATAGATTAAATCACAGCAGTACAAAATGAAATCCAAACTGGGACTCAAACCCAGACCTTCTGTCAATAAATGACAAGATGTCCTTACTTTAGACCATTTGGATGAAATGTACTGCTATTTATAATCCTATTTGATTAAAACAAATGATGAAATTATCCCCAAAAACTTATTTTACATTAAAAGTTCAGTTTGCCCCAGTCTAAAATACAGTGCAATTTATTTATAAAAAAATCCACCCTTAAATACTTATCCTGTTATTGTTTCCAGAATGATCAAACCAAAAGCATATGCAAACACTGAAGACAGGCAGAGAGACCCTGTGCACCTGTACAAAGTGTACAGCAGCAAAAGACCAGAGGACATGTGCACAGATGACAGTCCTTTTTTCTAACACCAGGCAACCAGAGCCATAAATGCTGGTACAGAAGAACTCCAATAGGCATTAATAAACTATATGGTTTAATGAAAGAAATGAAGGAAGATGCAGGCATTGAAAATGCCAGAATTACCGCCTACAGGTATGTTTTTGTTAAAGACATCAAAGGCGGGTGGTATTTCAATTAAAATCTCTACAATAAATCTATTTTTTGCATCAAAATAATAAAACATGGTATTAGTTATGTTCAATTATTATGAGGATTGTTGATTTGAAGTTGAACTCCTTTTAAAAAAATTTGCCTGTGATGTAAAAAGAAATGTTTTTGTTGACACTTATAATGTTTAGTTGTACAACAATTATTTCTGGCCGATATCATGTAGTTACGACACTAAATTCAGTGAATGGCACTGGCGTATTCATTCTCAAAAGACTTAAACATTTTGCCTTTAGCTTTTTATTTGATCATTTGTAATTGTAATTCATGCACACTTCTTTTCAGCATCAATTTTAAACAACAGATCTGTGTAAATATTATTATTTAATAACCCATTCCCTCGTCGTATGGTATTTTGTCAGAAAAAAACTCATGAGGTAATGCAAAGACCTATGATAACATAGGTATTTGGGTAATGTTATCTGACGTAAAATAAAAAATTCTTGTATCTTGTATCTAACCTGTTTTAGTTAAAATATCGAAAAGGGATATTTACTAGAAAAAACGTAATTTCTTGTATCTAACCTGTTTTAGTTAAAATATCGAAAAGGGATATTTACTAGAAAAAGCGTAGTTCATTGTGATAAATAGAGCATTTGCTCTATTTATCACATTTGTTTCTGTGAGTGAAATTTACAGGTGTCAATATGAGAGAATGGGTTAATAAAATGTTGAAAGTGGGGACAATTACTTTAAATAATCAATATTTTTATCATTGTTAATTGAAACTTCAAACAATTCATAAACTGTCAAACTTTAGATGTATTATTTTTCAATAAATTATTTCGAGTCACTCACTTAACCCTTTCCCTCATGAATGTAAACGTGTTTTCACGCATTTGCAAACAGAGTAGACCCAGATCAGACGACTCCTCTCAGGGTCTACTCTGTTTGCTAATAGAAATTGAAAGATCAGTGTCTTTTGTTTTTAAAATGGCTACAATGCCTAACCTTCCATATTTCATTATAACTATTTTGTCCATCAATATTCGGTAGGTATTGACATTTGGAATAAATATAGAACAGGGAAAGGGTTAGTGAAGATCAAGCTTTAGTGCCGGTTAAAGAAACCCATTATGGGTCTACACCAATAGTCATGGTACAAAATTAATTAATTTCGATTCTGTCATACCCCGTAGACCACTATAGGTTGCTTATCTGCAGCTGTGTTAATTTGTTTCATTTCAGTTCAAGGAAAAGGCTTATTCAAAAGCTGCATGATGAAGGAGTACCAGCAAATCAAATTGTCCAGATCTCTGGGCATAAAAATATTAACTCAATAAACAACTACAGTAAGATCAGTGATCAGCAGGCCAAAAACATATCTTCAATTTTGTCTAACCAAAAATCTACATGTACCAACCTTCAAGAAGGTCAGCAAGTACAAGCTCACTCCACGCCTGCATCGACCGTGAGCCAGGCTCAACAACCACGAGAATCGGTGTCCGGGTTCCCACACAGTGTATTCCCTGGCTGCCATTTCCATGGCAATGTCACTTTCAACTATAACAACTCAGTTTCGGAAACTCAAACCCTGTCTCAGTCAATCACAAATTCACCGGTTCACAGACCCTACAAAAGAATTCGATTGTTTCCAGAGAGTGACAGTGAATAATGAAGAAACGACGTTTCTCCAGTCGTGTTTCATGATAATTTTGACTCGTTTTAAAGTCCACAAGTTACATTTTTCTGGTGTAAAATCCCAGTTTTGTTGTTAGCTGCTTTCTCACTATTGACAAAATGGCGGACTCCTATTTTTTGTCAAAATATGATGCGCAGGAATACCAGCCACATTCTATTATAGTTGACATCACATATATACCAAATAAAGGCGGAAAGGGCAATCCCTCAAATTGTATCGATGCTTTTTATCCTGTAGTAAATATGTTATGGCCATTTCACGATTTCTGGACGATTTAGTGGAACTATATATTGTGTCCTGAAGCGACATGTACACTACGGTCTGTGGTTGGGGCTCCGCACGGGGAATAAATCGTACTTTCGATTTCGTTGGGGCGTAAATTTGACGATAAAAGTAATTTAAAGTTGAATAAAAGCATGAAATAAATAGAATATTTGTTATTTTCGGTGGAAGATCGAAATTTATTTCATCGAGTGAACATCAGACGGTAATATTTTCACTCGTGGCTTCGCCACTCGTGAAAATATACCGTCTGATGTTCACTCGATGAAATAAATTTCGATCTTCCACCGAAAATAACAAATATCCTCTATATAACATTTTAAGTGTTTTCCGACAATGTCAATTTTTCCAAAAGGTACTTATGCAATGCGTGAATGCGTATTGACTGGTGCACACCTTCTAGAACGACAGTTTGCGAAAATGTGACCAAACCTTAATTCATGACGCTGTATAACAACACGCAGCCAGGCCATTGGCGTGTTAACCCGTTTATTCCATTAAAACGCTGGTAGCCAGACAGAGTAGACTACATGTTTGTTTAATGGCAAAACAATCCTGTGCCCGTGTACCAGTTAAAACAAATTCTAATTAATTTAGAATTGATGTCATTATTTGTAGCATAAATATACATTGATCACAGGACTAATAATACGGTTATGTATAAGAAAAAGTTTGAAAACTATGTAATGCACCTAGACTGATAGAAATGTTTAAATTCTTAATTCACATACTAGTACATGTATAGTAACGCTGGATTACCGATGTGACTATAGTAACTATATAGCGGATTAAAACTGGCAGTTTATTCATTAAAACATTGCATGTCAAACATGTGCCGGTCATAAGACTGACTTTATAGCTTTAGAATTTATTTCAAGATAGTTTTAGAACGCTCCTCGTATTGTAGAATTTACATTAATAGGTATAATGAAGATTTGTAAATATCATATCACGATAGTACATATAAGAAACATCGTCCATTCTTTTAATCTGCGATGACTTTGAATATCATTTATAAACTCCGATATTGTAACTGACACGTCCAGGTACATGTATGCAATACAGTAGAACCTCTAGTGCGATCACTTAATGAATAAACATAGGTGTCTTTATAAGCAGGTGGTTGCTTAATTCAGGACAAAATTAACGCAGAAAGCTCCTCTTTCTGCATTACTTTTGACCTGCATTAAGCTACCACCTGCATCTAGTACCCAAATTTATATGTATTTTAGGTGGTCGCATTAGCGGGTGTTTACTGTAATTGCAATCCATTCTTTACTACTGTAAATATATCAGTTGCGTAGAGTTGCGAAAGGGAGTGAGCATGATTTGAAACGCTAAAACAACGCGTTAAATACTTATTTGATATAACTATTTGAGATACGAATGTCAAGTCTTACACATGTAACTACGTACATGTACGTGTATTATTGTATGTCATAGAAAAAACTACTAATTCTTACTACAAGAACAAGTACGGCAGAAACTACCTTAAGCGGTCATTAATATACTAAACATAAGAGTGTTACAAAGCAGATGATAGCTTTAAAGGTCTATAGTAATGCAGAAAACTCCTCTTGGAACTTTCTGTATTACTTTTGACCTGCATCAAGCTACCACCTTTCTCACAGACCCGTAATCAGACCTCTTCGATGGCTGCTTACATGTAACCCTTTCCCTTATATAAGCGCATTTTGACGCATCTGCTAACAGAGTAGACCAAGATCAGACGGGTCCTATAGGAGCCGTCTGATCAGGGTCTGCTGTGTTTGGTTATGGTGTAATTCTGACAGCTTCTGCCTTAGCCAAAATGTCCTGTGTTCATCTGCCATTATAAAAGATAATCTTATTAATATTCATGAAGTCATTATTTCCTACATGAATATTCATCAGGTAAAGGGTTAAGACAGGTTGTTCTTTAGTTACCATCGTCCTGTTCTCTTTGTAGACCACCAGGACCAGGAATAGGTAAGTAAACTTAATTCTGATGCAAGAGGATTGTCTCAAACATGATTTTTATAGATATTTTAAATAAAAGGATGTTTTCTAAAGCGTTTTAAGTATATGGGAAATTAAAATTGATTGCTAAGCGCTGATGTTGGGTTTGAATTCATTGTCAAAGATATTGACTCTACTTATATACCTTGCATTAGTTTGGGAGTTAACTCTTTGCACGCTTGCGGTGAAACTGTGATTGCCTATGCAAACAGTTTGGATCCTGATGAGACTCCGCATAATGCGGCGTCTCATCAGGATCCAAACTGTTTGTCACTTTGACCATATTATTTGCAAATACACGAGAGCAATTTTATTTTTAGAATTGAAGCAGACGACATTTGTTGCATACAAAATATTGCTTAGTGTGCAAAGAGTTAATATTCACAGAATATAAGTTTACATTTTAATGAAAACATAGAGAAATCCCACCCGTAAAAGTAAGTGGGCTTAACGTGTGTTGACGTACAGAAGAATCTGTCTGAAGCGGTCATTTATTTATTGAACATAGGAGTCTTAACAAGCAAGTGGTTGCTTAATGCAGGGCAAACGTAATACAGCTAGTTAAGCTCATTAAGCTACCACATGCATTACAGGATGGTAATTAAACCTCTTTCAATGGTTGCTTAATGCAGGTTCTACTGTCTTCCAGACATGATCACTGTTTTTTTCTTTCAGTGGATAACCCAGGACCTTCCGGATTGGCGAACAATGGCGTTGAGATCCAACAGGTAGGTGAACTGATTAAACATGTCATTGGTAATTGAAGTGAACAACTCATCAGTTTACTTCCTAGATATATCGTTGACCTAAAAGAAACAAAGCATACTACACATGTATCCGTGTTCATTTCCAATAACAAGAGAAAATATGAACAAGACGAGAAAACGTCATTCGATTTGAATCAAGATTTCACTCCAGATTTCCCCACCACTGAGGTTATCCTGAAGTCAAATGTAAATAAATAGATATTCATCAAGTCCGATATTAAATTCGAAATTAAATGATAATGTTTAGCATATTTATGAGTTTTGTGAAAATATTGAGTTATTTTGAAACATACTCCGGAGTCTGTCCTTAGATGGTTCGAATTGCACGAGTAATTGACGTCAATTTGTTCCGGTTTAGATGGCGAGGGCTTGGTGCAAAACTATTGTAACTCCTTCACTTTGTTTCTAATTTCTAGCCCTCGATGGGTTTTATTATACATTGCATACTTCTTTTACGCGTCGAAAAGTATGTCGATTAGTAGTCATTTTGGAATTAAAAAGAGTATTGTGACAATGTAAAACCTTTGTCACAATTATTACCTCATTTTTATCAAAGCAAAAAGGACATGTAACTTCATAAAAAAGGTTTAGACCGCCTAGGTAGTTTTCTAGATAAACAATAATCAGTATCAAAGCAGCCCCGGTTGATATCGAATTACAGACCTGAGTGAAACCTGTATACAGTAGAATCCCTCTAATGTGAATAAACATGGGTGCCTTTATAAGCAGGTGGTTGCTTAATGCAGGACAAGTAGTAATGCAGAAAGCTCCTCTTTTGTCCTCATTAAGCAACCACCTGCATCTAGCACCCAGAATTATACCTCTTTCAACCTGCATTTGGTACCCATAATTATACCTCTTTTAGGTGGTCGCATTAGAGGGGTTTTACTGAATGTCTCGGGTAAAACAGATTAGATCATCCAGCTTTTTTCAGCAATCAAATAAGAGTATACATTTATTGTTTTGATTCCGGGGGCCAGAAAGGGTTACCGTGCACCCCCGTCTGACTTTTTTTCATGGGTACCATGGTGTTTGTGTGATTTCAGATCTAGTTTTCACCATATTCTAGTCTTTTTTCCTTCATTTTTCGGGTTTCTCATTAATATGTATGATTATGCAAATGAGTTAATTAACAAAAACATATTTTTAATTAAAGACCAATGTCTTACCTTTAGTTTGACACCAGTTTCAAACTCTTAGTGTCCCTAATGGCATAGATATACTACATTATAACCTTTACCCACCGTCGTTGTCCAGACCTCCGGTTGCCATGGAAACGGTAGAAAAACCCATAGCAGGAAAGAGTTTTTTCATGGGTACAATTTTGATTTCCATTCAGCAGACCCTACCAAACACCATGGTACCCATGAAAAAAAGTCAGACGGGGGGTGCACGGTAACCCTTTCTGGCCCCCGGGGGACTTTTCACATTTCCCACCAGAAAATTAATGAATTCAGAACGTGCTGATACATGTATGTTTATATTATTTATTTAGGATGTTGCTGTCGAGCCACCGAAAGAGCTGATATATGCTGACCTTGACCTTGCCAGTGGGATAGAGCCTGCTTTAGTTGTACGGACATCTAAGTCAGATTATGCCGATATTGATTTCACAAGGAGAGCGCTTCAAACATTTAACAATAAATGTTGCGAAGTAGATGATAGCACACAGAATACCGAAGTTTAACATTGTGTAACTGTACAGCAAGACTTCTATAATGCAGTTCCCTGGGTCTTAAATGTGATTTCTGCCTTACTTTCGTCCTGGCTTAAGCAATAATCTTCTTTAAAACATCCGTTTTATTCATTCAAGTGTCGCAACAGAGGTGTTTTACTGTACTGCGCTTGCTTTAACGTCCCAGAGACACTTAGTTGTGTGAAAATTAGCGTCACAGAAACACTTATTAGATATGTTAAACTGTGTCACAGAGACAATTTGATGTTTGAAACTGGGCGTCACAGAGAAACTTAGATGTGTGAAACTGAGAGTTTCAGAGAAAGTTAGATATGTGAAGTCCAGCCTCTAAGAGATAAGTAGATACAATTAAATGTGTGCAGCTGGGTGTTTTGGAGACAGATGTGTGAAACTAAGCGTCTTAACGACTAGGCGTCTAAAAGACAACAAGATTCGTGAAACTCAGTGTATCTTAGACAATGAGATGTGAGGAACTGGGTATCTTAAAGACTATGTGTTTCAAGGACATGTGAAAGCAGTGTGTCGTAGCCAATCAGATATATGAAGCTAAGCGTCTCGGAGACAATAACATGTATTAAACTGGGCCTCTCAGAAGCAATTAGTTGTGTGATGAATGAGTGTCTAAGAGACATATAGATGTGTGAAAATGAGCTCAAAGACAATACGATGTCTGTATCAGAGCGTCTAAGAGACAATTCTACGTTGTGTTTCCATTAAGCGTCTAAAGACAATAAGATGTCTGAAACTGTGCGTCTCAGAGCCGCGAGGTTCGACATGACAATATTGTCTACCTTGGGCTGCAACATTGTCTTCATTTCGAGAACTTTATGCTGTTTAAAATGTGTACATAGCACATGTTGTCAGGAATAAAACCTTTTTTATTTGCGATGTTGCTAAAATGATGTCTATATTTAATCAGAATCATGAACTTTCTTGTATTTCCCACTGCCATCAGTATCTAAATCAATAACGGCACCAGTAAATCTTTTGCAGCAAATGTCACATCAGTGATCATCTAATATCTATGCAAATAGTTTGACTCCAGATAATAAGCCGAGTAACTCAGCGTCTTATCTTGTTTAAAGAAAGGGGGAAATTAAACAAACAAATATTGTAGCATCACATTTTGCAGATGACAATATTTAGCAGTGAACGTGTTAAATCCTTTACTCAAAAAATGCGCTTCTCTACGCATTTGCAAACAGAGTAGATCCAGATCAGACGACTCCTGTGTGAGCCATCTGATCAGGGTCTTCTCTGTTTGCTAATGGTTTAATATAGATCTGATTATACAATTTCTGCCATGGCCATGTACTTATGTAGCAATTAATCTAATTAGTATTCTTAATGTCATTAGTTTTACATGATTATTCATGGAGTAAAGGGTTAACATCATAGCCTTTAACATAGTCATTGTTGTCCATGTGAGTATTCATGTTAAACATAATGACAACATGAATATTAATTAGATTATGCTTTATAGTATCACATGGACACAAACATGTATGGTCATGGTAGAAACTGTAGACTATCATAAACAAACAGCACAGAGCTTGATCAGACAGCTCCTACAGGAGGTGTCTGATCAGGATCTACTCTGTACGCAAAAGGTGTAAAAAGGCGTATTCATGGAGTAAAGGGTAATACATACTTTTGCCTCCCTTATCAGTTATCGTGCTAAGTTCAATTTGCATTTAACTCCTTCGAATACCATTTCATTAACCTAAGTCCGGAGTATCAGTATTTTACACTGGGCATCAAAATAACGAGAGAAACTCTACCGATAATAAGAGTAGGACATCGCGCCCGGGTTTCTCTGTACCCACTGTCAATTCTCTGTGCATCCAATTAGCCCATAGTTGACGAAAAGGGACATTAATGAACACAAACAACTAAAAACCATTTTTTTCATAGAAATGCTTTTCACGCATTTGCAAACAGAGTAGACCCTACAGGAGCCGTCTGATTTGGAGTTGCCATGTTTACTTGTAAATGTAATATACCTATCTACCAATACCAAACGATTACGTGTACATAAGCCTAGTCGAAACTTCAGACTATACATATTCACGATGTCCATAGTTGTACATGTATAATAATTATGGGTCTCTACGGCAGGTGGTAGCTTAATGCAGATCCAAAGTTATACAGAAGGCTCCTATAGGAGCTTTCTGCATTACTTTTGACCTACATTAAGCTACTGTCTGCTTTTTAAGATGTATATGTTCGACCAATTCAGTCGCTTAATATCAACAGGGGAAGGGTTAAAAAGCAGAGCTGATCCGGTTGTAAGTCGACGTTTGATCACTAGACAATTTCAAGTGATCGGGGTATGGGCAAATTTGTTTTTTTATCTCTGCGGAATATGGACCACCTCCTTCGTCGCTGTAACTACATTATCAAAACAGAACACCCGTCTGAATCAAATCTACTTGAAAAAAGAGATCCCTGATTTGTCCATGGCAGCAATAGAGTGAACTATTTCGAACATTTCTTTTCTCAGTTCAAATCCAAATACAATAATCATGTGTACATACACTTCATCACTTTTGTATACCGTATATTGTTTACTGCTTTGTTTTGTTCATATGATTCAAAGAAAAATAAATGTTCATACAGAGCAAATATTTGTTTTACCTTCATAATTAACTTTACACCATAAACGGTTATGGCGACTTCGTATGAACATGGTGATATTACAAATAGCATTATGCATGTATATGTTTGTCTTTTTATATCATTTATAATAATCTCATAAGTACATGATATATATATGAATTGTTGCGGCATTGTGGGAGTCTATGTAATTGTAACTGGGCTTCGGAAAACTCGCTGAACCATTTACTCCTTAAATATGCCTTTTTACGCATTTACAAACAGGGTAGACCTAGATTAGACGGCTCCTACAGCAGCCGTCTGATCAGAATCTTCTCTGTTTTCTTATGATATTTTATTCCCTACCGGTTTCACTACTGCTCATCAGGGGAATGATGAGCAGTAGTGATATATGTATATTCTTTAGTTTCTGCCATGGCCAAACATTCCTGTGCCCATGTGCTATTTTATCTAATTTATGATAATATTTATCATGCCATTATTCCTTGCATTAATATACATGGTATAAAGGGTTCAAGCCCGACTTTCCTACGCCTCACCAGATAAACTGTTTATAACTAACTCACCAGATAAACTATACCTTACTACGCCTCATCAGATAAAATGTACCTTTACTACGTCTCGCCAGATAAACTGTACAATTACTACGCCTCACCAGATAAACTGTACCATAACTACGCCTCACCAAATAAACTGTACCTTACTACGCCTCACCAAATAAACTGTGTATAACTAACTCACCAGATAAACTGTACGTTACTACGCCTCACCGGATAAACTATACGTTACTACGCCTCACCAGATAAACTGTACCTTACTACGCCTCACCAGATAAACTGTACCTTTACTACGCATCACCAGATAAACTGTACCTTTACTACGCCTCACCAGATAAGCTGTACCATTACTACGCTTCACAAGATAAACTGTACTTTACTTCGCCTCACCAGATAAACCGAACCTTACTACGCCACTCCAGATAAACTGTACCATTACTACGCCACACCAGATAAACTACGCCACATTAGATAAACTGCACCTTACTACGCCTTACCAGATAAAGTGTACTTTACTACGTCACACCAGATACAGTGTACCTCAATACGCCTAACCGGGCGTATTTTACCATATATTATACTGAACTGGTATTGTAAAACTGTGTAAAATGTCACGAAATCGACACGGCTTTGTCAGGTTACTTTAAAGGCCTTAAATATTCGTCTGCAACAATTGTCGTCTGCTTCGATTCTAGAAGACGATTTATTTCATTTCGTTGCAAAGCGTCAAACAGTTGGGTCCTGATGAGACACCGCTCTGTCTGGCTTCTCGTCTGGATCTAAACAGTTTGCATAGATAATCACAATTTTGCCGTTAGCCTTGAAAGCATTTAAGTTATAGTCTCTAACAATACAGGTTGTGGAATGTACACTTTTGCTTCAATGAATAGAGATTCGGTAAAAGTTTAGTTACTAACTTCAGAGTCTTATTTCCATTTATTTGCAATTTCGAACTTCGCCCATTCAAGGAGTGAAGTGAACATGCACAACTTATCTTTTGCATTTGTGTAAATACTAAGGAGGCCGAATAGGTCACGTGTTACTAAGGACAGCTTGGTGTGGTAGTGTTAGTATCTGAATGATATAAGTTAAGCAGGTATGTGTCAAGTCCTTGTACTACTTGCCGCATAAACTGAACATATTAGAATTCAAACGAAGGACAGGATCTTACCTCAACCCCTTTACATGTGCAGCCTGCAGTACATATTTGATACTTACATGTATACAGCGTATACTTGTTAATTTGTCTCTGTCGCATGCCCTAGCCCTCTAATTCTCTACAGTAAAACCTGTTTAACCATTTCAGTACGGGAGACGAATCATTAGTGTCACTCTCAAACAGTGTAGACCTAGATAAGAGACATTCTAGAGTAACCCTTCTACCGGGTTCTGCATGGTTTGTCATGTAACACTTTTCTTTAAACAAATTCATGAAGCTTTATTACCTGTCTAAAATTTTGGAATTATCTATTTGAGAAGTTAGTACTGAGAGAGTTTAAACATTTATTCCATGAATATTATGTAAGAAATAATGACGTCATGAATATTAATTAGATTAACTTGTTATAATAGCAGATGGACACATATATATTTAGCTATTATAAAAACTGTATATTCATGTCGATATTATATCATACGCAAACAGAGCAGACTCTGATCAAACGGCCCCTATAAGAGACTCTAAGCTCGGTCTACTGCCGTCTGATCTGGGTCTACTCTGTTTTCAAATGCGTAGAAATACGTATTTATGGAGTAAATGGTTAAAAACCACTAACTTAGTAACAATGGAAGTGGGAAAGGCATGGTCTAGATTTACACTTTCAACGTTGACCTTTGTTCTAGGAACCCTCTGATCTGGTTTTACCCTGTTTGCAAAGGACATAAGTGACCCCGACACTAACATGGTTCATGCTGACATAATGCTTCTTGCACTATATTAATTACGTTACTAATTCATCAATTTTCCTTTTTTTATTAGTCGTTTGCCATTTATTTGATAGAGAACACGTTTGACCGAGATCAGACGGGATCGAAGGAACCAGTAAAGAAAGAACAGATTGTAAATTCAATACCATCAGATTGTAAATTCAATACCATAACTATATGTTTACTTAAACTTTACTTATACATGTTTACGGTACACAACTCATGTTGATACCGATTCGTTGCACTGGGTTATCTTCTCTTACTTTTTACTTTGCGCCCTTGCCTAAACTTTTAGATTGGCTAATGGACCAATAAAACTATTGTACAACGCAGAAAAGTTTGTCACTACTACCCACACAAACCCTAGGTAGGTTGCATAGATCTGATTCTACAGTTTCCGCCATGGTCAAGCATTGCCTTGTTCATCAGGACATTGTTAACCCTTTCGCTGCCAAACTCTCGTGTCTGCTAACTTTGTCGTCTGCTACAAGTTTTCATTCTTTTGATTTTCTTCATTTTTGTTTCAAAAACATAGAAACAGTAACAAACAGTTTGCATAGGTAATCACAGATCCGGCATTGGCAGCAAAGAGTTAAAAAGAGCTTTAATTCTGCAAACAGTCATTATACTAAAATGATGTAAATGATTCAGGCAGACATAGCTCTTGTTTCTCCGTGTTTCTCTTGTCTTTCGTCTGATATCGACCTGTGTAGTTATTTATACCAGAAGAGGGCACACTTTCAAAAACATCCTCATTGATCAAGTACTTCATGTTTCCGTCCCACAAGTGTATGCAGTTTGATGCGTGATATGATGTGACACGGGCGGAGACATCATTCAATTTCTGTATGAAAATGAAGACTCGAGTGATATATTTCTTGGTTGTTTTTATCTTAAACGGGATTTTGCAAGGTACATTCATTTGTTTGTTTATATATTTTAGGATATACTTAACAACTACGCTGGGTGAAAAAGTATAGATAAAAGGCATGTTGTATTATCCAAATCTCTTTTGTTTCAGAGCTACAGATAAAAGCGCGTAGCCAAATACTAAACTCGCCATTTCTACACCACTTTCTCCACTTTGTGGTCACAGTATAGTGTTTGGTGTGGAATTAAAGGAGCTAGTTTTGAAAATAGTTCGATTTGCGCATATTATCTTGACCTCTGATCTATTTCAAATATCATCTTGCAGGTACAAATTAGAATCACCTCGTCGGGTCGACTATAGTAATTACAAACAGTAATTAACAAGCTTGATTAACAAGTGTGCAAGTGGACACAATATACGCCAGTCGGGGCCTTGTTCAACTTAAATTGAGGTTAAAATACTTGCTAAATGCAAAATTTTAATGCTAAGCGCAAATTATAAGTCAAATTGTGCGACCTTGACCTTGGATACACGTACCGGGACACACCCATGCTACTGTAGAATGTCCAGATAAACATTATGCGGAAATTTGAGAAGGATCATAACTTCAGTTAGAGATGTTACAGACAGCCGGACAGACAGAGACAACGCCATTCCTTTAAATGTCCCGTTTTTTCAAACAGGCGTATAAAAAGTATGAAACAACGTTTTCCATAGCTTTTCTGAATAACATGTCATGTCTAGAGTTTTGAACTTATATGCGAGCTAGTTGCTGATTGATACGTCATATAAAGTTTATACGTACTCTATAAATTCATCACTTAAAGAATATACAAGATTGTCTTTACTCCATAAATACGCATTTCTATATCTTTACAAACAGTGTAGACCCTGTAGTATAGAGTATAGACAGTATAGACATGATCCTTCCATAGCTAAACTTTCTTAGATCACGTGCCATTATAAAAGATAATCTGATTAATATGCAAGATGGCCTTATTTCTTAAATGAATATTCGTGGAGTAAAGGGTTAAACGTAGATGGTAGCGTAAGCGTAAGAGAGAATGAAAATAATACAGACTGAACATGATACAGATTGAAAGTAATACAGATTGAAAATAATACAGAAAGAATGTATTACAGAGAGAAAATAATACAGAATGAACATGATACAGAAAGAAAATAATACAGAATGAAAATTATAATACAGAAAGAAAATGATACAGAATGAAAATAATAAATAATACAACATGCGTTAAAACCGGTATTTAATTTTGTAATTGTTTTGAGAACTTTTCCGCAAAACTGGGAAGTATGGCGCAGCGAGACACACTAGTCTACTGCTGAAACGATGGCAATGTAAGCCACGAAGTTACTACTCATTTATAACCACCTGCTTTTTAAGACTCATGTCACTATGTTCACTAAATGAGTGGTCGCTTAGGATAGGTTCTGCCGTATTTCGCTTTATAGAAACAAGTTAGTTTAGACCGCCGAATTAGTGGTTTATTATGGATCTTACGAAGAAAATAGTACATGCATTCGAAGATCTTAATACGTTGGTACACTTTATTGCTAAAACGACAACAAATAGTGTTGTACTTTATCTGCAGAATTAATCCTATATGAGTTCATCATAAAGACAGAGTGAGATCCAGATCAGACAATGCCTACAAGAGCTGTATGATGTGGGTCTACTCTGTAAGCAAATGTATAAAAGGTTGTTTCAAATTCAGAGGTTACAGAACATTAGCATTGTATCAACCCTTCCCCTGTTGAATATTCAGGTAAGAAATAATGACATCATAAATATGTATTCGCTGATGTATTTCTATAATGGCATATGTACACAGGATGTTTTTGAAATTGGTAAAAACTGTAAGAGTCATATATATATTATAATTTCAAAACCAAACAGAGCAGACCCTAATCATACTAATCATACAGGAGCCGTATGATCTGGATCATCTACTTGTTTGCAAAGGCGTGAAAATGTTTATAAATGAAGGGTTAATTACATGAAAGAGAAGATTCCTACAATGAACGCATATTTCCAATAATAATATAAAACTTGGTATTTGTTATATTCAATCATTATTATGAAGATTGTCAGTTTAAAATTATATCGAATCATATGCTCATTTGATACAAAACAAACTGTTTTCATCGATATTTATAACAACAAAATACTATCGATACTTGTCGAACAAGTGACGAAACTAAGACACAAACCGAGTAAATGGAGTCTTCGACATCGAACACATGGAAGTTGTGTCTTCTTCGGCGTTTATTCACCTGGTTTTCTTGCGATATATTTTTTCAGCATACAAATAAATGATTGATGTAATTGTTAGGCATTTTACAATACTTTGCAAGTAGAGTCAATCATTTTAGCAACAAAATGACACACAAAATGTCTAAACGAGTTCCTATGCAAACAGCTTGAATTTTACATGAATTAACCCTTTACTCCTTAATACGTATTTCTATGCTCCTAAAGGAGCCGACTGATCAGGATCTGGTATGTTTGCTTATATTATAATTAAGCTTTGATACTACAGTTTCTGCCAAGGTCAACCTTTCCTGTGTTCATCTACCACTATACATGAGAATCTAATTAATATTCATGACGTCATTAGTTCTTGCATAAATATTCATGGGGTAAAGGGTTAAAAGAAAGAAACAAATTAAAGAGATCGGCGATTAAGCCGAGATTATTTTCACAACAGGAGAAATGTTAGCCCTTATCCGACTCGAAATAGAGACGTCTCAAACTGATATAGGGTAATTATTGTCCACTCCTATTCTATCAGACTTTTGAGAAAATATTATATTTGTATGAAATTGTTAAAATACCGAGTTACTCTTTGTCTTTTCTGAATCAAACAGGATATTCCTGTATTTCTTACACACGTGGTAGCTTAACGCAGAATACGAATAATCTACGAAACTCCTATAGCAGCATTTTATACTGCTTTCTGTCTGCACTAAATTATCACCAATATATGTTTCGTTATTTTACATATAGGACTTTTTTATTCATCAACATCCCCTTTCATGAAGTAATGGGGCATTTGTTAGAGTGGTTGCGTTTATTGGGTAGAACAGGGCATATGGTGAGCTTCAGTTGAATCAATACCTACAATACTACATTGTGGGGTCATTACACACTGCATACGCAATATAAATATCGGAATACGTACAGGATACAATGTATGTTCAACCATAACAATGTAGTAGAACCTGTCCTAAACGGGCATTCATTTATTGATCACAGGAGTCATAGAATGCAGATGGTTGCTGGATACACGGCGAAAATAATGTAGAATGCTCCTTTAGCTTTCTGCACTACTTTTGCTCTGCATTAAGCTACCACCTGAAAGTAAAGCAGAACGCTCCTATAGGAACATTCTGCATTACTTTCGACCTGCATTAAGCTACCATCTGACTTGTATAATTAAATTAGACAACCACCAACTTACAGGTGTGAATTTTTATTGGACGAATTAAAGTTATTAATGGATGTGAAATACAGTCATAGATACCGATTCACATACTTTACTCAGTTATATAGGATTTTGGCAAAAAGTTCGAATCATTGCCAAGAATTTCAGTGCTTCCTGTATTTCTCTTTCTTGGCTGGATGACTCTATATTCGATTCGGAAGCTAACATTTATGGCTATAATATTTTACGTAACGACAGAAATCGACATGGTGGAGGCGTCTGTATCTACATTCTAAAAATGTTGCTTTTAACACTAGAACTGAATTGAACCATCAGGAATTAGAAAGAACGTTTATTGATATTTTACTTCCTAAAACAGAACCATTTTTTTATTATAAAGATCCCCAAAACAGTCAAACTTCTATGAAATTTTAGAATCAGTTTTTAATGTGATTTTAATACAGATGTATCTCCTATGAAAATATGTTTATTATCATGGAGCTTAAATTCTCTCTGTTATATGTTTAGTTTAACACAACTGATCAAAGATCATACTCGAATATCATCATCCTCATCATCTACCATTGACTTGATTATAGAGTCTAATCCGGAAAAGATTTCACAAAGTTATAGATTGTTATAGATTGCTGTGTTAGTGACCATATGATGACATTTTGTACAAGGAAGGTTTCTCGTGAGTTTATTGGAAAGCACAATACTGTTACTTTCGTTCTGTAAAACATTATTCTAAAGAAAGTTTTCAGCAAACCCTACTAGGTACAGACTGGACATCTGTTGTATGTTGTGATGGTGTGAATAATGCTTGGTCATATTGTAAGTCTATTTTATCTCCTCTTTAGATATCATTGCTCCTGTCAAATCTGTACGTATAAAACAACGAACTAAAGAATAGGTTTACTGTGAAGTTCTGTAGTGCATTAAAGTCAGTGATAAAGCATTTTACAATTTCAAAACAATTAATTCTGGAGAAAATTTGAATAAATTCAAGTCTTTGGGGAATAAGGTCAATGTTGTTATTATGAATGCAAAAAAGAACTTTTTTAAAAAAAATCCCTCGAAACCAATCGAAATTATTCCAAAACGCCTAGGATTGCCTCGTAAAAATAACCAGTGCTCAAGTAACATTGGATTGAACATTAATGGCAAATTTGTTTTGATAAACTTAAGGTCGCAGAATTATTTTTACTGTTTCCAATTTTTGAGGTGTTAGACTTGATAGTGTTTCATTTTCCACTGGCTGAAAGCAAATTTTTGAAGTATCTTAACAAGCTTTGTCCTAATAAAACAACATGTTTAGATGGAATCCCTTCTCGTTTTGTTAAAGACGCAGCTCCAATCATGACCTTAAATAGCTCGTGTAGTTCCATTTTTTAAGAAAAATGATAAGACTGGCGATGGTAATTACCGCCCAGTCTCCATTTTAAGTATTTTACTGAGGTTATTGAGGAGGTCATTTATGATCAGTTAAAATTTTCAGTCTGGGTTTAGATATGATTTCTAAAAGACACCTGCCTTGTTCATCTAACGGACTATATCCGTAATCAAATGGACAAAGGTTACCTGGTAGGAATGGTCCTACTGGACCTGAAAAAAGGCATTTGATACTGTCAATCATTCATTTCTCTTAATGAAATTAAGAGCAATTGGATTATCAACTTCCGGCATAATCTGGTGTTCATCATAGCTGTCAGATAGACGCCAGTTAGTTGCAATTTCAGGTACTTTGTCATCGTCAGCAAATATATCATGTGGCGTACCACAAGGATTCATTTTAGGGCATTTGCTCTTCCTTATCTATGTAAATGACATGTCTGCTGTAGTAAGGAATAAGCTGTTACTCTATGCAGATGATTCTGCAATTTCGGTTTCTGGAAAGAACAAGCATGAAACAAAATGCTTTGAGTCATGACTTAGTCATATTATTTGGGTCGCAGCAAAGGTTAAACTCGCAGTCTAATTTTGAAGTAATATGTAATGATCAAAAAATTGAAACCAAATCTTCTGTTAAATATCTGGGTGTAACTGTCATGTGGTGAAAACTACAGAGTTATTGAAATAAATAATTTTACCAGTAGTACTGTGTTAATGTTAATTATCTTTTGATTACCCATTTCTAGATCCATTTATCCGCATATTTAATACTTTTGAAGGGACATAACTCAAACTAACATTTTCTACTAACCGGACATCACGTGATTGGCAGCAGAACTTTCGAAAATACAAACTATATTTAGTTTGCTTGAAATAGTTATACAGGTAACTATGTTCTCGAATGATATATTCTAACATTTTATAGATAATGACACTTTTGAGGTCTCATACATTCTAGTAAATACACCTTTTTGTTGTTTAAACATATTTTTGTAATTTTACTAAGTCGAGTGTTTATAGCTATGCGAAACCCGTACTTTAATCATTATTGTACAATGGGTATGCTAATCATTGTATTTATGTATTACTTTGATTGTATTCTTATTATTTATCATTTCAGATGATCATTATGATTCTCATTATTATGATATAAATCCCGAAATATAATACAAGAACATGTTTTCCTCAATACATTCCAGACCCACACATAAAGTAAAAACCCTGTCAATTGCGCCCAATATTGAAATTGTGTTGTCAATTCGAGTCTATGACCAAGTCTGTAATTCAGAAATCCAATGATCGGCTAAAGTTCCTGTATCGTAAAAGTAAATTTCTCACTGCGCATACTAAGAAACCATTGGCTACCTCACTTTTGTTTTATATGCCTTGTTGAACAGCTTGACCATGGAAATAAAACACACATTTCAGGTCACACTAAATAAACTTATAAGATTTGAGTTGAATTTAGATTCTAGGTCACATGTTGGGAACGAACATTTTGTTGCCCATAGTTATCCAACCAGGTTTAGGGTTAAGGCGGGTTTATTTTGATGATATATTGAATATAATATTTGAGCTTGGTAATAGAAAATTAAATATGCCGAAATGTTAAATCCCCATTTTAATATATGAATAGTGCGTGTACCTTATTTGGTCTAACTTTTCCAAGGCAACAATTCATAACTCAATAGTTTTAATTATGTATACTTGTATGTTCATGCAGCATGTGATATATAACAATTCTGTGATACTGTATGTTTGATAGTAAATTCTCATTTTTATATATCTTAATATAATTTAAATTGTAACATTTATCTAGTCTTACACTTCGGGAACATTCCGTGATTTTTATTGTGATAACGTCCTATGTCATACAATGCTATATATTAAGGACCACACTGGAAATAAGAGTATCTAGTACTCTTTTTGTGTCATCCTTGGCTTCTAATGTAGATTGGCATGACTTTTTTTAAATCATACATTTTGTTGCTTGATTATTATTTTGTTCTCATTTGAAATGGTTATGTAGGCCTACGTTGAATTTTCACGGAATTACAGCAGTTGAACTTAAAACAAAAGGAAAATTTATTTCTTCTAATTTTTCAAACCCTAACAAATATTGAAATGATGCTTGTTATGTAACTTTTTCATAACGAGTTACATATTAAGTTTGAATTGTGTTGTGCTACATTGGTTTTCACGGAATTAAAGGAGTTGGACTTAGAACATTTCAGAAAAAGTTTAGGGTTTCTAGACGCTTATTTCTATACTTTTGCAGACATTGGGGTGAGATTTGGTATGTAGCTTTATTATGTTAAGTTACAGACCAACTTTGAATTTAAAAATACAGAACCACCTATCATCTGCTACAAATATAACAAACCCATCAGAAATACAATTTTCAACTATAATAAAATTGTGGCCGACCTTAATATTAATGATAATATTCCTGATAATTGAGATTGCGCCACCTCAAAATTTTGCTATTCTCCGGCTGGTCATTTGATTACTGGTAATTTTGAGATAATTAAAGATAAACGTCTACGATCTCTTTTGAATAAAGGTTCCAAATATAGAATACCATCCTTGATAGATTTTAACTCTTGTCGAGTTCAGATTGCGGAGGCTTTACAAAATTTTAGTATTAAATGGTGTCGAAGAGAACATGTTGAGTATAATGCTCTTTCTAGTTGGAAAAAACTAATTTTTGATATAATTGATTAACGCATTTCCTTTTATAGCTCTAATAAACACCTTCTTCCACCTAAACTTAGAATTTCTTTTATACATCTTAAAAAGGGTTTACAGGATTTCCATTCAAAATACGTTTTTTGTTCCTGCTGATAAGGCATCGAATAATGTGATTATTATTTGACGATTACATTATATCGATGTCTTGAAGCAGGAAATTATTAATACCAAGTCATACATTTCAGTTACTACTGACGAAAAGACTATAATTTCAGACCATGTCAAACAATGTGAACAACTTGGAACCGATTTGTCTTTTAGGGTGGGGATGGAATAAGAGTGAGGTTGGGCGCCCATAAACCGGTTTAACCCCCCAGTGACTTTTGTCACTGACCGTTCCAAGGCGGTACTTCCATCTTCCTCCTATTGTATGTTTGTTTTGTCTTTGTGCGTCTCTTGTTGTTTTTTCTAGTTATGTACATTTGCTGTTTCCTTGTGTTGCTGTTCGGGCGAGTGTTTTTTCTGTATGTGGTGTTTCCTGCATGACTCATTTTTGTACTTTTCCTACAATGTATTGGTTACCAAAACTACATAAAAAAACCATATAAAGCGCGTTTCATTGCAAATTCTAGTTCATGTACAACTACTAAATTGTCTATACTTTTGACTTCCTGTTTAACGAAGGTAAAGGAACATGTAAAATTCTACTGTGATAAGACTTATGAAAATTCTGGAATAATTATCTTCTGGTCTATTAAGAACTCTTCAGAAGTCTTAAACAAACATAAGAACAAAAAATATCTTGCATCCACTGTTAGCACGTACGATTTTTCTACTCTGTACACAACTCTTCCTCATATTTTAATTAAGGATAAGCTTACTAACTTAATCCAGAAAGTATTTGCCCGGGAAAAACATCATTCTTGGCATGTAATGCTGAAAAAGCTTTCTTTACTGACGAGCAAATGAAATATTACACCAATCGGACTTGCTCAGAAGTTTGCGAATCACTAACCTTTCTTTTTGGATAACTTATTTGTACGTTATGGGAATGCCATATACCGTCAGGTAATTGGTATTCCTATGGGTACGAATTGTGCACCACTTGTCGCAGATTTGTTTTTGTACTGCTATGAGAGAGATTTCATGTTACGTTTGAATCCTCAATCACAAGAAGATGTTATAAAAGCCTTCAATGAAACTTGTCGATATTTGGATGATAATTTTAACTTAGATAACCCTTTCTTTGATGCTCTGATTCCTACAATTTATCCTAAAGAACTCAAATTGAATAAAGCTAACCCGTCCGACAATTATGCAGCGTTTCTTGATCTAGACCTTAAAATTAATAACGGAATGATTTCTTCTAAAATATATAACAAAAGAGATGATTTTGATTTTAATATTGTAATTTTTTCTCATCTTGACGGGGATGTTCCCCGTGCTCCATCTTACGGGGTTTATATATCTCAACTTATTCGTTTTGCTAGAGCTTGTTCATCTATTGACGATTTTAACAGTCGAAATATCATTTTAACTGAAAAACTGCTTAAGCAAGGATATAGATACCATAAACTAAGAAAACCTTTCTCTAAATTTTACTATCGAAATCTCTCGCTTATTGGCAAGTACGAATGTAATCTCAAGGTGCTTCTGTGACACGGTATTTCACATCCTGAATTTTATGGTGATGTGATTAACAAACTTCGTAAAATTATTGGACATACCCATTTTCTCACTTTGTTCATCAAATATGTTAAAAATTCATTAAAAAGGGATATGATCCTGTAGTACTACAACATACTGCATGTTTGGTTGTCAACCCTTTTACAGTTGGCAATCACGCTGGCCTATTTGCATGTACGCCGACAAGAAAGGTTTAGTACTCTATGAAGGCGACCTCTTAAATCCAGAAATGGAAGGAGAACGTCGGATATCTGTACTATTTCATTGTTGTCGTACCCTTTATTACTTTTCTACAGTTACTCTGTTTGCAGCTCAATCATTGAGTGCACTAGCGATAGGTGGATTCAGTTTGTTCACTTAAATGTTTTCGTTATACATGCACTTTACCACTGTATTTGCCATCGCGGTTGTTGTAGATTAGTCGGAGAGGGGATACGTTTATTTACACTGTTTGTCTTTTAGGGTGGGGATGGAATAAGTGTGAGGTTGGGCGCCCATAAACCGGTTTAACCCCCCCCCCCCCCCTAGTGACATTTGTCACTGACCGTTCCAAGGCGGTACTTCCATCTTCCACCTATTGTATGTTTGTTTTGTCTTTGTGCGTCTCTTGATGTTTTTATAGTTATGTACATTTGCTGTTTCCTTGTGTTGCTGTTCGGGCGACTGTTTGTTCTGTATGTGGTGTTTCCTGCATGACTCATTTTTGTATTTTTGTTACGCTGTGTTGAATGTTCATGGCATTACAGCAATTAGAATTCAGCTGGTAGGGGAATATGACATTGCTTTAGATGTTCCCATTACTTGTTTTATACAGGTATTACAATGTTTCCGCAGCAGAGTATACTTAACTTTATAACAATAATATGCCAATGTGTATAATACAATCATGGACAGTAAAATGTGTGTGACGTTTGGGGTTTTTTGGTGTTCTATTGTCTATGTTAACTATTAACACAGCAAGCACGGTTACGATAATTGCTGAGATAAGGAGCTATTTGTGATACCATTCTGATTTAACCAAATACAGCAGAACTCCTCTAACGCGATATCTTAATGAATAAACATATGCGATTGTAAATGCGAGTGGCTGCTTAATGAAGGGCGAAAGTAATACAGAAAGCTTCTATAGAAGCTTTCTGCATAAGATTCGGTCTGAATTAAACTATTGCCTCTACACACCAGAAATAGACCTCTCTGTGGTGGTCGTATTAGAGGAGTTTTACTGTAATTACATTTTTGACTATGATTAATAAAGAATGCAGTTGAACTTCGATTTCTCACATACCTTCCCTTATCTCCGAGTTAGAACAACGGGTTAAGATTTCCTTATCTGTAACATGTGTAAGATCACTTTAGAACATATATGACGTCAATCGTCATATATATGACGTCAACCCATGGAAACCGATGTTTACATGTCATTTAAACGGCGAAAATGCACGTTTTTGATATGTGAGAAAAAGAATCTGATGCTCATTGTCTTTTAAGATCATATGTTCCTAAACTCACCAAGAAAATGTTATTAAGCTCGCCAAGGCTCGCTTAATGACATTTTCTAAGACTCGTTTAGGAACATGTGATCTTAAGACAACTCGCAACAGATCCTCTATATCTCAAACTTCAAGGGACTATACAAATTACTTCGAGATAGCAGACGTTCGAGTTACCCTACATCTTATCTGAACAATTTCTCAAGTTCACAGCTTAATGCAGGTCTAAAGCAATGCTGACAGCTCTTGTAGAAGCTTTCAGCATTACTTTAGAACTGCATTAAGCTGTTACATGTGTTTCTAGATACGCGTAGTGATACATGTTAGAGCAATACTGTATTGTAAATTTTGGAAGGACCGAACTTTTAGTCGAGTTATCCCGAAAGTCGAGTTATCCGAGTTCGAGATATCGAAGTTCAATTGAAGTTAGTAATGTTTAGAACATCTACTTATACTAAAAACAACAATGGTCTTCTTTGAATTTGATTAAGAACAAAGAATTGGTAATATGTAGAACATCTACGAAACCTAAACGAAGATGGTATAAGTAAACAACGAGCAGTGAGCCATAAAAATCAACGCAGTCCACTTTTGGGGGGAATCAGCATTCTGTCAGCATAAAAACCTGCATGAGAAAATCGTGATTGACTGTCGCATGTAAAGAACATGTACATATCTTAGTTAGATGGACTGCAGCAATGCCGACACCCCTAAATCATGGAACGTACCAAAATGAAAAGTACATTCACGGCTCACTGCTCGTTGTATACCTAAATAATGCGCATTAATTACTTCTTGTTTGTAATTAGAATTTACATGGTGCTTTAAAAACTATCAGTAACTTCCTTTGTAGCATTGTGAAATGTCACGTGTTCTCTTTCAGGCTCTGCTGATTCGTGTGGTGTTATTAGGCACGAAAAACCAGCAGTGCGAGGCAAATATATCCGGCTTGTGTTTACACCATCTAAATCGCCAGGCACTGGTCAAATGCCGACATGGTTTATATATAGGAGGGGATGGGAACAGGTGAAGGAAGTCGCAGCGGCCTATAACACATTTGAAAGTAACGGAGAATTTATTTTGGACTTGAAAATAAACACAGTCGATACATCTATACAACTATATACACGTTTGGGATGTTCGACACGTGGTTATGTTGTCAACCTCAATGGTAAAGATAATCGTCATTTTAAGCTCAGTAAAGGCATATATTCGTGATTATGAAGATGCATTAAGCAGCCGTGATAAACTCCATAATCATTTGACGAATATGTTAATTATTACAGATGTTCTCTAACATTATTATATGACAAATATGTATAGAGTTATATCAAAGAGAGTCTGTTTAAAACAATGAGTTCGAAGAACGGGTTTTATAATATGGAAACATAGTCAAACAGGGAGAGCCACAAATATGAAATGACACCGCACCAAACACCATCAAACAAGAAACGGTATAGCCACAAGACAAAACGTAACAGGACGCATATCAAGACGAAAAACATTAAACATTAAGCATATTAAACAACAAAGTTGACCATAGGCTGAAAGCAGGAGTACCGCCTTGGAACGGTCAGTAACCAAAATCAGCTACTGGGGGACTTAAACCTGGTTTACGGGTACCCAACCTCGTCCTTATCCCACTTTCACCAAAGTCAAAATGTAAATAAAAAAACCTCCAGACAACTTCACAACATGAATAACGATGTCTGCCAAAATAAAATGACTTTAAAATAAACGTTAGAGGTAAACAAGCGACCTCATCATTTAAATGACGTCATAATTTAAAAGTACGGGGGGGAAGAAAAAACTCGATGTACTCGATGACTATTCAGAGGTCAGAGCAGCTGTGGAGAAGTCATTTGTGGTATGACAGAACTGGCAAAATACAAATATCTAATTTCCTCCCTCCGTAAACGGTTTTAAGAGGGAATCTTCATAGAGTATTAAGTCTTTTCCGTCGTCGCACAAGCAAAGAGGAAAGCATAATGACCAACTGTAAAGGGGTCGACCACCAAGCATGTAGTATGCTGCAATATAGAGGGGTCATATCCCTTTTTAATGAATTGTTTTATACGTTTTACAAACAAAGTAACAAACTATGTGTGTCCAATATTTTTCCGAAGTTTGTAAATGACATCACCGTAAAACTCCGGATGTGAAATACCTAAAGGTACGTAAATTACAATTGTATTTGCTGATGAGTATAAACCGGATAACAACCGATGTGAGTAACATACACGTAGAACTTGGCTTAAGCGGCCATAAAAAACGAGTCTAAGTATGGGTCTGAAAGGCAGGTAGTAGCTTAATACAGGTCAAAAGTAATGCACAAAGCTCCTATATGCGTTTTACGACTGCTGTGTTAATGAATGGCCTCTTAGGACATGTTCTATTGTATTTTATTATCAGCCTTAATAAGTCATCTGTTTAATATATATATATATATATATATATTGATAAATTCTAAATCAAAGGGTCAATTCAAATACAAAACAAAGAAAGTTTCACCGCAAGTGATATCACAGGTGACGATATAAAATTTACCTTACTTAGAAATCTCTGTGGTAAGATGGCCATTTTGTAAGTTCAGTGAGTATGTACGAATATTTAATATGGCGGTTTTCCAATAATGTCTGAAATATTCTAAATTAATGTATTTGAGCCCTTCTGCCCATCTGCGTCCACACACATTTCACAGCGATCAGCTCACTTCTTGAAGGCTGTACGGTACTCGTCTTTTGGTATATGCGTAATGCATTGATAAGTATATACCGGAGTGGGAGTCGATGTGGCGTCTTGCTAGCATTTCCTTTAGCCGTGGAAACAACAAAAAGACATACGGAGGCAGGTATTTGCTGTATTGTGGAGGTTCCAAAACATCAAGCCCAGATCCTTTCAAAGACCCATGTATCGTCGTGGGGTAAGGTGCCAGTGCTTTATCATGCAATAATGCGGGCATTTGTGTATGGTCTTCGGTTTTTAAAGAAATCAATGACTTCTGTGATAACGTTTTCTTTGTTGAACGTCCAAGTCATAGAACTGCCTTTAGGACATGTGAGCCTGTTGCATAACTTTTGTCTTGCATTCAGCTACCACTTGCTCCCTGGTGTTCGCATAAGATGAGTTTTGACATTACTGTTATTACATTATTTGGCTCATGGTTAAGAGAAGAGCAAAGCATTAGTAATGTTTAGAAAATATGTCAAAATTCAAATACCCGTAGTATTTAAAACAGAAAGATGGTATGAATTGTATCAATCACTTGTTGTTTGTGATAGAATTTAAAAGGTGCTTAAAGACCTAACAGTACATCCCATTTTAAACACTGCAATACTATCGAGAAATATTACCGACCACAGATAATCTCGTCTCTTTCAGACACTACTGCTGGTGCTGGATGTGGTGTTATTAGGCACGAGGAACCGGCTATACGGGGCAGACATGTCCGCCTTGGGTTTACACCAACTGGCTCATCAAGCACGGGTCAGATGCCACAATGGTATATATATAAAAGACATTGGGTAACGCTGGAGAAAGTCGCAATGAACTATAGTGCATCTTACAGGAATGGGGATTTCATTTTGGACTTGCAAACAAATACGGATGATAACTCTATAGATGTAGCTGCAAATTGGGGATGTAGGCCTTATCAAGTCAAGCTCGAAGGTAAAATTAATCGTTGTTTCTAAGTTCACAAAACTTCCATAAATGCACACATACGTGGTTTTAGAATATTCATTTACCCTTCGCTTGCTGATTTTTAAAATACATTTCTCCTTCTTTACCCATGCCCTGTTGTATAATCACATATATCTTCACTGTGTACAAGTATTTCGCTGTGCAATCACTGAGCTGTGGAGTGCACTGGTTGTACAATCAACTTGTAAATAGTGCAGACCCTGATGAGACAGCTCCTGCAGGAGCTGTCTCATCTGGGTCTTCACTATTTACAGGTAGGTATATTGACGTGAATAGCAGGCGAAGGGCTAAAATGTCGTGATAAACTCCATATGATTTACGAGTAAGACTTGATTATTACATTATGCTCTCTAACATGTTATATGACAAATATATGTACGTTAATGTTTGTATTGTGCCCTTTTCCAGTACGTGTACGTTTGTTGTTGTTGTTTTTTGTTTTGTTTGTTTTTTATGTGAGAATTGCATATCTCATTGTATATATGTGAGCTTGTGTGTGTGTGCGTGCGGGTTAGCGCGTGCGTGCATGTGCGCATGTGTGTATGTGGGGGAAGAGGGGATTGTATGATTGTGTTTGTGTTTCATTTTTTTTATCGGTTTTAAGTAGTGGTTGTGTCTTGTGTTTGACTTTGCTGCTTGAGTATTTTGTCATTGTTTATGTGGTTTATAAACTCACACACACAATCATTCACACACGAATGCGCGCGTTTACACGCACGCACACACAAGCACGCACGCACGCACATCGATCTACTCACTTCCCGAGGACTGTGCTATACATGTACTTGTCTTTATGGCAGACATCAAGACAGACAGATACATTTAGGTATATGCCTAAGACATTGGTAGACCGCACCGCGTGTCGAAGCAGCGTCCTGCTAGCATTTCCTTTAGTCGTTGAAATAACAAAAAGTCACTAGGAGAATTATTTTCTGTATGGAGGATATTCTATAACAAAAAGTCCAGATCCTTAAAAAAACTGGTGTACCGTGGCGGACTTCTGTGCCACAGCATTATCATGCAATACATTGATATCGCAGACACGGATGTGTGGTCTTCGGTTTTGAAAGAAATCAACGACTTGTGTGAGAACAATTTCTCAGTAAAACTTACCAATCAGAGAACTACCCTTTGGAACTGTGATTTTAAGAAATTGGCCTTTTGAATCAAAGCAAACGGCATATAAGATCTAACATGAGGTCATACTCTGGCGGGCAATCCAAACGTTATTTCTATATAAGATTCTGGTTTGCCAGTCTAACGTTAGTTAAATTCCACTCATTGTCGAATACATAGGACCAGTCGGGCACAGTTCTTTCCAAGCCCTGATCGTCCACGCAATATTTATATAAATTTGACGAATGAATGCCACTCTTGTACTGAATTTTGCGAATCTTCGTCAGCCAGTGAGCTCACGACAATGACTTTTCTCCAGCCACAACGGAAACAGGCCTAACTGGTGATGAAGTTGGAGCTGAAGAAAACTAATTATCTCCGTGTGAGTTAAAACTTCAAGATAAAATTCTGAGTATAGGACAAGATCTAGTTTACAATGTCAGTGGTGGAAAACAATGGACACCCTAACATGTAGGATTAGCATGTACACTACACCAAGCCACTAGATGACGTCCTATCCTATGAATTATTGCCTGTACCGATTGCACTTGCAGAAATTAATGGTGACATTCGCACAAAATCTAATGCCATTCTATCACAAGTTCTGACTGAAAACATACCGTGCCCACAAGTGTTGGCACCAGCTGAGCTAGGTAACACTGCTACCATTATTATTGATGGACAAGCCTTGGTAATTGGCATTGCGAGGCCACAGGGAAGTTCTACATTTGGGGATTTTGCAGATGTTTTCATAAACACTGTGCTGCAGATTGGCTATTTATTTGGACGCATTGAGATTGCATTCGACATATATAAAATAGGTGTCGATCACATCTGGAACACAGAAGAGGCGTGCCAAGGGTATCAGACCCATTCGAAGAGTTATTGACAGTCGTGAGTGTGCCCTTGCCAGCTGATTGGAATAATTTCCTGGCTTTAAGTGAGAACAAGGCTGACCTGGCACGGTTTCTCTCTGAACAGGCGGTAGAACATGGACAGCATAACAAAACCATCATTGTGGCTGGAGGGTTACTGATGAGGAGAAAGCTGAATCAACCAACCCTGGTGTGGACACATCAATACATGCAGCTCGACATGAGCTGACACCCGTATCATTATACACTGTGTGAAAAGCCAAGCTGACAAAATAGTTGTTTAGGCCAGAGATACTAACATTTTAGTTCTTCTTTTGTCTCACTTCCATCGAATGTCTTGCACCAAACTCTGGCTCAAAGCAGGTACAACAAAGAAAAGAAAATATACTCCTATTCACACTGTTATAGAACAGATGGTGTATAGACCGACTCCTTTAGCAACCATTGGCAAGCCTTTCATGCTTTGACTGGAAATAATGTTACATCCTTCTTCGCTGGTCACAGCAAAGCGGCTGCATGAGAAGTCTTCGTAGGGCACCATGAATTGCTGCAAAACCGTCGAAATGGAGATCTTACAGAAGAAACTGCTAAAGATGCGGAACGGTTTGTCTGCAAAATGCACAATGCGGTACAGCTTGATTCATTTAACAAAGCTAGATCTCTTCTCTTCATCAAGTCCCGTGCGTCAGAGTCACCCCTCCCCCCCCCCCAACAAGTGATGCACTATACTTTTACGTGAAGCGCTCACATTACCAGGCATTAGTTTGGAATCAAGCTTATCTGAATTACCCAGATCTGCCATCACCCGAGTCAATGGGTTGGAAACAGAGCGAGGACAATTGCCACCTGTTCCCCAGTCATGTCTGGAATTAATTTCCTGTAACTGCAACACCGGTTGTATGAGCTTACGGTGCATGTGCAGAAAGTCGCATTTGCTGTGCACTTCACAATGCAAATGCAAGGAAAATGACAACTGTCGCAATGAATAAGAGCTGTGCATATGATTAAATGACAAAATAAGATGTTCTCTATTTTTTATACCGGTAAAAGCAATAAACCGGTCGACAATAATACCAATTTGAAATTCCGATATGTACACATATCAAAAGTCACTAAAGTGGAGAAAATGTTACTCTTTCCAAATAAATATCCTTGTGCTAAAACAATGCATACAGTTTGTGCCCAGGTCTGATTTTGAGTATCTCGGCACTAGATCAAGCTCCAAACTGCAAGTCAGATTTTAATACATTGTCAACATTGTCAAACACCTGTTTTTTCCAACATTTTATTACATTCCGTTTGCGATAAGTTCCATTAAAACGAGAAATAATAATATCTTCTCCACTGCAGCAATATGCATTTTAGATAATAATTTAGTAGATCATGATGCACTTTAACCCTTTACCCCATAGATATCCATTTTAACACATTTAATTTATTCCTCCACTCAAGAAAATACTTCCATTTTATACAGACATGAATATGCACCAAAAGAAATATTTCCTATATCATAGATAGTAGTTTAAAGCAGGGTAAAAGTAAGGCAAAAGTGCTCCTTAAAGAGCATTCTGCTTTACTTTTAGCCTGCTTTAAGTAACCCTCTGTCCTCCATACTGGAAACAAGCCATGGAGTAAAGTTTAAGTGATTATTGTAATCAAGTTTTTATTTCATTTACAGCTGGATGCTAGAAATAACGAGAAATAAATGAAACTTTCCTACATTTTGTTTTGACTATTTTGAAGCATTTACATCCACAGGAGAGGGTGACAGACTGCAAAATTGATTTCAGCACACCCAAAATATGCTAAAAAAGTGGTCTGTCAACTTTTCCCTAAAAATGCCTCTAGATTTTTTTAAAAGCCCTTTTTTGAGATTTTCGACTAGTCTATACACCAACAAGGATCACTTTCGATAATTATTTGTTATCGTCGTTTAGATATGCGCTTATAGATCTACATAGAGGATCTGTTGCGAGTTGTCTTTTAAGATCAAATGTTCCTAAACGAGCCTTAGAAAATGTCAATAAGCGAGCATTGGCGAGCCTAGTAGCATTTTCTTGGTGAGTTTAGGAACATGTGATCTTAAAAGACAACGAGTATCAGATTTATTTTCTCACATAACAAATAAGTGTATTTTCGCCGTTTAAATGACATGTAAACATCGGTTTCCATGGGTTGACGTCATATCTGATGTATGACGTCATATATACGTTCTAAAGTGATCTTACACGTGTTACAGATTAATAGAATCAAGCATGGGTTTTGTAACTTTTGTTAAAGACAAAGGTGCCCGACGCATGCATGGACTCACCCACATGACCCCCCCCCCCCCCCCAAAAAAAAATAAAAAAATAATAATAATAATAATAATAAAAAATAAAAAATAAATAAATAAATAAATAAAATAAGATAAAAAAATAAATAAAAAAAAAGTGTGACCGAAGTATGTAAAACTAGCCTGAAACTATCTATTTGTACCTTAAACCACTCCGAAAAACAAGAAAAACACGACCCGGAAAAAATTTCCTATCGGGTCTATATATGTATTGAATGGTACCTAACTACCTCAGACCAGCGACGGAAAATACAACAATCATGTTTTTCAAAGCCTTACAGCGAAGCCAATTCAACACCGATTTCAATCATTTTGGTCTTGATCCGTTCCAAATTCCATGTGCTAAGCGGCTTAATTAGTGTTTTCCTTAAATATTGCTCCGTCTTGTCGCTGCAAGACCGCGAATTTGAAATTACGCTAGAGCGAAACGATGTGACTCCCGACAGGATGCATAGAAGTGTATATGGGGGGGGTCTGTATTCGTTAAACTTTTCAACAAAAACGCGAATTATGGTGAAACACTATCGAAAAACATTAAACTCACCGCAGTTAAAACGGCGCTTATTATGTCCAGTCTGCTCCGAGGCGCCAGGTTTCTTTCTCCAATTTTCCTTTTGAACGGATGCGACCATTTTGCTGTGACCCGGCTCATATTCTATTCGATATGCAAATTGACTACTACTTCCGGGCTACAGCGATATGGCCACCTCCGTTCAAAACGAAAGTAGGAGAAAGAAAACTGGTGTCTCGTAGCAGACTGGAAATAGCCAGCACCGTTTTAACTGCGGTGAGTTGAATGTTTTTCGAATGTGTTTCATCATAATTCGCGTTTGTGTTGAAAAGTTTAACGAATACAGATCCCCCTATATACTTTTATGCATCCTTGCGGGAGTCACATCGTTTCGCTCTACCGTATTTTCAAGTTCGCGGTCTTGCAGCGACAAAACGGAGCAATATTTAAGGAAAGCACTAATTAAGCCGCTTAGCACATGAAATTTGGAACGGATCAAGACCAGAATGATTGAAAACGGTGTTGAATTGGCTTTGCTGTAAGACTTTGAAAAACATGACTGTTGTATTTTCCGCCGCTGATCTGACGTAGTTAGGTACCTTTCTCTACATATATAGACCCGATAGGAAATTTTTTCCGGGTCGTGTTTTTCTTGTTTTTCGGAGTGGTTTAAGGTACAAATAGATATGTTTAGGCTAGTTTTACATACTTCGATCACATTTTTTTTTGGGGGGGGGGGGGGGGGGGGGGTCCGTGGATGAGTCCAAGCATGCGTCGGGCACCTTTGGTTAAAGACGGGGGTTTCTATACCCGAGGTTTGTCTGTTCCAGTCGGAAACGAGCTTTAGCTTTTTGCTCTTGGGGGATCACCTCCCTTCAGAATTTATTAAGTAGCACACCGCATGTGTGCGGATCATATTACGGTCACTATATCTCTCAATTGCTAAATGTTTTGATATCGTCTAGACTTGCACACTAACGTATGCAAAAAATACTAGCGCATAAATGTATTGCTGACTTCCTTCCATTCTAGAATTATATTTCGACAAATGCGGAAAACTTTACCTGCAGCCACAGGAATTCAGACCAGATTCCAACATAAAAATTAGATACATACCACACAACATCATAGAGCAGAATCGTCACCAATTCAATCAAACTTGGAGGGTCATTAACACTTCCTGCCCAGAACCTAAGGGCTGTGTGATCTCTGAACAACAAGGAGTGTTTGAAATGACCAATGGCCCTGAGTACTTTCTGGAGATTAAATTAATGAATAGGGACAAAGATGGAGAGTATTTATTGGAGTGCAGTGAGACACAGACAACAGACAGCATTGATGTACATACACCAGGTATTTAAATTTTATGCTATACAGTAGAACCTGTCTTAAGCAGCAAAAAGAGGTTCAATAGTGTGTCAGTAATCTGGTAGTAGCGTGCGTAATACAGGTCACAAGTAATGCAAAAGGCTCTTATAAGCAACCGCCTGCTGTTTAAATATATGAATGGCCGCTTAGGCCAGGTTCTACAATAATAAACCTAATTCTATTCAATTGCTGCATTCCAATGCGACAAGTAATAAGGTCGAGACAAAAATATAGCGTATATGAATGCCGCTTCTAGAGCGATACATGTCATAATGTTTTGTCGCAATTACTATTCAATCCATATACAGGCCTTTCTACATCTTTGCAAACAGAGTAGATCCAGATCAGGAGCCGTCTGAATAGGTTTTGCCCCCTATGCGTATGATATCATATACATGTACCTATATAATGTGTCCATATGTTGTTATAACAATAATTATTGTTCTAATCAATATTCATGGTGTCATTATTTCTTACCTAAATACATAAAGTAAAGGGTTATGTTAAGATATAACATGTTCAGTACCAGTTATGTTGACAGTACCAGTTATGTTGACATACCATTTAGACGCATTGTTGATTTTAACGATATCATTCTGACCTTATTCTGTACTAGGCATGTAATGTTGATGGTACTCTTGGTCCATGCTTATAAAGCTTTTTAGTTCAGTCTGGGTTCTTTCTCAAGCTTTTCATTGGTCAGATTTGAGCCAAAGGCTCAAATCTGACCAATCAAACACTTGAGAACGAACCCAGACTCACCTTAAAGCTTTATAAACATGGACCCAGGTGTTTGACATTGTAATAGAAATCATACTTTGTCATAAAACAATCTTCGATCGACGAATTCATAAAAATAGTGTTTAGAATAGTAAGAGACCCAAAGTAACACTAGAAGCCTCTCATATCTCATATCAGACCCAACGTAAAACTAGTAGTGTCTTATATGAGTCCCAAAGTAGCAGTAGTAGTGTATCATATCTAACCCAATGTAAAGCGTCTTATGTGAGACCCAAAGTAACATAAGTAGCGTCTCATATGATCACAAAGTAATACTTGTAGAATCTCACAACATGCTTAAAGGTAACACTAGTAAAGTCTTTTATGAGACCCAAATTAGCACTAGTAGTGTCTCATATGAAGCCCAAAGTAACCTCAGTATCGTCTCATATGTTGTACAAAGTAATGCTTGTTGAATCTTCTATCAGGTCCAAAAGAACACTGGTAGCGCATCATATGCTGCCTAAAGTAATACTACAATGTACTTACATATCATATCAGACACAAAGTAAAGTTGTTAGCGCCTGATGTGATGCCCGAAGTAACACTAGCAACGTCTCACATGAAGCTAAAAGTATCACCAGTAGCTTCACATACGATGCCCAAAGTAACACTAGGAGCGTATCATATGATACTCTGAGTAACACCAGTAGCTTCTTCAATGACGCCCAAAGTAAGACTAGCAGCTCTCGTATAAGTAACAAACGAACATTAGTAGTATCCCATATGATGTCCAAAGAAGTACAGGTAGCGTCTCATAATTATTAGGCCCAAAGTAACACTAGAGACGTCTCATACAAGACCCTCTATAACACAAATAAGTCAGATACGATCCCCCAAAATAACCAAAGAAAACCTCTTAGCGTCTCATATGAGGCTCAACGTAATAATAGCATCGTCTTACATGAGGCCCTCGGTATCACTTGATAGCATTTGATACAATTCAAATTATAACACCAGTACCCTCTCATATGATGCCCAAAGTAACAATAGTAACGTCGCATATAAGGTCCAAAGGAATACTAGTAGCATCTCATATTTGACCAAAAGAAACACTAATAGCGTCAAATATGAGACCAAAAATAAAACTAGTAACGTCTCATATGAGCTAAAAGTAACACTGGTAGCGTTTCACGCGAGAACCAACGTTACAGTAGTAGCGTCTCACATGAGAACCAACAGTACACTAGTAGCGTCTCACGTGAGAACCAACGTTACACTAGTAGCGTCTCACGTGAGAACCAACGTTACACTAGTAGCGTTTCACGTGAGAACCAACGTTACATTAGTAGCGTCTCACGTGAGAACCAACGTTACACTAGTAGCGTCTCATATGACGCCCAAAGTGACACTTGTAGCGTCTCATATGATACCCTAAGTAACAGTAGTAGCCTCTCATATGAGGCACTCGGTAACACTTATAGTGTATCATATGTTCATAAAGTAAAGCTGGTAATTTTTCATATGAGACCCAAAGTAACAGTAGTAGCGTCTTATGTGAGACCCTCGGTAAAACTAATTGGGTCTGGTATGACGACCAGAGTAAGGCTAGTATATTGTCATATGAGGTCCTAAGTAACACTAGTCTTGCATCATCAGCATCGGTTTGGAACTGATTACACATGTATATTAATAATACGAAGTACAAGATAAATTCAAAATGGAAACTGAAGCTGGTTTCTTGTTAATTTACAATGGGAGCTCTGTTGTTTTATCACTGAGACCCTAAAATAAATTATTTGTGTATCTGGCTTTTTATTTTCTGTTTTAAAGAGATTATGATATTATGATATCTCTGTTGGTTATTACAAAGGTATCTCTGATTCTTATTCCATTTATGTTTGTTGTACATGAATAAAGAAAACATATATAAACAGAATCGTCGACTGAGATAGGGTTATCCACCCCGAGGTTACACGTATCATCAAAAAATGAAGCTCTAAAAGGTCTATGGTGCAACCAAAGACTAAAGATAACCCGTATACCTAACGTATACCTAATGTGTTCTCACCAACATGCTAATGAATTTCGATATGAAAATGCCTAGAGAATAGAAAATATAGAAATATATCAACAAACGGTAAACAGTCATACGTGGCTTTTTGATGGCATAATAACTGTTTATATATATTACTACAAGATGAAAGATACGAGTAAAATACAGACGCTCATGTGATCCTACAAAGCATGAGTCTGTTAGTAATGGTTCATAACAGACATGATAACAGCTGCACTTCTCACGCAGTGATGGATAAAGCTGTCACATGCGTCTGTTTAGTAACACTGTTTTAGTTACATTGTCAAATCACCCGATCTGGCAAGTTTTTAGTTCAGCTGAATACAGACACAGGCGTCTGTATGTCAGTCCGTTGTTAACCCTTCCCTGTTAAATATTCATGCAAAAAATAATGACATCATTGATAATGATTAGCTGAACTTTTATAATGTTATTTTTTTAGGGTTGTTTTGTCAGAACAAAAACCACAGAATCAGATCTACATCATGTCATAAGCAAACAAAGCTGACACTGATCAGACGACTCCTTTTCGTCTAATCTGGGTCTACCTTGTTTGCAAACGAGTTTATATGAAGGAAAGAGTGAAATGTAAGGATATCAGTGCTGTTAGAGCTAGCATGTATATGGAAGCGTTAGGTTCTTCTTTTGAGAGTCTTGTGTTGACAGGACATTTCATATGCCTACGATTTAATACTAAACTGCATATGGTGACTGTAGTTTAGTCATGTAATCGTGTTTTACTAATAGATTTGAAAACGGCTAAGACACTTCAATTCAATGTATTATGCAACTGGTAACTGTTTTCAGTGAAGCCAAGTCAGCCTCATATTTTAGATCAGAGTATGATCAATGGGGAGGGTGGCTATATCGTTGGATATATTGGCAACCACGCATCAATTAAATGCGAAACTTACAACGGTACAGACCCGGAAGTGAAGATTTCCGTTGGAACCTTCGAGCAACATGTCACAACTTCCAGTTCTAAATATATGGCACAAGTACACCTCACAGAAAATCTTCATAAAGCAACTATTCAATGTGAGGTAACAAGCAGAGCTCTGGATTCGCCTTTATCTACGCAATCAAAGCTTTATGTTGCAGGTGGGTTAGAATTATTTGTTTTCTACTTTTTGCGTTTAGTTTCTGTAGTTTATCATGATTTGTATAGAGATTGCGTTCAGTTGTAAAAGATGAATAGTGTCATTATGGTCATGCGATATATGCAAAGTCGAAAAAGCCTGTGGTACAAAATACTATACCTGTGCAGTAGCTAAATGCATCAATTGAATGTGACACGTACAACCGGACAGACCCGGAAGTGAAGATTTCTGTCGGCACCATCAAGTACTCTGTCAGGTATCAATTTTAAATATGCGACACAAGTATTATTGAAAATAAATCTTCATACAACTATTCTTTGCGAGGTAACAAACAGAGCTCTAGATCCGCCCTTGGTTACGGAATCAAATCTTTACGTTGCAGGTGGAGTAAAATTACGAGTTTGCTATCTTGAGTGTCTAGTTTATGTAGTTTACCGTGGTTTGTATTGTGATTGCGTTAAGTTCAAAATATGAAGAGAGAAAAACAGTGTCAGTATAGTCATACTGGTCATACAGTATACGTCGCCAAAGCATGTGATGTAAATAGGCTAGTACTTGGTCATGGTTACCGTAGCATCCCCCTATGTTTTTTTCATGGGTACTAAATTGTTCGTTGGGGTCCTCAGAGCACATATGGATCATGTCCCCAAATCAATTTTGTCCTAGCTATGTTTTAACGGTTTCCGTGGTAACCCTGTGTATATTTCGAAACTACCTTGGTTAAGAAAATGCGTCATTACTTTGCGTTTAGGGACATTAAAAGGACAAAACAAGAACCAAGGTAAAGCAGAGACATATATCGTGAATATGATATGTAATTTTATTAATGTTCATAAATGTATTCTTATGAATGTTAATAAAAAAGTAAAGAAATGCGGGGTTTTATTAGAAAATAGGAGTTTGTTGTTTATTCTGAGAGGCCAATTAATGCACAAGTTATTTAATTCAGTTTTAAATAATTTCATATGATCATACAAAGAAAATAAACCATCGTTGGTTAAAGTAATATTTCTACATATCATGTATATTTAGGCTAATTAGCATATAACGTGTAAATAAATTAGCAATTTTGAATGGGCATTGTATCTTTTCTATTGTTGATTTTACGTAAAATACCAGATATTTTACCATACATGACGAGAGCAGAGGATCATTCCTTTGTGTACATCTATCATTCGTGATTATTATGTATACCAATTACAGATTCAGTAACTTTAAAACTGACAGAGAAGTTCTCTGCACCAACTACCCATGTTCAAATGCGGATGCACGGACAGACCGCCCGCACGCTCGCCCGACCGCCGGACCGGGCGATTCCAGTATACCCTGTAAAAAGTTCGCGGGGGTATAATAATACAAAGGATCCTTTAGGAACATTTTCCATTTGTTTAGTCCTGCATTACACTACCGCCATTTTTAAAACCGGAAATAGATATTTTAGCGACTGCTGTAGAGGAATTTTAAACCCGATGAGTTTAATACGGTGTTCCTCCACGAACTGATTTTTCAAACATAACTCTTTACCTCCTTAATACAGACAGACAGATAAATAGTTTATTAACCCATTACCTCATAATGACGACGTTTGACGACTCTGTGAAAGTCACTTTGTGAAACCGTTGAAATAAATACAGCATTAATTTCGCTCCTATAGGAGCAAATGCTCTTTTTATCACAATGGTTTCAAACTACAAATTTATGAAAACAATCATTTTCTCTAATTAATGCTCCTTTTCGGTGGATTAATTCAAAGAGGTTGTATCTACAAATAGCCTATAAGGTAATGGGTTAACGTGTCATACTCTTTACCTCCTTAATATTTATACAAGGAGTCCTGGCATCATATTTATTAAGCGGATATTATTTATCATGGCATATAAACACATGCATTTTACACATGGTACAAACTAGAACTAGAACCTAATCTATATTGTGTCATAAGTAAACAGAACAGCTTCCTCCTTCCGGTGCCATTTGATCGGGATCTACATTGTTTGCTAAGGCGTTGATGCTTTACTCCATAGATACACAATTTAAAACACTTTTTAACAGAGTAGACCCAGATCAGACGGCTCATGTAGGACGCGTTTGATCAGCGTATGTCTTGTTCGCTTATGGAAAAATAAAATTATGATTCTACAGTTTCTGCAATGACAAAACAATTATGTGCTTATATACCATTCAAAAAAATCAGGAATTTAATATTCGTGATTCCATTTTTCTGAAATGAACGTTCATAGAGTAAATACTTAAAAGCGTATACACGGAGTACAGGGTTAGAGTATGGTTAATGTATTAATGTATGGTTAACACTGTATAAGGCTTTGGTTACTGTATAGTATTTTAGGCTTGGTCCTTGTCATGGTTACCGTAGCAACCCCCACTCACCCGACTGACTTTTCATGGGTACCCCCATCCCCTTACCCCCACCCCACCACATCTCACCCAAAAAAAATTATCTTTGTCCCAGATATGTTTTATCTATCGGTTTCCATGGTAACCCTGGGTAATGTATGAAACTACCTTGGTTAAGAAAATGCGTCATAACTTTGCATTTAGAGACAGTAGAAGGACAAAACAAGAATCAAAGTAAAGCAGAGACGTATAGCTTGAATAGGATATGTAATGTTATCAATATTCATAAATGTGTTCTAATAAATAGTTATGAGGAAGTAAAAAATGCATACTTTTTGGAAAAAGGGAGTTAGTTGTTTAGTCTAAGAGTCATATTAATGCACTATTTATTGAATTCAGGTTTATATATTTTCAGATGATCATACAAAGAAAACAAACAATCCTTGGTTCTGGTAATATTTCTTTAGGTATGTTTATTTAAGCTAATTTGCACATAGCGGGCGTAAATTAATTAGAAATTTTATATGAGCATTGTATTTAGTAATTGTTTCGAGTGTACTATCTTTTCTATTAATCATTTGACGTAAAATAAACTATTTCGAAGATAATATATGACAAGAGCAGAGGATCATTACTTTGGGTACATTTTTAGTTTGTTCATGAATATTAGTGCCATATTTATGAATATTAAAAATAAACACTCAAAAGAGCTTTTCTTATATGATATTATTGAAAGTATATAGTATTTAATTATTATTATTCTCTCTGTCTCTGTCTCTGTCTCTGTCTCTGTCTCTCTGTCTCTGTCTCTCTCTCTCTCTCTCTCTCTCTCTCTCTCTCTCTCTCTCTCTCGCGCGCGCGCTCGCTCGCTCCCTCTCTTGCTCGCTCACTCTCCCTCGCTCTCTCATAACATATCCAATTTCTCCGGGGTTCAGAGCTAGCTGAGACACGAACTTCCAGCTGCAGCTGAAGTCGATGAGAAGAGAATGACGAATGACTCGGTGCGTCAGAATGAATCCACTCTGCCGGAGATAGGATGTTACGACTACCATGAGTTTGATGAAAACTATGGGGCCGTAGAGAGGCCAAAGGGCAGAGCTCGGAACCAGCAGATGGTACCCACATGGCAGCGGCAAAAGAGGTGTATGTCTGCAGGATGAACCGGGATATGAAAATAAGCGTTCAATAGATCCATGGGGACGCCCCATTGACTTGACTTGAAAGCCAGTCGAATGGAAGCGATGGTCTCCATTTTGAAAGGTTCGACCTCTACATACTTGTTGAGAGTAGAGAGGTCGATGGTAGGCTGTAAAAGCCAGCCGAATTCTCGTTCAGTGCTCTTTCTACTGCCCATTTTGCGAGAAGCGAAGTCACAGTGTCTTGTATACCCGCGTGATCCGACGACAGATGAATAGGGACCCAGGAGAGAGGAGGCTCTCGACCCAGAGGGATACGATAGCCTTTCTCTACAATAGAGAGGGTACAAGGGTTCTGAGAGACATTGTGCTATGTCGTGACAAAGTGAAGCAGTCTGTCGTCCGCAGGAATGCGAGGTGGAATCGGATGGGGCAGAAAAAGTGAGTCCAATGCACTGATCCATAGAAGGCTCAGATCTCTATGATGGGGAGGGAAGGAACACTGCACTGAGACGCCATCCCCGGGGTAGGGGAGACAGGAAATGGTATCGGGGTATTGAGCCAAAGAATGCCCGGGACATCATCGGACCGGAGCCCGGATACCGGAACACCGAGGACCGACCGGTGCCGGATAACCGGGCCGAGATTGACCGGGAGGACCGGTGCTAAAATCTCCAGGACCAGTGAAAACTCACCTGGGCGAATGCTTACCTGGAGACCGGGCAACAAGAATACCAAGGACCAGAGCACAGGGAATCATGCAAGAGGTGTACAGGGAATCCACGCCCGGGCCTTAAACCGGGACCTGACAACTGGGGAATCGACGCGGGGAAGTAGATAAAAGAGATTTAGAAGAAGATGCAGGCTTCATCTGAGCTTTAGAGGACACTGCTTTGTCTGTGTCTGAAAGTGAGGGAGTCGCTGACCGACGAGAAAAATACTTCTTCCATCGGGCATCGAGCTCCCACGTCTCCCCTACACAGAACGACGGAACTAGACAGGAGACTTAAGCGGAGCATCCGCAGCAGGTCAGGAACACTTTATGTGTGTCCGAGTCTGCCGGGAAATGCCCACAAGAGGCATTGTGCTGGCCTGGCATGCTGTGGTAAATAGTCAAGCAAATTTGTAAGGCATCGCGAGATAATATGGGTACACATAAGCTGATGATTGCAGCCGAGATGCTTTATATTTTCTATTGTATTGCTAAATACTCATTAATATTCTTGATTATAAAATCAATATTCATCATCAAAAAATGAATAAGGCTCAGTATCGCCGATACATTTTCTTAGAAGAAATGGAAATGTGTTGTTCACAAACATGTATATTACAACAGAGTAGAAGTACTTCTCAACAACTTTTTACATTCTTATGAATATTCATGAATTTAAACGTAATATTCATTACATATTTATATTCATGAAGATTAAGTTATCTGTTCCATACTTGTTACTAAAATAATCCCAGATAAGAAGAACAGCTCATTTAAGTTTGTTTAACGTTACATCTCATTAATGTTCATAAATATGGCATCAAATTCAACAACAAAATTCAACAATTTCCTTTTTTCATTTGATCATTAAATAGGAATACAGATCAGTAGACATAAGCATTATGTCAATATGGCCACAGATTTTCTTTTTATGTTAAATCTCATTTTCAAAGGTTCTGCAATGTAAAATATGATCTAGCTCCCTACTCCATGAATATCTATGTCAGAAGTAATCTATATGAATGCTAATTACATTAGATTTTATAATAGCGAGTGAACAAAGAAAGTTTGGTAATAACTGAAAGTGTACAAACATGTCTGAAGTTTATCATAAGCAAAAGGAGTAGACCCTGGTCAAGAAACTCACATAGAAACCGTCTGATCAGGGTCTGCCCTGTTTTTTGCGAAGACGCAATTTTACTTATTTATGGAGGATAGAGATACAATAGTATGATATAGAAATGGAAAGAGCTTTATGCTTGATATTTGTACGGTGTGGAGAGGGATGGATCCCCGACCCTTACATACCAATGACGGGGATAATAAACGAGGTCCCGTCATTATAGCAGGACCTGAAAAAAACATATTCATGAACAAATTAAAAAATTTACCCAAAGTAATGATCCTCTGCTCGTGTTATATTTGGGGTCGATATTTGGTATTGTACGTAAAAATAACAATAGAAAGGATAGTACACTCTAAACAATACTAAATACAATGCTCATATAAACGTGCTAATGTATTTACGCACGTTATATGCAAATTACCTTAAATATACATGCTTTATAGAAATATTACCAGAACCAAAGAGGTTTTGTTTTCCTTGTATGGTCATATGAAAATATCAAAAACCGAGTTCGATAACTTTTGTGCATGAATATGCCTCTCAGACTAAACAACTAACTCATATGTTCCTAAACATATGCACTTTTACATCCTCATTAATATTTATAATAATAAATTTATGAATATTAATAAAATTATATATCATATTCAAGCTATATGTCTCTGCTTTACTCTGATTCTTGTTTTCCCTTCCACTGCCTCAAAAGGCAAAGTTATGACTATTCTTAGACAAGGTGGTTCCGAAAATTACAGATGGTCCCATGGAAACCGTTAAATAAAACAGCTGTGACAAAATTATTTTGGAGGGCATGCTAAAAATGTGTATTGAGGACCCCATAGATATTAACCTGATTTGTTTAAATGACATATAAACACGGAATTGTTTTGTCATTGCAGAAACTTTATTATTCCACAAGCGAACATGACACACCTTGATCAGGCTCATCCTACAGGAGTTGTCTGATCAGGGTCTACTCTGTTAACAAGTGTATTAAAAGGCGTATATATGGGGTAGCGGGTCAATGCCTTTGCAAACAGAATAGATCCCGACCAGACGGCACCTAAAGGAGGAAGCCGTCTGATCGTTGTCTGCTCTGTTTGCTTATGAAATAATATAGATCTGATTCTGAAGTTTCTGCCACAGCCAATAAATTTCTAGTTCTAGTTTCTACCATGTGTAAAATGCATGTGTTCATATGCCATTATAAAAGTATCCACTTAATATATATGATATCAGGACTCCTTGTATAAATGAACATGGGTAGTTCGTGTAACGAGCTCCTCCTTCAGTTTTTAAAGTTACTGAATTTATATATGGTATACATAATACCCACAACTGGGAGTTGTGCAAGACGCAATTTCTATGTGTTTACTGCTTGTCCTTGCAGAATTATATCCCCCTGAACTTTGAGGGAATACATGAAACATGGGGAGTTGGTGTCGCAAACTCCTCCATCAGTTTGAATATTATTTAATTAATATTTGTTATAAATAATAACCATGCAATGTAAATGTGCAAGACGCACATGTTTAGCGCTGGGTATTGCAGAATTAGGTCCCCTTGACTTTTGTCATTTTGGTATGAAACATGGAGCGTTGGTGTTGCGAACTTCTTCAGTTTTAAAATTGCTTTATGTTATTTGTTATTAATAATATCCACGAATGGTAGATCTGCAATGCACAGTTTTCATGTGTTTACCACTGACCATTGCAGAATTTTCTCCTCATGTACCTTAAGTATTTTTGTTATTTTGGCATGAAACATAGAGAGTTAATGTCGGGAACTCTTCCTTCAATATGAAAGTTATTGAATTGATACTTACTATACATAACTACGAATAGTACATATGAAAGACGCAGTTTTCCTGTGTCGAGTGGTAGGCATTACAGGATGATCTCTGCTTGAAATAATTCAGATACAATTTCCATTGGTTGGTGTCACAAACTTTGATTTACAATCAAGGGGTATTCATCACCTTATTGGGCCCGTCACACCATGACGTTCTGGTCAGCGTTCTCTGGCGTTTGAGGAAACGTTGGTAGTCGCCCATGGTCGCTGGAATAGCGCCAGAAGAGCGTTGTGTCAACACTTGTGAACGTTGTTGATCGCCGGGAATCGGCGGAGAACGCTGGTCCGGAATTGTTGTTTGAACATGCACAAAAGTTCTCACTGAGACCAGCATTCTTCAACGTTTAATTTTAAACGCTGATGACTGTTTAAGAACGTTAATAGAACGTTTTACTAACGTTCGATGAGCGTTGCATGCGTTCGGATATCGTTAGTCAGTCGTTACTCTAGCGTTACTTAGTTGTTACTAATCGTTTGCTTTGCAGTGACCTATCAACGACCACTGAATGGTCCCCTAGCGCACGCAGCGTGTGACTAAAGTCAAACGAACGTCAAAACGCTCGTCTAAAACGTTCACAAATCGTTCGTTGTGCGCCAGTGGCATGTCAGCACACGCTAATGGTTTTCAGGGGTATCTTACTTGGTCGCTGTTACACGCTTCTCGCGCGTAAGACACACGCTAGTCATGCGTTAGGTACACGTTTATCACACGCCAGATGTTTCATCATCTTTCTAGAACGCTCAAAAATGGAACGATTGAATCGTTCTGAGAACGTTGACCAGAACGTCATGGTGTGACGGCCCCTTTAGTGATAGTTCTAGTTTTCATTCTGAAATAAACAGCCACTCAGCAATATTTCACTACGTGGTAGCTTTTTAAAAGACGTACTTTCATTTACAATTTGATATCACTGAATCAGCACACTCAGTATTTCGTTTTCTTAACCTTTACCACTTTATCAAATTTCTCAGTTAATACTCATAAAGCCTGTCTCAGGATGCTGCTGTGGTATGTCGAACAAGAAAAATGGGTTCCAGACCAGAAGATTGCCGGTTTGAACCCTAGCTTAGTCATTCCGAGGACTTTAAACCTAAAATCTAGCCGTTCCTTGTTTATGAGGGTAGTTCTAAGATATGTGAGTTGCCTCGGTGACCGGATAAGGATTACACTCCCACTATGTTTTAGTCATATAGACTGGGCACTTTGAAGAACCAGGTCCCATGTACCCGATTCTTTCTCTGACTCCAGTACGTTCCGTTTTACTTTGATAGCAAAATACGAACGTCAAATAACCAATTCAACCAGGCAGATAATGAAGTAAATCATGACTTGGTCTCAGAGAAATGCTATTGTCGAAAATAGAACACCACATAATGATAGCTCTTTGGGTTTTTTATTTACAGTATGGCCCAGAAAACCGGCGATTCACAAGGGTGATGTAAAGGAAGGGGAACCGGTCAATGTGTCCTGTAGCAGTCAACTGGGACGTCCCTCGTTAAAGTCCTCGTTAAAGTTAAACATAAGCAGCATCAATGATACAGATATAAACACGACCAGTTCAGTTATAAATCAAGCAGGAAATACCAGGACAGCTAGTATACGCCTAAACAACATGAAGCGGAGCTGGAACGGCAAGACACTACAATGTTGCACCTCGAGTGACTTCCACACAGAACAATGCTCAACAGCACGAATAGACTTTAAATGTAAGCGAACGACATTAATGTTTCTTTATACTATACTCTTTCACTTCCAGTTACGAATCTATCATCGCCAGATTTTTTTATCTAGATTAGACCACAAGTAACTTGGTGTCTCATAATAATCCAGACTGTTTGCATAAGTGATGATGTATTTTGGAACATAAAGGAAAAACTCAAAAGAGAAGAAAATATTGAAGTATGTGACAATTTTGCAGACAATACGTTGCAATGAAAGTTATAAGGTAGCTGTGGGGAAACAGGCGGGTATGAGCTGAGGTAAGGTAACTGTGAGGAACAAACAGACTTGAACTAATGTAAGGTAACAATAAGGGAACGGGCGGGTAACTGTGGGGAAACAAGCTGGCATGAGCAGGGGTAACATAACGAAGAGGAAACACACGATCATAAACAGGTATAAGGAAGACGAGTACCTCGACGTCTAATCAGGACTGTTGGGTAACATGCGGGAATGACCTTAGGTAATGTAGCCATGAGGAACACGCAGACATGAACTGGTGTAAGGTAACAGTAAGGAAACAGGCGGGCAATCGCTGAGATACGGCAACTATGAGAAATAAGGCAGGCGTGCGCTTAAATAATGTATCTGTGACGAAACAGGTGAGTATGAGCTGAAGTGGGGTAACTGTGTGGAAACATACTGGCACGAGCAGAGGTAAGGTAACTTTGAGGAAACATACGGGCTTGATATGAGATACGATAAATGTGAGGAAACATGTTGGAATGGGCAGAGGTAAGGTAACTGAGAAACCATGAGAGCTTAAGCTGGGGAGGAAACAGGTGGGAACAGGTAGAGGTAATGTAAATGTTAAGAAATATGCGGGCATAAGCTGAGGTAAGGTAACTGTGACGAAACAGTTTTTATGTGCTGATGTAAGGTAACTGTGAGGAATCAGGTGGAAACAGACAGAGGTAAGGTAACTGTGAGGAAACAGTCAGAGGTAAAGTAACTATGCGGAAACAGGTGAGCATGAGCTGAGGAAAAGTAACTGCGATGAAACAGGTTGGTATGAACTGTGGTAAGGTAACTATGTGTAAACAAATGGGCATGAGCTGAGGTAACTAAACTGTGATGAAACGGGCAGGAACGAGCAGTGGTAGGTAACTGTGAGGAAACAGATGGGCATGGACTGAAGTTAAGTCACTGTGAGGAAGCAGACAGACATGACCTGATTCGCCGATTGTAAATGTTATCTACTTAAAAAACTTAGAAACATACCTTGTGCCATGCATTTTCAAAACTAGAATTAGAGTGTAAAACACGGCCTCTCTCTTGATCGACTCTGTTTAAAATGGTTATCCTAGATGTGTCCAAAACAGACTAAATGGTATGGCCCTGTCACACTATAGCGTATGAGACGAATGTATGCGCTGCGTATGAATAACTGATCATACGCACAACTATTGAGCGTATGAAACCGAATTTTCCACCACCATCTTCGATGAACGTATCAGCAGCGCATGAATAGCGTATGCGTATCGTAAATCTGGCGTATTTGCAACGCATGCGAAACGTATACGAGCGTATGTCAACTTATGTCACCGTCAGTGTAGCGTATATCACCGTATAAGTAGCGTATGCGAGCATATGAGTAACGTATTCTTGCCGCATAAGTAGCGTATGGATAGCCAGAAATAGGTTAAATACGTTTGTCATTCGTCAGACATACGTTACAATTACGTTACGGATACGCTATCCATATAATAGCTTTACTGGCCGCCTTCATGTCACCGTATGTGAAACGTATTTGACCTATAAGTAACGTACTTTTACCGACACTCTAGCGTATTCGACGTGTGCCTAGCGTATGCGTAACGTAGAATTCATACGCTCGTATACGCTGAACGTTTTTGAACATGTTCAAAAATTATGTTCGCCCTCTACGTACTAGAACGTACACCGACGTATGCTAGCGTATCTGAAACGTATACGACGTATGCCTAACCTACTCCTAGCGTATATTTGCGTATGTGAGCGTATGAGCATTTTTTCTCATTCGCTCGCATACTTTCGTGCCATACGCTCTAGTGTGACACCCCCTTAAAGCCCTGTTTACCAATACAAGTCATTGCTTCATTGATCTTGGGCTACACTGTTTGATAATTGTACATATAGTGTAGACCGCGATCAGAAGTTTTTTCTCTGTAGTGGAGTCTATGCTTAGAATACACTGGTTACAGTAATCGGCTTATTAAATATGGATTATTTATACATGTAAGTTAATTCTGACAGCACTAATAAGGTGTTGAATTTAATTATATAAGAATGGTGGTAGTTTAACGGAAGACCAGTTATGGAACAGAAATAAACAACAGCGCACGCATTAGGACTCTTGTGGTTATTCACTAAGTGATCTCGTCGGAGAGGTTACTATGTGTAATGCAACTTCACCAAGTGGTCGCATTAGAGAGGTTATTTAGTTGTCGCATGAGAGAGGTGACTAATTTTCATTTGATGAAACTAAGTGATACGCGGAGTTAATACGTGGACCCATGGATTTTGTGGTATAGTTAGAATTTAGAAAAGGTTACAAAGTGGTCGCATAAGAGAGATGACTAAGTGGAGGCGTTAGAAAATATTATATGGAATATATTTCACATTTACCAGTTGATAAATGTGGTTGCCTCAGAGATGTTACCATTAGAATGATCGTGTTAACAAAGTTACTTAGTGGTCGAAATAGAGAGGCCAAAGGTCCTGTTAGAGGTGAATAAGTATAACGTGACGTTACTTAGCGGTGTCGTTGAAGGGGTAACTAAGTGTAACGCAATGCTGCTGAGATGTGGCATTAGAACGGTTACTAAGTGGTCGGAATAAAGAGGTTACTTATTGTTCACATTAGAGAGTGGTCGCCTTGGAGAGCATGCTAAGTGATCGCATTATTGAGGTTACTCCGTGACAATGTTACAGAGGTTTCTAAGTGACTGAGAATAAAGTTGTTAAGCTATCGCATTAAAGAAGTTGTTATGTGGTCGCGTTACAGAGGTTACTAAATGATCACTTTTGAGAATAGAGAGGTTACTATGTGATCCCATTAGAGAGGTTACTAAGTGAACGCATTAACGATTACATAGGTTACTGGGTGACGAAATAGAGACTAAGTGGTTACTAAGTGGTTGCATTATTGAGGTTACTAAGTGGGCATAGTAGAGAGGTTACTAAGTAATCGTTTAAGCGAGGTTACTAAGTGTAAAGAGCCTAAGTTGTCGCGTTGGAAATATTATTCAGTACTCTGATTAGTCAATTGATAAAAGTGGTTGCGTTAGACAGGTTACTAGTTTTCTGCGACGTTACTTAAAGGTCATGTTCGAAAGGTTTCTAAGTGGTTGCGTTAGAGAGCGCGGCGTTACATGTACAGACATGCCATGAACTTCTCCATTAAGCTATCACCTGGCTGGAAGGCGCAGAAATGTGTCTCTTTTAGATAGTCGCTTTATAGAGGACTTACTTTATTTATTAAACAGTGTTTTAAACCTTTACATTATGTTTACATTGTATTGTGTTAGGGCATTTTAAACAGAGTAGACCCAGATCATAAGCTTATGTAAGTGTTATATTATCAGGATCTGCTCTGTTTACTCGTGAAATGAAACATAGCATAATTGTACATTTTCTGTAATAGGCAAACATTTCTTTGCTCATAATGCCATTGTAACAATACAGACATTCTCTCATAGACTGTTGTAGACCCAAACTCTTTGAATAAATCTACTACAAAAGAGAAACTGTTTAGAATAATTGTGTAGTTTTTAATACATTGTGATAAATAGAGCATTTGCTACTATGCTCTATTTATCACAATGATTTCAAAAAGTGAGTTTTACAGAGGTGCCAAAGTCGCCAATGTGAGGGAATCGGTCGATATCCTTAATTCATATATTAAAATTCATCTGACCAGTACAGGATAACGTCAATAGTAGAAAAATGGCTGTTACCATAGACATGATAATATTCTATGTACACGTGATGAGAGTTGTTCTATAAGGAAGCCTGTGTTATTGAATTACTAATGGTATATACCCAGATCAGTCACATCCCTTAAGTGGTATATAACAAAAGGTCTACACTGTCTGCACTCTGTGAAAACAATGGAAATCCAGACAAGTGGATGTGTAAGAGAATGAGACGTGAAGACTGATCTGGGTCTACACAGTTTCAAAAACACCGGTACATGCGTTCTCATGAAAAGGCTCATACGTATGGATTCTTTTGTTTTGAATGTTATAAGAATGTTTTGCGAACATGTTGCCAACATTCAAAATAATTTAGCTAAATGAATCAAATTAGTTTCTCCGTTTTTGTTTCAGTTCCACCCAAAATCGTGTCAATTCACCACGAAGAAGATACAGGTAGAATCCAGCAGGTTTATACTATCAGGACAACGTGTACTATGGTCGAATTTAGCGCCGATTGCAAATTGGACTGGAAAGTAGACAATGGTGTCATAGAGACTATCAAAGTGCCCCACAGCCAAAGGACAGAAAACTATACAGAGACCTTCTCAGCAAGAGTAAACAAGTCAGATAACGGCAAACAGATGACTTGCTCGGCCACGTGTGAGGGATTTACGCAACAGAGGAGCACTGTACAGAGAATCCTGGTGCCATGTACGAACATATGAGTATATGGAACACTGTGAGGAAACATGTACCCGGTGTTTACAATGTTGTCCCAGACAAGGGACCCTTTACTCAATAGATAAGCTTTTTCTGTAGGACCCGTCTGATCAAGGTCTACTCTATTTGCTTATAAAATGATACAGATCTTACTTTTCAGTTTCTGCCATTTCCAATATGTTCTTGTTAATGTGCAATTTAAAAAATACTATATATATCATAAGTAGTAGTAGTAATAGTAGTAGTAGTAGTAGTAGTACATTATTATTATTATTATTATTATTATTATTATTATTATTATTAAATTATAATATTAGTAGTAGTATTCTTGTTATTTCATTATTATTATCAATAATTATTATTATTATTATTATTATTAAAAAGGTGAGGTTTATAGTCTGGAACTACATACAATGTACATATTCTCCCGACTTCACAATTTACCCCCTGATCACTGGGTTATAAGTCGGCCATTAACACTCGGCGCTCAAGGCAGCCATGGCACATTGGCTTATTTCCATTTCCATTTATACACCTGGGTAGAGAGGAGCAAACGTGGGATGCATTTTTTGCTCCGAAAAATTCTGATAGTCCAATGGCAGGATTCGAACCGGGGACCCTTCGATCCCAAGTCTAACGTCCTACCACTGGACCACCACTCCTCCTATTATTGTTTTTGTTGTTGTTGTTGTTGTTGTTGTTGTTGTTATTGTTGTTGTTATATGTTATTGTTGTTGTCGTTGTTATCATTTTTTTCTCATGTAAATAATGATGGCATCAACAGTACTATTTAAATTACTACTATATTTATCAAATTATTCATGTAAGTAATGATGGTAACATGAATATTAGATGGATTAAGTAAATGGCACGTGAACACAGGATAGTTTGAACATGGCAAACACTAGAATCAGATCTATAATATATCATAAGCCAACAGAGCAGACCCTGTTACTCTCTGTTTGCAAAGGCGTAGAGAAGGCGTAGAGATGCGTATTTATGGGGGAAAGGGGGTTATTCACCATTCAGGTTTAATAGTACATGCATTGATACACATTTAACCTGGTAAGTAACGTTTGTCCGTTTAATATTGACCTGATTCGTGTATAAGCATGTTGTTGGGTTTGTTTCTATAATAAAGATGCAAGGAGTCGGGCAGTTTGGACGTGTATATGACATGTTACTCGCGCCACATATGTAGCCAAACTGTCTGCAAAAGTAATAACAATTCGTTCGTAGAAAGCTTAAAGCTTAACATCTCGTTTTAATATGACAACTGGTCTGTGTATACATTGTGAAAACCCGAGTATGTACTGTTACTTGCTACTCGAATAAAACATAGACAAGCCGATTTAGGATTAAAAAATAGACAAAATCACGTAGAACTGAAATCAAAGACCAAATAACTCAGGACTCAAACTTAAGCAACAAATAGAGACAGCCTCGCGTAAAAAAAGATTTAGGGCCCAAATATAGACAAAACCACGTAGACTCAAATGTAGACAAAACATCGAAGGACAAAATAGTTCTACCATGTAGATGTCAAACATAAGAAGACTCAAACGTAGTAGACAAAACCACGTAGAGCTTAAATATAGACAAAATCACGTACGACTCAGGCACAGATGAAACATCGTAGGACTCAAACACAGACATAACATTGTAGGAATCAAACATGGATAAACCGTATACGATTCAGACTAAAAAAACGTATTATTCAAACATAGACCAAATTAGGTACGACTAAAACATTACCCAAACGACGTAAGAGTCCAAAATCACGTAGGACTTAAACATACCTAAAATCACGTTAGAACTAAATCGACAAAATCACGTAGGACTGAAAAAGACAAAAACCACGTTTGACTTAAACACGGAAAAAGCAATGTAGGATTCATACACAGACAAAACCATGTCCGATGCATATCATAGACATAAACCGTACAGGAATCTGACCATAGACAAATCCACGCTGGACGCAAACATAGACACAATTAAGAGGCCCTCACGCTAAATATAAATCCCGTAGGACTCGAGCATAGGCAATCACGTATGACTCAAAATCAACAATACAGGTAAACCCGTGTTATTTTCTTACTAGTGTATATATTTTTAGTAAATACCAACCATACAGAAAGTGATTGGCACCGTTAACAAGGCATCTCGATCTCGTCTGCTAAATGCATCATCGTCAGCGTCTGTTACCAGAACACATTGCACAGTATAACCTGCCTTAAGCGGTCATCAAGAAGGGGTCTAATTATGAGTCTGTAAGACAGGTGGTAGCTTAATGCAGATCAAAAGTAATGCTGAAAGTTATTATAGGACCTTTCTGCATTACTTTTCCCCTGCATCAAACAGCCACCTGCTCTTTAGGATTCCAATGTTCAATAAATGAATGGCCACTGAACCCTTCGCTTGCTGAATTTTAAAATGCATTCTCCTTCTTTACCCATGCCCTGTTGTATAATTACATATATCTTCACTGTGTACAAGTATTTCGCTGTGCAATCACTGCTGTAGAGTGCACTGGTTGCACAATCAACCTGTAAATAGTGCAGATCCAGATGAGACAGCTCCTGCAGGAGCTGTCTCATCTGGATCTTCACTATTTACAGGTAGGTATATTGACGTTAATAGCAAACGAAAGGTTAAGAAAAGTTCAGCTGCACTTACACAGTTGTAAGAGGAACTGGTGAGAATGTCAAAGCAGTTTGATTCCAAATCACGTAGCGATATTTACAAATTCATTAAAAACTGAAACACTAAGACACTCTTTTCTATCAGAAGGTCACCAGGAAATGTCCGTTTTATGGTCACATTCTCTTGTTTCAGACGAACCTGTGGTCACTTTTGACACTCCATCTGCTCATGTCAATGTCACAGAAGGGGAAAACCTCCTTGTCAATTGCACAGCGGACAGTCATCCAGTAGCTACCATTACCTGGCGAAATGAATCAATGCACGAAATTCATAATAGTAAAATATGTGGACCGCAATCGGCCTGTCTGAGCCTTGAGCGTTTGACTGAGACACAAAGCGGATTGTACATATGTGTAGCCAAAAACAGACTGTCTAGAGAAATCCCTCAACAATTGAATGTTAATGTCCAGAGTAAGTTGAGAGAATGACAGTGTTAGTGAATCATTGAGTGAGTGCGCAAGGCAGTCAGACTGTCAGTCATGAAGTTATTCGTTGTTGAAGGTAGCCTTCAAAACAGATGGTTTACTTCACTGTAACATGAATTTCTTTCAGCATATCATATCGGTGATTTATGAACTTCGCAAACAGTTGAGATCCAGATAAGATTCCGCCTGTCTCAGAGTTACATCAGGATGCGAACTGTAACAATCTCAAATTGATATTTAACCCTTTCGCTGCCAAACTCTGTCGTCTGCTAACTTTGTCGTCTGCTACAAATTTTCATTCTTTTGATTTTCTTCATTTTTGTTCCAAAAACATAGTAACAGTAACAAACAGTTTGGATCCTGATGAAACGCCGAGTTACCCGGTGTCTCATCTGGATCCAAACTGTTTGCATAGGTAATCACAGATTCGACATTGGCAGCGAAAGGGTTAAAAGAGAAGTGTACCTTTTGAACTAAGGCAGACACGTTTAGCAGATGAAAGTTACTAACTGTGAGAAAGGGTTCAAATACAAAATCTACTTGACTCTACATACATACAAGATGAGTGCAAAAACAGTTCATGATTAACGCTTTCCAGCATACAAACTGTAGGCTCCTATAAGGACAGTCTGATCAGGTACTGCTCTGTTTGCTTCTGAGGTTATAATAGATCTGACTACACTAATTTCTACCAATACTAAAACAAACTGTGTACATATGCCATTATCAAAAAACAAATAGCTAATGCAGATTCATGGTATCAATGTTTTTACATGAATATTCAACAGAGAAAGGGTTAAGATTACCGGTAATTGCGTGTCTCATTAGATACAATCTGTTTGCAAATAACAGTATAGTTTAAATGACGCTGTTCAAAGACTTTGTACAGCATTGTTCTACGTTTCAGAGAGGACCATATTTCATGCAGCAGAGCAGAACGACAGCGACTTTGGGTCCAGTGATATACTGATACCTGCTATAGTTCTGGCGATTGTTGTAGTGGCCCTTCTTTCCACCATAGTGATAGTAATAATTGTCAAGAAGAGAAGTTCAGCAACGCACAAACCAACACAAGGTATGTATCAACTGGTGAAAAACAGGCCGACATGAGTCCATCATAAACTTTAACAGTTTCCTACATATAACCGCCTTTTCATGCATTTGCAAACAGATAATACCCAGATTCGACGGCTCCTATAGGAGCTGTCTGATCCAGGTCTGCTTTGTTTGTTTATGGTATAATTTAGATCTAATCTACAGCTTCTGGCTGAGCCAAAACAACCTGTGGACATATGCCATCAATAAAATTCAGCTAATGAATATTAATGATGTCATTATTCCTTAAATAAATACCAATCAGTGAAAGGGTAAAAATACTTTCACTTCCAACTTTTGTCGTCTGCAAACTTTGTCGTCAGCTACAATTTTCATTTTTGTTTTGAGTCTCGCTAACAAATAGCGACAATGACAGTGGAACAGTTAAGTCATGTTTGTACGCAATACAAAATTGTTTCCTTCAATTGTCTTACATCTCTTTCAAAATAACGTTCAATTTCAAATGTCGTGGAACCAGATGAAGACACCGGGTACTCGGCGTCTTATCATGGTTCAAACTCTTTGACACCCGGTGAAAGATTTCGCAAAACAATTAACGACATTGATATAACCCTTTCCTTTATATAAACGCCTTTTTATGCGTTTGCAAACAGAGTGAACCCGCTTACTATAAAAATTGTTCGAATACAAACTATACCTGACTCTGCAAACATACAATCTGAGTGTCAAGACAGTTCGTCATTAACACTCTCCATTAACCCTCTCCTTCATACAATCTGAGTGTCAAGACAGTTCGTCATTAACACTCTCCATTAACCCTCTCCTTCATACAATCTGAGTGTTAAGACAGTTCGTTATTAACACTCTCCATCATACGATCTGAGTGTCCAGACAGGTCGTCATTAGCACTCTCCATCATACAATCTGAGTGTCAAGACAATTCGCCATTTAGCCTCTCCATTAACACTCTCCAACATACGACCTGAGTGTCAAGACAGTTCGTGATTAACCCTCTCCATCATACGATCTGAGTGTCAAGACAGGTCGTCATTAACCCTCTCCATCATACGATCTGAGTGTCAAGATAGTTCGTCATTAACCCTCGTACAATCAGAGAGTCAAGATTTGTGTATAAATAAGTGTATCTCTATTATAGATGACACCACCAAACCAGGAGATGCTGACCAGACTGGGACAAGTGCCAGGTAAACATTGCATATCAGATGGCTTTTTACAACTTTGATTGCAGATGTTTTTCTATGACTTTGCTTTCAGATTGTTTACCCACATTTCACTCTGTGCAGTTTCGTTATTTGTTTGGATAAATTTTTGACCGAAAGTTTGCGTTACTCTCGTGCCGCATGAAACACTAAAGCATCTCTGTCATACACCATCAAATTACAGTTAAACTCTACAAACCAGAATTGTAACTGAGAAGAATTTAGAAACTATTCAGGCAGGTGACTGCTTAATGCAAGTTGAAAGTCGTGCAGAAAGCTCCTAGATGAGCTTTTTGCATGACTTTCACACTGCATTAAACAGCCACCTGCCTAAAAGTATCTAAATTCTTCCCTACTAGAATTCCGCTTTCGAGAGGTTTTACTGTGTATACTTAATTTCCTTTTTATACTGAATTGAACTTTTACCTAACTAACGTGTTTATCTAGAGATGGGATTCTCCGGATTTTCTACACTGATTGCCAATGTCGAATATGACTTTTTCTCCATGACATGTCGCTGACCATTTTTTTTTCCCTCCGATGTAAGTAGAAATACAGTAAGATAACGTTTGTCAAGGTTAACAGCCTAAACTCAAATACTCAAATAATATCTCGAACTTTAGCTCTTTCGCTGCCGATGTAGTATCTGTGGTTATCTGTGCAAACTGTTTGGATCCAGATGAGACGCCAAGTAACTCGGCGTTTCACCAGGATCCAAAGTGTTTGTTAATGTGATTATTTCTTGAAACAAAAATGAAGAAAATAAGAATTGTAGCAGAAGACAAAGTTTGCAGACTACACAATTTGGCAGCGAAACAGATATAGGCCTACAAATTACTTCGAGATAACGGGAATCATGTCAGCCTACTTCTAACTTGGAAACTATCTTAACCATTCGCTTGCTATTCGCGTCAATATACCTACCTGTAAATAGTGAAGACAGTATAGCATAATACGGGTCGACAGTAACGTTGGAGGCTCCTGTAGGAGCGTTCAGCAATGCATGTGATCTGCATCAAGATGTCGCATGTCTTTATTATACAGAGCTCCAGATAAGATGCGTAAATTCAAGCATGACTACTTTATTTCTCCACCAAACCCTATGTTCAGACCACTCTTTAGAATCGTCTCGAAGAGACGAATCTAAAGAGTAGTCTCAACATAGGGTTTGGTGGAGAAATGGCGATTTTAGTATTTGAGTATGCACCATTATCTGTAGCTCTGTTTATAGATATGTGCAGTGGTGAATTTCAGAACAATTTTATATTACACATTTTGGAAGAGACAGAATTACTTACTCGAGTTATATCGAAATTTGATTTATCCGAGTTCGAGATATCGATGTTCAACCCTTTATCCCAGTTAATAGTTAATGTGTCGGAAATAATGACACATTCAATATTAATTATATTATTTACAAACACAAGAACATTAAGCTATTGAAACAGAGCAAACCTTAATCAGATGGGCCGTGCAGCAACCATCTGAGTTGTGTCAACTCTTTTGCAAAGGCAAGAAAATACGTTTGTATGAGGTAAAGGGTTAGAAAACTCCATTTCTAAAGGTGTAAACGAAGGGTTTTTAATCATTTACTCCATAAATACACATTGCTACGCCTCTGAAAACAGAGTAGACCCAAATCAGATTGCTCCTTCAGGAGCCGTCTGATCAGGATCTGCTCTGTTTGCTTATGATATAATATAAATAGTATTCTACAATTTTTGCCATGGTCAATAATACTTATGTATATGTGTATTTACTACAATTTATGTAATTATTATGCATGATGTCACCATTTCTTGTTAAGTACAGTAAAGGGTCTAGAAGGCCTGACAGTCAATAAACACGACCTTTGTATGCATATACCGGGTAGTACATTACATAGAATATAATAGCTGTCCTAATATAACTGTCCTCAATCAATATTCATGTTAGAAATAATAACATCATGAATATTAATTGGATGAATTTGATCAGAAGATATTTGTGTAATGGCAAAAACTGTAACATCATACCCTTGTTAAGCAATAAGCAAACATGGCAGACCCTGATCAGACGGCTTCTAGAGGAGTCATCTGGCATGGGTCTACTCTGTTTGCAAAGGCGTTAAAAGGCGGCTTTATGGAGAAAAGAGTCACTATAGCAATGGTTCGTGTTTACAAGAGTCCGTAGGCGGGATGATATCTACATGCTCAGCAAACACAACTTGGATCGTTGGATTGTCATGGAGAGAGGTTTCTCTCCTTTTAAGCATTTAAAGCTCTTACTGTAATGGTAGATGTAATTACATGTAACCACAATAAAGAAATAAGGAAAACCGGCCGAATGAATCACACAATTCAAATAAGGAAACTCGACACAGTAAATAACAATGTTCAATTAAGGAAAACAAAGCACGCTCTTTAACATCAACTGTGTCCTTTGATATTACTTCCTTAACCATTTACTTCATAGATACGCCTTTGTAAACAGAACTTAGATCCAGAGCAGACGACTCCTACAGTCAACCAAGTTTTCTTATGGAATAATATAGATCCGATTTTCCTGTTTCTTGCGTGGCCAACATTTCCTATCATTATAAAAAAAAAAGCTAATTGATATTCATACTGTTATTAGTTCTATTGTGAATATTCATAAGTTGGAGAGTTAAATCCGTTGATATTATCTTGACAAGTCTCGTTTTACCTCTCACATACCCAAATTACCACCCGTAACAAACCAAATTCTCAACCAATTCATCCATCCATAGACAGACGCGCCTATCTACCTTTCTCGGCGTCTACCTATTTCATAAAGACACGGTTATGTGAAAAGAAGTAGGCGAAAATTTGCTTCAGAAGTGTTGCAGACGACGCTGATTGCACAAGGAAGTTATTTAGTCTTGGAGGAATAAAACTTCTTACGCATGTGTGTGTAACAAAGTAGGTTCAAGTGATTTAGGCCTGACGCTCGACTCTCGACCAGAACACTTCAAAATACTTCCTCTTTAGATGCTGCAGTGAATTCATGATAGATAACCTTGAAACAGGCTGGCTCCATCAGAATTTCAGAGTTACTCGTCTCCTCATCCGGATTCAGATTGTTTGACACATTGGATGATATTTTGGGGGAAAAAAGTGGAATCGTCTCTATAACAGTCACTCGCTGACGTCCGCAAGCTTAACACTTTACAGTAAAACCTCTCTATAATGACCACTAAATTACATCAATTATTGTGTGTTAAAGACAGGTGGTTGCATAAAGCAAGGTGAAAGTAAAATATATAGGAGCATTATTTTATTTTCACCTTGCTTTAAACAGCCACCTGCCCTAGCTATCAACTACTGAACACAATTTAGTGTCCGTTATAGAGAGGTCTTACTGTATTTGATACATATCCATTTTACGCGTTTGCAAACAGAGTAAAACCTATTCAGACATATTATGTTGGATCTTCCCTGTATATTTATAAAATAATACAGATTTGATTCCTTAAGTACTGCAACGGTCACAATATATTATAAAAGATCAAATAATCACAATATCAAATAATTAATATTCTTCGTTTGTTTTCTCTTTAATGAATATTCATCAGGTAAAGAGTCAATGTTCTAAGAGTTACACTGGGTTTTCTTTAACCATTTCTTCATATAAATGCCTTTTTACGCTTTTGCAAACAGAGTAGATCCGGATCAGACGGTTCCAGTAGGAACTGTCTGATCAGGGTCTACTCTGTTCGCTTATGAAATGATATACATGTAGATATAATTCTTTCGATTCTGTCATGCTAGAAATCCCTTGTTCGCTGTATCATTGTAAAAAATCAGTTAATTAATAATCATGATGTCATTGTATTCTTAACTAAATATTAATGGGGTAAATGGTTATTGAATATTCATGAAGTGACCTGTTCACATATAAATGTCCGGTAGGGAAAGGGTTAGCTCTACACGTTAAGTAAATGTCATCTGTAGGTGTCTTAACCCTTTCTCTCATATAAACGTGTTTTTACGCATTTGCAAACATAGTGGACCCAGATCAGACGGCTCTGTTTGCTAATGGAATTTGATAAATTGGTTTCTTTACTTTCTAAAATGGTTACAGTGCTCCACTTTCCATATATCATTATATCTATTTTGTCCATGAATACTTAGTAGGTATTGAAATATGTAATAAACACAGAACAGAGAAAGGGTTACCTGTACACGGTAAGTAAACTATTTACACAGTAACGGTGAATTTATGATTGCCCATATCAACAGGTTGGGTCCAGATAAGTGTACAAACTATTTGGCAATCTGACATTTAACCCAATAATTCCCATATTATTTAACCCATTACCCCATATGCTGTTTTAGGGACAACCTCTTTGAATAAATCTACTGAAAAGGAGCAATAACTAGAGAAAAGAATTGTTTTAGAATTGTGTAGTTTGAAACCATTGTGATAAATAGAGCATTTGCTCCTATAGGAGGAAATGCTCTATTTATCAAAATGGTTTCACAAAGTGACCTTTACAAAGTCGTCAAAAGTCGTCAATATGAGGGAATTGGTTAAGGAAGACTTGTCGAGATTTCACATTAGAACCCATCCAGTTTTCATGTTGAGAGGACACAACAAACAAACTATGTGCTGGTGTAAGCCATTGACATTGATGGGATCAGTAAACAGTGCGGACCCAGGTCAGAAGGCTCTTACATGATCCCTCTAATATGGGTCTATACTGTTTGGCTATATCCTTTTTATGGGACACTTGGTACAATTGGGTTAGGGAGAAACAGAAAAAAGATAAGTTTGGAATGGTCACTGAATACCGTTTTGACATTTACTTAGTGCACAAACAGTTTAAGTGCATTTTAGTCATTATACCCCCGCAAACTTGTTTTCATGTGTTTAGTGCTTTGCATTTCAGTATTATCTCCACTTGAAATCTGAGTATATTTGTTATTTTAGCATGATACATGGGGATTGGTGTTGTAAACTCCTCCTTCAATGTTAAAGTTATTCAGTTGATTCTTGCCATAATAATAGCCACAAGCAGATGTCCAAGACACAAATTTGCATATGTTTAGCGCTGGGCATTGCAGATTTATCTCCCATTGAATTTAGTTTGTTTGTCATTTTGGCATGAAACATGGGGAGTTGGTGCCACGAACTCTTCCTTCAATTAAAGTTATTCAGTGTAGAAGTAGTATACATAATAACTATGAACAGTAGATGAGCAACACTCAATTGCCATGCGTTTAGACCTAGGCATTGCAGAATAATCTCCCTTTGAACTTTGAGTAATTTTTGTCATTTTGGCATGAAACTTGGGGATTGGTGTCGCAAACTCCTCCTTCAATTTTAAAGTTATTCAATTGATACTTTTCATACATAATAACCACAAATAGCCGATATGCATGACACAATTTCCAGTATTTAAGCGCTGGGCCTTGTAAAATTATCTCCCTTTGAACTTTCGGTATATTTGTGTTTTTGTCCTGTTACATGGGTAGTTGGTTTCACAAAATTGAATTTGCTATCAAAGCTGCCATGCGGGGGTATTTATCACCTTTAGTGATAGTTCTAGTTTCCATCAAATTGGTTGTCCTGCTTTCCCGGTGAAACGCTAAGTAACCCAGCATCTCATTTGAATCCAAATTGTTTTTATAGGACATCATCAATACGCCGATAAAATCCAACATGGAGTGTCTGATCTGGATCTCACTGTGTTTGCAATTGCATAGAAATGACTATCTATTATATAAAGGGCGTTGTTTTAATGAGTGCTACAACAGACAATCACTGCATCATGTAAACATTGTCCTGTGTTTGAATGCTCATAGCAGAATTTTTGTTTTGTTACATTTCCCTAAATAGGTAAACATTTAGGGATATTAGAAGACTCTGATTTACTGACCGTCTCGTCTGGATCTTAACCATTTCGTTAACAAAGTGTTGAAAGAAATATACATTTTACACGTAGAACAATTGCAGAAATTACCTACAGTCGTTACTTATAGTCATTACCTAAAGTCGTTACCTAACGTTACCTATAGTCGCTACCTACAGTCATGACCTACAGTCGTTACCTATAGTTACCTCCAGTCATTACCTTCAGTCGTTACCTAACATCACCTATAGTCGTTACTTATAGTCATTACCTATAGCCGTTACCTACTAAGGTTTCCTATGTACAGTCGTTAATTGCCGTCTGTCACAAATGCTCATTTTTTACTTTAATTCCTTTGAGCCAAATCAACCACAGCATCAAACAGTTTTGTTTATCCTGATTGGACGTGGTGTTACTCGGGATTCAAACTTTAGACTTTGCTGAATGCGATACTAACATGCAAAGTGTTGATGGCAAGCGCATAGATGTTGTAGTAAGATGATCTCAAGTGTTTCCTTTTTCGTTTTCGCTGTAGCCAATCTGTCTACAAGGATGCAGTTCATGTCTATTTTTAATTTAATCAATGAATCATTGAGATGTGTCACTCGTAAATGCACTTAACCCTTTCAATACACTAAATTGACAGAACCATTAGTTTTTAACCAATTCCCCCATAGGCTATTTTTTGACCAACCACTTTGAAGAAATCTGCCGAAAAGGTGCATTAACTATACAAAAAGGAGAATTTTAGAAATGCGTAGTTTTGAAACCATTGTGATAAATAGAGCATTTGCTCCTATGGAGCAATTGCTCTATTTATCACAATGGTTTCAAAAGGTGACGTTTACAGATGCGTCAAAAGGCGTCAATATGAGGGAATGTGTTAACTTCTTGTCATATAACGATAACTCAACTATTTGCAAACAGTGTAGAATCTAACCAGTCCTCGTGAAAAAAAACTACTGATCAAGATCCGATCGGTTTACCTATTTATGAACATTGGTTGTGTTATTTCTCAGTAGACCCTCCCTAGAACGGGCACTTAATAAATGAACACGGGTGCTTTTAAAACTAGTTTACTATTTAGTGCAAAAGACAAGTAACCAATTTCTCAATAGATAGACCTATCTACGCCTTTGCCAACAGGGTATATCCAGGTCATTGTCTGCTCTGTTTGCTAATGAAATAGTATAGATATTATTCTACAGCTTTTTCGTCATGGCCTTGCATTCCTTTATCTATGGCCTATTATAACGATTTATCTAATTTAATATTGATGACGTCATTATTTGTTACCTGAATATTCATGGTGCAAAGGGGTACTATAGAAAGCTGTGCATAGGTTACACATCTCTTATACAGGGGTTACTAAATGGTTTAACCTTTAGACTGTCGAGATCGCATGACTGATTACCTATACAAACAGTTTGGATCCAGATGAGACGCCGAGTAACTCGGCGTCTCATCAGGATCCAAATTGTTTGATACTCTCACCGTTTTGTTGAAAAGAACTGCAATACGAATCAGGTGTGACCACTGAAGTCGATGCCATTATCTACCAACAAAACTATGCTCAGCGGGCTAAAAGTTAAACCAACATATTGTGTTCAATGACTCATGTAAGTAACATTAAGTTTTCTTATGGTATTTTGTGTTTTGTTTTTATAATACAGAAAAAAACCTCTAATGTGGCCACCAAAAACGGGGCATAATTCTGACTGGCAGAGGCAGTTGGTAGCTTAATGCAGGACAACAGTTATTCAGAAAGTTCCTATTACTTTCGTCCTGCATTAAGCAACCACCTGCTTATATAGACAGCTATGGTTATAAAGACAGCTATGATTATAAAGATAACTATGGTTATTCTTTAAGAGGTCACATTAGAAGGATGCTGCTGCATTTGTGTTGTACAGAGAAATGAAACAACTCAATTCTATCTGTATTAACCTTAGTTTTGTTTTCTTTACAGGACAGCCAACGGTGCAGGTAAACTATTGCATGATTATACTTAGTATATGTTTTCAGTTCATTTTGTAGTAAACGTCTCTAAAGCTACCATTCTATGATAAGTTGTTACAATTAAGACAGGTGACAGCTTAATGCTGGGCGAAAGTAATTTTAAAAATAAAATCCTACTAGAACTTCTCGAATCACATGTACTTGTTCTTCCTTAACCGTTTCAACAGTGAATTTTCAAATGGAATATTCCAACATTCAAATAGGTCAAGCTTACCGATAATATTCAGGGAGTTTTTAAAGAACAGTGTAATATAACACATGCACAGAGCAGAACTTGGTGAGAGAGTTCTGGGAACAGTCTCATATGCGTCTACTCTCATTGCAAAGGACAGCGGTGTCTCGTTCCACGAGCTGAAACGGTTAAACTGTTATTTCAAATCAACTTGTAAACTTACGCTTTTTGCAAACAGAATAGATCCAAACCAGACAACTCCGGTCGGATCAGGGACTGTCCTAATTTTTAAATAACGTTGAGGTTTGATTCTTCCCTGTTTGCTTGGCATCGATTCCCTTGTTTCAAATGCTTTAACCCTTTCCTTCATACAAACACCTTCTCACGCATTAAACTTTGTAAACAGAGTAGACCCAGATCATACGGTTTCTATAGGAGCCGTCTGGTCAGGGTCAGCTGTGTTCGCTTTTGACATGATATAGATCTTATTCTACATATATTGTCAAAGTAAAAAATCCCTTAAAAATACATTATAAACATTTAGCTAATAAATATTCATGATGACGTTGTTGATGACATGAATATTGAACAAGGAGAGGACTAATAAAGTTACTTAATATTAATTCAGTCGTAAATACAGTAAAACCCCGCTAATGCGACCACTTAATGAATAAACATGGGTGCCTTTATAAGCAGGTGGTTGCTTAATGCAGGACAAAAATAATGCAGAAAGCTCCTCTAGGAGCTTTCTGCATTACTTTTGTCCTGCATTAAGCTACCACCTGCATCTGGCACCCAGAATTATACCTCTTTTAGGTGGTCGCATTGGCGGAACTTTACTGTACATGTATTTACATTAAGATAATATTCATGATGTAGAGGATTTACCCTTTAATTTCGGGAACCGAGTGCATATTTCAATTGCAAGCAGTGCATGCCCGGATCAGAGGGCTCTTGAATCTATTCCAATAAATCACCCTTTGATACTGTATGGCTTCTAAAAATAAACAATGATGGACTATTCCACTCTGAGGATTCAGCTTTGAGAGAGTAAACAACCACCTGCCTTCAAAGACCTTATTGTGTATTGACCCAGCAGTCGCTTACAGCAATAATACATATTTATTTATTATTATTTATTTATAATGCATATTTACCTATGCACTCACCGAACTCCTATTGGAGCTTTCTGCATAATTAGACCAATTTTTGATGTACTACAATAAAACTCCACTAAACCGGAATTCTAGTCGAAAAAAATTAAGATAAGTTTAGGCAGGTGGCTGCTCAATGCAAGATGAAAGTTATGCAGATAGCCCCTGGAGTGTGTTCTGCATGACTTTCATCCTACATTAAAATGCTACCTGTCTCTAAGACCGATATTTATACATGTACTATATTGAACGTCCGAATAATAAGGGGGGTGCTTTAACTGACAGCTCCTAGAGGAGCATTTTCATCAGGATCTGCACTGTTTGTCATGTTACTCTTTTCTTTAGACGAGTCCCTCAATAAGCTTGATCTGCTTGAATTTTTATTACTGAGGGGGTAAATAAAAATGTAAGTGACTTGTGACTGATAATAAGAGCAGACAGCCAATGTTGCACACGGAAGATTACACGGGGTAACTTTAACTATAACAAAGTAGTTTCACATTCTACATGTAAATATCATATTTCTTCCTTCTTCGTGTCTATCTATACATAGTAACTGTTACCGGTTTCCAAGTACCAATTAATTAATGGATACAAGTGTCGTCATGTGACCATGAAGGTCACTAACACTTGTTGACCTTTACAAATAGTGTATACAGTAAAACCTCTCTTAACCGGCAGTTAAATTTAGTATGAATATCGGTCTTGGAGACAGGTGGCAGCTTAATGCAGGGTGAAAGTCATGCAGAAAGCTCCTAGAGGAGCTTTCTGCATGACTTTCACCCTGCATTAAGCAGCCACCTGCCTAAAAGTATCTGAATTATTATCTACTAGAATTCCGGTTAAGAGAGGTTATACTGTATTTAGATCAAAGGGCGCTTGAATAAGGGTCTGCATTGTGTGTCTTAAAAATCATTTCAGTCAGTGATATATTTTGGTAACAACTTTTTGTTTAATCAATATTCTGAAAGGGGGAGCCATTTCAATTATTCAGAAAATTAGGGGCTAACAGTTTTCCTGTTAGACTGCGACCCGTAGTACAGTAAAACCTCACAAACCGGACGTTAAATTAGGTATAAATATCGGTCTAGGAGACAAATGGCAGCTTAATGCAGGGTGCCAGCCATACATAATGCGCCATCTGCGTGGATTTCACCCTGCATTAAGCATCCATCTGCCTAAAAGTATCTCGATTCTTCTCTACTGGAATTCAGGTTTAGAGATGATTTACTGCAGATAAATTGACACGAATCTGTTGTGTTTGCTTATGAAAATCTAGTGATCGGACTGTACAGTTTCAACTATTGCACAAACTTGTTTCAATGTACATGTACAATGTACCATTATAAAAAAAACTATAAGGAAATAAATAATCATGCTGTCATTATAATTCATATGAATATATATGGTAAAGGGGTATAGACCATGTCTGTAAGAGGACAATTTTCACAGTGGAAAAGTGTAAACATTCCACCATTATCTTTAGCATTTGAACTTTAAGAAATGAATGGTCAGTAAAAACTCGATAATTCCATTTTTTATTATAGAAGATTTTAGATACTTTTAGGCAGGTGGCTGCTTAATGCATAATGAAAGTCACTCAGAAAGTTCCAAGGAGAGGTTTCTGCATGATTTCACCATGCATTAAGCTACCACGTGTATGGTAGATCGATAATGATACGTATTTGTGTGTTCGAATAAAACGACATTTCAATGTAACTGTTTTTAGTTTTTACATACAATACAGACCTATATCAGGGTTTGCATTGCTTGCCGTTCAGAACCCTCTAGCAAATTTTGGCATTCCATGCTAACTGGTGGCTATTGTTAACCATTTCCATCACTGTAGCCATTATGGAAAGTAAAGAAACAGATCTATCCAATTCCGTTTGCAAACAGAGCAGACCCTGATCAGACGGCACCAATAGGAGCCGTCTGATCTGGGTCTACTCTGTTTGCAAATGCGTGAAAATGCAATTAAACGAGGGAAAGGGTAAATAAATATCTTATTCCACAGTTTCTGTCATAGTCAAACAAAACACATCCAGCTCGCATATACCATTGTTTAGCTTCAGTCAATACAAAGTCATGTTGTCATTATTTCGCCCATGAATATTCGTAGTGTAAAAGAATTAAGCAATGATTTTTAAATGGTTTAAAGAGCCTTTGTAAATGCAGCAGTCAATGTGTAGAATAACTGAGTAAAATTACAGTAAAACCTCACTATAACAGCCACTAAATTACATCAACTATTTTATATTAAAGGCACGTGGTTGCTTAAAGCAAGGTGAAAGTAAAACAGAACGCTCCTATAGGAGCGTTCTGTTCTACTTTCACCTTGCTTTAAGCAGTCACCTGTCAACTAATTAACATAATTTAGTGGCCGTTATAGAGAGGTTTTACTGTACAGTCTACACGAAAACTAAGAGTGGTTAAACCGCGTTGATACTGAAGTGAAACCAAGTTACTACGCATCTTTCACGGACCGTCTGCCACGAGCTAAAGGTTAAAGAGCTCAATTGTTCAATGAGAGTCAATTTCCGGTTTTCTTCGAAGGCAGTTAGTTGAATATCTTGAACCTTACAGCGCTGAATTTTCTAATGGACTACAGTATAACTTTAAGCGGCCATTATTCATTGAACATAGGAGTCTTAAAAAGCAGGTGGTTGCCCAATGCAGGGCAAACGTAAAACAGAAAGCTCCTATTGGAGTTTTCTGCATTACTTTTGACCTGCATTAAGTTACCACTAGCCCTACAGATTCATAATTAGACTTCTTTTTGATAGCCGCATAAGATAGGTTCTGCTGTATTCATAATTTCAAACGCATCAAGATTATGGTGAATAAGATAGATAAGATAAGATAAGATAAGTTTTATTTAACGTCGGCAAGATATATAACAAGCAACATTTTTAGGAATATTTAGGGATTTGTCTTAAGAAAAGTGTAACATGACAAATAGTGACGATCCTGATTAGGGGGTCCTCCAGGAGGCCTATTATCTGGTCTACATTGTTTACAAAGGACATTAATGACTATTGACTTGTGTCTTGCACCGTAAGGGTTAGTAAGTGTCCAATCAGTGAATAGATACAAGAGTGTACATAAACAGGTCGCTATTAACCCTTTACTCCATAAATACCCCATTTTAACGCATTTGCAAACAGAGAAGACCCAGATCAGACGGCTCCTGTAGGAGCCGTCTGATCAGAGTCTGCTCTGTTTTCTTATGGAATTAAACAGATCTGAATTTCTGCATAGGACAATATTTCTTGTTCATATGCAATTTGAAAACTTAAAATAATTAATAATTATATATACACAAAATGTACATTATTTGTACATGAATATTCATGGGGTCAAGGGTTTATGCAGTGGCAGTGATGAATCGTTTAGAGTTGTATATACTTGTGTTATGACTGTATTAGTTTTAATGGGCGTATTTTGTGGGTTATCTCCCCAAATTCAATTTATAGGTGGCGCTCGCACCGAGTAGGTCCCTCATCCGGATAACTTCTGATTTTATCGATCGCCATTGTATATGTGTTAACTGAATTTATTCATGATAAGATTGATCAACAAAATGATTAAAATCATGTAGATGAAACAAAATGATTAAAATCATGTAGATGAAATGATTTTTTTTTTACATTTTGAACATTTTCAACCATTTTACACAAACAGAGAAGGGGGTAGAGATTACACTTTCATGACCGGTCATTACACTTCCCCTGTCATGATGTAAAATCTGACTTCAATGATATATCTGTTATACATGTATATGTTGCTTGAAGCTTAGACTCTGGATGTATGGTTGTACAGTAAAACCTCTCTATAACGGCCTCTAAATTGTGTTAATTAGTTGGTATTTCGGGCAGGTGGCTACTTAAAGCAAGGTGAAAGTAAAACAGAACGCTCCTATAGGAGCGTTCTGTTTTACTTTCATCTTGCTTTAAGCAGCCACCTGCATTAAAAACAAAATACTTGCTATAATTTAGTGGCCGTTATAGAGATGTTTAACTGTAATTTAGTGGCCGTTATAGAGAGGTTTTACTGTATTACCAGAGGCTCAGACTTGATGCGTAAATTCAAACATTTTCAGGAATAACTCCTTTATTTCTCCACCAAACGAGGCTATTCTAAAGAGTGTTCACGACATAGGGTTTGGTGGAGAAATGACTAGTTTAGTACCTGTTTTACTTTACAATAAACAAACTATGGTTTATCTGCATTTTACTTCATAAGTAACATATAATGATTTTTATAGAGTAGCGATATGCTACTTCTATAGTATACCCATTCTAAAACATGTGGCGACCAATTAATGCTATCATAACCATTACTATCACTATCATTCCCTTATAATTGCCATCATCGCTCGTCATCACCAGCACTTTGTAGTCTCGCCATCATCACTAGCATTTTCTTATTAGTCCCACCATCGCTCGTCTTCATCAGCACTTTGTAATCTCATCATCCATCACTACCATTCTCATATCAGTTCCATTATCGCTCGTCTTCATCAGCACTTTGTAATCTCATCATCATCACTATTATTCTCTTATCAGTCTCATCATCGCTCGTCATCACCAGCACTTTGTAGTCTCACCATCATCACTAGCATTCTCTTATTAGTTCAATCATCGCTCGTCTTCATCAACACTTTGTAGGCTCATCATCATCACTACACTTCTCATATCAGTCTCATCATACATCATCATAGTTTTTACAGTCGTGTCATCTCATTTCCATTATCCATCATCATAAATGTGTAGTCATCACCACCATCATTGCCACCATCATTCCTGTCATCGTCGATATTACCGTAACTACTGTTACTATCGGCGTCATCTGCGTTTGTATGTGCATCTCACGTGTATGTTTCATGTGCATGTATTTTGAACGGTCCTGGAATACAGAGCTTTTACAAGAAATTTACTTCAATGTGAAAATTAAATACAGTAAAATCTCGATTATTCGAAATTTCTGTATAGAAGTATTTAGACCATTTTAGGCAGATGGCTGCTTAATGTATAGTGGAAGTCATGCACAAAGCTCCTGGAGGGGCTCCTAGAGGGGCTTTCTCCATCAATTTCATCATGTGTTAAGCTGCTACCTGTCTTAACCCTTAAGACCCAGATGAGACAACTCCTGCAGGAGCTGTCTCATCAGGGTCTGCACTATTTACAAGTTGATTGTGCAGCCAGTGCACTCCACAGCAGTGATTTCACAGCGAAATACTTGTACACAGTGAAGATATATGTAATTATATAACAGGGCATGGGTAATGAATGAGAAATGCATTTCAAAATTCAGCAAGCGAAGGGTTAAAGATCGATACTAATAGTATTGTAGTGTTTGAATAATCGAGATTTTACTCTATGGTGTATAGGACACAAAGTGTAGAGCAGGACCGGCCTAAATCAACCACATAATTACGGTAACACCGTCTGCCCTGGTTTATCAGAGTGGGATAGCCCATCTGTGTTATAACTGAAGAGTCCCCTCTGTATGAAATAATGTGACCGATGATTGACCGATTTTAACCAAACTTTGTATTTAGCAAGCTTTAATAAAGACCTAGCTTTGGATTGCATTTTTGGATTCTCAGGTCAAGGTCAAGGACACTGTTACTAAAAATAGAAATACGGTTCCCGGTCAATAACTTAAGTTTGGATAGACCGATTAACTCATACGCAATATGCCTAGTGCCATTTTCCCCAAATATGTATAGGCTGTTGATAAAATAATTTGGTAAAACATTAAAAACTTGGTTTCGTGGCATTGCCGCGTTTCTTGTTTAATACTTTTGTGACTGTCATATTAACATACGTTAAAAAGTACTTTACATGGTTAACATATATGCCATTGATATCCATAACAAAATCAATGCAAGCATCTAAAGTAGGCTAATTTAACCCCTTCCGTGCCACAATTATGGGTCTATGATATCACATGCAAACAGTTTGGATCCAGATGAGACGCCGATTAACTCGGCGTCTCATCAGGATCCAAACTGTTCGTTACTGTTACTATGTTTTTGAGACAAAAATGAAGAAAATAAAAAAAATGAAAATTTATAGCAGACGACAAAGTTAGCAGACGACAGAGTTTGGCAGCGAAAGGGTTAAGAACCATTTTCTTGTCACGTATAAATTAGTCATTTATCTAGGATTATTAATCCTATGCTACCTATTCTGTGCTTATTCCAAAATTTAATACATACTGAATATTCATGGACAAACCAGTTATAACGAAATATGAAAGATAGAACATTGTAGCCATTTTAGATACTAAGGGTACAGATTTCTCAAATTCCACTAGCAAATAGAGCAGACCCTAGTCAGACGGCTTCTATTGGAGCTACCTGATCTGGGTCTACTCTGTATATGCGTGAAAACACGTTTTTTATGAGGGAAAGGGTTAAATGTAGCTGTATTCAGAGGAATATATGGCATGTTCCGAAAACATCTTAGCGACAGTGCATCCTGAAAATAGTGTACATTAAGCTGTATTCGTTTTGTTTTGCAGATGACGCTGCATGCTATGACGTCATATCTGACATAGACCGGTACGGTAAACCTATACCGCAGACACAACGACAGAGTAGCGGCGCTGCGACAGAAAACAAGAATGTCCAGGTGTGATATGTAATTTAACCCTTTCACTGTTCTATGTTTATTTCAAATTTCAATATCTACTGAATATTCATGGACAAAATAGTTATAAAGAAATATGGAAGGTGGAACACTGTAGCCATTTTAGAAAGTAAAGAACCAGATCTATCAAATTCTATTAGCAAACAGAGCAGACCCTGATCAGACGGCTCCTCTAGGAGCCGTCTGATCTGGGTCTACTCTGTTTGCAAATGTGTGAAATCACGTTTATATGAGGGAAAGGGTTAACCTTTCACAGCTGAATTATCAGAATGAAATTTCCATCACTGTTGAATAATAGAGTCCATTCAGTATAAGTCTTAAATGTGTTAATGGATAGGCATACTGCATGACAAAATGACAAACAGTGCAGACCCTGATAAGAGCCCTCTGTCTGCAAATAAAAGTACACGTTTTTTTCCGTTTTCAAAGGGTTGGTTTAAAAAAAGGGCGTATGCCATAAGAAATGGTTTCCCAGTATTCTTCAATTACAGCGTATAAAATGTAATTATGAAATTATGAATGAGTAGGCCTAATTAGAAATCTAACAATTTATAAATCGTGTTTTATTTTTTAATTTGCAATGAAATCTCACTTTATGAATCAACCCTGTACATTACTTTCGCTAATGCAACTTTCCTGGAATGTATAACCACAGTGCATATATATAAGTGTCATCTCTAACAAACTATTCCGAGAGCGTTACATTTGTTTAAAGGAGCTTCTTGTATTTCGTACACATATGGTTGCTTAATGCAGAAAGAGAGCAATACAGAAAACTGATAGGGGAGCTTTCTGCATTGTATACATTCTGCATTACGCTACCCTCTGTGTTATTAAAAACCTATATATCTTCGTTTAATACTTATTATATACGGGTTTGGTTGTTTCATTGATCATCAGTCGCCCACTCTCCTTACACACAGACACTCGCACACACAGACACAGACATACAGACAGACGGTCAGACGAACAGACAGACACACACAGGTACGCACGCACGCCCGTACACAAGACGTAAATGGCATTTATTGGAATGTGGGCTTTACAATTTAGGGAGAATACATTTACTGATCTAATATGTTAGGCTCGTTTCGCATATTGTAGACCTAGTTACGACGTTGTCAGGCATGTAAAGAATTACAAGACGAATACTGATGCAAGGCATTGGATCGCCGCGAAATTTGTGTACAAGGAAGGTTTTTAATAAGGAACTGTTTTGTTAAGACAATTGAAATACAACATTTCATTAAAAACTTAACGAGATATGTAGCCTCTAGAGTGTAATGACGTAGTGACCTAGTTTCGAACCCGTCATGATCCATATTTGAACTTGACCAAGATTGCATGTGGACAAACATTCTGATAAAATTTCAGTAAGATCTGATAACATTTGTAGCCACTTGAGTGTGAACAAGATTTTTCTATGATTTGACCTAGTGGCCTAGTTTATGACTGCAGGCGATTCATATTCGAACTTGACCTAGATTTCATCAGGGTCAATACACAAACCAATTTACTTAAAGATCAAGTGCAAAATGTGGCCTCCAGAGTGTTTAGGATTTTGTAAGATTTGACCTAGTGACCTAGTTTTTGACCCGACATGACCAATATTCGAACTTGGCGTAGATTTCATGGAGACACATTCTGATAAAATTTCAGTAAGATCCAATAAGATGTGTAGCTTCTAGAGCATTAACAAGATTTTTCTAAGATTTGACCTAGTGACCTTGTTTTTGAGCCCAGGTGACCCATATTCGAGATTGACCTAAATTTCATGCACGGCAAAACACAAACCAATTTACTTAGAGATCAAGTGCAAAATGTGGTATATCAACGGACAACAGACGAGGGACATCCAACGATCCTAAAAGCTCAGCATGAGCACGTCGTGCTCTGGTGAGCTAAAAAATGAGGATAAATGAATATCCTACTCCCCTTCTCTAAAAAGGTGATAATAAAGAGACAAGGCTATAAAAAATATAGTCATTTATTATGAAACAAATAACTATGTAAACAAGAAAAATACTATGGCATGCTGATAAAGAACTCTGTTGCAAACTGTAACAAGTAAATACCTGGTAAAACTATTATGACACATGCATTGTTGGAAGTATCACATGAAACTTGACACAAATATCTAGGGCGGTCATTGATTGGTTCAGAGGCATATTGACGATACCAAAACGTAAGAGGATAAATATTTTATCCCGTCACTACAGCCGCTAGTGACGTAATAAAGGGGTAGCGTAATAAACCTAAGTTTATATGTACAGTAGTATAGAGGTTTATTTGTAAAGTAGGTGTAGGAATTTCTTCTTACAACAGGAACTATTTTTAATTTTTCTACAAATTTGTTTTACCAAAAATAACGTATAAGTTGAAAGAAAAAACACTTAATATGGATAATTATCATTAACTATCCCAGTAAAAACCCAAACCGTCATTAAACAAAAATAGAAAGGAAAAAGAGAGAAAAGAATTTTTCCGTCAGCGGTGAGAATCGAACCAGGGCTGACTGCACGATAGGCGACCGTGGTAACCACTACGCTATCAGGCCAGACATACTTCAAGGGAAATTTAAGATGTATATAAAGTTATCATGCTACTATATTGACGACTTTTATAAATAAAAAAAATAAAACGACTTTTTTAAATAAAAATAAATAAAACAATAAAACTTCATTAAAACATTTATCACTCTCATGATAATTTAATCAATAAACTCTTACAAGGTGATGGTCATAGACCTAAATATAGCCTGTTCAGTTCCATTAACGAGTGACGTTAGCCCTATCTAAAAATAGAAACCGAGACGACGGAATTCGATTTTGACCATGTAGAGCCTCCGGTAGAATAATAACCATGTCTGTTTGAATTAACATGATGTATGTATTACTTTTGTCGACATTTTTGGACAATAAACAATGGTCATTAAACAAAACTGTAATATTTCAAAATCTAGGAAGGGCATAATTTAGAACGAGAGCACCGCAAACAGGTGCACGACTACAGTTTTGACCCGGCTTCAATTCTGCGACTTTGACCCGGCTTCATTTATGTTTACAAAACTGTTTTTGGCATTTAATGTCGATACTTCGACGAAAAAAGGGTCATAATTATTGTTATTATTGTACATTTGTTTGATAAATTGCTTTTTAAACATCGTATGAAGGTTTTTACATCACATATTTCACTACATCAATAATGCAGATAGAAACTATTCTCTGCCACGCTCTCATGTGCCAATTCATTTGGTTCATCTCACCGATGTACGCAGAATAGACTATGTAAAACTTGTCGCTACCCCTCCTACATGGGTAAATACTTTTGAACATTCCATTAGTGATCGCCGCTCATGCGGCGATCAATAAGCCTAGGATCAATATTGGCAATTTGAACACCTATTACTTGTTCAGAAATCAGTTGAATGTAGTGATTGACAGTGCATATCCTGGTCACACGCCTTTGCTTTCCCATCGCCGCTGGTCCAGGTTTAGAAAGTTTACAAAAGCCAATTATGCAATTTTCCACTATTAAATGAATCGCCTCAAATCTGTTACAGGATGGAGATGTGTATTCCACACCCTTACCTAAATCACAACGAGCAAATGCAGCCGCTACTGAGAACCAGCAACAGGTACGTGTCCGCAACGTGCATGGAAGCACGTGAGGTTCTTGATCACATCAGTTAAATGTTGTTGTTGTTTTTTTTTGTTGTTGTTTTTTGTTGTTGTTTTTTCAGGCCCTGCAGCGAGGGACCTCGTTTATTTTCCCCGTCCATTTGACGTGTGAGGGTCGGAGAACCATCCCCCTCCACACCTTACAAACTGACATATAATACATACGAATTCACAAACAGTGGATATCATACATATAACAAAATATAACAATAACGACATTCTTGAATGAGATGTTATCAATGTAAGGCTGGGGTTATTCCAAAGGCATAACTAGCAATCGCACAAGTCTTTTGGCTAAGATCTCTTTTCCTAGACATTTAAGCGATATAGCTAGAACAGTAATCACATTATGTACAGTCGCTGCAAGGACCAATTAAGTTTAGCAAATTAAACAAAGTAGAAACAAAAAAACAACAAAAAAAAACAAAAAACAAGAAACATAGCTGCCAGGCCGGTTATTTATTTATTGTGTTCTTATTGTCTACATGTAACACTGTAGTGATCTTTTAAGATCTTGGTAGAATACGTACTGTATTTTTAAGATTTTAGAAAATTTGCATGGTATTTTGCCATGTTTTTTTCAAACATATATTCCTTGTTATTTTGTATGGCGGTCTGTCTAAGTAAATTATATTTAAAAGATATGTATTTCTTTGCACCTTGCTCAGTAGGAAGAAATTTCAAGTTTCTGCATTGGAAAATATACATATTAAAGAATATGAGAACCAGATCATTAGCTATATGTATCAGTATTTGAGTATCCAAATAGCATAATTTCCAAACTTAAATCCCTGAAATGGGATAGATCGAACATATTTTGTATCAGCTTTAGGGTAATTGGGCAGTACCAAAACAGATGTTCGATCGTTTCTTGATTACTTTTACAAAAGGTACAAAGTGGATCGTCCGTGTAATTCATTTTAATGAGGTATGAATTTACTCCTAAACGTCTATGAATGACTCGTACTTGAAACCATTGTATTTTTGTATCGGTAGTAATTTTGAATGGTAGCAAAAATATGTTTTTCCATTTTTTATCCGATATATGTGCTGTTAATTTATTATTCCACGTGTATAAACATTTTGGCTCAATTTTGTTTCTATTCAAAGCTTCATAAATTCGTTTGGCACCTTTACTGTCTTTAATAATGATATCAATATAAGGCGGTTTATAGGGTTTCCGGAAAAGTTCGGCTTCTTTTAAATTTATATCCAATTTTCTTGCTGTTGCTTTTAATGCACATATAACACAATTATAAGTCAAAAAGTCAGTTTTAAGATTGTATTTTACTCTCAACTGTTCTAACCCTATAATTGAGTTGTTCTCGTTAAGCAAATCACCAATACAGTATATACCAGCACTAAACCACGATTTTAGGAAAACACTCTGTGACCTAATCAAAAGCATGTGATTATAGAAAATGGGGTAGTTGACTATACTTTCTTTTCCCATACACTGAGTACACATTAACTTTGCAAATGCTTCAAAAACATGTGCCCAGAATTTATTACTGCATGTAAATGACAATAGTTCAGGATAATGTTTACCACAATTCATTAGTCTTTCTATATCTACATATTTCTTGGCAATTGTTGACCATCTGCTTTCACAATTTACTAATCTTCTTATCCAAGTAATCTTTAAAGAATCTATAAAAGCTTTGATATTGAGCATTCTAAGACCGCCTTCTATATAGTCTTTGATAACTATTTCTTTCTTAATCTTGTGAGGGCCATTCCAGATAAAATGGAATAAGGTATTTTCTAGTTTCTTCAAAATTTCATCAGACGGGCTGGGTAATGAAAGAAATAAATGATTTAGCTTTGCAATTATTAAAATTTTGACAACTGTAATTTTTCCTATGAGAGAAAGAATACGTCTGCTCCACTTTTTAATTGTATCTTCTATCTCTGCAATTTTAGATTTATAATTCAAGTCAATCGTTTTAGTCAGGTCGACATAAAAGTCTATGCCTAGCATACTAAACTGTTGATGATTCCATGTTAGTTTCCATTTAGTTTTTATTGTATCTGAGCTATATTTCTTCTTGCCTATCCAGACCACCTTTGTTTTATCAAAATTAACTTTTAAGCCGGATATTGAAGAGAAATTTGAAAGTGCGTTCAAAGTTTCATTTAACGATTCACTAGATCCGTCTAAGATCACGCTGGTGTCGTCTGCAAATTGTGACAATTTATATTCTGTATCATTAATGGTAATGCCTCGAATTTTAGGATTTGATCTTAAATGAATAGATAAGATTTCTGCACATAAAATGAAGATGTAACAACTCAAAGGATCACCTTGTCTATAGCCCCTATGGACGTTGAAAAAGTCAGAGAGGAATCCACACTGAGTTACAGTAGAGGTTGCGTCTTTATAGAAAATATTAAACCATCTTTGTATATCATGGCCGAAGTTAAAATGTTTCAGACTTTTATTTACAAATGACCACGAACGGGAAGCAAAAGCTTTTCAAAATCTATTAAAAGTAAAATCCCAGGTATGTTGTTTTCTTCGGTATAATGAAGTATATCATATATAAGTCTAGTATTTTCCCCAATGAATCGTCCTTTAAGGAAACCAGTTTGGTCAGTATGTATTATGTTTGGTAACAACGACTTGAGTCTGTTTGCAATACAACCAGTCCCAATTTTATAAACAGTATTGAGTAATGTGATGGGACGCCAGTTTTTAAGAAAACATTTTGATTTATTTCCTTTTGGTATACATGTAATTAAACCTTGAGTCTGAGTGGTTGCAAAAGCGTTCATACTAAATGCTTCATTAAGAGCTCTGACAACAAAACAACCTATCTTAGTCCTAAATACCTTATAAAAATCTGCATTGAATCCGGAAGTTCCCGGACTACGATTATTTTTCATATTTTTCAAAGTATTAGTTGCTTCGTCCAGAGTGATTTCACCTTCCACGCTTTTTGAATCTTTATCATTTAATCTAGGTATATTTTCATTTTCAAAAAAGACATTTAATTGGTCATTTGTTACTGTTTCATCTTTCGCTTTGTATAAAGTTTCGTAAAAATGTTTTGTTTCAGCTAAAATATCTGATTGATTAATAATTTCCAACCCATCCTCTCTTATAATTTTTTGAATTGTCTTTGATATGTTATTGGATTTCTCTAATCCACAAAAATATTTTGTTGGTTTTTCTCCTTCTACACTCCATTTAACTCTCGATCTTATGACTGATCCTATCGTTTTTTCATCGTTAATTGTTTTTAATTCATTGGTTAAAAATGAATGTTCTTCTAATTTTTCTTCAGTTAAATTTTGTTCTAATTCACGAATTTTATTCATTAATTCCATTTCTCTTGATATTGTTTGCTTCTTTTTATACGAACCATATGATATTGACTTGCCCCTTATCTCCATTAACATAGTGTCCAGAAATAATTGACCACTAATGACAAATTGTATCTCCTGTTTTGGCATATCTTTAATTGATTCTTTATTATAAACTGGCAACGCATATTGTTCTATTACATCATCTATTTTCTGGTTTATTGTTTGAATGTTTTGTAAGTCTTTAAGTAAGGAATTATTGTGTTTCCAAAGTCCTGATCGGTGTTCAAAATTGTTAAATTGAAATGTTGCTGTAATTATGGAGTGGTCTGATCGAAAACTATGTTGTATAGAGGAGTTATTAGAATAAACAGACAAGGGTTGCGAGATGAGGAAAAAATCTAGACGAGCTTGTTGTATTGGTTTTTGTTTTCTCCATGTATAAAGTCTCCTATCTGGATTCATTTCCCGAAATGGATCTATTAACCCTCTATTCGAGATACATGTATTATTTAAAAGGAATTCGCGTGAGTTTTTGTTGTTTACATGTTTATAATTATAATAATCTAGATCTGGATCTAACACTAAGTTATAATCTCCGCAGATTATATACGACGTATTTCCGATTGTGTCTATGATGTCAAAAATGTTATTATAAAAAGAAGGTGAATCACTATTTGGGCCATATATCGACGCTAGAGTAAATCTCACATCTTGTACACTCAAATCAAGTAAAACATAATTTCCATACGGGTCAATTATTTCATTATGAATCTTAAAATCACACTTTCTGAAAAGCACTGCTACACCACGGCTATTTGAAGAATTACAGCTTAGGTAAACGTCAGATCCCCATTCTGTATAAACTGTTTTATATAAATCTTGGGTAAAATGGGTATCTTGTAGACAGAATATATCATATTTTAGGGATTTGAGATGATTAAAAACATTCAACCTTTTCTGTTTACCATTTAGTCCTCTACAATTAAGCGACAAAATCTTTAGACTTTCCATTTTGGTTTTGTTGAAAGGGGAACCATACTTTTATATGCAGAAAAATAGTTGTTACATTGACCTGGGCAGCAAGATAGGATCAATATTGGCAATTTGAACACCTATTACTTGTTCAGAAATCAGTTGAATGTAGTGATTGACAGTGCATATCATGGTCACACGCCTTTGCTTTCCCATCGCCGCTGGTCCAGGTTTAGAAAGTTTACAAAGCCAATTATGCTATATTCCACTATTAAATGAATCGCCTCAAATCTGTTACAGGGTGGAGATGTGTATTCCACACCCTTACCTAAATCACAACGAGCAAATGCAGCCGCTACTGAGAACCAGCAACAGGTACGTGTCCGCAACGTGCGTGGAAGAACGTGAGGTTCTTGATCACATCAGTTAAATGTTTGTGCTATTTGAACTCCAGTTATTATTGTTTGAGGAAAATGGTTGACCCTCCGAATGTTGGAAACAAATATACTGGTATTTGCAAAATGTGTAGACCTAGAGGGCTGTTATGTCTATATAATTTGCCATTCAGTATACCCGTTCATAAGGAACGGGCTCTGCCATTAACCTACCCCATTATCTTCTACTGACGCCATATTGCGCCTCTGTAAAAACATTTTTGAAGCCATTTTGATAAAAAAAAAGCATTTGCTCCAAAAGGAGCAAATACTCTATTTATCACAATGGCTTCAAAACTCCATAATTCTAAAATGTTCCTTTTCTCTAGTAAATGGGCCTTTTCGGTAGATTTATTCAACGAGTTTGGGTCCAAAAATACTCTAGGAGAGAATAAGTTAAACAGTGATTCCCCTTGTAGGGTTATCGAGTGCATGATCGGCTCTTTCTCTACCTATATCGCACCTGTTTGAGAACCATTTTAACTACACTCTCTGGGACGAGAAATTAAAAGTACAGTAAAAATCTCTCAAAACCGGAATTCTAGTAAGAGACTCTTAACATGGGCATGAAGAGAAACGACAGAATTGTTAGACACTCTTAACATGGGTTTGAAAAGAAATGTCAGAAAAATCTAATCTTTAAAATGAAGTTGGCAGCAATTTATTATTGATTCTAATATCTACCCTTCTGTCGAAGAAATTTTATAACAGTGTAAACCCAGATGAGAGAAGTAAGTTGATAGCATATTGCAGAAATCACAATTTAACAACCATTGTACAACGGTCCTTCCCATTTTAGGAAATTCAGCATTTAAATGTTAAGTGAATATGAATACATATAGATTTGCGTTATGCCTTTACAGTGGTTCAAATATGATGCGTAAATTAAAACATCTTCAAAATAATTCCTTTATTTCTCAACCAAACCCTATGTTGTGACCACTCTTTAGAAGAGACTTCGAGACGATTCTAAAGCCTCGTCACAACATTGGGTTTGGTGGGGGAAATGAAGACTTTAGTAATTGATGTTAGCACCTTTATCCGTTGCACTGTCTTTAGCATTACTCTATCATACAGGGAGGCGATATATACTCGAAGCCCGTGCCAAGGTCCCAGCGAACCAGTGCAGCTGCCACTCCCGATATCCGCAAGGTGAGAATATGCATCATGCCAGTCACAAGAAAACACTTACAATATCGTTTAACCAGTTATCAAATAAATACAGTAAAATCTCAATTATTCGAACACTATCGATCTTTAAAACAGGTGAAAGCATTGAGCAGCCACATGCCTAAAAGTGTCTAAATTTCTATTTTCGAATTATCGGGATTTAACTGTATCCATTTAACTGAACAAGAGCACCGTGAGCGGGTGCCAACGTTCATCTCTAGTCATTGTCAAGATGAACATGCATACCAAAAATGAAGGTTGTAATAAAAAAAAATGAAGAAGTTATGGTCAATGTTAAGATTTCGGACGACAACGATGCGGACGTCGGAGTTACAATAGCTCGTAATTTCTTCGAAACAGACGAGCTAATTATATACGATATGATATAGATTTGTCATTTTGTTCCATAGCAAACAGAGCAGATCAAGATCAGACATCCCCCTACATGGGGTGGTTGGCATGGTCTACTCTGTTTGCAAATGCGTACATATGTATCTTAACCATGTACTCCATAAATACGCCTTTGCAAACAGAGTACACCCTCATCAGACGGCTACTAAAGGCTCTGCTCCGTGTGCTTATGAAATAATCTACAGTAAACCCTCTCCATAACGGCCACTAAATTGTGTTAATTAGTTGGTATTTAGGACAGGTGGTTGCTTAAAGCAAGGTGAAAGTAAAACAGAACACTCCTATATGAGCGTTCTGTTTTACTTTCACCTTGCTTTAAGCAGCCACCTGCGTTTAACACAAACTATTTTATTAAGTTAGTAGTCGTTATAGAGAGGTTTTACTGTTTATTGAATTACAGTAAAACCTCTCTACAACGACCACTAAATTGCTTTAATTAGTTTGTATTTAGGACAGGTGATTGCTTAAAGCAAGGTGAAAGTAAAACAGAACACTCCTATAGGAGCGTTGTTTTACTTTCACCTTGCTTTAAGCAGCCACCTGCCTTTAACACAAAATATTTTATGCAAGTTAGTAGTCGTTATAGAGAGGTTTTACTTTAGATATGATTTTATAGTTGCTACTATGGCCCGTTTCCTGTGTACATGGATGCCATTATCAAAATAATCTAATCAATATTCATGGTCATTATTTCTTATTTGAATATTCATGGAATAAGATTAAAGATATTTAAATAAATAAAAAAATATGTAAATAAATGAAAACTTATGTAAGAATATAATTTTTTTTTAAAGCGAATTAATGACGACTTTTGTCAACAGATTAGATCCCGATTCTCATCAACTCAAAACTTGATATTTAACCCTTTTCCTGTTCTAGGTTTATTCCAAATTTCAGTACCTACTGATTATTCATGGATCAAATAGTTATAATGAAATATGGAATGTGGAACATTGTAGTCATTTTAGAAACTACAGAAACAGATCTTTCAAACTCAATGAACAAACAGAGCAGATCCTGATCAGACTCCTGCAGGAGCCGTCTAACCAAGTTCTACTGTTTGCGAATGCGTGAAACATGTTTATATGAAAGAAAGACACTCATGAACTTTTATAGCACTGAAGCGGATATTTATATTTTTGCAGTGCATTAGATTTGTTTATATTTAAAGAATGATCCAAAGACCGAGAATAAAGAATTGGTCTACGCGGACCTGGACCTGCCCACGTCCTCCAAGTCGACGTCTGAACTGTCAGCCCGTCGCGATGAGTCCGAGGTGGAGTATGTCGAGATAGACCTCACCAAGAAAGCCAAGCCGCTGCCGCCAGATGACACCGAGCTGGAAACTGAGTATGCCAACGAGTAATTCCGCACTTCCCGGAAAATAATTAACATGTTGGCAGGGAAAGGAAACTGGAGACTAGTACAGAAGAACCCCTCTACACCGGAATTCTAGTAGAGAAGAATTTAGATACTTAAAAGCAATTGGCTGATTAATGCTGGATGCAAGTCAAGAAGAACGGTCCTAGCGGAGCTTTCTGGTTAACTTTCACCTTGCATTAATATATGTGATATCTATACTAACTTTAACGTCAAGGTTAGAGAGTTAAAATGTATGTACTGTACATGCACACGTTGTATAACCTAGCTCATCGACTAATTTTAGACACAATCTCCTTGAATTAATCTACCGAAAAGGAGCGTTAACTATAGAAAAGGAGATTTTTAGAATTGTGTTTTAAAACCATTGCGATAAATATCACAATGGTTTCAAAAATGGGTTTTACAGACGCAACATGGCGTCAATAGGAGAGATTGGGTTAATGTTATCGTAAATATCGTCTTCAAACTTTATCGTCAATTGTACATATTTAGCTGCCATGTTTGTTTTTGTTTTTTATCATTCTTTTAAAAAAGTTTAAACATTTTCCATCATCATTTAACAGGTTCATCCATGTATACATTAAGTATCACTTCTTTTCAAAATGTGCAAGTGTATCCATATAACAAAAAGGTGGCTCTTACATAATAATTATGACAATGTAGCAATAATTTGGGTTGAACACTCGTGTTCCTGGCAACATACATACATACACACCCAACGTATGTTGGAGGCCTGAAGGACAACAGATACAGTAAAACACTACCAGTTTGTGTAAATACCTGTCTTGTAGACAGATGATAGCTCATTCCAGAGTGTAATCATGCAAAAAGCTCCTCTAGATCGTAGTATAGGATTTTAAGCTTGTTTGTCACTTTTGGATCTTCTTTCACTCTTAAACTAGCTTTTATAAATAGCGAAAATGTTTTGTCCTAAAATTGTTATCATCATTGTATTCTTTATATTGATCTTTATATCCTATTATGATATTAAATATATTCAATAGTTTACTTATGCCTGCCTATCCCTTGCATCACATTGCGCATTGTCTGCATAAAAGAGTTTGTACAGTAAAACCTCTCTAAACCGGAATTCTAGTGGAGAAATGTTTTACTAAATTAGACATAAAAGTGCTTAATGTAGGGTAAAAGCTGCTTAATGCAGGGTGAAAGTCATGCAGAGAGCTCCTTGAGGAGCTCTCTCCATGACTTTCAATCCGCATTATTTAAACTGACACCTGTCTCCAATATGGATATTTATACTAAACTGAACGTTCACTACAGGAGTTTTTACTGTACGTATTTGCAGTGAATGAAAACTGATGTCTCATTACAATGTCCGCTTAATGTTTTGTCAGACAGATTCTCGTTTGTAGACAGCATTTTATATATTATTTAAATCTTTTATTGTTTCACTTTGTTATTAGAATAAATTTTATTATGTAATATACTGATTTCCAAATTATTTCACATTGATTTTTTCCCCAAATGTATGTATATATGGCGCTTCAAACGTTTTATCAATAAATTTCTGTTGAAGTTCTTTATTTATTTTTTATTGTTAGAGTTCTATCCAAAGTGTGTCTTAATTTAACAAAACACATCTGATCAACTTGTAGTCGACTTTCCACATTGGGAATACACTTTTTCAATTTTGAAAATTCAGCTATCCAGTTTCTTTTGTCAACAATTTTCTGGATTATAGTTTCTTTTATTTTACTATTATGATCAACAATATCACTGACATTATTCCTGATTTGACCAAGGACTGGTAAATTACGCATTTACTGCCATATGTTATGAACTGTTTATCCCATATACAGTAGAACCCCGCTAATGCAACAACCTAAAGGAGGTATAATTCTGGGTGCTAGCATGAACTAATTAGTGTTATACACGTGTTATTTAGTTAAACGAAATATTTTATTACATATTGATCGAATACTGGCATGTTGTATTTTACAAGTGGAAAATATTTGAAGTTCATTTTAAAATCAAAAGCTTATCAACAACTTTCGGAAAATTTTCAAATCGATTTTTTCATTTTTGTCTTTTAAAACCATTCAACCCTATCCTTCATGTAAACGTGTTTTTCACGCATTTGCAAACAGAGTAGACCCAGATCAGACGGCTCCTAGAGGAGTCGTCTGATCAGGGTCTACTCTGTGTAGAATTTGATAGATCTATTTCCTTGCTTTCTAAAATGTCTACAAAGTTCCACCTTCCATATTTCTTTAAAACTATATTGGGAATGAATATTCAGTAGGTATTGAAATTTGAACTAAATATAGAACAGGGAAAGGGTTAAGTTCGATTATGTCTATATCTATATACACCATATAGTTCCTTTGCCAAGGAACCTTTAGCCTGCTATGGGCGGATGAGTGAAAACCTATGTAAACAGTTTGGATCCAGATGAGAAGCCAAGTAACTCAACGTCTCATCAAGATCCAAACTGTTTGAGATCTTGATTGCATTTTCAGGGTTGTCACAAACCACAGGAAACAAAATTCCCTGACATAAATTCGAAATTCCCCGACACTTTACATCACGAAATTTGGTTTTTCAGTCATAATTTCTGCAATAATTTATGATTTTTTTTTTAGAATTTATGACCTTCATTCTCGTGTTTTCAAAATTCCCTGACATTTGCCTATATTTTCAAATTTCTCTGACAGTTCTCAAATATCCCTGACCTTGAAAAATTTCCATTTCCCCGACTTTTCCCTGACGTGTGGCAACCCTGATTTTGGTAGACAGACTGATTATAGCTTGAATTTTGTAGGTAAAACTTCATGTAAAAATAGTTTGCTCAGAAGGCTAAAGTGTTTCTTTTCATGTTTTCCCATTTATTTCTCCAAAACAATTTTGAAAACCATAGAATCTCTGTTTATTATACGATTTGAAATGGGTATCGTCTGGATTAATGAGTTTTGACAAAAAGAGAAGACTTTACAATTGTTATTTTTCCAATAATAGAAAGAACAGATTTTATGTAAGATACGGTATAATGACTTTATAAATAAAACTGAACTTTGATATCTCTAACTTGAATAACTTGAACTTAAAGTTCAGTCCTTCCAAAACTTACAATACAAAATTGCACTAAAATGTATAACTATGCATATCTAGAAACACATGCGACAGCTAAATGCAGGTATTTGAGTAATGCTCAAAGCTCCTACAGGAACTTCCAGCATTACTTTAGACCTACATTAAACTGTGAACTTGAGAAATTGTCCAGATTACAAATCGGATAACTCCAATTTTTGTTATATATATAATATATATATATTATAAACTATATGTAGTTTGTATTGTCCTTTAAGTTCGAGATATTGAAGTTGAACTGTATATATATTTGCATTTTTATAATGGCATGTAAACAAAGGGATGTTTGGTCACTGCAGAAACTGTAAAATCAGATCTATATCATTCAATAAACACAGAGCCGACCCCGACCAGACAGCTCCTACAGGTCAGGAGCAGCCTGGGCTTTATACCTACTTTGTTTGCAACTGCATAAAAATGAATCTGATGTTTTTACTGTCACATTTGTGACATGTAGTCTACAAATTTTATCATTCGCTTTTTCCAAATTCTGTTTGAGGGCACTTTGTGTGTCACATTGTGCTGGGTGGTGGATCCTGACGGTAGGGATAGCCCAATCTCTTTTGAAACCATGCGGATTGCGTCTTGGGGCAGCATTGTGTGCCTCACTCAGTGTCAGTTGATGTCTAAAAACGCTTGTCTTTGGCATATTTCACTTGGACATTACTAGGGAAATTAAGGGGCGTAGCTGGTGATTATCAATCGCGATGACTGTTGCCTTGGCCACGGAGTGGTGGATCTTGACGGTAGGGATGGCCCAATCTCTTTTGAAACCACTCGGATTGCGGCTCGGGACAACATTGTGCGTCTCATTCAGTGTCAGTTGATGTCTGAAAAACGCGTTTCTTTGGCATATTTTACTAGGAAATTATTAGGGAAATTAAGAGAACGTAGCTAATAATTATCAATCAGGATGACTGTTGCTTTTGCCACGGGGCATTTTCGAATCCCTCCCATATTGAGCATTTTGTTACTTGCAAATTATTGGTCAAGGAATATCCTGTCAGGTGTTTGGATGGGCACTGTTCGTAGGCACTTGATGTTTGTGTCGCTTTGTGCTGGGTGGTGGATCTTGATGGTAGGGATAGCCCAATCTCTATGAAACCACCTGGGTTGCGGCTTGGCACGGCATTGTTCGTCTCGTTCAGTGTCGGTTGGATTGATATTACGATACTCCTCTGCCAATTTTGCATACGGGGTGTATATATTTGTGGTTTGTTTGTAATTGTTGTAATTGCATTGTGTTTGTTTATATGCATTAGCTACAAAATTGACCTATTCTGTTAACCCATTGTCCAACATATGTAAGGCAATATCTTATGTATAGTGTTGTATGTCATACATAAACCCGATCCAGATGTTTCTGGTTCGTAACTGTATGATATACTGACACTGTATATATAATGTTTCATTTGAGTTTGGCGACATAAGTGGGCGGACACAATATACCGGTAGTCACGGTGTGCGTCTGTTTCCCTTGAATTGCGGACAAAAAAATGTACAGAAAAGGATGATTTTGTTTTTATCTATAATTCTTAAATTAATTCAAATTTTGATATCTCTATCTTAAATTTTATTTGTTTTAAATATTCTATACGTATTATATATATTCAATTCTGTACATGCAATTCAATCATGTGAAGCGCTTTTGAACGCACAAATCCTGTGTGAAAAGAGCGCTATATAGATGTGGTATAATAATAATAATAATCAGTGTATCAAACAGTTTGGATCCTTAGTGTCACATCTAGATAGAAATTATTTACATATGAACTATTCACATAGGTAATCACAGAATCACCATTGACAGCAGTCAATTTAACCCTTTACTCCATAAATACGGCCTTTGCAAACAGAGAAGACCTAGATCAGACAGCTCCTGCATGAGCCATCTGATCAGGGTCTGCTCCGTTTGCTTATAAAATATAATGAATCCGGTTCTACTGTTTGTACCAATACTAAAGTTCCCTGTGTTTATGAACCGTTATAAGAAATGATCTAATTAACCATTTACTCCATGAATATTCAATAAATAATAATAAATAGTAAAAAATAATGACACCATGAATATTAATTAGATTGTTATACAGTGCTCCCTCTCTACAACGGCACCCTTTGGGATACGAATACTGTATGTGTTGTTCAGAGGGAATTGTTATAGGGAGGGAAAACGACACATAATTAGCTTATTTGGAGATCCCCAGATAATGTGTATTTCGAGAACTAAAACCGCTATGCCTCCATCAAATCCTAGGTTGTGACCACTCTTTAGAATCGTCACAAAGTGACGATTCTAAAGAGTGGTCACAACATAGGATTTGATGGAGGCATAAAGAAAATACGATGGAAAAATGTTGTTTCTGGAGCCTTGTTGTTTCGGAAACAGTGGACTGCGTTGTTCTAAGGAGGGAATCGTTATTGAGAGGGCCGTTGTAGGGAGGGAGCACTGTAGTAGCAAATGGACATAGTAAGTTTCGGTGATGGCAGAAACTATAGAATTATATCTGTATAATATTATAAGCAACAGAGCATACCCTGATAAGACAGATCCTACAGGAGTTGTCTGATCCGAGTCTACACTGTTTGCAAAGGCGTATTTATTGAGTAAAGGATTGATATTCATGGTGTCATTATGAATATTCATGGAGTTAAAGGAGGATGAGTGGAGAGAGTAAAATCTATAAACTATTTGTTACACAAAACATGTTTATTCCAATTATAAATCAGACCAACTGTATCTATGTATATAATATATCAGGCCAACTGTATCTATATATATATCATATAATGCAATACTTGATATTCATATGTGTTGCACATGTAACAGACGGTATATATACTGCAATGATAAAATACATGCAGAATATTTGTTTGTTTCAGAGGAATATTATATTTCATATTTCATTGCCGTATGATTGAGTGAACATCAATTGTCTTTATTTTTCAGGAGTGGAAATGCCACAGATGAAACTTGTAGGCATCAAATTTTCACCAAATTAAATATTCCACCAAAACAAACAAATACCGTTACCATTTTATGTCATACTATATCTTTGATACAATAGTTAATGTAACCCTTTTCCTGTTCAATATCCATGTAAGAAACGAGATGTGTTTGTGAAACTCTATGCCCCCAATATGACCTTTGACCTTGATATATGACCTTGACCTTAATAAGTCACACCTAAAAATGTTTGCTTCCAGAAATTGCACATGCATGCCAAGTTTGAAGGAAGTATGTTGAATGAAAACACTATCGCCAATCTAAAATTGACCCGTAATTTAACCTTGATGTATGACCTTAACATTAATAAGTAACCCCCGACAATGTCCATCTTCACAAGTTGCACATGCATGCCAAGTTTGATGTATGTATGTTGAATGGCAACAAAATCATCGCCTATCTAAATTTGACCCTTGACAAATGACCTTGACCTTAATAAGTCACCCTGAAATTATTTGCTTCCATATGCCAAGTTTGAAGCATCTATGTGCAATTGCTACAAAATTATCGCCAATGTTAAAGTTGGGAACAAACCAACCAACAGACAGACATGGCAGAAACAATATGCCCCCATCCTTTTGAAGGGCATAAAATGACATCATGAATATTTATAAACCTAATTCTTATAATGTAAAATTTTCAAGAATTGGTTTTGTCTGATCTAGATCATCAAAAGCAAACAGAGCAGACCCATGTCAGGTGGCTCCTACAGGAGCCATGATGCCATCTGATCAGGGTCTACTCTGAAAATGCATGAAAAGGTGTTTATATGAGAGAAACGGTTAATACTGGTATTCACAATGGGCGGAGTCCTGCATAAATATTGATTAAGTAAAGAACTAAATGCAAGGTAACTTGACTCTGATAACATTACCATTCTTGCATAAATGTTCACTAAGTGAAGGGCTAAATGACCAAATCAATAGTAACTTGAATTTGATTACAACACGAGTCTTGCTGTGCAATAACACAAACCTTTGCATTTTTGAACCAGATCAGTGGACAAGGGTGAAATGTTACCCAATCTTGGTCTACACTATTTGTCATGTTTTGTCAAATGCTGCAACAGTCATATTTATGTTGCTTATCTGGATATACAGTATGCAATTTGAAAAGGTTTATTTTCACACAGTTGGGCTCATTTGATTTAACCCTTTACCTGTTGTATATTTAGTCAAAATTTCAATACCTACTGAATATCCATGAACAAAATAGTTGTATGGAAGGAGGAACATTGTAGCCATTTTAGACCGTAAAGAAACATATTTATCTAATTCCATTAGCAAACCGAGCAGACCCAGATCAGACAGCTCCTATAGGAGTCAACTGATCTGGGTCTACTGTTTGCAGTTGCGTGAAAACACGTTTATATGAGGGAAAGAGTTAGATACTAATGCAATATGCATTACAAATAAAGTAAAACCCCTCTTAACTGGACGTTCAAAATTGATACTAATGCCTGTCTGTAAGATAGATGGCAGATTAATGATGGTTGAATGTGATGCAAAAAGCTCTCCTGGGAGCTTTCTGTGCAATTATCACCCTGCATTTAGCAGCCACCTGCCTAAAGTATTTAAAGTCTTCTTTAAAAGAATTCCGATTTAGAGGAATTTTACTGTATCAATTTTATTCTTGTACTAAAAAATGTAAAATAGTAACTTTATAGCCAGATAATCCGATCTGTAACAAACATGTATAAACAAACAATGTAGATCCTGTAGGAGTTGTCTGATCTTGGTCTACACTGTTTGCATACATGTGAAAATGTTGGGTTATCAAGTATAGGGTTAAGATACACAAAGGTTCTACAATTATTTATCTATTTAATTCAGAATTGTAGTATTAACCCTTCTCTTGCTGAATTTTAAAATACATTTCTCCTTCTTTACCCATGCCCTGTTGTATAATTACATGTATCTTCACTGTGTACAAGTATTTTGCTGTGCAATCACTGCTGTGGAGTGCATTGGTTGCACAATCAACTTGTAAATACTGCAGACCCTGATGAGACAGCTCCTGAAGGAGCTGTCTCATCTGGGTCTTCAATATTTACAGGTACGTATATCGACGTGAATAGCAAGCGAAGGGTTAAACCTTTCCTTCATATAAAAAGCCTTTACACTCATTTGCAAACAAAGTAGAGTCAGATCAGATGGCTCCTGTAGGATCAGTCTAATCAATGTAATAGATTCTATCTTTACCAAACAAATATGTGTACATATGACATTACAAAAATTCAGCTAATAAATATTATTCCTTACATGATTATTAAACGAGGAAAGGGTTAAACAATGTGTATGTATATGTGGCTGGCTTCAAAGCTTATCTTTTTTCACACTGAATAAAGTCTGCTAAAATCCTGATCTGTTATTATTTTATTACTTGCGTCCAATTGCCTTTAACTCTTTCAGTGCAGGACACGAGTCACTAACCTCCTTCGCAAACAGTGTAGACCCAGATGAGAGGGCTCCTAGAGGAGCCCTCTCATCTGGGTCTGCACTGTTTGTCATATTACACTTTTCTTTGGAAAAATCTATAAATATTCTCCATAAGCTTGACATGTTTAAATTTTAGGAAAAGCGTTAAAAGGGTTAAAGAACTTGAGAGTCAACCAGTTTGGATCCAGATGAGATGCAAAGTTACATGTTGTCTGATCTGGATCCAGGCTACATGCAAATGCTAGTCAGTTTGTGCTTAGGAGAAGTGAATCCCAGACTAAGCACATCTTTGTGCAGTTACCATCGGGCTACAATTCCTTGCCTACAGTTAAACATCCACCATGTTTCAAGTACTGCATTCCCACAATTTGTATGTACAGTTAAAGGTCTAAATTCAAAGATTATGACAAGTTTATATATTTCAGAAATATATTTCCCAGTAATTGTCTAAATCATCTCATCTAATCAATACTTGTCCAAAAATAGGGACATGGCCAACAGTTTCAGATTAAACATCTTAACCCATATTATTTAACCCATTCCATCATAGGCTCATTTTAGACCCAACCTCTTTGATTAAATGTACCGAAAAGGGGCATTTACTAGAGAAAAGGGAATTTTTAGAATTGTGTAGTCTTAAAACCATTGTGATAAATAGAGCATTTGCTTCATTGGAGCAAATGCTCTATTTATCACAATGGTTTCAAAAAGTGACCTTTACAGAGGCACAGAAAGGGGTATTTATGGAGGAAATTAGGGTTAAGGAAACCCATCCAGATATTACTTTGAAACCAATCCATATTTTTCATGCGGAGGGGACACGGCAAAATAGTGCAAACCCAGATCAAAGAGCTTTAATTCTTCCTTCAGGAGCCCTTTTATCTGGATCTACACAGTTTACCTATGTCCTTTAGGAATACTAGGTACTAAATGGTTAAGCCTCCAGTTTGTTATTTGTTCACTTGTAGTCTGTAGTCTGAAGTGATGGCCCGGTTTCTATCTTAACCCTTTTATTCCATAAATATGCCTAATATGACTTTGCAGAGTAGATTTCATGGCCAAAAATGCCTGTTGATGTTACTATAATAAATAAGCTAATTAAAACTCATGATGTTATTCTTTCTTACATGAATATTCATGGAGTAAAGAGTTATTAGCTCAAAGTATTCGATCGAACTTAACCCATTTGCGCCCACGATCCCATTTATGGGACTTAGGCAGTGTAGACTCTGTTCAGACGCCGCATAATCCGGCGTCTGATCAGAGTCTACAGTTTGCTGACAAGAATTTCAATACAAGAGGGCCATGATGGCCCTTAATCGCTCACCTGTTCGTAACAGATTAATGATTTCAACGACAGATTGCATAATTTGAAAAATATTGGTAGAAAACCATTAGATGATGCTACATACTAAATATAAAGAGTCTAGAACTTACAGATTTGGTGGAGAAGATATTTTAAAGATTTTCCTATGAAAAACTGTTAAGCCCCAGGGCGGGGCCAATTTTGATCCGGGGTTCATAATTTGAAAATCTTGGTAGAGGACTATTTGATAATGCAACATACCAAATATCTAAGGTCTATGCCTTACAAGTTCAGAGAAGACTTTTAAAGATGTTTAAGAGAAGATTTTTCAAAACTTTCCTATGAAAAACTGATATGCCCCTGGGCGGGGCCGTTTTCAACCCAGGGGACATAATTTGAACAATCTTGGTAGACAACTATTAGATAGCGCTACATACCAAATATTAAAGGTCTCTGCCTTACAGTTTTGGAGAAGAAGATTCTTAAAGCTTTTCATATGAAAAACTGATAAGCCCCAGGGCGGGGCCATTTTTGACCCAGGGGTAATAATTTGAATATCTTGGTAGAAAACCATTAGATGATGCTACATACCAAATATCAAGGGCCTAGACCTTACATTTCTGGAGGAGAAGATTTATAAAGATTTTCCTATGAAAAACTGATAAGCCCTTGGGCGGGGCCATTTTTGGTCCGTGGTCATATTTTGATTAATCTTGGTAGAGGACGATTAAATAATGCTACATACCAAATATCAAAGGTCTATACCTTATAGTTTTAGAGAAGAATATATTTAAAGATTTTCCTATGAAAAACTGATAAGCCCCGGGGCGGGGCCATATTTGGCCCAGGAGTCATATTTTGAACAATCTTAGTAGAGGACCATTAGATGATGCTACATACCAAATATCAAAGGTCTATTGCCTTACAGTTTCAGAGAAGATGATTTTTAAAGATTTTTCTATGAAAAACTGATAAGCCCTGGGGCGGGGCCATTTTTGTCCTGGGGGTCATAATTTGAACAATCTTGGTAGAGGACCATTAGATGATGCTACATACCAAATACCAAAGGTCTATTCCTTACATTTTCAGAGAAGAAGATTTTTAAAGATTTTCCTATGAAAAACTGATAAGCCCCGGGGTGGGGCCATTTTTGGCCCAGGGGTCATATTTTGAACAATCTTAGTAGAGGACCATTAGATGATGCTACATACCAAATATCAAAGGTCTATGCCTTACAGTTTCAGAGAAGAAGATTTAAAGATTTTCCTATGAAAAACTGATAAGCCCTAGGGCGGGGCCATTTTGTCCTGGGGGGTCATAATTTCAACAATCTTAGTAAAGGACCATTAGATGATGCTACATACCATATACCAAAGGTCTATGCCTTACATTTTCATAGAAGAAGATTTTTAAAGATTTTCCTATGAAAAACTGATAAGCCCCGGGGCGGGGCCATTTTATGCCCAGGGGTCATTATTTGAACAATCTTAGTAGAGGACCATTAGATCATGCTACATACCAAATATCAAAGGTCTATGCCTTACAGTTTCAGAGAAGATGATTTTTAAAGATTTTCCTATGAAAAACTGATAAGCCCTGGGGCGGGGCCATTTTTGTCCTCGGGGTCATAATTTGAACAATCTTAGTAGAGGACCATTAGATGATGCTACATACCAAATGTCTATGCATGACAGTTTCAGAGAAGAAGATTTTTAAAGATTTTCCTATGAAAAACTGATAAGCCCCGGGGCGGGGCCATTTTTGGCCCAGGGGACATAATTTGAACAATCTTAGTAGAGGACCATTAGATGATGCTACATACCAAATATCAAAGGTCTATGCCTTACAGTTTCAGAGAAGAAGATTTTTAAAGATTTTCCTCTGAAAAACTGATAAGCCCTGGGGCGGGGCCATTTTTGGCCCGGGGGACATAATTTGAACAATATTTGTAGAGGACCATTACATCATACTACATACCAAATATCAAAGCTCTAGGCTTTGTAGTTCAAGAGAAGAAGATGTTTAAGTAAATTGTTGACGCCCGCACGTATGCACGACGCACATACGCACGACGCACGACGACGGACACAGGATCATCCCAAAAGCTCACCTTGGCACTTTGTGCCAGGTGAGCTAATAAAACAAAACGAAACTGAAAATTTTGACCAGGCACCCCTTAGATTAGCAAGAGTGTTTGGAGGAACACGTGTGTCACCTGCTCGCAGCTGACACAAAAACTTATTGTTAATATGAAAAAGGGGAATAACTAAAAAAATATTGATGCTAGAGTTGTGGCCCTTGTGCATGACACTTCCTCTCATCATGCTTGTTCCATGTGTGAAATTTGAAAGCTCTATAATGATTAGTTTAGAAATGACAGCCAAAAAAAGAAAGTGTGATGGACAGACAGACGGATGGACAGACAGACAGATGACGGAAAAGTGATCCCTAAGTGACACACTGCCTCTCAGCAGGTGACACAAAAATGGATTTATCCAATATATAAGCATGGAAGAATCCACTGGGAGCAAATGGGTTAAGCAAATATTGCATACCCAGTAGCAGTTTGATCAGTCTGTGCTATTTACTACTAATTTAACCCTTTCCCTGTTCTATGTTTATTCCAAATTTGAATACCTACTGAATATTCATGGAATATGGAAAGGTGGAACATTGTAGTCATTTAAGAAACTAAAGAAACAGATCTATCAAATTCTATTAGCAAACAGAGCAGACCCTGATCAGATGGCTAGTATAGGAGCCGTCTGATCTGGGTCTACTCTGTTTGCAGATGCGAGAAAACACATTTATATGAGGGAAAGGGTTAACCCTCTGCTCCATGGATATTCATGTACGAAATAATGACATCATGAAAGTAGATTACATGTATTTTCATTTTTATAATGACACATGAACACAGGAATATCTGATCATAGCAGAAACTGTAGAATCATGCCTGAATTCATAAACAGAACAGACCCTGATCATACGACTCCTTTATTCAGATTTACAAAACAGATGGAGCAGAGAAATTGGGCATCGGAATATTTAGAGTAAACAGGGAATGACATGTAATTATCTCTTTCAATTCTTACAACAGGTATAATTTACTTACAAGAGTGTTCAAAAGAAAACATGTGTACTATGTTCAACTGAAAGTGTAATGGATAGACAGATGGACTGACAGAGACTTGAGAGACAGATGGACAGACTACGGAGAAGTGATGATTGTCACGCTGCTTACAGCTGGTAGCACAAGAAAGGTTGTCAGCGGGTCAAACAATCTAATTCCTGATGAGATGGCAAGTTACTCTATCTTACATTGTGATCAAAAGATAAGGCCAAATTTACACTAGCATGTATAAATCCACCCTTTACCGCATAGAAATACCTAAATAACCCTTTACTCCATCAATACCCCTTTCTACGTCTTTGCAAACAGAGTAGACCCAGATCAGACAGCTCCAGTAGATGTACAATCAGAGTCTGCTTTATTTGCTTATGATATAATATAGATATGATTCTACTTTTACTGCCATTGCAGAAAAAATCTGTGTCTATAGGCTATTATAATAATTAATCTAATTAACATCCATGATGTCATTATTTCTGACAGAAATATCCATGGAGAAATGGGATAATATAAATCTCATTCTACTATTTACCAAGATCGAAAATGCCCGCCCTCGTCGTTATAAAACAATCAGCTATATAATACTCACAAAAACATCACTTCTTACAAGAATGTTTATGAGGCAAGGATTAACCCATTACCTCATAGGCTATTTTTAGATACAACCTCTTTGAGTTAATCTACCGAAAAGGAGCATTAGTTAGAGAAAAGGAAAATTTATAAATTTTGTAGTTTGAAACCATTGTGATAAATAGAGCATTTGCTCCTATAGGAGCAAATGCTCTTTTTATCACAATGGTTTCACAAAGTGACTTTTACAGAGTCGTCAAAAGTCGTCAATATGAGGGAAAGGGTTATGGGATATAGCCAACAGCATCATGTTTCAGTAATCCTATAATTCAAGACAGATAGTATAAGTATAGTCAACAGCATCATGTTTCAGTAATCCTATCATTCAGGACAGCTAGTATAAGTATAGTCAACAGCATAATGTTTCAGTAATCCATCATTCAGGACAGCAAGTATAGTCAGAAGCATCCCATCCATTCAGGACAGCTAGTATAGTCAGCAGCATCATGTTTCAGTAATCCCAACCATTCAGGGCAGCTAGAACATCCTCCGCATCAGAATCCCACGGCTTCACCCCTTGACACAGGAGCTCGTCGCACTCATCTCTCGTGAAACCAAACATTCCTCCACCGTAGTCATCATCATCATCATCACTATCCCCATAACCGAATAAGCCACCAGCATGATTTAAACCAAACCTGTGAACAATATATTGCAAATTAGACATAAAATGATTTACAGAGAGAGACGGGTGCCATTTTGGGCTTGGTGAACAGGGAAACCCAGACCAGCTGCCACATCTGTTTAACCCTTCACTCCATAAATACACCTTTCTACTCCTCTGCAAAAAGAGTACACCCAGATCAGACGGCTCCTGTAGGAGCCGTCTGGTCAGGGTCTGCTCTGTTTTCTTGTGGTATTATATATAGATATGATTCTACAGTTTTTGCCATGGCCAAACATTCCTGAGTCCATGTGCTGTTATTAATCTAATTATTATTTATGATGTCAGCATTTCCTACATGAATATTCTCGGAGTAAAGGGTAAATCAGGGTCTACACCGTTTGAAACTCCCAAGCACTGGACACTCAACCTTGAAACAGTGTACAACACTCATCTAATGCAGCATGCTTGATGCAGTTGACGGAAGACCAAAGGAAAAGCTTTTGAAATGAATTAATTTCTTTCCTGTAATGTGTAAATCTGTGATTTTGTAAACGGCTTCGACCCAGATAAGACTCGAAGCAACTCGGCATTTTATCAGAAACAAATCTGTTAAGTACTCCGATAACATGTTTGTTTTTAACCAATTCCCTCAAATAAACACTTTTTCATGCCTTTGCAAACAGAGTAGACCCAGGTCAGACAGCTCCTGTGGGAGCTGTTGGATCAGGGTCTGCTATGTTTGCTTTTGACATTATATTGATCTGATTCTACAGTTATTGTGAAAGCAAACAATTTCCTTGAACATATTTTATTATAAAAATTCAGCTAATAAATATTCATGTCATTATTTAATATTGAATAGGGAAAGCAATAAACAAATTAGATGAAAATTAATTTGATTCACAACAGTAAGAAAGCTGACTGAACAAGACAGTAAAGAGTTAACCCGTATCTTCATATAAACACCTTTTCACGTCTATGCAACAGAGCAGACACAGACCAGGCGTCTGATCAGGGTCTGCTCTGTTTGCTTAGTGCAGAATGTAGATCAGATTCTACAGTTTTTGCATGAGCCAAAATGTCCTGTTTTCATGCTATTATAAAAAATAATCTAACATTAATGTCGGCCAAAAACAATGTAACAAAGTGCCATAACTCCAAAAGTATTGAAGCCAGATTTATGGGAAAATGGACTAAGCGTACCATTGCCGAAGTGTACCAGGACTATACTTACCATTTTCTGGACAAAGCGTACCAATAATAAACAAGAGGGCCAAGATGGCCCTTAATCGCTCACCTGATTACCATAGATTAGCAGTGGTTCTGCAGAACAAGATTTTCAAAGATTTAGTATTCTGATTTTATCAAGACAATGATTCTGACCATAGAAGATTGGGCTAATAATGTGCTCTCTAAAGTAATTTTTCTAAGATTTGACCTAGTGACCTACTTTTTATTCCGACCCAACCCATGATCACACTCAACCTTGATATCACCAAGACAAACACTCTGAGCAAGTTTGAAGAAGACTGGGCTAAAAATGTGGCCACTGGAGTGTAAACTAGATTTCTCTAAGATATGACCCAGTGACCTACTTTTTGACCACACATAACCCACTTTCAAACTTGTCCAAGATTTTATTAGGACAATCATTTTGACCAATTTGCATGAAGATTTGGCTATAAATGTGACCTCTAGAGTGTTCACAAGGTTTTCGTACTATTTGACCTAGTGACCTAGTTTTTAACCCAACATAATCCACTTTCACAATCAATTGAGATTTTATCAAGACAATCATTATGACTAAGTTTCATGAAGATTGGACTAAAATTGTGACCAATAGAGTGTACACAAGGGTTTTTTTACTGTTTGACCTAGTGACCTAGTTTTTAACTCCACTTGACCCACTTTCGAACTCGTCCGAGATTTTATCAAGACATTCATTCTGACCAAGTTTCATGAAGATTGGACTAAAATTGTGACCACTAGAGTGTTCACAAGGTTTTTCTACTGTTTGACCTAGTGACCTAGTTTTTTACCCTACAAAACCCATTTTTCAAACTCCTCCTAGATTTTATCAAGACAATCATTTTGACCAAGTTTCATGAAAATTGGGCTAAAAATGTGACCTGTAGAGGGTTCACAAGGTTTTCCTACTATTTGACCTAGTGACCTAGTTTTTAACCCAACTTGACCCACTTTCGAACTCGTCCGAGATTTTATCAAGACATTCATTCTGACCAAGTTTCATGAAGATTAGACTACAATTGTGACCACTAGAGTGTTCACAAGCAAATTGTTGACGACACACGATGCACGACGCACGACGGACGACGGACATTCAAGTCTCCCAAAAGCTCACCCTGAGCTTTGCTCAGGTGAGCTAAAAACATAAATTATATTTGAATATAACACTAAAGTATTATACTAATGTATTATACAAAGTTTTAAAAATATACTCTTACAAGATTACAAGTATTGGACATCATATGCCGACTTATTAGATTCTGTGTAAGAACCCAATATGCCGATTTCTTGACATTGCCACACAGGAAATCTACAGGTTACAAGTTTCCCCAACACAGTCATAATACATGTAAAATGCACAAATAAACAAAAGTCACCTGTATTGGACATCATGTATATGCCGACATTTTAGATTCTGGGTAGAAACTCATATGTGCCGATTTGTTGACATCGACATACAGGAAATCGACTATTTACAAGTTTCCCCAACACAGTCATAATAAAATGCACAAGTATCCTTTATAAAAAATAACACCTTAGATGAACCTGATATTTCCGAATTAGTTTTAAATAGCCCAAGATTTAAACAATCCAACTCAATTTACGAATCATGACCCGTGTGTATTGCGAATGATCTGGTATGCACTGCATTGAGGGTGGTACGCATTATGGAAAATCTGGAAATTTGATTGTACAGTAAAGAATAATTTAACTCTTGCCCAATTCCAAAGTTCAATACCTACTGAATATTCTTGGCCAAATTATTTATAATGAAATATGGACTAAATTAAAGAAACAGAACTATCAAAATCCATTAGCAAACAGAGCAGACTCTGATAAGATAGCTCCTATAAGAGCCGTCTGATCTGGGTCTGCTCTGCAGATGCATGAAAACACGTTTATATATGAGGGGAATATAAATATAAAATATTTTAATTGCAAATATACTAGAAATAAATTAAATAGGTGTGCGTGTGCTTAGAAATTGTCACTATCGTTGGTCAGTGTTTGAATAACTTGATTAAAGCGGTGAATTAATTATCCAATTAATGACTGTAGTCATTATCGTAACGCCTCGGCCCCAACCCAGATAACACATTATGCAATGCACACGTGTTTGAAACACTGGATTAAAAACTGCAGTTAATGTCGTTACGCCTCAGTCGCAACTCAATATGACACTTTACTCAATCAGCGATATGCACGCGAGTAAAAGACATGAGCAAATGAAGACTTGACAGTCAAGAAAGCATCATGCCGGACTATCCTTGTTTAGACTGCTGATTAAACATCAAAGGACGGAGCCGGGCTGTGCAGTGCAGAAGTTGTTCTAGATGGCAACACGAAAGTGCAATACTGGTAACATTTCTTAACAATTTTCGTGTTCTTTTTTCTTCTTTTTTTCAAATATTTTCCAAGTCGTCTGATCGGGTAGATTTTGTTTGCGATTGCGAGAATAAGCTGAATTATGGAATCTTTCTAAAGAAAGGTGTAACATTGTATTTGGACACGCATCTTTATATGTAGCTCTGTTAATGGTTCCTAACTATCGCTGCCATGTATTCCTATTTTTTTAAAAATAGTATCAAACAGTTTGGAACCTAATCAGGCGTACTTGAGTTGAGCATCATAGAGTAGCAGCGTGTCAGATGTATAATTCTTATTCCGTTGAACATGTAATTGGTATCAATCCAAAATTTCTCCGTATTTGGAATTTGCTTTATGTTTCAGGTGTATGACCAGCACAGTATAGACATGTACCGGAAACAACAACGGGTGTTGTTACAGACATGTGTTTCATTTCATTAATTGTTGATCCATGTTCTATTATATGTTCCGATTTAACCCATTCACTGTCCTGTCGGTTCTGGTTTCGAAGAAATCACGAGTTATTGTCGTAACTCCGGCGTTGACCGTAAATTCTTCAAGTTTTCATTTACATCCTGCATTTTTGGTATGCATGTTCATCTTGACAAGGCCTATCCACACATGCCAAAATGATAACAGACGATCGAGCCTCCGTACGGAGGCATACGGTCGCCGTACGATTTTCTTACGGATTCCCGGGCGCCGTAGCCTCTACGATTTGTCATAAAAAAAGTTATACATATTTTCTAAAATCGCAAGCCCGCAGCCCGTAAACACGTGGTTACAGACATCTTACGACCTCCGCACGGGCATCGTATGGAGGCCGTGCGAGGATAGTGCGGAAATCAACCGATTTTCGCTGGACCGAAAAAAATCGTACGGCGACCATACGGTCATCACAAGGCTGCCGCTCGGTGTCCGTGCGATACCTGTGAAATCGAACGTACATTGCACGGTCATCCTGCGGCAACACGGCGACCGCACGGCGATTTTGAGACTTCTGATGGGTGTATATTTATTTGACATTTCCTGCATTAATAGTTTGTCTATCTATACAATCATATGGAACCCACACAGGCTCCGTACGATTGGCTTATCCAAGCGGAGACGACAGCACGGAGATCGCACAATCTCCGTACCGTCGCCGCTCAGTCATCATACGGATAAGCCCTATCAGTAAACACAAATGATCGTACGATGATCGTAGACAAAAACTTCGCAGCCCGTAGACTTATACGATGCCAAACAAAGTCGTAGGAAAATCGCAGAGAAAGAAACCGTACAGCCTCCGCCATCTCAAGGTGATCTCACACGCCAAATTTGGAATCCGTATCTGGTAAGGTATAGGAGATATGCACTGGACAAGCTTTTTGTAAAATCGGTCAAAGGTCAAGGTCAAGGTCACAGTGAATTGAAAATGGTACCCGACACTCCTCCATCCCAAGATGAACTCACACACCAAATTTGGAATCCTTAGCTGGTAAGGTATAGGAGGTATACCCCGGACAAGCTTTTTGTAGCTGGTAAGGTATAAGCTTTTTTTAAAATCGAGGTCAAAGGTCAAGGTCAAGTGACCTGGAAATGGTACGCGACACTCCGCCATCCCAAGATGAACTCACACACCAATTTGGAATCGGTAGCTGGTAAGGTGTAGGAGATATGCTCCGGACAAGCTTTTTGTAAAATCAAGGTCAAGGTCACAGTGACATGAAAATGGTACGTGACACTCCGCCATCCCAAGATGAACTCACACACCAAATTTGGTATCCATAGCTGATGTGAAGGAAATATACTCCGGACAAAAGGTACACACACCCGCACACCCACCCACACACCCACGCACAGTGCAACTCTATATGCCGCCAAAGCCTAGCTTTGGGGGCATAAAAATTATGATGAGTATTATTAACTGATTTTTATAAAGACATGTAGGCTATAGATAACATTTTACATGATTGTATAGTTATATTTCATAACCAGACATAGTAGGTCCTGGTCAGACAGCCTCTAAATGTGTCATCTGATCTGGATCTACTCTGTTTGCAAACGTGTATTTATGGAATAAATGGGCTAATATATCAGATTAGTGTAATCCAATTGGGTTTCTCTCGCATCGTATTATCAATACACATCGGCATTCACACACTAGCGCGTGGCCCAATGTCACCTGATTAATATGCGGCACGTGCCTAATGCACACTGGCATATACATGTAACGGTGAAAACTGTAGGGGATTATCGGTTTTGGAACGAAGCTAAGTTCAAGTGTAAAAATTATCTCAAAAACGATTTCTCATCCTGTTTTTGCATTCTGGCAGTTTTATTTTGGGTCTGACCTGCTTGCAAGTTCTTTTTGTGTATGCATACATGATCTTTGTTAACTTTAACTCTACGTGGCAATTACCACACAGTGAAACCCTTAGTGGAAAGTTTACACATTTCCGATATTCACTGTACACAAAAAAAAGTGATTTGGCATTAGCCAACACGCTGGATGGATGAATGATATTCTCATATTCAATGTACGTATTTTGAAAGAAACTTTGGACACCGTATTTAGGATCTTCCTCTTGTCTAGGAAAGTCGGTGTATGGGTCATAAGTTGGATAAGGGTAACCGTATGTCATGACAATACTATGCTCAATTAAATCACATTACGATAAAAAATATACATTAATAACATTTTTAATGTTTTCATATAACAATAATAAAAATATTTATACCAGTTTCACATATTTGGTAAATGGTACGCTTAGACCGAAAATGGTACGCTTTGGTAATGGTACGCTACGGTAATGGTACGCTTAGTCCATAAACCGATTTATGGCCCTTGTACAAGACACTTCCTCGCATTATGCTCTTTCCATGTACAAAGTTTCAATCAAATGGCATGAGCCATATAGAAGTTATCTTCGGGACAAGAAAGTGTGAAACAAATGTATAAAGGGCAATAACTTCAATATTACTGAAGCCAGAGTTATGGACCTTGTGCATGACACTTTCTTCTATCATGCTCTTTCCATAAATGAAATGTCATTCTAATAGCATCAGTAGAACAGGAGTTATTGATCGGACAATAAAACATTAACAAAGGACAATATCTCCAAAAGCATTGAAGCCAGAGTTATAGCCCTTGTACATGACACTTCCTCTTATCATGCTCTTTCCATGTATGAAGTTTCAATCCAATAGCATGAGCTTTATAGGAGTTATCATCCCGGCAAGGAAGTGAAAAAAATGTACAAAGGGCAATGACTCAAATATTATTCAACCCAGAGTTATCGACCTTGTGCATGACACTTCCTCTCATCATGCTCTTTACATCATGTAGGAACTTTTAATCCAATGGCATCAGGCATTAAGGAGTTATCGTCCGGACAAGAAAGTGTGACTGACAGACAGACAGATGGACAGACAACTCTCACAAAAATATGTCTAAGGGGGGGGGGGACATAATAATTTGCATATTACTATTACTTTCCTGAAGTAACTACCAGTTATAAGGAACACCTATTGTTATATATATAGAGGATCTTACATGAGTGTTCTTGATTATTGGATTTATTAAATGAGTCTTTTGAAACGATAAAAAACGAGCTTTAGCGAGTTTTTTATCGTTTTAAAAAGACCAATTTAATAAATCCAGTAATCATGAACACGAATGCAAGATTCTATTTATAACATAACAAACACAAATTTTTTTGCAGTCAATATTTCAGCAGTAACGTGGATTGTTATAAATTCTCCTTACATATAGAAACGATGAAAGAATGGTGTTATTAGGTTCGCTAGGTAACGGGGACAAAGTAGGTCCAAAATTTCCAACTGTTTTTGACTTACTGTCATATCAACTAGGATCTAATTTAGACCTCTCTGGTATTCAATTTAACTGTGATAGTTTATGATAGGAAAACCTACAGAAACACGTCAAAATAATTTTTAAGTTAGTTTCGACATACAAACGTGTCACATTATGACGTCACTGTACACAACATGTATCTGTGTAAAGCGCGCCATTTAAATGAAGACCCACATACAGTTCGTCTACACGTCTGACACTCACTGTCAATTGGGATTTAAAATGCGCCGTCGTTTTGGTATATTTAGCCCTGGAAGGGCTTCATCAGTGTTGTATACACATGTACATTTCCACCGAGAAAAAAAAATCTTGATTCAAATTCAATAAAGAAGAAGTTTATTGAGATGGACAAAAGATGCAACTGCTGCATAAAATGCGTTGGAACAGGAGGAAGGTTTTCCTGATCAGCTGATTTGGAGTATAACATATTTGATATATGTCTGTGCTGTGCTGGATTCAGATGACTATACCTGTTGAATGACGAGATATTTTTGTGAGTAGAAATCTGCATTAACAAAAGGACATGCGGTGAAGAAAATGTAAATTTGTGAAGGCATTTTTATGTAGAATGGATGGTTTGGGTCAGAGTAGCTGGTAGGTCTTTTTCGGCATGCATTTTGTAGATATTTACTTTACAGTTTGTATTATTTTATTGAAATTAAGGCGCAAGTGCCAACATTCCTTTGCCATCTATCGTGAAATCAATCATTGACATAATTATGTAGGTCACCGTCCGCCAGTTTGTTTGTTTGTTTTGACAGGGCGTATGAATACAGTTAGGTCGTTCGAATGTTATTCACTAGTGAATATATGCCCGTGAATATCAAAATATATATGATAGCGTTACTTCACGCTGAAGCCACGAGTTATGTTATAAATATAAGTTAAGCCAAAAAAGGATAGTTAAAACTGGTATGTGAGTGAAAGAATCACTTTTTTTGCAAGCATGAAAATAAAGAAAGAATGCAGACCTACATGTAAGCAGATGTAACACTTTCAAACCAGGAACAGTCTCTTTTTACATTCTTTTCAAGGTTCAAGGAAAATATTGGTTTGGGCAAATCATGTATACATATAAATAATTGTTGACTACAGTGTTCTCGTTAGCATCAAATTTTAGCAATTTCCTGGGACCCATGCAGGGCATAAGCAAAATTTGGGTCCCAAGCAAATTCAACCGAGTCCCAGATAACTTCACTCCTGACTTTGTTGTGGGGATGTTTTTGCACCATTACAAGTAAATTTAAAACTTTATCATTTATTTTTTATCTCTTCAGTTGGCATCATCAATATAAATCGAGGAAGACACTACAAGACAAGATCAGAGAGCTTACAATACTTAGCAGTCTGATTATGTGCTACACAATGAGTCTTTGCTGTGTAGCCTTAAGTGAATCCAAACAGGAAGTCACTCAATGGATTTACTTTTCGATATGCATCTTATTTAGGGCTTCGTTTATTGTCTAACCACTGATCCCTGACAAAAAGATAAGTCTTGCAAGCACTGTATTATAAGGCATTTCTTGAATGATGCCATGATTTGAAGTGCGCGAAGATGAGCATCGCTTGAGTGAACCGTGCTGAAAAGCACTGTATCCGCTGTTATCACCTTATTTTCAGTGCATACAAAAGATCACATGGTAATGCTATTGGTTTCAGGGCTAACATCTTTGACTTACAAGTCAGTCTTTAAACCTATGGTCTTGCATCCATGATGTTTTAAAGTTCCTGGCGTGTTTAGCTTTTTGCTAGCAGAAGCCATCCTTTTTCTGCAACCAAATGTCGCTATTACGCAACAGAGTGGTTCTTGTAGAATTACATAATTTTAGATGCTGACACTTAGCGGAAAATTGTAGAGGGATATTAGTATATATTAGAGATAACTTACATTGTATTAGACGTAATGATTTAGAAAGTCCTGAATTAGAAAGTATTTGGATTGAAATCAAACAGCCTAATTCAAAATCATTTTTACTTTGCATAATATATAGGCACCCTGAAGCTAGATCTTCATGGAAAGATCTTTTTGAAACTAATATAGAACATGTTCAAGTTGAAGATAAGGAGATTGTGATATTAGGGGATTTTAACAAAGATTTGAATAACAACCGCATAAAACGAGAATGGTTGAATTACACCTCATCTCTTGGTCTAACGCAACTGATCAATGACTCTACCCGAGTATGTAGTCTATCTGAAACTCTTATTGATCACGTATACTCTGATAATCCCCAGAACATCATTTCAACATCAGTTCCGAAACTTGGCTTAAGTGACCACTACCCAATATTTTGCTCAAGAAAAATAAACTGCAAAAACCTTAAAATGAATCATCATTACATTAAATACAGGTCTTTCAAACACTTTAAGGAACAGAACTTTCTGAATGATATGAATAATGTAAATTGGAATACCTTTATGCAATGTTTAGATGTAAATGAAACATTAAATTCATTTATAGAAATTTTTTCATCTATAGTCGACGAGCATGTGCCTTCGAGACGACACAGGGTTAAAAAAGTACATCAGCCGGATTGGATTAATGGAGACATCCTTGATGCCATGAAAGATAGGGATAAATTCAAAGCTAGAAACGATATGGATAACTTTAGAATTTATCGAAATAAAGTCACTTGTCTAATTGATAATGCAAAACGAGCTAATTACGAAAGGAAAATCACTGAAGGTCAAAACGATCCATCCACTATTTGGAAGTTATTTAAGGAATTTAGGACACCTAGTCGTGATAATAGTTCCATTCGCACTCTAACAGTTGATGGTAAAGAAATCAGTAATTTGGAAAACATGTCAGATGAATTCAATACCTTTTTCACAAATATTGCTACTAGTCTGAAAGAAAATATTCCTTTCTCTGTCTTTGGAGATGTCAAAGACTTTGTAAATAGTCGAGTTCCTTCACCAATGTTTTTCAATATTCCTTATGTAGACAAGGAAAAGGTTCGTAAGATGTTATTAAATCTTGATATTTCGAAGTCCACTGGACTTGATAACATTGGTCCAAGGTTTTTAAAACTATCAGCCAATAGTATTTACCCAATTATTCATTACATATTAAATCTGAGTATATCACAAAGTACATTCCCAGCTATGTGGAAATCAGCGAAGGTTAATCCATTATTCAAGGCTGGTTCCAAGTATGACGTAAATAATTACAGACCTATTTCTATCCTCCCTACACTTTCTAAACTTCTGGAAAAACATGTTCATGATAGTTTTATTGCATATTTGAATCATTATAATCTAATCAGCCAGACTCAGAGTGGTTTCAGGAAAATTCATAGCTGTGAAACTGCACTAGTTCATCTGGTAGATAAGTGGCTCAAGGCATTGAATGATGGCTATATTGTTGGAGTTGTAATGGTTGACTTTAAGAAAGCGTTTGATCTCGTTGATCATGGAATTTTGTTGAAAAAACTCGGTTTATATAAATGCTCTTTAAAAACAATTACGTGGTTTGAATCATATCTAAATGACAGAAAGCAAAGGGTAAACATAAATGGTGTCATGTCATCGGAACAAAACATTACATGTGGCGTTCCACAGGGATCCATTCTAGGCCCATTACTATTTCTTTTATTTATCAATGATCTTCCTTTTGCAATTTCAAGTAGTAACTGCAGCACAGATATGTACGCAGACGATACTACCATTTGTAATATTCATAAATCAAAACATACAATAGAACTTCATTTACAGTCTTGTTTAAACCTACTTGAAACTTGGTGCACTTGCAAAGGAATGGTCCTGAACACAGATAAGACGAAGGTTTTAATGATTACAACTCCCCATAGACGGGCCAGGCTTTCTGAGAACAAATTCTCTCTTACGTTTAAAAATATTGAGCTCAATGCATCAACAGGTGAAAAATTATTAGGCGTATATATCAATGAAAATCTGAAATGGGATAACCATGTTTTTAAAGTAAAAAAGAAAATATTAACCAATCTATGGTTGTTATCTCGGATCAAATTTTATCTTCCTATTTATGCCAGAATTATTTTCTATAAAGCCTATATCCAGCCATATTTAGACTTCTGCAATATTATTTGGAGTAGCACTAGTTCTACTAATATCAATAAACTATGTATTCTACAAAAGAGAGCTTGTAAAATAATATTTGGTCAGGAATATACAACTGTTTCCAATGCAATGGAAGAAATGCATTGTCTTAACCTGCATGAAAGAATTATCTTACATAAAGCCAAATTTATGTATAAAATATCAACAGGCTTGGTACCAGGTTACATTTCTGAAATGTTTAACAGAGAGAATAAACGATACACTAGTTTAAGATCATCGTGCCATGTCAATTACAAGACTCCACGACCAAAATTAGAACAATTTAAAGAAAGCATATCTTATTCAGGACCCTCCATATGGAATAGAATACCAAACTCAATACGATGTATGAACACTATTGTTAGTTTTACGACACACTTTACAAGATGGATAAAATCTCAGTAATATTCAACACAAAGATATCATGTCGAATAATTTTAAAGATGTTAGATTGAATGTTTGTAAACCTCACATGTATTTAGTTATATAATTACAACATAAACAGCAAACATTGTAATAATATAATTGCTATCATTCTATCATTTATCGTCTGGAACAGTACTATACAATATTTTTTACGATTTAAATCTATGCTGGGTGGTGGATCTTGATGGTAGGGATAGCCCAATCTCATTGAAACCACCCGGATTGCGGCTCGGGACAGCCTTGTGTGTCTCATTTAGTGTCAGTTGATCTAGTTTCAGTTTATGATGCTCCTTCTTTAATGATGCTCCTTCTTTTCAGAAACCCCTTAATATTAACCATAAGCTTAACCTGTTTGAATTTTGGAATAGTCCGTTTGAAAAGTCATCGCTGTAAGGGTTATATACATGTATTCGGTTTAAACCCAGTTAAGATGCATGGTTACGTTTGCGTCTGACTTGAGTTCAAACTGTCTGACACGCATGTTTCTTCGAACTTGAATCAGATTCAATCTAGCAGATGAATTATTCTGCAAATGAATATTGTCTTTGTACGACTTGGAATATTGTCTCTGTACTATAGGTATTAATCCATTGTATATAAGTTATTACTGTTCATACTTTTCTTGTTTTTTAACTCTTAGCCTGTTTCTAGCTTAACTTTCCTGCCATTGAAAACATATGTAAACAGTTTGGATTCAGACCAGGTTGAACGTTTGCGCGTGTCTGATCTTAGATCCACACTGGTTGTCACAAACACTTTATTACTTCAAAATATGAGGATACAGAATACAATATTATTTTCCCTGATGCTGTAGATCTAGATGACAACAGAGAAAACAGGAAATACCTAGCATACCAAGAGTTATATATAACACATTTAAGTTGTTGTCCATTATTCATCTGGATGTCTCATTGACCAGGTAGATAATCATGTGGTTCCTACCGGTTAGTGATTTCATACTTATTATATATATATATCTTTTTTATTGTATATCTATTACATATCTTTCATTGACTGGGTAGATAATCATGTGGTTCCTACCGGTTAGTGATTTTATATTTATTGTATATCTATTGCATATATTTCATTGACCAGGTGGATAATCATGTGGTTCCTACCGGTTAGTGATTTTATATTTATTGTATATCTATCGCATATCTTTCATTGACTGGATGGGCGATCATGCGATTGCTTCCGGTTTATGATTTCATATCTATTGCATATCTTTTGTATATCCTTTATTGACTGGATGGACAATCATGCGGTTCCTTCCGGCTAGTGATTTTATATCTATTGTAAATCTTTCATTGTCCGATAGATAATAATGTGGTTCGTTCCGATTATTGATTTCACCCATGTGAAGCGCTTTTGAACGTACATATCCTGTGTGATAAGAGCGCTATATAAATGTGGTAAAATAATAAAAAAAATTTTTTATAATGTCAGCAATATCGGAAATAATAGATCATATATAATTAGGATCCTAATTGTGTGACACTGGTATTGCACTAAGAATCTCTTTTCGTAACTTTACTAAACTTTGGCAGCCGACAAAAATAAGCACAAGACAAATTCTCTGCAAGCTGAAAGTCACAGGGTTTTCTTCTGCCAAGTGTATTTATTTTAAAATCGTTTCATAAATTTTTTTGTATGCAATAACGGAAACGTTTTTCTTTCACCTATAAATTTGCAAAGTGGGACTGGATCAGACACTAAGGGTTTTAGTGTCTGATCTGGCCCTTTATTGTAAACATAATCCTCATTGCCCAAGTCTCTTATTATTTGTCTGGGGCAGAAGAGCGCTTTCGCACATTGTAACTGAATTGTTACTTTGTTTAATGTTTGGCACTTTGTATGAGATTATTAGTCCCCCACCGGTTACCGGTTGGGGGACTATAGGTTTGCTCGATTCCGTCCGTCCGTCCGTCCGTCTGTCCGTCTGTCCGTCCGTCCGTCTGTCACGCTTCGTGTCCGGGCCATATCTCCTACAAAGTTATGCCAAATTCATTATAACTTCACACATTGAAGAAGCATGATGAGGGCTAGTGTCATGCACAAGGGCCATAACTCTAGCATCAATAATTTTGGAGTTATTCACCCTTTTACATATTTTTTTGTCCGGACAATAACTCTTTATCTACTGGTTCAATTGATTTGAAACTTCACATATGGAACAATCATGATGAGGGGCAGTGTCATACACAAGGGCCATAACTCTAGCATCAATATTTTTGGAGTTATTCCCCTTTTCATATTTTATTGTCAGTCCGTCTGTCACGCTTCGTGTCCGGGCCATATCTCCTACAAAGTTATGCCAAATTCATTATAACTTCACACATTGAAGAAGCATGATGAGGGCTAGTGTCATGCACAAGGGCCATAACTCTAGCATCAATATTTTTGGAGTTATTCCCCTTTTACATATTTTTTTGTCCGGACAATAACTCTTTATCTACTGGTTCAATTGATTTGAAACTTCACATATGGAATAATCATGATGAGGGGTAGTGTCATACACAAGGGTCATAACTCGACTAGCATCGATATTTTTGGAGTTCTTCCCCTTTTTCATATTTTCTTGACAGTCCGTCTGTCATGCTTCCTGTCCGGGCAATATCTCCTACAAAGTTAGACCAAATTCATTATAACTTCACACATTGAAGAAGCATGATCAGGAGTAGTGTCATGCACAAGAGCCATAACTCTAACATCAATATATTTGGAGTTATTCCCCTTTTTCATATTTTTTGTCCGGACAATAACTCTTTATCTACTGGTTCAATTGATTTGAAACTTCACATATGGAACAAGCATGATGAGGGGTAATGTCATGCACCAGGGCCATAACTCTAGCATCTATATTTTTGGAGTTATTCCCCTTTTCATATTTTCTTGTCCAGTTAATAACTCTTTATGTACTGGTTCAATTGATTTGAAACTTCTCATATGGAACAAGCATGATGAGGTGTAGTGTCATGCACAAGGGCAATAACTCTAGCATCAATATTTTTGGAGTTACTCCCCTTTTTCATATTTTCTCTTTTTCATATTTTTTTGTCAGGACAATAACTTTTTATTTACTGATCCAATGTATGAAAGTAGGTACTAATACCATTCAGGTGGTCATGTATATACCATGGTCAACCTCACCATGGGTGGGTGGGGTGGGGAGAGTGGAGGGTTTTTTTCAGTCCGGTGGGGGACTCATGTCTTGCATAGCAATACAACATGCCCTTGTTTTAATTGATGGACTCAATGAAGATTAGTTACCCTTGTTAAATAATGTTGTTCATTTCATTCAATATTCATTCATAGACGCTGTTCAAGTTTCTTGTCTAAATCTAGGGGACGTATGTAGGTTTGTAACTCACAATGATGGAAGTCGTCTAGCATTGTTTTTGTTTTTATTTGCATATGTTACTAAGATACTGTTGTTATTGTTTTTAAAGCAATTTTTAAACCAGTTCAATGCTACACAATAATCACATTAGATTATTTACTAAATTTATTTCTCTGCCTAATTCTATGCCTGAATAAATATACAATTTCTTTGTAAAGGTTACATAGGGTACATGGTTTGATATTTTTAATCTTTTGCATCAATGAAACTTACTTTTTTTCAAAGTTAACATGTTAATAGCACAACATTTGATTACTATTAATGATAATTACATCATCAAAACAAAAGTATAAATGTACATGTATATAGACACAGGGTGCAAATGGAACGCATCCAATTAGGAAACTTTCCAATGAGGTTTCTGGATTGGTTCAGTTCTATTTGTTGCTGTAGTTTGTATAATTATGCTGATTTCATTTTGCATTATTGAAATGGTTTAATAGCGTAACTACTGTACTTGACACATTGTTTAATAATATGTTCCGTGATTGATATTTTTGCCCATAAATGTATGAAATGTACCGATTCAGAGGGCCTCGGGGTAGATTAGCCATTTGGCTAACCGAGCTACCCTTATTGATTAAGGTATTTTATTCATTCATTCATTTAGATTAATTGAGTTACTCTGAAAGCCCTTCACTCATTCATTCAATCCGTCATAAACCTTCTGCATACAGTTTCGATCCAGACGAGACGTTGAATAACTCAAAGTCTCATCAGGTTCAATTTGTTTACACATAACTGAATTTTTCAAAATTTGAAGCAGAGGTCATTTTAGTTTAACTAGTACTGAGCAAAAATATTTTCTCGTATTTATAATAATGACAGCGTGGGTAAATGACGTCACAAATATGTGATTTTAATAGCGCGTGCATTCATCCACCTGAATCGGGGTCAGATGTCATTTATGCATTTCATTTTTTTTATGTGCAACACTTTATATATTATAGCTTTATATTAACTATTTGGATGCTAGTGGCAAATCAAATCTATGAGAACAGATTGGATCCAAATTAGACGCCATGTAACTCGGAGTTTTATCAGGATCCAAATGCGTGTCCATGAAGAATAAATCTACGAATTGAAGCAGACAACATTTATTAATTATCAAAAAGCAACATTACTAAATATCTGAACATTGATTTCTTGTGTATATAGATCTGTGTTTTACTGTTTTGTATTTTGTATGAAATGCTTGTTTTGAGGGCCTCAAGGTAGATTTATAATAGTCATTATGACTAATTGAGCTACCCTCGTTAAATAAAGTCTTTCATTCAGTCTTTCATGTCAAGGCAGGTGCTCTCCTATGTATCTGCAATAACCCAAGAATGGATATTTACAGATGCATTGTAATTTCGGAAAAAATGCCATGAAAAGTGGACGTAGATTAAGTTTGTTTATTTATCCAGATTGATGTAAGACAAAAGTTTCAGTTGTTTATTTATCTGGATTCATTTAAATGACTAAAATTTCGGTTGCTGATCTTGCGTCCCATGGACGCAACATACTTCACTTTTTTGCGTTCCAACGATTTTCGGTGCGTATTTAGATATGATTATGACGTAAAAGGTAACACTGGACTACTTACTTCAGAAAGAAAGAAAAGTCTTCATCATCTGACTCTGATATTGGTGAATTAAGTAGGGACAGGCATAATTCCTCAGTCAGTCTAACATCATCATCATCAACCGTATCTCTGTCTGGAAACGGATAACAAAGAATATGACCTTTTACTCCATGAATATTTTTAAAATAAAAATGAATATATGAATATTAATTAACAGTATTTTTGTAATAGCAAAAGAAAGATTTTGTTTACCATGGCAGAAACTGTAGAACATGATCTATATAATTTTATGAGAAAACTGGGCAGACCCTGATCAGACAGCTCCAATAGGAGAGATAACACAGATTCTGCCATGGTGAAAATTCCCCCGTTCCCAATGCCATTATAAAAATTCAAATCATTAATATTCATGCAGCCATTATGTCCGACATGAGTTTTTATGAAGTACAAGGTAAATCACAAGATACATTGAAAGAACATGAAACTTGATTTAACCCTATATTCCATGAATATTCATGTAAGAAATAATGAAATGATGAATATTAATTAGATTAATAGTTATAAAAGCACAAGGACATAGGAATTGTTGGCCATGGTAGAAACTAGAATCGTATCTAGATATCATATCATAAGCAAACAGAGCAGATCCTTATCGTGACGGCTCCTATAGGAGTCTACTCTGTTTACAAAGGCATAGAAAGATGTATTTATGGAGTAAAGGGTAAGAGCAATCTTTATTGTTCCATCTGAGGTGATTCTTTTGAGTATTAACCCATTACTCCATAGGCTATTTTTAGATCCAACCACTTTGAATAAATCTACCCAAACGGAGCATTAACTAGAGAAAAGGAAATATTTAGAATTTTGTAGTTTGAAACCATTGTTATAGGAGCAAATGTTCTATTTATCACAATGGTTTCAAGAAGTGGTTATTACAGAGGCGTAGAAAGGCGTATTTATGGAGGAAAGGGTTAATCAGCAAATGTTTGACTGTTGGACATAGCTCAATATGACTCTTGTAAGAGACACAGATAAGATGCATACCATATTATCTGTAATAAACATTCTCGGGGAAATATCTTTTTAAAAGGAGCTTCTTGCATTTTGTACACAGGTCGCTGGTTTAATACAGAATAAAAGCAATGCAAAAAGCTCCCAGTGAGCTTTCTTCATTGCTTTCAGTCTGTATTAAGCTAGTCTACCATCTGTATTTTTAAGCTACCACCTGTATTTTTGAAAAACTTGTATTTCTTTACTTAACCCATTCCCCCAAAGGCTATTTTTAGATCCAACCACTTTGAATAAATCTACTGAAAAGGAGCATTAACTAGAGAAAAGGAACATTTTAGAATTTTGTAGTTTGAAACCATTGTGACAAATAAATTGCTCCTATAGGAGCAAATGCTCTATTTATCACAATGGTTTCAACAAGTGACTTTTACAGAGGCGTAGAAAGGTGTATTTAAGGGGGAAAGGGTTAACTTATATAGGGTTTTGGTCTTAAGTTTAATTGATTGTTAGTTTCCTTCAAAAAGTAAGGAGGCATTTATCTGACTGAGGATGTTTATCAGAGTGAGGACATTCATTAGGGAGAATACAGTAAGCATATCTTTCAAGAATAATTCAATCATTTAATATCTCCACCAAACCCTGTTTTGTGACCACTCTTTAAAATGGTCTCAATATAATTCTAAGGAGAGTCACAGCATAGGATCTGTTGGAGAAAGCATAATTTTAGTATTTGGAATAATATACCTCTAATAATTAGAACTTTAGTATGCAAGTTCACATACCACACACCGCCACATTGTCAGAGAAAAAATGTGGTTCCCCATGACAAATTCCTCTGAAAATCAAACTCATTCAAGCTTTAAATCATTAAGCAAATTTGAGAAAAATTTGATAAGAAATTAAAGTACTAGATGAGCAACAATGTATAGGAATACACAAATGGACTGACGGATAGACCAACTGATAGACTAATGGGTCAAAAACTATTTACCCCAGGCATGAAGTTGCACGGGGTATAATAAGGTATTATAATGGATTTAAGGCAACTTACAACAGAAGGGTTCTGCCAAGCCCTTCTCCAGAACCATCATATGCTCCTCCCCTTCTTTGTCTGTGCGTTTTGTTTTGTCTACAGTGTGACGAAGCAGATCCCTGGACTTTGCAAAGAATTTGTCACAAATAATACAGAGTGTTGGCTCATTAAACCTGGCATCAGTTGTCAAAAACTTGAGGTGTGTGTAATTGAATGTTAGGAAACTTTCCATATAGTGACTACGAAGCATTTCAAAGGCATCCGCTCCTAAAAACTTTGCACCGCATTCACCTGCAATTAGAGAGATAATGAGGATGTAAAAATAAGAAAATAAACATCTAAACTAACTGGGTATTGTCTTTGTCAAATCTGCATCAATTTGAACATTTCCATAACCCTTTAGATCTATAGATATCTAATCATATAAACCTATGGTGTCTACTCCATTTGCAAATGTGTCTCTATCAGGAAAAAGATTAATGCCTTTTCCCCAAAATATAACTGTCACCCGGGGCCTCCGGGGCCGATTGGTAATAATGGTCTGACTCTCCGACTGACAATCGCTTAGCCCTTCACCGCTGTGGGTTCGAATCCCTGTCTGGGCATTTGGACTTTTCATGTGAGGAAACCTTCCAGCTGGCTTGCGGTAGGTCAGTGGTTCTACCTGGATGTTCTTCTGTGCACAAAACAATTATTCCATGCACGAAAGAACCTCTGGGTTCTTCCTCCACCTGCAATTAGCTGGACGACACGTCATGATATGATTGAAATACTGTTAAAACGACATAATTAAAATCGGATAAAAACCAAAACCAAACTGACTTAACCCATTCCCTCATAGGCTATTTTCAGATCCAACCTCTTTGAATAAATCTACTGAAAAGGAGAATTTACTAGACATAGCGATGCCCCCTATGGTGGTGCTTGCCTAGCTGTACGTAAAATTCCTAAGTCATTTGATCTTGACCTTGGGCTTGCGGGCAGCATGGGCTGGGTGCGCAATGAAAGTATGGATGGTGTTTAATGTGTATATAAACAATTCCATGCCAATAGCTATAGTGGTTAGTGAAATATAAGACCATGAAAAACTGTGACAACCAACTGCACGTAAATGTGACAATGAACTGCACGTAAAATTTCCAAGTCATTTGACCTTGACCTTGGGCTTGCGGGCAGCATGGGTGGGGCGCCAAATGATAGCACAGATGGTGATTAATGTGTATGTGAAGTACGTTTCATGTGTATTAGTGTAGAAATTACTGACAAATAACACTTTAAAAAGCTAGGACAAGCAACTCCATGTAAAAGCGTGACACACAAACAGACAGACGGACGAACAAGTGCAAAACATAATGCCCACTATCGTCAACAGGGGCATAAAAAGGATTTTTTTTTAGAATTTTTGAAAACCATTGTGATAAATCGAACATTTGCTCCTATGAAGCAAATACTGTATTTATTACAATGGTTTCAAAACGTAACTTTTACAGAGGCTTCAAAAGGTGTCAATATGAGGGAATGGATTAACTTAGTTTCACCTAGATTTAATTGGTTAAACTGCCTATGCCTGACCTCACTTAGTTTTACCTATTTAGTGCCTTGGTTAAATTGCCTATCCCTTACCTATTTAGTGCCTTGGTTGAATTGCCTATCCCTCACCTCACTTAGTTTTACCTATTTAGTGCCTTGGTTAAATTGCCTATCCCTGACCTCACTTAGTTTTACCTATTTAGCACCTTGATTAAATTGTCTATCCCTGACCTCACTTAGTTTTACCTATTTAGTGCCTTGGTTGAATTGCCTATCCCTGACCTCACTTAGTTCTACCTATTTAGTACCTTGGTTAAATTGTCTATCACTGACCTCACTTAGTTTTACCTATTTAGTGCCTTGGTTAAATTGCCTATCCCTGAGTGACCTCACTTAGTTTTACCTATTTAGTGCCTTGGTTGAATTGTCTATCCCTGACCTCACTTAGTTTTACCTAGATTTACTTAGTACCTTGGTTAAATTGTCTATCCCTGACCTCACTTAGTTTTACCAATTCAGTGCCTTGGTTAAATTGTCTATCACTGACCTCACTAAGTTATAGTGCCTTAATTAATCCTTCACTCCATAGATACACGTTTTAACACCTTTACAAATAGAGTAGACCAAGATCAGATGGCTCCTGTAAGAGCCGTCTGATCAAGGTCTACTCTGCTTGCTTATGGAATTGTTTAGATTTGGTTAATATTAAGTCACTGAATATAACAAATGCCCCTACAAAAACTCTTTCAGTAAACAATGGAGATGAAAATGCATGCCATAAAAGTTGTGATAATGTTCCTGGTGGACAGACTGCCTTGTTCCTGGTGGACAGACTGACTGCCCAATCGATCCACGGACATTGAGAACTTTGTTTGAGGGGGTATAATTTATATTTATACATGTATACATTATTTCGTACATAAATATTCACCAAGTAAAGGCTAAATGGCCTGAAACATGCAGCTTAATTTTACCACATATTTGCCCTGGTTCCAATCATAGGTATCTAACTCGGTCCAATTGAATGAAAGTGCCTTGGTTATCTGATTTAACTTGTAACCCTTCGCTTGCTATTCACGTCAATATACCTACCTGTAAATAGTGAAGACTCAGATGTGACAGCTCCTACAGGAGCTGTCTCATCAGGGTCTGCACTATTTATAAGTTGATTGTGCAATCAGCGCACTCAACAGCAGTGATTGCACAGCGAAATACTTGTACACAGTGAAGATGTGTGTAATTATACAACAGGGCATGGGTAAAGAAGGAGAAATGTATTTTAAAATTCAGCAAGAGAAGGGTTAACTATTTAATTCCTTTGATACAAGTATTAACACCTATTGTCCTTTGATTATGTAATGATAATCAGATGACTCAGATGAGACAAGATCCAAGCTTCTCATGTATACATTCATTATGCATGGATAATATAGCGATACAAATACCTATGATGGATCTGGGGGAATGGTGAACAATAATTTGAATCATTTATAACTCTCCGTCTCATGTGGCTTCAAACTGTTTAAAACTCTGATTTTGGTTTTTACAAAATAAATGGAAGAACTGTATTGAGTATGAGAATTAGAGCAAAACCCTTTTGTAGACAGAATCAGGTAAGCACAAGGAACAGACAACATTGTCTTTCAGATCAATTATGCGAAAGCATACTTACAAAGCCTGCTCTGCATAACTAACAAGTACAGTAGAATCTCTCTAACCCTTTCCCTGTTCTATAATACATGTAGTCAAATTTCAATACCTACTGAATATTCATGATCAAAATAGTTAAAAGGAAATAAAGAAAGTGGAACATTGTAGCCAATTTAGAAAGTAAAGAAACAGACATTTCAAATTCCACTAGCAAACAGAGCAGACCCTGATCAGACGGCTCCTATAGGACCCATCTGATCTGGGTCTAATCTGTTTGCAACCATTATATGAATAAGAGATGTTTGTAAAACATGTATACCCCTCCCCCTGACCCCCTGACCTTTGATCTAGTGACTAAACTCTAGAGGTCATCTAGTGGTCATGACTAATCAACACGGCAACTGAAGATCCTAAGCCAAACCACTGATCATTTATTGATCTAAAAACATAAGTTAAGGTCATGGTGATCTTGACCTTTGACCTAGTGACCTCAACAACTATAGGGGTCATCTAGTGGTCATGACAAATCACCACAGCAAGTTTGAAGATCCCGACCCAAACCATTGAGCAGTTATTAATCGGAAACTATTTCATCATTTAAGGTCATGGTGACCTTGACTTTTGACCTAGCGACCTAAAAACCAATAGGGGTCATCTAGTGGTCATGACCAACCACCACAGCAAGTTTGAAGATCCTAACCCAAACCCTTGAGCAGTTATTGATTGGAAACCATTTCACCAATTAAGGTCAAGGTGACCTTGACCTCTGACCTACTGACCCCAAAAACAATAGGGGCCATCTAGTGGTCTTGACCAGCCACCACAGCACGTTTGAAGATCGTAAATCAAACCCTTGAGCAGTTATTGATCAGAAACCATTTCACCAGTTAAGGTCATGGTGACCCTGACCTTTGACCTAGTGACCTAAAAATCAACAGGGCTCATCTAGTTGTCAAGACCAACCACCTAAGCAAGTTTGAAGATCCTAAGCCAAACCCATGAGCAGTTATTGATCAAAAACCATTTTACCAATTAAGGTCATGGTGACCTTGACCTTTGACTTAGTGACCTTAAAAACAATAGGGGTCATCCAGTGGTCATGGACAACTACCACAGCAAATTTGAAGATTCTAAGCCAAACACTTCAGCAGTTATTGATCGGAAACTATTTAACAAGTTAAAGTCATTGTGACCTTGACCTTTGACCTAAACTGATAAGGGTCATCTAGTTGTCATGACCAACCACGACAGCAAGTTTAAAGATTCTACGCCAAGTCGTTTGTTAGTTATCATTCAGAAACCATCGATGTACTGATCTACCGACCGACAGATCGACCGACCGACCGACATGTGCAAAGCAATATACCCCCATTTTTTCAAAAGGGGGTATAATAAACATGGCTGTCTCTGTTAGCAGGTAGCAGCTTAATGCAGAACAAAATGTGACTCAGAAAGGTGTACATGCCTTCTGCATATCTTCATCCTGCATTAAGCTACCACATGTAACAAAATTTATGAATGCTATGATAGAATTGAATCTAGGCACCTAATTAGGACCAGCTCTATTGGACACTGATAATTGGTTAATAACATAGTATTACTGTACTTAACCCATTACATCATAGGCTATTTTTAGACACCACTTTGAAAAAATCTACCGAAAAGGAGCTTTAACTAGAGAAAAGGACATGTTCAGAACTTTGTAGTTTGAATCAATTTTGATAAATAGGGGCAAATGTATGCTCTATTTATCACAATGGTTTCACAAAGTGACTTTTCGTCAATATGAGGGAATGGTTTAAAAACCTAAAAGCTTTGGTCAGGCAAACTCAGGCAAATAGTGAAGGAGCCATTTATCAGTTTACACTATTTGCCTCTCACATCAGGTCAATTTAACCTTTAGCCTGCTATGCGCGGAAGAGTGAATACCTATGCAAACAGTTTGGATCCAGATGAGACGCTGAGTAACCCGGCGTCTCATCAGGATCCAAACTGCTTGACACCCTGATTGCATTTTGGTAGACAAATTGATTATAACTTGAATTTTGAAAATGTAGAAGGTGAAAAATTGTGTAAAAATAATATGCTCAGCATGTTAAGCCTTTCCCTCATATAAACGTGTTTTCACACATTTGCAAACAGAGTAGACCCAGATCAGACGGCTCCTAAAGGAGCTGTCTGATCAGGGTCTACTCTGTTTGCTAATAGAATTAGATAGATCTGCTTCTTTGTTTCTAAAATGTCTACAATGTTCTACCTTCCATATTTCTGTATAACTATTTCATTAATGAATATTCAGTAGGTATTGAAATTTGGCCTAATTACAGAAAAGGGAAAGGGTTAAAGGTTAAGCAATCAAAGTAGTGATAACTTACTCAGCTTCACAAATCAGTGGAGAATCGGAGACCACTGAGGTGTCCGAATTCTTAAGGAAAATACGGTAGCGTGAGGTAAATTATCAAGTGACTGGGACACAGCTTTCATACAGACTATCAGTGACACTGTGTCGGGATTGTAAAACTGAATGATCTGCTTACAAAGAAGAACAGGACATTAACTGCATTTGAACGGTATTGCTTGCACTAATCATTTTGCTTATATTTAAATTTTTGGCAATAGAAATAGTACAGATCTCATCTGATCTATATTCTAGTAAGAAATAAGTAACTTTAGGAATATCAATTAACTGGTTTTTACAGTGGAACCACTTTAGAATCATTTGTATATTATAATATTCCATGAGCAAACAGAGCAGACCCTGATCAGTCAACCCTTTACAGGGGATGTCTAATCTTGGTCTTCTGCGTTTGAAATCCATACAAACGTGTCTCTATCAAGTAAAAGGTGACATTTGTCAAAATTAATTTCTGAAAATGTGTTCTCTTTGAAACAGAAACACTTGTTACCCAAAAGTTTACATGACAATGGATGGGGAAACTATTCCAATAATTCCAAAGGAAATACCTGCTGACAAAGTGACCGAGACAGCCGTTTACAAAAGAAGATGGTGGATAATGATTGTCTTCAACCTGACTAGTATTATACAAACACTGGTGTGGAACACATGGGGACCTATTGCAGAATCAGCTGAACTAGTGCTCGGATGGGATGACAGTATGATTGCTCTACTGACTAACCTGGACAACATATCTTACGCTATAACTGCAATACCTCTCACTATGTTCATGGATGCTAAAGGTCTACGCATTACAATGTTGATCTGCTCTGGATGTTTACTTGTGGGAACAGCTGTAAGATGTGTAAACGTTGAGAGTAACAGTTTCACAGCTCTGTCTGAATTGTGTGCATTCATAAATGGAATTGCGGGAACAATTCCCTTCTCAGGCCCCTCGTTAGTAGCTGCTACATGGTTCCCACCCAATCAAAGAACAACAGCCACTGCAATAGCATCTTTCTTTAACTACTTTGGTATTGGACTGGCCTTTCTGATTGGACCGTTTATTGTTACCAACCCAGTGTATGACAAGTCAGTTGTCAATGTGACACACTATAACCAAACAGTCCTAAATGTAAACATTTCACTACGAACAGGACCTATCATAACAGAGAAGGGTTTGGTCACCAATTTCAGCACATTAAGGGATGGGATACAGATACTAATGTATGTTCATTGTGCTATGGCGGCCCTTTTGTTTCTACTGGTGCTGGTGTATCTCCCGTCTAAGCCACCAATACCACCCAGTATTACAGCCGCCATTCAGCGCACAAACTACAAATCTACCATTGGAGAAATTCTACGCAATGGATCACTGTGGCTCATTGTCATTGCATTTTCAATACCATCTGGAGTCACTGGGAACTGGTCAACAGTATTAGATGTCAATGTCAAGCCACTAGGAGTGACGCAGGTTGAAGCTGGATGGATGGGATTCTTCCACACACTATGTGGATGTGTGGCAGGGATTGTAGTGGCCAGGTTTTCAGAGATATTTGCACGACGGAGGAAGCATTTTTTAATAGTCATGCTCACTCTTGCCACTGTATGTGCTATGTGGTTTTCAATAATTTGTGAGGGACTCATCAGCTTCAATCTGCCATCTCTCTATGCTGCATGTTTGATGATTGGAGTATTCATGAATGGAACAATACCTCTGTTTTATGAAATGGCTGTGGAGACCTCATACCCTGTTGCAGAGGGTGTCACAGGAGGGCTCATAACTCTGGGCAACTGTGTATGTGGGGCCGTGTTTCTGGCCATGTTTTCAGTGCCGGGTATTGGCACCTCATGGATGAACTGGTGTCTAATGGGCAGCTTCATTTTTACAATACCTATCATTGTTCTATTCCCAGAAAAGTACAAACGCACTGATATAGACCTCAACTCTCAACAATATCTTAAGTAACTAAGTCATACTTGTGTATAAATGTGTATTCAAATACTATAATTGTCATTTTTCCACCAAACCCTATGTTGCAACCACTCTTTAACCCTTTCCTTCATATAAACGTGTTTTCCCGCATCAGCAAACAGAGTAGACCCAGATCAGATGGCTCCTACAGGAGTCGTCTGATCAGGGTCTGCTCTGTTTGCTAATGGAATTAGATAGATCTGTTTCTATACTTCGTAAAATGACTACAATGTTCCACCTTCCATATTTCATTATGACTATTTGCCCATGAATATTCATTAGGTATTGAAATTTGTAATACACATAGAATAGGGAAAGGGTTAACATCTACTTGAAGAGAGGATTCTAAGAAGTCACAACAAAGGGTTAAACTCCATAAATATGCCTTTCTACACTTTTGCAAAGAGCGTAGATCCAGATCAGATGGCTCCTGTAAGAACCATCTGATTAGGATGTGCTGTTACCTTATGATATAATATAAAGATGATTCTACAGTTTCTAACATGACCAAAGATTCCCATGTCCATGTGCCATTAAAACAATAGTCTAATGAAAATCCACAATGTCATTATTTCTTCCAGGAATATTCATGAAGTAAAAGATTAACCCATTACCTTATAGGCTATTTTTAGATACAACCTCTTTGAATAAATTTACCAAAATGGAGCATTAACTAGAGAACAGTAAATTTTTAGAATTTTGTAGTTTGAAACCATTGTGATAAATAGAGCATTTCCTTTTATATGAACAAATGCTCTATTTATCGCAGTGGTTCAAAAAGTGACTTTTACAGAGTCATCAAAAGTCGTCAATATGAGGGAATGGGTTAATGAAGAGACGATGGCGCTATTCCAGATAACTGTTACATCTATCTATGTCTCTGCCATATAATAGAAAACAAAGTTTCAAAGCATGCAACCATTGTGATAAAAAAGAGCATTTGTTCCAAAGGAGCAAATGCTCTATTTATTACAATGCTTTCAAAACTTACAATTCTAAAAATGTTCCTTTTCTCTAGTAAATTATCCTTTTTGGTAGATTTATTGAAAGAGTTTGGGTCTAAAAAAAAGTCTATGATGGAATAGATTGGAAGGCTATGATTTATGAAAGACTTTAAATGACAAACAGTGCAGACCCTGATCAAAGAGCTCAATGAGGAAGCCTCTGATCTTGGTCTACTCTGCTCGTAAATGCCAGTACACAAATGCCAGTGGACTCTATAATTAAACACTGATGGACCATCCCCTTTAAAACTTCATTATTCTAAATCCTTATCTATTAACAATGTATGACACAACATAAATCTAACCAGAACATGCACCAGAATTGTTACCCACTTAATATCAATACAATTCAATAAAACAATATGCCCCCTACAAAGGATTTTACCTATATTTTGAACTTTGGCCTGAATTTTGGCCTTGACCTTAACATGGCACCGCTCAAATGTTGAAACTTACTGAATTTATGCCTCTGATCAAGATATCATAATTGGAGGTATAAACATAGAAAATATTTTACAATTTTGCAATTTTACAACATTGTACTTGTATTATGCTTATCCAACTCACTCTATATTTATATCTACTATTGGTACATTTGAAAATAATGTATTTCTTAACCCTTTCCTGGATATAAACATGTTTTCACGCAAACCGAGTAGACCCAGATCAGATAGCTCCTATAGGAGCTCTCTGATCAGGGTCTGCTGTGTTTGCTAATGGAATTTGATAGTTCTGTTACTTTACTTCTAAATGGCTACACTATTTCACTTCCATATTTCATTATTACTGATTTGTCCATGATTATTCAGAAAATATTGAAATTTGGAATAACCCTTTACTCCTTCAAGCCTTCCTACGCCTTTGCAAACAGAGAAGACCTAGATCAGATGTCTCCTAAAGGAGCCATTTGATCAGAGTCTGCCCTGTTTGCTTATACGGTAAAACCTCTCTATAACGACCACTAAATTGTGTTAATTAGTTGGTATTTAGGGCAGGTGGCTGCATAAAGCAAGGTGAAAGTAAAAACGTTTCACCTTGCTTTAAGCAGCCAACTGCCTTTAACACAAAATACCTGATGTAATTTAGTGGCCCTTATAGAGAGGTTTTACTGTATTATAATACAGATGATTCTACAGTTTCTGTCTGGGCCAAAAATGCATGTGTTCATGACATCATTATTTCTTACATGAATATTCATGGTGGAAAGGGATAAATATAGAACAAGGAAAGGGTCAAACGCTGAATTTTGAATGACAAACAATAGATACCCTGATCAAAGGGCTCCTCTAGGAGACCTTTGATCTAGATCTCTCCGTTTGCAAGTGCTAGAATTAAAGACCTTTTCAACATAACAAATTTGCTGGTTTTAGATGTGCTTCAACTTGGTGCAAAACTACCGACTACATTCAATGGCTAAGCTGTTTCAGTTAACTTACCACAGGAAGATGTATTTATGTCTGGTTTAGTCCTGACCTTCTTCTCAAACATCCACTTGTCTAGCTTGCTGCCACAGTCCTCCTCCTCCTCCTCTTGCTCATCATTATAATCTTCATGGTAATTCTCCTCCTCACCTTCTTCATATTCATCACTGTCATCATCTTCATAATAAACATACACACTCCCACCAATGTCTTCATCCGTGATAAAAAAAAAGCATATAAAATATTCCACATTAACCCTTTCCCGCATATTCTTTAATATTTACATTCGCTCTGCAACGTCCTTATATAACCTTATTCTAAAAAGAAAGTTGCATTTTCCCATGAACGTTCATTTCAATACCGGTTTGAGTCGGTTCTCCTTTTCCCAGAATTCCTCTTTGTAAGCGCGGAGTAATACTGTACTGACCCAGTTATGACCTATTTTAAGATTTATCAATGGGGAATCGATACATAAATTTGAAATGTGGCATCTTCTTACTGAGAATTATCGCTTGAATACATAATACTGCAAACTTTAACAGCCGTGGTGTATCAAAATATATTATCAAGTAATGAGTGAAGCATAAATAAGTCAATGTCCTTACCGTTAACAAAGAAAAATCCGAGAATAACACCCAACGTTGTGACCCACTTTCGATCAAGCATGGCGGGTGAGTAAATTGGCTTCGACACCGCGACCTACATTTAAGAAGATGCTTTAATACCAACATTTCGTAAATATATATGATTTGAAATATCTCGATAATCTTTTCTTTAAACATAGCTGGACAATTTACTGATTAAAATCTTGTATTCATTCTATATTTATAATATGTGTTTGGGACTATTTTTCATACCATATATAGAGATCCTACTACGTTATAAACGAACCTGGCAACGACCTAGATAGCGGCTATTACGTGACCGGTATATAATGTTTAAAAAAATCCGTTGAAATATTAGAAATACAATGGAATATAAAAATAAGAAATAAAAGACGTGCTCTCAGTGTTCATGAGGTTATGCAACGCATAGCTTTACGAGCAAAGATTCACATGAAGCCCTTCGGGCTTCACTAACTTTGCTCGTAAAGCTATGCGTTGCATAACCTCATGAACACCGGAAGCACGTCATTCATTTCTTAAAAGTATGTGCTGTCGAAACATGCACAATGTTAATTTAAGTTGAAAGTCACTGTGAACTTGACCTTTGAGACCAAAATCCGAAGGGCTCATCTACTGGCCATGACCAACCTTCCTATAAAGTATGAAGACCACACCTAATATTGAGCAGACATATTTTTTAGTTAAAGGTCACTGTGACCTTGGCCCTCAACCTCAAAATCAATAGGGGTCATCTAACTGCCATGACCAACCATCCTACTAAGTTTGAAGACAGCACATTTGATAGTTATCAAGTTATTGAGTAGATAAGATTTTTGAGTTGAAGGTCACGTTGACCTTGACCTTTGATAGACTGACTTCAAAATCAATAGGGGTCATCTACTGGCCATTACAAACCTTCTAAGTATGAAGATAGCACACCTAATACTTATCATGTTATTAAGCGGATTTTTTTTTGATGAGGGTCACTGTGACCTTGACCAACTGACCTCAAAATAAATAGGGGTCATTTACTTGCCATGACCAACCATCCTACTAAGTTTGAAGACAACACACTTGATAGTTATCAAGTTATTGAGCAGACAAGATTTTTGAGTTGAAAGTCGCTGTGACCTTGACCTTTGACAACTGACCTCAAAATCAATTGGGGTCATCTACTGACTATGACCTACCTCCTTATTATGTAAAAGGACTGTACACCTAATAGTTGTCAAATTATTTAATGGACAATTGTGCCACCGTGTAAGGACAAGGGGCCAAACCTTTTGTTATTTTCTTTTGTTGAACAAATGGCCATGGCCCCTTGTTCCGTTGTTACAGAATGAACTATATTGTTTACTTTTGTTCTGCTGATCATGAGTCGACCTGGCTCTTTAAGTATTACCTTCAAGTTGCTCGATGGGACAGAGGGGCAAGCAACATACCATAATACGACCGAATTTACCTTTGGGTGTATAAAAATTCTGTTAATAAATATGCATGATGTCATTATTTCTTACATGAATATTCAACAGGGAAAGGCATAACAATTATCAATCTTTATCATCACCTCTTAACCATTAACTCCATAAACATACCTTTTTATACCTTTGCAAACAATGTAGACCCAGATCAGACTGCCATTAATGATAGGTCCAATCTGGTGTCTTTAACTCTTCGCTTGCTGAATTTTAAAATACTCTTCTCCTTCTTTACCCATGCTCTGTTGTATAAATACATATATCTTCACTGTGTAAAAGTATTTCGCTGTGCAATCACTGCTGTGGAGTGCACTGGTTGCACAATCAACTTGTAAATAGTGCAAACCCTGATGAGATAGCTCCTGCCGGAGCTGTCTCATCTGGGTCTTCACTATTTACAGGTAGGTATATTGACGCGAATAGCAAGTGAAGGGTTAAGGCAGGTGGTAAGTTTATGCCGGTCAAAAGCATTAAGCAACAACCTACTTTTTAAGAGTCCCATGATCAATAATAAAAGAAAATGTGTCCATGGGACACGGATGCCCCCGCCAACAAAAAGGAAGTAGATGAACAACAGACCTGAAAAGGGGAGGCACGGTACAACTCACTATGATTATGCCTCAGATCAAATATCAAATCATTGCAGCTTACAAAAGCTAAGAAATCTTTGACGAAATTTTTTGGCAACAAGCAATCACCAAAAATTCAACCAAAGTGTCGGCAAACAGGAAGTAGGCGCCTAGATGGACAACAGACCGTAAAAGGGGAGACACTGTACAACTCTCTATGATTATGCTTCAGACTAAATATCAAATCATTGCTGCATACACAAGCGAAGAAATTTGTGACGAAAATTTTACAGGATGGACGGACGGACGTACAGACGTACGGACAAGGGTCAAACTCAATGCCCCTGTCGCTTAAAGTCGGGGGCATAATAAAAATGGCTGGTTAACCCATTCCCACTTGTACATTATTCAAGAATTCACCTCTTTATAGATAATCATTGACAGAATTTAAAAACCCTTTACTCCATGAATACACTTTTCTACGCCTTTGCAAACAGAGAAGACACAGATCAGATATCTCATGTACTAGGAGCCATCTGATCAGGGCCTGCTCTGTTTGCTTATGAAATAATATAGATATGACTACAACTTCTGGCATAGCTAAGCTTTTCTGTGTTAATATGCTACTAACATGAGCACCGCAAGCGGGTGCGAAGGCTTGTCTGTTATCATTTTGGTACATGTCGATAGGCCTTGTCAAGATGAACAAGCATACCAAAGTTGAAGGTTGTAAATGACAAATTGAAGAAGTTATGATCAATGTTAAGATTTCAGACGGCGACAACGACGACGACACGGACGCCAGAGTTACGACAATAGCTCGTGATTTCTTCGAAACAGACAAGCTAAAAAATGAATCTAATTAATATTTATGATGTTATTTCTTACATAAATATTCATGAAGTAAAGGGTTATAATGAAGCATAGGCAGGAGATTTTTCTCAAGGATCTGTAGAAACAAATCCATCAAATACCATCAGCAAACAGAGCAGACCTCATCAAACAGCTCCTACATGAGCTGTCTGATCTGGGTCTACACTATTCGCAAAGGTGTCAAAAGACGTCCGTTTAAGTGGGAATGGTTAAGACAGGTTCTATTGCACGCCAGTAATTCTCTCAAAATGAGTCATCTGCTTCAATTCTTGAGGGCTGATTTTCTTTTATATAATCACAGAAACAATGACTAGAGTATTAATCCTTTCCTCCATAAATACGCCCTTATTACGCCTCTGTAAAAAACACTATATGAAACCATTGTTATAAATAGAGCATTTGCTCCTATAGGAGCAAATGCTCTATTTATCACAATGGTTTCAAAACTACACAGGTCTAAACTTTTCCTTTTCTCTAGTAAATGCTCCTTTTGGGTAGATTTATTCAAAGAGGTTGGATCTGAAAATAGCCATAGAGGAATGGGTTAATTACAATTACACCTAGAACTCTAGAAACCCTAGAAATTACACCTCTACAACTCACCTAGATCTAAATTGTTTGCAAAGGTTATTAAGAATTCATAGGTGGAGTACCCAGAAGTAGTACTTAATGTGCATGGACACAACTGTGTGATTATTACTGGTCATGAACAAAGCCCCTGACCAGACTTCAAACTTAAAATCTTTACATGAACTTACAAACAAGAGAACTTAAATATTTAGATGTTGAATTCTAAAGAAACTCTTACAGGACAAGTGTCAGATCTGAGACTGCAGGTTACAATAAACATGATAAGTGTCCACTCTTAGACTGCAGGTAACAGGACAAATATTCGAAATGAGAAATGCCTTAGCCGAGACTGCAGGTTGCATGATAAGTGTCTGACCTGAGACTGTGGGTTGCACGATAATACATCTGACCTGAAACTACAGGTTACAGGACAAATGTTCCATCTTAGACTGCGAGTTACATAATAAATGTTCCACATGGAACTGCAAGTTACACAATAAATGTCTGACCTGAGACTGCAGGTGGCATGATAAGTGTCTGACCTAAGACAGTGGGTTGCATGATAAAACATCTGACCTGAGACTGCAGGTTACAGGACAAATGTTCTATCTGAGACTGCGAGTTACATTAATAAATGTCTGACCTGAGACTGCAGGTTACAGGACAAATGTCCCATCTGAGACCTGATTCTATACTTTCTAAAATGACTACAATGTTCCACCTTCCATATTTCATTATAACTGTCTTCCCCATGATTATTCAGGTATTGAAATTTGGAATAAACACAGAACAGGGAAAGGGTTAAAACACCATTGACACAGTGTCAAACAGCTTTGATCCTAATGAGACCCTGAGCAACTCTGCATCTTATCCAGAGTTAACCTGTTTGAAAATGCAAGGCAGATCAAGGGTTAACCCTTTACCTCATATAAACATGTTTTCACGCATCTGCAAACTGTAGACCCAGATCAAACGGCTCCTAGGAGCCGTCTGATCAGGGTCTGCTCTGTTTGCTAATGGAATTTGAAACATCTATTTAACTTTCTAAAACGGCTACAATGCTAGCTACCTTCCATATTTCATCATAACCTTTTTTGTCCAAAACAGTTATAATGAAATATAGAAGGTGGAAAATTGTAGCCATTTTAGAGAGTAAAGAGACTGATCTGTCAAATTCCATGAGCCAACAGAACAGACCCTGAGAAGATGGCTGATCTGGGTGTGCTGTTTACAAATGCGTGAAAAGGCATTTATATGAAGAACTGGGTTAACCTAAGCATAGATCTCATGACTATAAGTACTACAGTTAAACCTCTCTGTAACGGCCACCAAATTACATCAAGTATTTTGTGTTAAAAGCAGGTGGCTGCCCTAAATACCTTGCTTTCACCTTGCTTTAAGCAGCCACCTGCCCTAAATACCTACCAATTAACACAATTTAGTGGCCGTTATAGAGAGGTTTTACTGTATGATTAAAGCCACTAGATATACCATGTTGTTCCCTTTGAACTCCATGTTCAGCCCCTTCTCCCAGTTGTACACATTCACTAGGCTCTTCTTCCTCCAGGTTTTCCAACTTGTACTTTTTACCATGCAAGGACAAACAGTTCATCTGGTCACTCAGGTCCTTGAAAACAACAGAACTGCCAATAAACATTTGGTACACAATGATTCAGTACAGTAGATCAGAGGCTTATTGTAAAATTACTCAGACTATTTGCCTTGTCGCACCTTAGCAAACAGAGTAGACCCAGATCTGACGGCTCCTATAAGCGAGTCTGATCTGTTTGCTTATGAAACGATATAGATATGAGGCTACAGTTTCTGTCCATACCAACCAATCCTTTGCATATGGTTTTACATAGATCTGATCTATGATCTAAAATTTCTGCTGAAGTAAAACAAATCCTGTGGCCATGTGACACTATAAAAAAATTAAGCTAAATAAATGAATATGGATGATGTCATTATTTCTTACATGAATATTGAACAGGTAAAGGGTTAAAGACAAGTCAACTAACGTTTTAAGATTCCTGTGTTTTTTTTACCAAGTGGACGTCTGTCAAGCAAAGCAATTCTCTCTTTGGCAACTTTTAGATTATGCAACCTCATACTGAAAAGGAGCATTTCTAGAAAAAAAATGAAAATTTCAGAATTGTGAAGTTCTGAAACCATTGCAATAAACAGCATTTGCTCCTATTAAAAGAGCAAATGCTCTATTTGTTACAACTGATTCAAGAGGTGACTTTTACAGAGGCATTAAAAGAAGTCAATATGAGGGAATGGGTTAAGAAACTGATCAGATCAACTGAACAATCTGAAGATCGAGAAATACCCTTGACAATAATAGCACCTGATTTTACCTCTTTTTCGTTCTTGACATTCGTCTCATCATCATCATGTCTGTAACAGCAGAGATTTCCAAACTTACATCCAGACTGTGTCCTGTTAATGTAAATACAGTACAACCTGTGTCTTAAGCGACCATATAATAATTATGGGTCTGTATGGCAGGTGGTAGCTTAATGCAGGTAAAAAGTAATGCAGAAAGCTCATATAGGAGCTTTCTGCATTACTTTTGACCTGCATTAAGCAACCAACTACTTTTTAAGATTTATCTGTTCAATCAATTCAGTCACTTAACCCTTTCCTCCATAAACACGCCTTTCTACGCCTCTGTAAAAATCACCTGTTGAAACCATTGTGATAAATAGAGCGTTTGCTCCTATAGGAGCAAATGCTCTATTTATCACAATGGTTTCACACTACAAAATTCTAAAATTTTCTTTTTCTCTAGTTAATGCTCCTTTTCAGTAGATTTATTCAAAGTGGTTGGATCTAAAAATAGCCCATGAGGTAATGGGTAAAGACGGGTTCTTCTGTAGTATGTAATACCGTTCACACTTACCAGAAGTTTCATAAGCAGCTAAGCTAGCAATAGGATTTCTGGTGTGCCTTATTAGGCTAATAGTAGAGGGGTCTACTCTGTTTGAAAATGCTTAGAAAAGCATATTTAGTGAGTAAAGGTTTAAAGGAATAAAATGTTAATTTTGTTTTGTGTTTAGTATGCAGTATCAATAAAACATAATTAGACAAATAACATCTTTTTTGTTGTTATTTGACAGAACCGAATCAGGTAAAACAAATCATGTTTTCTTACCTCAATTCCTGACTTAGGCTTGAAAATTCCAGTTTTGGTCTAGCTGATTTCTCACATGTATACAATATCTATTATTAACCCATTTGCTCCCAGTGGAATCTTCCATGCTTATATATTGGATTAGTCTATATTTTATCTAAGGGATGTCTGGTCTAAATTTTCATTTTTGTTTTGTTTTATATTGAATTTCCTATCAGCAAACAGTGTAGACTTTGATCAGATGCTGCATTATGCGGCATCTGATCAGTCTACACTGTTTGCCTACGTCCCATATATGGGATCGTGGGAGCAAATGCGTTAATAATATACCAATATCATATTTTATTTAAAAATGTCAATATAAATGCAATACAGGGTTGTCTTTTAAAAAAAAAAATATGTTACTTTAACCCTTTACTCCATGAATATTCATGTAATTCCCAATTATTACAAGGCAGTCCAAAGGACAGCTATATCCCCCACCGCCGCCACCTAAATTAAGACATTGACCTGGGTTTTAACGTGGTTGACATTCAACCTTCCAGTTGTTAAGAAAATAGGACGCAGAAACAAATATAATGGAAACTGAAGGTAAGAACACGACTTTCAAATGTGACCTTGACCTTGAGCCGACATGACTGCCACATGTGTTCTGCACATCATCTCAATTTGGTTAATATTTGACTCAAGTTTTATGAAAATCCTTCAAATGGTTTAGAAGATATGGAGCGGACACGAAATGTAATGGAAATTGAAGATTAAATCACTTGGCCTTCAAATGTGACCTTGACCTTGAGCCGACATGACTGCCACATATGTTCTGCACATTGTCTCAACGTGGTTAACATTTGAGGCAAGTTTCTTGAAAATCCTTCAAGGGGTATAGGAGATAACGAAACTATAATGGAAATTGAAGGTAAGAACACTTGATCTTCAAATGTGACCTTGGCCTTGAGCCGACATGACTGGCACATGTGTTCTGCACATCGTCTCAATTTAGCTAACATTTAACTAAACTTTTATGAAAATCCTTCAAAGGCTTTAGAAGATATGGAGCAGACACGAAAATGTAACGGAAATTAAAGGTTAGAACACTTGACCTTCAAACGTGACCTTGACCTTGAGCCAACATGACTGCCGCATGAGTTCTGCAAATCGTCTCAATTCATTTAACATTTGACTCAAGTTTTATGAAAATCCTTCAAAGGGTTTAGAAGATATGGAGCGGACACGAAACTGTAATGGCAACTGAAGGTTTAAACACTTGACCTTCAAATGTGACCTTGAACTTGAGCCGACATGACTGCCACATATGTTCTGCACATTGTCTTAATTTGGTCAATATTTGACTCAAGCTTTATGAAAATCCTTCAAATGGTTTAGAAGATATGGAGCGGACACGAAATGTAATGGAAATTGAAGATTAAATCACTTGGCCTTCAAATGTGACCTTGACCTTGAGCCGACATGACTGCCACATATGTTCTGCACATTGTTTCAACGTGGTTAACATTTGAGGCAAGTTTCTTGAAAATCCTTCAAGGGGTATAGGAGATAACGAAACTATAATGGAAATTGAAGGTAAGAACACTTGATCTTCAAATGTGACCTTGACCTTGAGCCGACATGACTGGCACATGTGTTCTGCACATCGTCTCAATTTAGCTAACATTTATCTAAACTTTTATGAAAATCCTTCAAAGGCTTTAGAAGATATGGAGCGGACACGAAAATGTAACGGAAATTAAAGGTTAGAACACTTGACCTTCAAACGTGACCTTGACCTTGAGCCAACATGACTGCCGCATGGGTTCTGCACATCGTCTCAATTCATTTAATATTTCATTCAAGTTTTATGAGATTCCTTCAAAGGGTTTAGAAGATATGGGGCGGACACGAAACTGTAATGGCAACTGAAGGTTTAAACACTTGACCTTCAAATGTGACCTTGAACTTGAGCCGACATGACTGCCACATGTGTTCTGCACATCGTCTTAATTTGGTTAACATTTGACTCAAGTTTTATGAAAATCCTTCAAAGGGTTTAGAAGATATGGAGCGGACACAAAAATGCAATGGAAATTGAAGGTTAAAACCCTTGACCTTCAAATGTGACCTTGACCTTGAGCCGACATATCTGCCACATATGTTCTGCACATCGTCTCAACTTGATTAACATTTGAGGCAAGTTTCTTGAAAATCCTTCAAGGGGTATAGGAGATATGGAGCGGACACGAAATTGTTACGGACAGACGGACATCCTAACAAATGGGTAGTTGTGTGACTTTTTCCTTTGATCTTTTCTTGTGGGACTAGTCCCACAAGTAAAACTATTTTTGGCTCTAACTTTGGAATAGAATGATCTGGAAGCTAACCCTAACCCTAACCCTATGTCCCACAACTGGCCAGGTTAATGTCACAAGAAATGGCCAGGTTAATGTCACAAGAGATGGCCAGGTTAATAATTTTACTTGTGCGACTAGTTAGAAAAAGTCACACAACTACCCTTTGGTGAGTGCGGACGGACGGACAGACGGACAGACAGACAGACAGACGAAGGCCATTCCTATAACCCCCCTCCGCTATGCGGTGGGGGATAAAAATGCATTTTACCCAAAACTGCCAGAAAAAGGACTGAGGCTTAACCCTTTCCTTCATATACATTTATGCTTATTCACGCCTTTGCAAATAGAGTAGACCCTGATCAGGATCTGATCTGTTAGCTCATGATTCTACAGTTTTTGCCATGAATATTCATGGAGTAAAGGATTAACCCATTCCAGCATATAGACTCCTTTTGACGCTTCTGTAAAAGTCACTTTGTGAAACCATTGTAATACATAGAGCATTTGCTCCATAGGAGCAAATGCTCTATTTATCACAATGGTTTCAAGTTTAGAAAATTATATGAATTGTGTAGTGTTGAAAGTTTCAACACTACACAATTGTAAAATTTTCCGTTTCAGTGGTAAATGCTCCTTTTCGGTAGATTTGTTCAAAGAGGTTGGATCTAAAAATAGCCTATGAGGGAAAGGGATAATGGAATCCCACAATCTGAGTAAAGTAATGGAAGTCAAAACACCTGTAAAAACGACATCTGGGTATCTTGGATTTGGAGATCCCATCAGACAGGTGTACAGTATCGTGTACAAATCTGCAGTCATCGCCAAACCAACAACCTCGAGATGAGTTGAAATAGCGGCAAAGTGTGCCACCTGTTGCCTGAAATAATGACATGGAATATTATGGCAATGTTGGAGGGATAAATCAAAGGTGCCCGACGCATGCTTGGACTCATTCATGGACCCCCCCCCCCCCCCAAAAAAAAAAAAATGTGATCGAAGCATGTTCAACTGGCCTAAAACTATCTATTTGAACCTAAAACCACTCCGAAAAACGAAAAAAACATGACCCGGAAAAAATTTCCTATCGGGTCTATATATGTATTGAAAGGTATCTAACTACGACAGATCAGCGGCGGAAAATACAACAGTCATGTTTTTCAAAGTCTTACAGCAAAGCCAATTCAACACCGATTTCAATCAGTTTGGTCTTGATCCGTTCCAAATTCCATATGCTAAGCGGCACAATTAGTGCTTTCCTTAAATATTGCTCCGTCTTGTCGCTGCAAGACCGCGAATTTGAAAAAACGCTAGAGCGAAACGATGTGACTCCCGCCAGGATGCATAGACGTATATAGGGGGATCTGTATTCGTTAATCTTTTCAACAAAAACGCGAATTATGGTTAAACACTATCTAAAAACATTCAACTTACCGCAATTAAAACGGTGCTTACCATTTCCAGTCAGCTACGAGGCGCCAGCTTTCTTTCTCCAATTTTCCTTTTGAACGGATGCGACCATTTTGCTGTGACCCGGCTCATAAACTATTCGATATGCAAGTATCCGGGCCACAGCGATTTGGCCACCTCCGTTCAAAACGAAAGTAGGAGAAAGAAAACTGGCGTCTCATAGCAGACTACAAATAGCCAGCACCGTTTTAACTGCGGTAAGTTGAATGTTTTTCGAATGTGTTTCAGCATAATTCGCGGTTTTTCTGAAAAGTTTAACGAATACAGATCCCCCTATATACTTCTATGCATCCTGGCGGGAGTCACATCGTTTCGCTCTAGCGTATTTTCAAATTCGCGGTCTTGCAGCGACAAGACGGAGCAATATTAAAGGAAAACACTAACAGTGTCGCTTAGCATATGGAATCTGGAACGGATCAAGACCAAACTGATTAAAATCGGTGTTGAATTGGCTTTGCTGTAAGACTTTGAAAAACATGACTGTTGTATTTTCCGCCGTTGATCTGTCGTAGTTAGATACCTTTCAATACATATATAGACCCGATAGGAAAAAAAAATCCGGGTCGTGCTTTTCTCGTTTTTCGGAGTGGTTTAAGGTTCAAATAGATAGTTTTATGCTAGTTTAACATACTTCCATCACAATTTTTTTTTTTTGGTGGGGGATGGGGGGTGGGGGGTCCATGGGTGAGTCCAAGCATGCGTCGAGCACCTTTGGGATAAATGAGGTCTACAGTATTAAGAAATCTTTTGAATATCAGAAACTGGTTGACCAAAATGTAGTACAAGTGATCCCAAGGTGTCTCCCAGCTCACAAATTGTAAATTTATGCCAGACTCAATCAAACCAATACCTTTCACTGCATTTTTAACAGTGTTTTTTTTTTTAAATATACATGTATTGTAAAACCATATTAACCTTATACTCAATGAATAGTCATGTAACAGAGGTCCAGATAAGATGCGTAAATCAAAACATTTTGAAGAATAACTCTCCACCAAACCCTATGTTGTGATCACTCTTTGTAATCGCCTCGAAGAGATTCTAAAGAGTAGTCACAACAAAGGTTTTGGTGGCAATTTCAGTATTTCAGTGTGCACCGTTATCTGTTGCTCTGTGTAAGAAATATGGACATCATGAATATGAACACAATACTTTTTCGCCATGGTAGACACTGTAGATTCAGATCTATATCTTGATTCCATAAGCAAACACAGCAGACCTTGATCATGCAGACGGTTCCTACTAGAGCCGTCTGATCTTGGTAAACTCTGTTTGCAAAAACATCACAAAGCTGTCTGAGAAAGGGTTAAAGCAAGTGATTGTCTTCATACTTTAACCTTTTATCTTATAATCAAAACAGAACTGATCCAGATCAGATAGGTTCTGTAGGAGCTGTCTGATCAGAGTCTGCTCTGTTTGTTTATATACATATGTTACAATTTTTATTCTTAAATGCAATGGCAATTTTTGAATTTATCAATTTCCATAATGGTATATAATATACAAATATCGATTTACCCTTCACTCTAAGAATGTTTATGTAAGAAATAATGACATCAGGAATATTGTTTAATTAGATTAATCGTAATTTTAGCTCATAGATACAGGAATATTTTGCAATGGCAGAAACTGTAGAATCAAGTGTACATTATGTCATGATCTAAATATAACAGACCCTGATCAGTCAGCTCCTTAAGGAGCCATCTGATCTGAGTCTAGATCAACAGTTTGCAAAGGCATAGAAAGGCATATTTATGGAGTAAAGGGTTAAGTAAAACGTTATGTTTGGGAAAGGTTATGGTTGGCTTGAAGATTCATTAACCCTTTACTCCGTAAATACGCCTTTCTATGCCTTCGCAAACAGAGTAGACCCAGATCTGAGGGCCCTTGTAGAAGCCGTCTGATCATCAGGGTCTGCTGTTTTCGCTTAAGGTATAATATAGATCTGATTATACAGTTTCTGCTAGGCAGCTTTAGCAAAGATTTCATACATGTTAATAGCTCTATTCCATTCTAAACAAGAGTCACATGTGACACCTACGCTCGTCTGATTTGGTGCTTGTCCAGCTAAAGTGAAACTTTTTAAAAAAAATAAAAGGCCATACCTCCAAATTTTGAAATCAAGAGTTACGGTTCTTCTGTAGGGGCCTTTTCCTTAATGAGATCTACTCACCTATGAAGTTTCATGTGGATACCTCATACTTTTCGAGTAATGAGCTACATTAAAGTTTTTGCATGCCGCTGTCAACGACGCCAATGCATATGACAACCCAGTGATCACTATAGATCTACCTAATCGACGTTTCTTCAAAACAGACGGAGGTAAAAATTAATCCAATTGATATCACAAATATTCATGGCGTAAAGGGTTAAAATTCTCAATTCATGATATTTACATCATAATTAGGAACTGCAATAAGCTCTAGTGACCTGGGCTCTAGTGATAATAACCTCTGCATTTTTTCAGTGTTATCCTCTTTTCGTTGTCAAAAATATGTTCTTGCCAAGTACAGTATGCGCCTTCTCTCGAACCCCACCTGTTTTTCGAACTTTTCAAAGTTTTGTATTTTTAGAACATATGCGCAAGAGCACATTACGTCATCAATTCATGAGTACCGGTGCTTTGTCTGTATACAACACCTCGTAGCTTTAAAAACGAAATATGCGTCATAAACAGATCATTACAGTCTATTTTTCCTTCAGCTATGATAATTATTAAATCAAATCAGAAAAACATAAATTGAAAAGTGTACCAACTTGAAAATGTTTGGCAGTTCTGACACCTTCGTCTAATGCAAAGGTCACATGTCCATGATGAAATCACGTGACTATGATTTTTAATGTTACAGTAAACAATTTCGAAAATAAAAGTTCGAAAAGCAGGTGCTCTTTTTCTGGCCGTCATTTTTGTTTTTGTTATGCAGGTGGTGGGGAACACCGAATTGTTTGGGGATTAACAGATTTGGATAAAAATTACTTAACTACTTCCAGGTATGTATAAAATATTATTTTGAATTTCTGATTCATTATTTTCTTCAATATTCATGATAAACATTTTCTGTTCCTGGTCAAAGATTAAGAGGTTCGAAATACGGTGCGACCACGCATGGATGTTGCAAACACACTTAGACTTGCATGCACATATATTCTAAACCTCTGTACATGGACATGTACCATTTCCCAAGCACAACATTACGGCAAATGATCAACAGACTAATTGAATGAAGTTCAAGTGTGTCAGTAGGTGGTGATGACGGGGATGAGTGCAGATGCTTATATAAATGTGTTGAGGGTGCGTCGCGCAGGTTGGATGTCCATGCTATTGTCATTTTAAAAGTATAAGAGAACGGTGTATAAGAGAAAATCTTCATTGCAATAAATTATACAGTTACGTAATTCCCTCATTAATAAGTCAAAATAGGAAAAACAGCTCACCATTCTCTTTTCAATGCGCCGCCCTTTCCCGAAACTATTTTCGGGTCGTTCTGGCGGGAATTGACAAGATTTCCTACCATGCCTCGGTACCATAACTAGGTGCGATAAATGTAGATGGTCTCTGTTCCGGAATTTTGTTTTAACTTACTTTATTTCCTTATTTTAAGTAAAAGGGATTTGGACTACACGTTTTTATAGCATAAGATATAGTTATCCTATCAGGAGCGTATCTGAATCTGGACAATGTAGCCTAATCTACGCACCGTCCGTGACGATAGGGGTCCAAAGATATAATTATATCTCTTAGGGATTCGAGGAACCCGCCCCACACACGGGATATTTAGAATTGCGTAATTTTGGTATCATTGTTATAAGTAGAGCATTTGCTCCTTTAAGAGTAAATGCTTTGTTTATCACAATTGTTTCAAAAGGTGACCTTTTAGGAGCAAATTTATGCTCTATTATCAGTCACAATGGGTTCAAAAGGTGACTTAAAAATTACCAGAGATGATAGATCTATACGGACATATATTTGTCTCTGTTTTTACAGAGACTTCAATATGGGGAAACGGATTAAGGCTTATATAACAAGACAGAACGTCTGTCAAAATCTATCCCGTTTTACTTTCTTTTTTTCTGCCATCACCAAAAATATTTTCACCTTTCAGATTGATGTTACGCACGTGCGTATAAATGCTAGCTACGCCCATGTCTAAGGCCCATATCTATAGAGCAGGTAAACTAACTCGTGTAGCTCAGAACAGAGTCTATTCAAACAAATGTAGCCAATTACAAGTTTCTCATTTACACTCCAATGGACATAATTTAGCAACACCGCGAGCTTTTTCGGTGTGAAATCGTGATTACTTTACTGGTTTAGAGATAGAATATGTTAAAATTATACGGGGGTGTAGCCAGGGTATTTGACATGTTAAAGCAAGAGCGGGCCAGTGACCCATATCGTAACGGGGTACCGCTGTCTCCCCTAAAAAAATTGAACCTTCTTTGCGATTTTTGATACCATCTGGTGATAGCCTTTCTGTACCTGTGGAATGTTTGCTATCAAATTATTGAAGCATTTTGGCCATGGCTGCCCAGGGCACCGAATGTAAATGGCCGATTTATAATTCAGTGATCAGGGGATAAAATATGAAAGTCGGGAGAATATGTAGATCTATATAGTTCCAGACTATAAAGCTCACCTTTATCTTTACCTTTTTTGCCAGTATTTTTGGGGAAAAGTGTAAGTCAGTGCATGGCCTTGTTAATACAAAGTTATGAAAGTAGGCCTACTAATACATGTATACATATAAAAAATATAGGCCTATCAAGTTATCAACAGAGATTCAGAACCACACCATCACTGACTCATGTGGGCCTATAAAATTGTCTTTTGCATGTTAATACTCAATTAAACTAAATTACAATTTTCTAAATGTTTCATTTTATATATTAATCAAATAAAAAGCATAATTATTGCTAAAAATAATCGCTCGAAGGGTGATGCGCTTTCTTCGCTCGAAGGGTGATGCGCTTTCTATTTATACTGTAAAAGTAATATTTCTGCATTTCTGCATTTACCACTTTTAAACAGTTCTAGCGTAAGTATAGCCCCCCCCCCCCCCACACACACACACACACACACACAAGGTGGAAGGCATATAGCATTGTTCTTGTCCGTACATCCGGCCGTATGTAATATGTCATGCAACCACTGTGTGTCCAACTCCTCATACACCAATGGGAGATTAAAAAAGTGCTTACTTTAAAGGCAATATCGCCAGAAGGGGCACCTGTGTCCTATGGACATTTCTAGTTCTCTTAAACCACTGAATGGAATTCGACAACAGGAATAATGCTTAGATAGACCTATATCAAAGTTAGTTAAATGGTCTTGGGAATCTGTATACGTATTCTCATCTAAGCTAAAACTGTATATCAGTGAACAGTTTCTCTCTTAAATTGTGAAGATGCTCGTAAAGAAGGAAATGTTTGCTCCGTCCATTTTTACAAGCATGGTTTGGCGGTGATCATTTTTGCAAAACCAAAAGCTTTCAGAAAGAACCTTGGTATGAAGATACATTGTAGTTATAGAGAAGCATGGTTTGGCGGTGATCATTTTTGCAAAACCACGGAGTTTTGTAACTTGTTTTTCATTTAAAAACGTGTTTGACTAAGAGAACAATCTCGACAGAGGTAGGCCCCCGTGCCCTATTCTAATTCTTTTACTATTTTACTACATTTGTATAAAGAAAATATTGTTGTATGCTTCGTTAAAAGGTCGCCTTTCTGTGGAATTGGTATCGGAAGCAATTCCAAGGCATCAGTTCTATGAAAATCATAACCAGTGAATCAAAAGGACGCATATAATAAGCGTGTTTTGTGGATATTGAATTAAACATTTGTTAGCCCAGAGATAGTGCTAGTACTTCCCCATTTCAGTCTATATACAGGTATAAATACATATGATATGAAACCGAGGGAAATATGGAGTGCATTATAATAGTGTCATGTATTCGATGTGTACAGTAGAACCCCTCTGAATCGGAATTCTAGAAGAAAAGAATTCAGATAATTTTAAGACACGTTTAAAGCAAAGTTATCCTTTTATGAAATGTCTGTGACCACTTAAAGCAGATTGAAAGTAAGGCACAGTCTTCTTTTACTTTCAGCCTGCTTTAATATACCACATGCACATGATAGGGTGTATAAAATATATATTGTGGTATAAGTTCATGACTTTATAAATTTGAACAATTGAAATAACCCTTTTCTTATTGAATAATATTAATAAGCTCTGACCACTTTGAATATTTTATTGAATAGACTTCAATATTGGCATATGAAAAATAAAATGTATTGCAGAAAATTTAGAGATTTCATAATCAACTAGCAAACAGAGTAGACCCTGTAGGAGCTACCTGATCTGGGTCTATTCTGTTAGCAAAGGCATTGAAAGGTGCATGTATCGGGAAAAATTTTAATTGCCTAAAAAGATGTATTTATGGTGGAATATGTAATTTTTAAAATATTTATTGTTTTCAGATTCACTGATGTTGTTACTAAGTGGCCCGGCTCACAGCATGATTCTTCAATTTTTGAGTCCTGTAGCCTGAAAAATGATTTTCTAGACAGAGCAGATAAAGGGTGGCTCCTTGGAGATTCAGGATACCCCCTGCGACGGTATCTAATTACACCAAAGCCCAATCCCAATACTGAGGCTGAAGAACGCTTCAATAATGCCCACAGTAAGACAAGACTAGTGGTGGAGAGAGCGTTTGGCATACTCAAGTCACGTTTTAGGTACAGTATGAATAATTTTATACACATTTTGTATAATCTACATGTATATAGTTATACATGTACAGTAAAACCTCACAATTACAACCACAACATTAATGTAATTACTTGGTAATTTATTTATTATAAGACAGGAGCTTTCTGACTTTTAATTTTACCTTGCTTTAAGCAGTGCCACCTGTCTTTCTCACATTGAGATAAGTAAAATAGACATACCCTGAGGTCTGTTTTCAGTCAAACTTTCTACAGATGAACTGGCTATGGGTTTTTCTTCATCCCTATCTGTAATGGGACAGAATTTTAGATTAGATATTTGAATAAACTAATAGAACTACAGTCAAACCTGTCTTAAGCGACCATGTTATGAAGAAGCATAGTGAACATAAAAGGCAGGTTATAGCGTAATGCATTAAGCTATAACCTGCCTTTAATGTTCGTATATGCTTCCAAAAAGTATGGTCGCTTAAGACAGGTTTGACTGTAATTATATATAGTCTTTCTTTTGTACATTTCAAATAAAAATTACCATTAACATTCACTCATATATTGGTTGGTTTGTGATCACTATATTCCCTTCAAGATTCTTCTTCTGCTTCTCTCTCTCTCTCTCTCTTCTCTCTCTCTCCCCTCTCTTTCTTTCTATCTCTCTCTCAAAAAAAATAATTTAAAAAAAAAAGGAAATAATATATAATTTTTTTTTGAATGTTACTCACCAATGGCAAAGGTGTCCACACCACCCTCTATGCCTTCCATGACAACCTCTTTTAATACACCCACAATCTGAAATTATTCAGGGTATGTATTTTATATCATGCATGCCAAAAATGGGGGAAGAGTGTTAACTATTTTATAAACAAATATTATTTATTTATAAATAAGAAAGTGCAATAACGAAAATCTATATAAATGTATGAAATAATGAACATGTAAATTAAAAATTAAAGAAAATATAGGTTATATTAGAAGAAACCTAAATACAGCATGTATATCAAGATATAAATAGCTAATAATCAATAATCACAATGACAGTGTTTATGGTACAATTCACAACTAAGAGACATTAAAAAGTTAACATATGTTTAGATCTATATCCAAATAAAAATTATATTAGATCTTAAAACATTTTATTTACAATATCAGAAATATATATATTGCAGAGAATTTACAAACCATTTCCTCCCACTCTTTCAAATGAGAAGGTGAAGGTCCACCGCCAGTCTGTTTCAGTTGTCTCCTTCTCTCTCTCTCCTTCTTCTTGGTCTGAGATTTTACATCAGCCCATTTTTTCTTCACTTCATCCACTGATCGTGGGATCATACTGGTAGCGTTTACACTAAAACAATAAAGAGGGTTTTTTTTTTTTTTTTTTTTTATTTCTTTCAATTAACAATACCCATTCATGTCAGTAACTTTTTTTCCTTTGTGTGTAACATGGGGAGAAAAATATGCAGCCAGACCAGGACTCGAACCCAGGACAATCGCTTAGAGGGCATGTACTCTACTGACTTAGTCACCAGACCGCTTTCACAAATATCTCACCATTTAACCTCAACCCGGCTACACATACACCCTCTACACAAGATATCATCCCGAAAAAAATTACTCAAAGAACGTTCCACAACTTTTTTAATATATCCTATTAAATCTCAGAAAGGTTGTAAATTTACATTAGGCGCCGAATGTAAGAAGGTGAGAAAAATATGTAGTCAGACAGAGACTCGAACCAGGGACCCTTCGCTTATAAGGCGAGTCCTCTACTGACTGAGCCACCAGACCACTTACACAAATCTCTCACAATTTTACTATAAACTCAACCCGACTAGATGTGCAGCACATTTAAAATTTACAAGGCTTAACAGATGGGCCAGATACGAAAAAGTGAAGATTACTGTACAAAATACCCGTTTAATAGAATTAGTTAGAGATCTATCTCTAGAGAACTAATTTTGACACTAAAGTAAAAGTTTAGTTTTATAATATTTCATTGATCCAATATAGTTACTTTGTATGTATAAACAGTATATAATTATAACAATAATGGCAAATCAATACATCAAATAGACTATCATATTCACAAAATTAATGCGAAAGGAGTGACCCTAATACCGGTGTAGATCTATACCGGTTACCGGTGTAGTCTGAACATTCGAAATATTGATTTTACAATTAAGGATTTCACAATTTGTTATGACAATAGTTGACATTTTATCAATGAATCAAAAGTGTTGGTAGATCTAATTAACTTTTTCAATGAAAGTGCACTATTTCCAAAACAAAAATCCTTATTTTTTTTTGGGGGGGGGGGGGAAAAGCACATTGTTAAATTTAGATTACATCTACACCTCTTTGGGGCGGGGGAGAAAGGCACATTGTTAAATTTAGATTACATCTACACCTCTTTAGATCTACTTTTATTTAATTCATAGGTGCCAGTATTGTGGGGGGAAAAAATGGAAATAATTTTTCCTCCTATTTATATATAGAATCTACATCTACGTCTAGATGTCTAGATGTAGACCTATATATAAATAGGGAGAAAATATTTCGACTAGATCTAGATCTATACTCACCTGTGTTTTAAATTACAAAAAACTTAGAAGTATAAAGTGTAAATCTATTTGTTTCATGAAAAAACAGTAAAATCCCCGTCGTGTAAAAGACTTTATAGGATTCTACCACGTACATATTCAGATTCAGAAAATCGTACCGAGTTAATCAAAATGAACATTTAGCCCGAAAATGGGTTTGAAATAAATTTAAGATCGACAACATAACTGGGTAACCAACTATAGCCTATACCTTTCCATTATGGATTCCCATCCTCGACTCTTATCTAAGGACGTCAGAGTGGAAGAAAACTTTCCTTCCAGCATATGAAGCCTTTCTACCGTTGCGCATACTAAGGTTTGCGTCTCACTATCGCTCCAGTTAGCTTTTCTTGCTTTCGACATTTTTAGACGTCTGCAAAATGGTTTCTCGTCGGTCCGTGACTCTACCGGATGTTTGTATTCTAAGAAAATTTCGCGCCTCCAGCGACGAGAGATTTCCGTTGCTATGAGGCAATCTTACCTCCTTTGTGAAGAGGACTTACGAATTTGCCGCTGCGAAAGTTCGCAAGTGCCCTTCGTACGAACGTGTTTATGAAACACTCTTAACTTTTTTCGTACGAACTTCGTAAGTGACATTCGTAGATTTAAGAAGTTCGTACGTTACGAAGTTTTATGAAACGGGCCCCTAGGTGGCTATACTTAATGCAGGGTGAAAGTCATGCAGAAAGCTCCTCAAGGAGCTTTCTGCATAACTTTCACCTTGCATTAAACTGCCACCTGTCTACAAAACCGATATTTATACTGAATTGAGCGTGCAGTTTAGAGGGGTTTTACTGTAATTATGTCTTTACTAGTTTCGAAATGACAATTCACTCTTTGCTGCACCCAGTCGTAGACAAATTCAGTCGAATCTAATGTGTGACACGACTGTAGCCTCAGCTCAAAATGAACTACCGGTATATAGGCTATCGGAAATTCCCGACCCCATCCATATAAGCAATGACAAAAAAACAATAATGTTTCTAAAAAAGGTTCAGACCAGCAACCCCTATTTGTTTTATAGGCAAAGGGAGACAAGAAGACGGACAAAGACAGATCAAGAGAAACAGTTGTCCCTGTTTAAACTATAGAAATACTGAAGAGCAACATATTAATTTGGTTTAACCAATTACATGTACTCCATAAATACGCCTTTCTACACATTTGCAAACAGTATAGACCCAGATCAGACAGCTCCTGTAGGAGCCGTCTGGTCACAGATTCTGCTCCGTTTGCTTATGATATAATATAGAGATGAGTCTACAGTTTCTATCATACCCAATCATTCTAATTAGTATTGATGACATCATCGTTACTTACATGGATATTCATGGAGTAAATGGGCAATATAGGCCTATTCCCGTATACATACATGTATACTCAATTATTGCTACTAGTATATCTTGCATGACTCCAGCCATTATGAAAATGAAATAAAAGTAAACAGTGGAGGATCAGGTCTGCAACATATAAATCTTTCCTTCATATAAACGTGTTTTCAAGTATTTGCAGAGTAGACCCAGATAGACCTATAGGATCCGTCTGATCAGGTCTGCTCTGTTTGCTAGTGGAAATTCTCTGTTTCTACAATGCTTTACCATCCACATTTCATGATAACTATATTGTCAATGAATATTCAGTAGGTACTGATTTTGTCTGAAATTTGGAATAAACATAGAACAGGGAAAGGGATATACAAACAGAAGAGACCCTAGACCAACAGGTGCCATATGATCTGTCGGATCGTGTGTGTGTGTGTGTGTGTGTGTGTGGGGGGGTCTTCTCTGTTTATAAGGGAATGAAACGACGGAATTATCAAGTTTCGTAGTTTTGTTGTAAATTAGATTAAAGTTTTTGCTTTGTTTTAAAACGATAGTAAAATACATGTGCACAAGTATAGTTTAACCAAGGGAGGTAATCAATTTAATACTTTACTCCATACAGACGCTTTTTAACATATTTGCAAACAGAGCAGACTTAACAAGGTCTGCTTAAGAAATAATATTAGAACTGATACTAGTGTCTGTCAGGGCCAAAACTGTCCGCGCTCATATGTCTTTACAAAAATATCCATATTCTTGTGGAGTAAAAGTTAGAGCTACCCTGGCGGTAAATTGAAATCGACTTCTATCCACGTTCACTCCCATAGCATAGATCTATGTAATTTATATACTTATCTATATGCACGTATACTTAAACTCTATCTCTCATATAAATGCCCTTTCACAAACAGAGTAGACCCAGATCAGACGGATACTGTAGGCGCCATCTGATCGGGTCTGCTTATAAAAAGATCTGATTCTAGCCTCTGCTACGGTTATATTTCCCGTTAATAATGGGGTCCACAAAAGCTTATTAATAATCACAGTCATTATTTCTCATATGAATATTCATAAGGTAAAGGTTTAAATCGATTTACATGGTAGACTCACAGGTAGTTGAGTTTACTGTAAAGTTTCTTTTAATCCTTTCCATGTTCTATATATATTACAATTTTCACCACCTACTGAAAGAAATATGGAAGATGAAACATTGTAGCCATTTTAGAAACTAAAGAAAAAGATCTCTATAAAACTCCATCAGCAAACAGAGCAGACCCTGATCAGACGGCTCCTATAGGAGATGTCTGATCTGGCTCTACTCTGTTTGCAAATGTGTGAAAATGAGTTTATATGAAGGAAAGGGTTAAGCTACAACACTAGAGCAGCCGACAGGCAGAAAGACAAACAACCCCATTTTAGTATGTGTATACAGTAAAACCCCGATAACCCGAGCATTCAATTTAGTATAAATATTGGCCTTGGAGACTGGTGACAGCTTAATGCAGGGTAAAACTCACGCAGAAAGCTCCTCTAGGAGCCTAAAAGTATCTGAATTCCCCATTACTAGAATTTCAGTTTAGAGGGGTTCTACTGTACCTACAATGATTTTACAATGTACATGTATTGTAATCAAGGAATGAAACATAAAACACAAGAAATTATCATGCTTTGTTTTATTTATTGATAGGTAACAATATATGCATAATCTTTTTAAATGTCATCATAAAATATATGTCGTGGTGAGTAAATTTTGTACCCTTTTACAGCAGAACTATATTTCTACACTACAAAGATAACATGTCTGTATTTTCAATTCCGTTTTCAAAACCCTTACTTTCATCTAGTCAATATCCCTTGTTTAACCATTTACTCCATTTCTATGCCTTTCAAACAGAGTAGACCCAGATCAGACGGCTCCTGTAGGAGCTGTCTGATCAGGGTCTGCCCTGTTTGCTTATGAAATAATATAGATATTACACTACAGTTTCTACCATTGTCAAAATTTCTTGTGTTCATATACCATTATAAAAATAACTCTAATTAATATTCATGATGTCGTTATCTCTTACATGAATATTCATGGAGTAAAGGGTTAATCCAATAATGTGCCTCCCTTTGAGCCCCCCATATTAACTGAAATTTTGGTTTTAAAACAATTGCGCTAAACAGTTGTTGATTTCAGTTGTGCTATGCTGTATGTTTGAGCTTTTTGGCATGTTCCAAACTGTGTAGACACAGAGCAGCCATCATGAATATTGCAGTATCTGACAAGAGTCTCTGATGTTTGTCTAGTTGGCTGTTGAAATACTACAAATATTGCTGTGTAAAACCATTAACCCGTTACTCTATAAATATGCCTTTCTACACCTTTGCAACCAGAGACGACCCAGGTCAGACGGTTCCTATAGGAGCCATCTGATCATGGTCTGCTCTGTTTACTTATGGAATAATATTCATGTAGTTCTGATTCTAAAGTTTCTGCTATAGCAAACATTTAAAATGTTCATGTGCCATTATGAAAAACAATCTAATTAATATTCACGGGATCATTATTTCTTACATGAATATTCATAGAGTAAAAGGTTAAATTAAAATGAAACATTAAAGCTTATCCTCACTTGCTGTTCAGCCATAGCACATTTACTCCACCACAAATGCTTCTTATGTAATGTATTAAAATATAACTACAGGTATGTCTGTTTACAAAGACTACATGGAAATACTTTCCAAACAATATGTGTACAGTATATGTGTAAAAACATAAGTATTGCAAAAATAACATTTCCTCTATTGGTCCTCCGGCGATACAACAGAAATTATATGAACTGCCTAACAAGACAAGATGCTTTCGTTGGTTTACAAACAGTATAGACCAATAACATGTAGTGTTTAATCAAGAGGTACACTGTTTTAAAGTTCATCAGTATTTTCTGCCCCTCTGAATGTTGAATACTTAAAATTGAGTGACCCATCAATGTTTAACCCTTTCCCTGTTCTATGTTTATTTGAAATTTCAAAATTTCAATACCTATTGAATATTCATGAATAAAGTAGTTATAATGAAATATGGAAGGTGGAACTGTTTAGCCATTTTAGAAAGTAAATAAACAGATCTTTCAAATTCCATCAGCAAACAGAGCAGACCCTGATCAGACGGATCCTCTAGGAGCCGTCTGATCTGGGTCTACTCTGTTTGCAAATGCGTGAAAACACGTTTATATTAGGGAAAGGGTTAACTATAGAGTCTATTGCATATGAAAGGTATATGTTTTTCAGTATGCTAGAAGACTGTATGACATACAGTGTATAACCTGATCAGTGGGCTCCTCTAGCTACCCTCTGATATAGTTCTACATTACAAACACTATGCTAACACCAGTGCACTTGTATCCCATACCCAAAGGGCTATTATCCAACTTAACAAACAGTGTAGATCCTGATTAGATGCTGTTCTGACCCTATCCGTTTGTAAATCAGTTTAGGTATCTTTCCTAGAGGCCTAGCTCATACATCTATACTGGAATGGTACAGGCAATACATGCATTTCTGATAAAACCAAAAAAATTTACATTCAAAACACTCATTTTACTCTATGGATGCCAAGTAATTGCCATCTGCAAACAATACAATCTGCATACACTGCCATCTGATGCAATTTCTGAAAGTTATGTTTTCTTTCATTCACAAAACAGTTTGGATCCTGAATAACTCATCATTTCATCAGGATCTAAATTGTTTGCACCGATAGTTACGACTTTGCCACTAGCATGCAAAGAGTTAAGTATTCCTGCAGATGATTATTAACACAATGAGTTTTCTACATGAGTTTCAAGTTGTTTTAATGTTAACATGGGAAACTGATATATTTGCTGTAATGCAAAATGTGTATGGAAGACAATTATCAATGTCAGTTTTAAGTACAAAGTAGTAGCATTATTCGTTAGAACAGAAAAAACAGGTACAAATGTATGTGTTTCTATAGTAATCATTTCAAATAAAGCTTTATAAATAGCAATCTTGTACCTACTCCCTCATATTCGCTCCTTTTGATGCCTCATTTTTTGAAACCACTGTGATAAATAGAGCATTTGCTCCATAGGAGCAAATGCTCTATTTATCACAATGGTTTCAATACTGCACAATTCTAAAACTTACCTTTATTTCTATTAAATGCTCCTTTTCAGAAGAATTATTCAAAGAGTGTGGGTCTAAAAATAACTTATGAGGGAATGATACAAAGAGTGTAGACCTAGGCCAGCAGCATCTAAGATGTCTGACCAAAATCTAGACTGTATGAAAGTTATCATCCTCGGACAAAAACCAATAATGGAATGTATCCAACAATATATAAAACATGAGCATTGTTACAGCAATAAGAACATTAGCAACCAGTTTAGACATAGACCAGCAACCACAAAGAAATGTAGTGTCCGACAATGACCTATACTGTAACAATCAGCTGTTTTTAACTCTTACAATGCGGGAACAAAGTTAACCCTTACAGTGCAGGACACGAGTCACTAATGTCCTTTACAAACTGTGCAGACCCAGATGAGAGGGCTCGTAAAGGAGCCCTCTCATCTGGGTTTGCACTTTTTGTCATGTTACACTTTTCTTTAGAAAAATCCTTAAATATTCCCCTTAAGCTTAACCTGACTGAATTCTGGAAAAGTCTAGCCTTTGAAAACAGTGTAGACCCTTATCAGAGGCTCTCTGACCAGCATCTGCACTGCTTGCCATATTTTACATTTTATGGAAAAATCACTCCTCCAGATTATGCACGAGATGGTCCAATTTCAAATCTGTATCTTTTAGGCTTTGCAAACCATGCAGACCTGTACCAGCTGTCATAATCAAAGGCCCATCATCTAAACAAGTCCACACAGTTCAATGTTATTGCTAGTCTAGGTCTAAACATTTTACCAAAAACAGCAGAAATGTTTACTCTTAACTAGCTCTATGTCGGTACTATGTGACAGTTGGAGTGTGTCTTTGAAAATGACTATTTTTAAGACTAAAACTTATGAGTGAAAAGCTATACTTAAAATTCTAAGTGTTAAATGATCGTTTTCATTTGAATGATGTAAAACAAAATATTGCAGCTATCCCATCAAGTGTTTTACCAACAAGTTCTGTGACACCTGACCAGCCTTACATAGAATTTGATCATGTGCAGTGATCTTCTGAGCAGGAGTTACTTGTTTATTAAAACACAGTATGAGTAGATGAGTGTGTAAACTGGATTGTACTACTCCACAACACAATGTTAACTCTTTGATTCATACAAATGATTTTTCACGCCTTTGCTAACAGAGTAGATCAAGATGAGATAAGCACGTTCAATAAGTGCTGACTGCAAATACCTGTCACATGTGTAACATTTGAAAAGTAAATATACATGTACTGTAAAACTCCGCTAATGCGACCACCTAAAAGAGGTATAATTCTGATTGCTAGATGCAAGTAGTAGCTTAAAGCAGGACAAAACTAATGCAAAAAGCTCCTAGAGGAGCTTTCTCCATTACTTTTGTCCTGCATTAATTTTAAGCAACCACCTGCTTATAAAGACACCCATGTTTATTCATAAAGTGGTCGCATTAGAAGAGGTTCTACTGTATCTTCAAATATTTTGGAATCTGATGATCTGTGAAGTTACTTGACATCTCAGATATAGATTTCATGGAAAGCTGAAGTGAATCACCAGTGTATGACATACAGACGTCCAGTTAAGACACGTAAATTTAAACATTTTCAAGAATAGCTCCTTTATTTCTCCACCAAACCCTATACTGTGACCATTCTTTAGTATCGTCTTTTCGCAATGAGTTTAAAGAGTGGTCACAGTAAAGGGTTTAGTGGAAAAATGACAACTTTAGTACATGTATTGGGTACGCACCTTTATCTGTAGCTCTGTACATATTCTTGATCGGTCAACACACATGTATACAATGTAAAAGTATACATTCCAATAAAATATATCTTATACACTGTAAGGATATCTTTGTTTAACTCGTTACTCCATGAATATTCAGGCAAGAAATAGTGACATCATGAATATTAATTAGGTTAATTGTTAAAAATAAAGCACATGGACATTGGATATTTGGCCCATGTCAGAAACTTTATAATCATATCTATATTATTTCATAAGCAAACAGAGCAGACCATGATTAGATGGCTCCTACAGGAACTGTCTGATCTGGGTCTACTTTGTTTGCAAAGGCATTAACGAACATATTTATGGAGTAGAGGGTTAAGGTGTTTGAAAACTGTTTTAGGATGCTTATTTTTAAAAAATCAATTCATATACATGTATTACTTTTGTAAAAACAGTGCAAGTTTTTTATAGGTACTTATGAGTTTACAAGATCATGTATAAAACCACATGTACATGTATATAAATATGATACTCAGTTACAAAACTATCAATGTATTGTATATGATTAATATGTAAAAATGTATTTCGTCTTTCTGGACATGTCAAATGCACAAAATAAATCTATATCGCAACCAGGAAAATTTGTTTTGTTTATATCTTATGCAACCACTTTCTGGATTTTTTTTTATTTCTTTTTAAAACAACAGATTCTGATCTAAACTCAAAGAAATTTCAGACTAGGTTGAATTTTAAAAAAAACAAACAGACTTTTTAAAAACAAAATTCCAAACTTGAATTGAGAAAATATTTGAGACATTATTTGTTGTGTTTATGAACTTCAATGTTCTAAAGATCTTCCTCAAATTTATATTGGTGTATTTTAGACCTCCTAACGGCGTCTCCAACCTATGATAAAACCAATGAAGTTTGTAAGATCCCCTTTGCTAAACAAGAGGGCCAGAATGGCCCTGAAGCGCTCACCAGACAATCAGAGGAGAAGCTTTTCAAAGTTTTAACTATATGTTTCTTTAGAAAACTAGCCTGCCCTGGGATTGGGCTAATTTTGACCCAAGAGGCACAATTTATATAACTTTTGTAGAGGACCTGGACATGGTGCTATGTGCCAAATATGAAAGCTGAGAACCTTCCAGTATCAGAGAAAAAGATTTTCAAGTTTTCACTATATGTTTCTGTTGAAAATTGGCTACCCCTGGGGCGGGTCCAATTTTCACCCCTGGGGCATAATTTATATACCTTTTGCAGAGGACCTGAACATAATGATACGTGCAAAGTATGAAGGCTGAGAACAACCCAGTTTCCAAGAAGAAGATATTCAAAGATTTCACTATTTGTTTCTATTGAAAACTGCCCACCCCTGGAGCGGGCAAATTTTGACCCCCGGGCCATAATTTATATAACTTTTGTAGAGGACCTGAACATGATGCAATGTGCCAAATATGAAAGCTGAGAGCCTTCCAGTTTCAGAGAAGAAGAATTTCAAAGATTTCACTATTTGTTTCTATTTAAAACTGCCCACCCCTGGGGCGGGGCCAATTTTGACCCAAGGGCCATAATTTATATAACTTTTGTAGAGCACCTGAACATGATGCTCTGTGCCAAATATGAAAGCTGAGAGCCTTCCAGTTTCAGAGAAGAAGATTTTCAAAGAGTTCACTATTTGTTTCTATTGAAAACTGTCCATCCTGGGGTGGGGCCAATTTTGACCCTAGGGACATAATTTATATAACTTTTGTAGAGGACCTAAACATGATGCTCTGTGCCAAATATGAAGGTTAAGAGCGTTCCAGTCTCAGAGGAGAAGATTTTCAAAGATTTCACTATTTGTTTCTATTGAAAACTGCCCGCCCCTGGGGCAGGGCCAATTTTGACCCCCGGGCCATAATTTATAAAACTTTTGTAGAGGACCTGTACATAATGCTATGTGCCAAATATGAAAGCTGAGAGCCTTCCAGTTTCAGAGAAGAAGAATTTCAAAGATTTCACTATTTGTTTCAATTGAAAACTGCCCCCTCCCCTGGGGCGGGGCCAATTTTGACCCCAGGGCCATAATTTATATAACTTTTGTAGAGCACCTGTACATAATGCTATGTGCCAAATAAGAAAGCTGAGAGCCTTCCAGTTTCAGAGAAGAAGATTTTCAAAGATTTCACTATTTGTTTCTATTCAAAACTGCCCACCCCTGGGGCGGGGCCAATTTTGACCCTAGGGCCATAATTTATATAACTTTTGTAGTGGACCTGAACATGGAGCTATGTGCCAAATATGAAAGCCGAGAGCCTTCCAGTTTCAGAGAAGAAGATTTTCAAAGATTTCACTATTTGTTTCTATTGAAAACTGCCCACCCCTGGGGCGGGGCCAATTTTGACCCCAGGGCCATAATTTATATAACTTTTGTAGAGCACCTGAACATGATGCTCTGTGCCAAATATGAAAGCTGAGAACCTTCCAGTTTCAGAGAAGAAGATTTTCACAGATTTCACTATTTGTTTCTATTGAAAACTGCCCACCCTGGGGCGGGGCCAATTTTGACCCTAGGGCCATAATTTATATAACTTTTGTAGTGGACCTGAACATGATGCTATGTGCCAAATATGAAAGCTGAGAGCCTTCCAGTTTCAGAGAAGAAGATTTTCAAAGATTTCACTATTTGTTTCTATTGAAAACTGCCCACCCCTGGGGCGGGGCCAATTTTGACCCCAGGGGCATAATTTATATAACTTTTGTAGAGGACCTGAACATGATGCTATGTGCCAAATATGAAAGCTGAGAGCCTTCTGGTTTCAGAGGAGAAGATTTTCAAAGTTTTACTATATGTTTCTATTGAAAACATGGAACCCCTGGGGCGGGGCCAATTTTGACCCCAGGGCCATAATTTATATAACTTTTGTAGAGGACCTAAAGATGATACTATGTGCCAAAGATGAAAGCTGAGAACCCTGTAGATTCAGAGGAGAAGATTTTTAAAGGTTCAAATTGTTGACGACGCACGACGCACGACGGACGACGCACGCCGACGGACGACGGACATCAGGCAATCACAAAAGCTCACCCTGAGCACTTTGTGCTCTGGTGAGCTAAAAATGTATAGAGGCAAAAAGTGAATATCCATGTTATGATAAAATGAAACTGTAAAATTAGGCCATTGACTCGATCGGTTCTAGGCCTTACAAATCAATACAGGCACGACTAACTACTAGACTTAGAAGTTGATAAATGCCATTCATATGAAAACATACCAAAATATCATGAGTTGCCTCATGAGAAAGAGTGTCTTTTGAGCTATTAACCCATTCCCTCATATTGACCCCTCTGTAAAAGTCACTTTTTGAAACCATTGTGATAAATAGAGCATTTGCTCCATAGGAGCAAAGGCTCTATTTATCACAGTGGTTTCAAAACTACACAATTTTAAACTTTCCCTTTTTTTCGAAAATTTTCTCCATTTCAGTAGATTTATTCCAAGAGGTGGAGTCTAAAAATAGCCTGTGAGGTAATGGGTGTAAGAACAGTCTATGAGGCAATGGGTTAAAGGATAAAATGTAGACCAAGACCAGCATAGACACTGTCGTTAAACTGGGCTTTAAACCGAAAATGTCTCAACATCTGGAGTCTCTTGTCTGGCCTATCAAACAGTGGAGACCCTGATCAACCATCACATCAAACACCCAGTAGCTGTTCTTGGTCTACACCATTTCTCAATATGTGGCCCATATGTGAAAATAGTAAATAACTGAATATAAACATTTATCAAACAGTATTGTTTTTGTACAAAATATGTGTGTCACATACAGTCATATATAAATACATATACAAATATGGCAAATGTCCATTCTTAATACATATATACAGTAAAACTCCTCTAAAGTGACAACAAAAAAGAGCTCTACTTCTGGGTGCTAAATGCAGGTAGTTGCTTAATGCAGAGTGAAAGTTCTGCAGAAAGCTCCTGCAAGAGCTGTCCGCAATTCTTTTTCGGCTTGCATTAAGCAACCACTTGCTTTCAAAAACCTATTTGTGTATTCATAATGTGGTCACTTTTGAGGGGTGTTGCTGTATACAAAATATATGCTGTATATTCCAGACACAAATCTGTAGTCATTCTCACTTTTCCAATTTTAAAAGTTACATGAAATACAACCATACAAACAAAATTCTTAAATTTCCAAATATTGCTATAACCCTTTGAAAGCAGGAAACGAGTGAATTTGCGCTTGCAAACCCAGCAGACCCAGATCAGAATCAGGGACTGTACTGTTTGTCATTAAAATCCTCTCAGCAAAGTCTTCCTTTTCATACTATATGTATATGGAGTCTACTATTTAGCAGTTATAAAACATTCTAATTTAACCCGTTACTCCATAAATACACCTTTCTACAGATGTGCAAACAGAGTAGACCCTGATCAGATGGCCCCTATAGGAGCCATCTGATCAGGGTCTACTTTGTCTGTTTATAGAGTAATACAGACACTATTCTACAGTTTCTGCTTTGACAATTTTTTTTTAATATTTCATGTATGACATTTTCAAAATTAATTATTTATCTAATTAATTATTCATGATGTCATCATTTCTTTCATGAATATTCATGAATTAAAGGGATAACAAAAAGGTGTATCCATGGAGATAAACATCTTTTCAGCAAAGGTGTCCCTTTCATACTACATGTATATGGACTCTACTTCTGACCAGCTATCGAACATTCCATTTATTTAATTCAGCATCATCTAGGAGCCCTCTGCCCTGGATCAACAGTGTTTTCAAATGCCAGTACACATGCTCCCACATTCAAAGAGTTAAAGATCAGGCCTGTAGAAAGGTTTGTTTTTATTAACATACATTCACACCCCAGTTATGGCACATGCATTAACAGTTATACAGGTATGGTATCATATATAAAATACTGAGTAGAAATATACACATATACAAACAAAATGTATGTTTAAAATAGTATAGGCATTTCCATCAATTGAATTTAATCTAACCAAAGTCACTCTGGTGAGTAAAACATTCTATAACATTACTCCATAAAACATGAACTAATTACTTTGTTTTGAGTATGTAGGCAAATGACAATTTCCAGAGTACAGCAAACTGATTTGTCCAGAACATGTGGCACTCTAATTCTAAGTAAAAATGTACTGAAGAACCAATTTAACCCTTTCCTCCATAAATACACCTTTCTACGCTACACTTTTTGAAACCATTGTGATAAATAGAGCATTTGCTCCTTTAGGAGCAAATGCTCTATTTATTACAATGGTTTCAAACTACAAAATTCTAAAAAAAATCCTTTTCTCTAGTAAATGCTACTTTTGGGTAGATTCATTCAAAGAGGTTGGGTCTAAAAATAGCCTATGGAGGAAAGGGTTAAGAAATATAAACAGAGCTCTTGACCCTTTACTTCATGGACATTCATGTAAAAATATGATATCATTAATATCAACCCTTTCAACCTAGGACACACATGCAATGTCACTTGCAAACAGTGTAGACCCAGATCAGAGGGTTCCTAAAGGAGCCCTCTGATCTGGGTCTTCTCTGTTTGTCATTTAAAATCCTCTAGCAAGTTTAGGCCTTTCATACTGTGTTGACTCCATACAGTTTTTACCAATACGAAAATATTTACGTGTATATTTGTCATTAAAACCATTCAGCTAATAAATATTCATGATATCATTATTTCTTACATGAATAATCAACATGAAAAGGGTTATACAAACTATAAAAACAAAATAATTTTGCCTGGACAAAGTATTAGCTGTGTTATCATTGCTTGCTACATAAACGGCTAAATAGAAGTTCTTAACAACAAAACAACAAATCCCCTGAGCATAGCAAATAATTGTAGTGGAATGTGAATGGAAGACAGATTAACAAAAAGTACTATCTACTAAATCTATAACACTCTTTAACCCATTACCTCATAGGCTATTTTTAGATACAACATCTTTGAATAAATCTACCTAAAAGGAGCATTAACTAGAGAAGAGGAAACTTTTAGAATTTTGTAGTTTGAAACCAGTGATAAATTTGCTCCTATAGGAGTAAATGCTCTATTAATCACAACGTTTTCACAAAGTGATTTCTACGGAGTCGTCAATGAGGGAATGGGTCAATCCTTTACTCCATAAATATGCCTCTCTACACTTTTGCAAACAGAGTAGAAAAAAATCTGAAGGCTCCTGTAGGAGCCATCTGATCAGGATCTGCTCTGTTTGCTGTTGGATTTATATAGCTCTGATCTTAGTTTTTGTCAAAGCAAAAAATAAACCTTTTTCATAGTGAAGTGACAAATTCTTGCATAAATGTTCATTAGGGAAAGCGCTAAAGTTAAAACATGATCGTTAATTTTTCTCTCTGTACTCCCCTGAAAATACAACCAACAAACATCATCACACATGTCAGTTTTAATCCTGGCCAATGCTGTGTAATATAGTGCTTCATCTGGATACGAACCGTTTGTTTGTGATACAAAATCATTACATAGTTTTTTTTGCAATGTAATTCGATAACATTTTACAATTCTGTTGTCTTCCATTCATCCATGTCATCATGATCAGATAGATCTTCAATAGAGTCCTGGACGTGATTTTTACATTTTTAATGTAAACTGTGCTGTCAAAGATTTCATGTACTGGCCTTTTACATATTGCGTAAATTTGGACAACAAATACATCGTCCTCAAATTCAAAAGCCTGCATGCTAAAATTCTAAAAATAAAACGCAAGAAATGCAAAGGCTCTCATTTCAACAGTTCTGATTTGCCAAAATACATGTAAGGATGAAATTTTAAAACAGATTTACCGGTAGTAACCATGTAATTCAAATTAACAGCATTTCCAATCCTACACTCAGATCTCTGGGTCTTAACACAGACCCATAAAACTAATGTTCTTAGCTCTCAGACACAATCAAGGTTGGAATAAAACACACTCTATATCAACTTTGATTAATCCAAACAAAGAGATTCTTCCTTCATAAAAACAAATATTGTTCATTAAAATTTTACGAAACAGACCACAGGGCTTTGGTATTTGCTACACTTGCCATTTTCAAAAGGTCTAAATTAAAAACTCCACAACCCATCAAATTTATGCATATTAAAGAAATTGAATTACAGTAAAACCCCTCTAATACGACCAGCAAAAAGGGGCATAATTCACAGTGGCAAAGGCAGAAGGTAGCTTAATGCAGGACAAAAATTATGCAGAAAGCTCCTATAGGAGCTTTCTGCATAACTTTTGTCCTGCATTAAGCAACCACCTGCTTATAAAGACAGCCATGTTTATTCATTAAGTGATCGCATTAAAGGGTTTTTACTGTACTCTTTAGACTATATACCGTATAGAGCCTACTTAACCCTTTCCCTCATGAATATTCAGGTCAGAAAAAAAATGACATCATGAATATTTATTAGCTCAATATGTGTACAGTTTTTTTGGGGTGTTGGTAGATCTACTGAAATTTCATAAGCAAACAGAGCAGACCCTGCACATACAAATCCAACAAGAGCTGTCTGACCTAATTCTACTCTGTTGCATGAAAAGGCATTTATATGAGGGAAAGGGTTAGCAGAGTATGTGCTTCAATTCTTTTGTTAAAAAAAATCTCCCCCCCCGCCCCTTACTCTTTATAATATTTGTATAGTACTTTGTTGTTCAGTAAATATTGTTTTCTAATGGTCCTTCGTCCTAGGAGTGTGTTAGTCCATCTGTATGAGGAATACAGGATGCTTCATTCAATGGCAAAACTGTTTCGGAATGGACATCACCTTTGCTACCTGTATAAAGTCCATTTATCTTCTTCTCTGAGTAAAAAAAGTATTCATGAGTATTGAAATGGTGTTGGCAAGTGGTGGGCGACTCTACGTCGTCTGGGTGGGGTTGGGCTCTGACACTTTTGTTGTGAAGTTCTCAGGGAAAACACCCATTGTTCTTGTACTCTTTTTCATACCCATCAACCAGCCAGGGTCCTTAAATGCAAAATACAGGTAAATGTAATCCATGTAGTCTAAAAACGAACGTGTTTATCATTTATAAAGAACACAAATAATTATTAAAAATGATTATTTTAAAGATTGTTATATCAATTGTTTGCCAATGCAAGTTTGTCCAGGGATCACCTGTTGAGAACTCATGCAAGAAATAATGACATCATGAATATTTATTTGCTAAATTTATATAATGGCATATGTACACAGGATGTTTTGGAATGATATTAACCCTTTCCTTCATATAAACGTGTTTTCTTACATTTGCAAACAATGTAGACGCAGATCAGAAGGCTTCTATAGGAGCCGTCCGATCAGGGTCTTCTCTGTTTGCTAATGGAATTTGATAGATTTGTTTCTTTCATTTCTAAAATTGTTACAATGTTCCACTTTCCATATTTCATTATAACTATTTTTTCAAGGGATATTCAGTATGTATCGAAATTTGGAATAAACATAGAACAGGGAAAGGTAAGAAGTAATGACAACATGAATATTAATTAGCTCATTTTTTTATAATGTAAACTCTTCAACGGAAAGTTTTGCTTCGACAAATATTGTAGAATCAAATCAATATCATGTCAAAAGCAAACAGAGCAGACCCTGATCAGATGGCTCCTATGGGAGCCATCTGATCTGGGTCTACTCTGTTTGCAAATGCATAAAAAGGCATTTAAATGAGGGAAACAGTTAAAATATGAAATGTAAGACAAGATAACTTGGGTCAAAGAATTGCAACAGATGACATTTTTTGCAGACGACAACTGAAGGTTAATAACTCCATTGATTAATAGAACAACATACATGAAGCATTACTTTGAGTCAACATAAAATAAGACGTGATCATTGTATACTGCCATCAGAAAGCACAACACTTGTTTTCAAGATGACTCTTGCAAATCATTCCGATCAAGAAGAGACTCAAGCGGAATTACTGATTGAAAAAGCTACCCTATTCACCCAAAATGTTCGGACACTCAACCTCCCCATCGGTTGATTTATACCATGTACCTGATGAATATTCATGTAAGAAATAATGACATCATAAAATTAATAAGCTGTTGTATTTTATATAAAGGCATATGACTTTTGGCCATCACAGAAACTGTAGAATCAGGTCTTTATTATTTCATAAGCAATCATTGCAGACCAAGATCAGAGGCTCTTAACTCATTTCCGCATATTGACGCCTTTTGATGCCTTTGTAAAAGTCATTTTTTGAAACCATTGTGATAAATAGAGCATTTGCTCCTATGGAGTAAATGCTCTATTTATCACAATGGTTTCAAAACTACACAATTCTAAAGTGTTCCTTTTCTCTAGTAAATGTTCCTTTTCGGTAAATTTATTCAAAGATGTTGGATCTAAACCTATCCTATGAGGGAATGGGTTAAAAGAGCTGTTTGATCTGTTTGTGTACTCTGTCTGCAAAGACTTCACAAGAAGCTGAATAAGTGAAATTAACCTACAATGACATCATAAGTAGTGAACAGTTTAGACACTGATCAAAGTGCTCCTTCAGGAGTAGTTTGGTCTGGGTCTGGACTATCTGCATAAGTTTTTCTGTCTGAATACTAAGGGCTATTAAGGTACATTTGTACTTTGAAACATTCCGCAATCAGAAAATTATAAAAGCAAATTCATAGTTGACAATAGGTTAAAAGAAAGTTTGCTTTAAATTGTTGAAGTACATGTACCTGAAACCCAACAAAACATAAACTGTACATTAAAACCTTTCTAAAGTGGTTGCTAAAGGAAATCAATTCCACAAGACAAATGTTAGCTTAATGTAAGATGAAAGTCATGCAAAAAGCACTAGCAGGAGGGCTTGTTGCATTTGATTTCATTCTGCATTAACCAATTCCCTCAGGGGCAATTTTCAGACCCAACATTTTTGAATAAATTTTCTGAAAAGGAGAATTTACCAGAAACAAGAGGGCCATGATGGCCCTGAAATCGCTCACCAGAGGGAAAGATTTTTCAAGTTTCAACTACATGTATGTTTCTAAACAAAACTGGACACCTGTTTTGTGGGGTGTTATTTGACCCTTTCTCTGTATAATTATAATGGCAAGCTTTCTGGGATGATTTGCTTTATTATAAATATTTTCTAAGTCCAATACCGAACGTTTACCGACCGTTAACTTGGAAAGCATATATCGCACAAAAAATATGTGGAAAAGTTTATTTTCCATTACATATTACTACGCATAACCTAACAACTCCTTGATATATTGCATATTTAGAAATGAACGACAACTCTTGTAGAGCACGTTTCGTATTTATCACAATGGTTTCAAATCTACACAATTCTGAAATTTTCCTTTTCTCTAATTAACCCTTTTCCTCATATAAACATGTTTTCACGCATTTGCAAACAGAGTAGACCCAGATTTACCTCTTTGAATAAGCATACAACATTTCTAACATATGACAACCCTATCACAGCTTAGCAGGACTTAACCAAAATTAGCGCACAGTTTGAACTCAGATCTGACACATACCGGTATGTAACTTTATATGTGGTTTGTATATGAGTTAATTTACTCCTATGGAGCAAATGCTCTATTTATCACAATGGTTTGAAATCTACACAATTCTGAAATTTTCATCTTCTCTAATTAATGCTCCTTATCAGTAGATTTATTCAAAGAGGTAGGATCTGAAAAAAGCCTTTGTGATAAATAGAGCATTTGCCAACCATTGTGATAAATAGAGCAAAAGCTCCATAGGAGTAAATGTTCTATTTATCACAAAAGTTTCAAATCTACACAATTCTGAAATGTTCCTTTTCTATAATTAATGCTCCTTATCAGTAGATTTATTCAAAGCGGTAGGATCTGAAAAAAGCCTTTGTGATAAATAGAGCATTTGCTCCATAGGAGTAAATGCTCTATTTATCACCATGGTTTCAAATCTACACAATTCTGAAATTTTCCTTTTCTCTAATTAATGCTCCTTATCAGTAGATTGATTCAAAGAGGTATAATAGTCACTTTCTGAAACCATTGTTATAAATAGAGCATTTGCCTTTGTGATAAATAGAGCATTTGCTCCATAGGAGTAAATGCACAATTTATCACAATGGTTTCAAATCTAAACAATTCTGAAATTTTCCTTTTTTCTAATTAACCCTTTTCCTCATATAAACATGTTTTCACACATTTGCAAATAGAGTAGACCCAGATTTACCTCTTTGAATAAGCGGACAACATTTCTAACAGATGACAACCCTATCACTGCTTAGCATGACTTGACCAAAATTAGCACACAGTTTGGATTCTGATCTGACACAGACCGGTATGTAACTTTATATGTGGTTTGTATATGAGTTAATTTACTCCTATAAAGCAAATGCTCTATTTATCACAATGGTTTGAAATCTATACAATTCTGAAATTTTCCTTATCAGTAGATTTATTCAAAGAGGTAGGATCTGAAAAAGGCCTTTGTGAGAAATAGAGCATTTGCCAACCATTGTGATAAATAGAGCAAAAGCTCCATAGGAGTAAATGTTCTATTTGTCACAATGGTGTCAAATCTACACAATTCTGAAATGTTCCTTTTCTATAATTAATGCTCCTTATCAGTAGATTTATTCAAAGAGGTAGGATCTGAAAAAAGCCTTTGTGATAAATAGAGCATTTGCTCCATAGGCGTAAATGCTCTATTTATCACCATGGTCTCAAATCTACACAATTCTGAAATTTTCCTTTTCTCTAATTAATGCTCCTAATCAGTAGATTTATTCAAAGAGGTAAAATAGTCACTTTATGAAACCATTGTGATAAATAGAGCATTTTCTCCATAGGAGTAAATGCTCTATTTATCACAATGGTTTCAAATCTACACAATTCTGAAATTTTTCAAGAGGCAGATTCTGAAAATATCCTATGAGGGAATGGGTTAAAAAACAGTGTGAGCAAACAGAGACTAATTCTGAAGCAGACAACTTGATAGAGTTTTGACCAGGAACTTGACCTATTCAGTGATTATGCAACACAGATGGAGTGACCTCAATCCCTCTAGTTCAGAGGAACCTTTATAGTGTAAAATAATATTTTAAAGTATAACCAACAGGACAGGGCCAATTTTAACCTCAGAACTATGATATTTACCAAGTAATGTAAGGAATACTAAGTAAATCTATACACCAAATATCTAAGCTCTGTGACATGTGGTTTTTGACAAAAAGATTTTTGAAGTTTTCCCCATGCCTAACCTAAGTGAGCCCAGCATTCTGCTACTGTAACTTGTACAGAAAACAACAGTCAGCTAGAAAAAACTGGCCACCCCTGGGGCCGTGGCGGGGCCAATTTTGACCCCAGGGGCATAATTTATATAACTTTTGTAGAGGACCTATAGGTGATGCTATGTGCCAAAGATGAAAGCTGAGAACCCTGTAGATTCAGAGGAGAAGACTTTTAAAGTTTAAATTGTTGACGCGGGACGACGGACGACGAACGACGCACGACGCACGACGACGCACGACGGACATCAGGCGATCACAAAAGCTCACCCTGAGCACTTTGTGCTCTGGTGAGCTAAAAAGGAAAATTTTAGAACTGTTTAGTTTTGAAACCACTGAGATAAATAGAGCATTTGCTCCATTGGAGCAAATGCTCTATTTATCACAGTGGTTTCAAAAAGAAACTTTTACAGAGGCGTCAAAAGACGTCAGTAGGAAGGAATGGTGTATAAGTAACCACCTGCTTTTAAAGACCAAATTAAAGAGGTTCCACTGTACAAGGAAATGACATGAGATGAGTTACATATGAAGTCATCCAAATAGTGTAAGAGGAGGTAATAAGGAATCATACATTGATATATGACATGTATACTTCAGACTGAAATAGATTACTGGCTACAACTTCCATGCAAACATGCAGTTGCCAAAGCTTTCTTTTCTGGTTTTCAATGTAAGAATTTAGCTTATAACAGCAGGATGGGAGAATGTGCTGCATACAGAAACAAACTAGGTAACTAAAGCACAACTGCATCATTCTTTGAAGTGAATTTGACAAACTACAGAGCATAAACATCATCAATAATTAAAATATTTCCTAAATGTAACAAAAATAAATAAATAAATCTCACAGTAAACACAAATCCAAAAAGTCAATTGTGTGTAAACAGCTATAATTTATATTTGGAATTTCCGAGATACTCAATTTGTAATAATTTAATGATTACCCTTAAAACCATAGTCTACTTAACATGGGATAGTTGACACCCTTGTATACATGTACATGTACACTGAATCTATATCCTTTGTGATTGTGCAAAATTGTGTTAGGACATACATGTGACCTTGACCTAATAATTACAAAGGAATATTGTCATATATTTGTACATATTTGTGAATTACAATAATTTTCAAAATAAAAAATCTATGAAATGTCAAAAAAAGCATGCTTATGTTAACAGTACACTGTGAAGAATGGTAGTATAAAATTAAGAGCAAAATGAATAGAAACTTTTGCAAACTTATAATTATTGCAAATCAACAAATCTCAAACATTCAACCCTCGAAGTTCCCAGAGACTAAAACAACTTGACTTACAGACAAGAAGTACTTTGATTGCTTCATAACCAACACCATTAAAGGTTTATACAAAATACTCCTTAAAATATAAACTTGAGAATTTGAGAAAGGATGGTCCTACATTGTTCACCTGAATAACCATTAGCCCAGCTTTAACTTGAGACAAATAATGCACCCCTCCCAACCTCCCATAAGAAATTCATATTTCAAAAGTTGTCTCTTCTTTGACTGGTAACTGTCCTTTAACCCTTTGAATATGGGAAATGAATACTCATTTTTACTGACATTGACCTAGGGAAGCCTACCAACCAGAGTCTGCATTCTGTTTGTCATTCAAAATTTTCTCACAAACTATACCCTTTCATATTTAACCCTTTATTCCATGAATGTTCATGTAAAAAATAATGATATCATGAATATTAATTAGATTAATTGTTATAATAGCACACAGACACAGGAAGATTTGGCTATAGAATCATGTCTATATTATATAAGCAAACAGAGCAGACCATGATCAGACGGCTCCTATAGGAGCCGTCTGATCTGGGTCTACTCTGTTTGCAAATGCGTGAAAATGCGTGAAAAGGCATAGAAAAATGTATAAATGGAGTAAAGGGTTTAATGGACTCTCCCATTAACTCTTTGCATGATTAGTAATTTTTTTGTCTGCAAGAATTGTCGTCTGCTTCAATTCTTAAAATAAACTTTCTCTCATTTCTTTGCAAAAATATGGTCGAGGTGATAAACAGTTTGGATCCTGATGAGACGCCGCATTATGCAGCATCTCATCTGGATCCAAACTGTTTGCATAGGAAAATCACAGTTTCGCCGCAAGCGTGCAAAGAGTTAAACAATGATGGACAATTCAAATATGTATCAATATTCCATATTCAAAGGGTCAAATAAATATCTATGGGTCAAAACAAAACTATCGTTAACTACTCACTACTGGCAAAAAATTTAGCCATTACAACATTTTGATCCATATGAGACACGAAGTAAAGCATTGTCTCATCTGGATCAAAACTGTCTGATGATCTAATCACCTTTTAACCCTTCTTAACTTCATAAATATTAACCCTTTCCCTGGTCAATAATCATGTAAGAAATTATAACATCATGAATATTTATTAGCTGTATTCTTATAATGCATAACTTTCAAGGAAATCTTTCTGCTTTGACATAAACTGTAGAATCAGATCTATATCCTGTCAAAAGCAAACAGATCAGACCCTGATCAGACGGCTCCAATAGGAGCCGTCTGATCTGGGTCTACTCTGTTTGCAAATGTATGAAAATGCTTTTATATGGCGGAAAGGGTTAATGTAAGGAATAACGACATCTTGATATACATATAACCGTAACTAGATGATTATGAACGCAGGAAGTTTTAGCTGTGGCAGAAACTGTAGAGTCAGATTTAGACCACTTCATAAGCAACCAGAGCTGACCCTGATCAGATGACTCCTATACGAGCCATCTGATCTGGTTTTCTCTGTTAGCAGGGGCATGGAAAGGCGTATTTATGGAGTAAAGGATTAAAACAGTATGGAAGAAAAATCTACATGCAAATAACATCTTGTTAACCAAGATCTGTCCATGTGAATATAAGCACTATTTAGTATTGGTGTACAATGTATATGTTTATATTGTGGGGAATTTTCAATGTTGTAAGGTTATAATTTATTTCAGTCTGTATCTGATATTGCTGTGAGACCTATATTCTTTTGGTTGTATTGAGAATTCTTCCCTCCCAGCTACTAAGTAAAATTTTCTGTCATGTCAAGCCAGACAGGAAGAACACTTTACCTATAAACTCATTTTTTACAGATACAATCCATCATTTGATCTAACCAATACTTCAAGGGATTTCAAACTTCAAACCTTCTGCCATTTTCTAATGTACTAATTGTAATTTTGAGAATAAATGCATGAAAAAATTACTTTAACCCTTTCCCTCATATAAAAGTGTTTTCACGCATTTGCAAACAGAGTAGACCCAGATCAGAATGTCTAAAATTTAGAAAATCTAAAATGTCTACAATGTTCACCTTGCATATTTCTTTATAACTATTTTGTTAATGAATATTCAGTAGGTATTGAAATTTGACCTAAATACAGAACAGGGAAAGGGTTAAACTTGCAATTGTTTATAAATGCCCAATAGTAAAACTAGTTTCTTGCCTAGCCGTCCATTTGAAATAATGATCTAGATCAGCAGATTAACCCTTTCAATATTCATGTAAGAAAAGACGACATCATGGATATCAGATAAGATAATTTTTTTATAATTGCATATGAACACAGGATATTTTGGCTCAGGCAGAAACTGAAGCATTAGATCTATATTATACAACAAGCAAACAGAGCAGACCCTGGCCAGATGGCTCCTACAGGTTTAACCCTTTACTCCATAAATATTCTTTTCTATGCCCTTTGCAAACAAAGCAGACCCAGATCAGACGGCTCCTATAGGAGCCATCTGATCAGGGTCTGTTGTGTTTGCTTATAAAATAATATAAATCTCATTCTACAGTTTCTGCTTTGGCAAAAAATTCATGTTTTGATATGCCATTCTTAAAAATTAATCTAATTAATATTCATGGCATAATAACATATTTCATGAATATTTATGGTGTAAAGGGTTAATTAAGCTCCATAACTCTGCATGCTAAATATTTATTTCATTTACAACCATTATCATGTTTCAATTATATTAAATATTAATACAGTATAACCTCTCTATAACGACCACTAAATTACATTAAGTAGTTTGTGTTAAATGCAGGTGGCTGCTTAAAACAAGGTGAAAGTGAAACAGAACGCTCCTATTGGAGCATTCTGTTTTACTTTCACCTTGCTTTAAGCAGCCACCTGCCCTAATTACCAACCAATTAACACAATTTAGTGGTCGCTATAGAGAGGTTGTACTGTATGTTCATATACCGTTATAAAAAAAATCAGCTAATAAATATTCATTTCATTATTTTTTGCATGAATATTCATCGGGTAAAGAGTTAAATTACGTGTATTCCATCATTAAGACAACCATAATACAGGGAAACAGATAAACGTGCAGACTTAAATACTTAACCCTTTCCCTGTTCTATACTTATTCCAAATTTCAATACCTAATGAATATTCATGGACATATGAAAGGTGGAAAAATGTAGCCATTTTAGAAACTTAAGAAACAGATATATCAAATTCCACTGGCAAACAGAGCAGAACCTGATCAACGACTCCTACAGGATCTTGGTCTTCTCTGTTTACAGAAGTGTGAAAAGGGCTAAATCATCATTTCTCTATGAAACCCTATGTTGTGATCACTCTTTAGAATCGTCTGAGACAAATCTAAAGTGTGGTCACAACATAGGGTTTCCTGGAGAAATTCTTGTTATTCTTGGAAATGTTTTAATATACGCATCTTATCTGGACCTCTGACAATAGCAAATACCAGTAAACCATGAGACTGCTGCAGTTTTATGGCCATGCATCCGCATAGAAATTTAAGCAGAAGTGAACATCCCCCGAATTCTCAATACAATGCAGAGTTATTATTACAAGTCCAGTATTTGTAATGTTAGTTCACTCACTTGGTCAGATTTCTTCTTTTCAATGAGTTTCTGCTGCAAATGCCATACAACAATAATGTTACAGAAATTACAGAACACAAAGTATTTTTAAAACTTCAGGGACGCCCCTCACTGAGGCTAATGTTTGGTCTCCTCTTACACATATTGGCAACAACCATGGCACAAACATAAGGGCAGCTCGAAAAATATATCATATCCAATAACCATAATGTGGAATGTCTCCCACAAGTATCATTCGACCTTAAGTATCTAATTATACATGTATTGAAACAGTGATTTCGGCTGAAATGGGCAATATGTCAGATAGTTCCTGAAAGTAGTAAATGCCATTAAAACAAACCTATAATGTGTCCAAGGGATTAAAAGAATCACCGCTCCACTATATACTTTTCAGTATATGAACAGATGTAAATAAAACAAAAAATTTCGTATTAATTTTTCCGAGAGTACCAATTGGAATGCAGCTTTTTAATGGGCATATAACTGAACCTAGACAGACACTCATAACACTGCATGGCCCTCAAGTAATAGACATTACAGTAAGCATTTCAGGGAGGTGCTTTCTAATACAGTCATGTATTTACCCATTCCCTGGTATTGACGCCTCTGCAAAAGTCACTTTTTGAAACCATTGTGATAAATAGAGCATTTCCTCCATAGGAGCAAATGCTCTATTTATCACAATGGTTTCAACTCTACGCAATTCTATAATTTTCCTTTTCAGTAGTAAATGATCCTTTTCGGTAGATTTGTTCAAAGAGGTTTGATCTAAAAATAGTCTATATGGGAATGGGTTAAAAGCCCTTTGATCCGGGTCTACATTGTTTTCGAAAGGCTCAAAAATTCTAAGAGTTTCCTTTTCGCTAGTAAATGCTCTTTGTCTGTAGATTTATTCAATGCGGTTGGGTCTAAAATTAGCCTATTTGGGAGTGGGTTAAACCTTTACGCTAGAGCTGAGAAAAGTTTATAACTAGACAAACGTTAACATATGAGTTAGCAAATGAGGATGAATGGAGTGCTATTCATTAGTCAATTGTTATCACCAAACTTCTCTGGGCTATATGAATAGACAGCTACTGTCATCAAACTTTTCAAAACTTTATTCTAAATACTTCTGAATAACATAAAAAATTACATGCTGGATTATACTTAAATTAAAATGCAGATGCCCCTACCAGATTTGTCTAATGAGGACCTTAACCAATTCCTCCATAGGCTAATTTTAGACCCAACCTCTGAATGAATCTACCCAAAAGGAGCATGTACTAGAGAAAAGTAATTTTTTTGAATTTTGTAGTTTGAAACCATTGTGGTAAATAGAGCATTTGCTCCTATAGCAGCAAATGCTCTATTTATCACAATAGTTTCAAGAAGTGGTTATTACAGAGGCGCGTATTTATGGAGGAAAAGTTTATCCTGATAATCCAGCCTCAGCAGAGTAGCCCAACTCAGACAGCTTCTATCAGAGCTGTGTGACCACTGTCTGCTCTGTTTATTTATTATATATATTATGGTTCTCATTCTCTACTATTTGCCAAGGCAACCAATTTTCCTATTTCATAATTTTAATTATTAATTGGCAGAGTCATACATGAATATACAAGTACACCAAGTTAAGGGGTGGAATGTATCCTAAATCAATAATGACTTATCTTCTATTGAAATAATGTATTATGTAACCTACTATCTGCAAATGACAGGAACAGAAACAAAGTTTACACAAACAAAATGGAAGCAAAACTGAACACATCAAAACTGTACCAGCCAATACAACAAACAATATGATCATAAAAGCAGAACAAACGTAAAAATTAATAAATAAAACTCTAGAAATGTAAAAAGCAATTTCAAACATATGCATCTTAATATGACTATCGACGAAACTATTTTCAGCAAATATTAACCTATTAAATGTTGAATTTTCAAAATGGAAAGGGCCTTCATCATTCAGTGATAAGAGTCTATTCAATATGGAAAGGTATAATTTGCAAGGTGATTTCCAATGATGAAATATTTGTAACCTACATCTGTGATATTATGCAGCAGTGTGTGTACGTATTCTTTCAGGTCAAATTAGCATAAAACCTGTATGTAATTTGCATTATCTTGATTATTTAGCCCCTAACCTTACCTGTGCAAAAAACTCAACACAGTGTATATCCAGATCAGCCACCAAGCTTGTAGCAGTAGCAGACAGAATTGTGTCTTGTTTACAGCCCTGTAATCTCTTATTTCCAAACACTGGTTTACAAAGAGCTAAAGCTGTTAACCCATTCCCTCATAGGCTATTTTAGACCCAACCTTTTTGAATAAATCTACCCAAAAGGAGCATTTACTAGAGAAAAGGAAAATTTTAGGATCTTGTAATTTGAAACCATTGTGATAAATACAGCATTTGCTCCCATAGGAGCAAATGCTCTATTTATTACAATAGTTTCATAAGGTGATTTTTACAGAGACGTAGAAAGGCATATTTATGGAGGAAAGGGTTACAGCCCCTGAGCAAAAGCTACATCCTATCTGTCTCTAATCTGGATATATACTGTTTTCAATAGTCCCAGTGTTGTTCTCTTTCCTATCACATTGTGTCATAGCACATTTTAAATTTCAAATATTTGTTTATCTTCCTTGGCAAAACTGCATGGATGTGAAGTCAAACCTTTAGCATGCTACTGCTTGGAAGATTGTCTTCTAAAATGACCACAGTCTTAACTTTTTCTCTCATATTTACTCTTTTTCATGCCTCTGCGAACAGAGTAGACCCAGATCAGATGTAGTAGCAGTCTGATCAGGGTCTGCTCTCTTTGCATAATAAAATATAATAGATCTGACTCTACAGCTTCTACCAATACCAAAACTTATGTGTACATATTCCTTTTCATCTTTTCTTTTCAAAACCATCGTTATTCAGAGCAACAGATAAACATGCATATTAGCTAGATTGGATACTGCAAATGTCATTTCTCCACCAAACCCTATGTTGTGACCACTCTTTAAAATCGTCTCTTAGAGATGATACTAAAGAGTGGTCACAACATAGGGTTTGGTGCAGAGATAAAGAAGTTATTCTTGAAAATGTTTTAATTCACGCATCTTATCTGTACCTCTGGTATTTGTCCAACAGTTTATATCCTCAATAAATAGCTTCTCTTGAGGATGCAGCATCTTTGGAAGGTTTATCACTGACCTGCCAGTAGCATTCTAAAGGTTAATAATTGGTTCTGAATAATATTCTGAGAGAAATTAATACAACAGTAAGAAGAGGAAAAAGTTATACAATGTATATGATAAATAAGAGTGTGCAACAAACCAGGATGGTAAATATGTTTCTTATAAAAGGCAAATAAAATTGAGCCCCAACTCTGCTTTAACCCTTTCAACACTGAACTATCAAAGTGGAACAGCCCATCAGTGTTTAACTAAGGAGTCCTCTCGGTATGAAAGGCTTGAATTTGTTAGAGAATTTCAAATCATGAACAGTGCAGACCCTGATAAGAGGGTTCCTCTAGGAACTCTTTGATCTGAGTCTACACTGTTTGCAAATACTAGTATACTCCTTTCATGCATTTAAAGGGTTAATCAGATCTCTCTCTTTTTTTTAAAAAAAACAAACCAACATGATATTTATAAAATCTGATGATGCTTCTTTAGTTAAAAATAGACCTTGAAAACCACCTACTGGGACATAAGGACTGTTGAATGGGGTAAAATACAGTTACTGGGACATAAGGATTGATAAAATGAGTAAACTGCAGCTTCTGGGACATATGGATTGATCAACAGGGTAAAATACAGCAACTGTGACATAAGGACTGATGAATGGGGTAAAATACAGCAACTGGGACATAAGGACAGATGAATGGGGAAAAATACAGCAACTGGGACATAAGGACTGATGAATGGGGTAAAATGCAGTTATTGGGACATAAGGACTTGTGAATGGGGGTAAAATACAGTTACTGGGACATAAGGCTTGATGAATGGGGTAAAATATAGTTACTGGGGCATAAGGACTGATGAATGGGGTAAAATACAGCAACTGGGACATAAGGACAGATGAATGGGGTAAAATACAGCAACTGGGACATAAGGACTGATGAATGGGGTAAAATGCAGTTACTGGGACATAAGGATTGATGAATGGGGTAAAATGCAGTTACTGGGACATAAGGACTGATGAATGGGGTAAAATACAGTTACTGGGACATAAGGACTGATGAATGGGGTAAAATGCAGTTACTGGGACATAAGGACTGATGAATGTCGTAAAATAAATTATTGTATTTTTTAAAAAGAAATGGAAGAAAAAAAGCTATATAAACCCTTTGAATGCTGACTACTCCAAGTCCCCAAAGTGTTTTACACAATACAGTCCATTTAGTATGAAAGGCTTAACCCTTTCCCTTTTGTATATTTATTCCAAATTTCAATATTCATGGACAAAATTGTTATAATAAAATATGGAAGGTGGAAACTGGTCTTTCAAATTCCATTAGCAAACAGAGCAGACCCTGATCAGACTGCTCCTGTAGGAGCTGTCTGATCTGGGTCTACTCTGTTTGCAAATGTGTGAAAAGGCGTACATATGAAGGAAATGTATAAATCTGCCTGAGGACTTTGAATGGCAAACAGTGCAGACTCTGATCAGAGGAGGAGCCTTCTGATCTGTATCTTTCATCTGCAACAATTGTTGTCTGCTTCAAATCTTAAAATGAAATTTCTCTCATTTCTTTGAACAAAATATGGTCAAAGTGTCGAACAGTTTGGATCCTAATGAGACCAGTTCATTAGCAGCACTTCATCTGGATCCAAACTGTTTGCATAGTTAACCCTTCGCTTGCTGAATTTTAAAATACACTTCTCCTTCTTTACCCATGCCCTGTTGTACAATTACATATATCTTCACTGTGCTCAAGTATTTCGCTGTGCAATCACTGCTGTGGAGTGCACTGGTTGCACAATCAACTTGTAAATAGTGCAGACCCTGATGAGACAGCTCCTGCAGGAGCTGTCTCATCTGGGTCTTCACTATTTACAGGTAGGTATATTGACGCGAATAGCAAGCGAAGGGTTAACCATGGTTTAGTCGCTAGCGTACAAAGAATTAATGCATTACTTTTGTACTGCATTAAGCTACTACCTATATTAAATACCCAGAATTTGTCCTCTTTTTTGTAGTCACTTTGAAGCTGTTTTACTGTATATTGTATGTAATATAACAATACCAAAGTGACTTTAGAGACAGATGTGAACAGAAGAATACTCTAGGCATATGGTAAGGCTTACAAATGCCACCACTGTACCTACCTGTTCTTCTGGATTCTCAAAATCCACCACATATATATACTCATTTGGCTCGAAGCTGAGCTCATCATCGTCTTCCCCTTCATACTTATGAGTAGCACAAACCTGTGGAGACAATAGCACTCATTAGGACAAAGACACAGCACTACAGATAAACGTGCGTACCCAAACACTGAAATTGTCCTAGAGGAGCCCTCTGATCTGGGTCTACACAGCACTACAGATAAACATGCATACCCAAACACTGAAATTGTCATTTCTCCACCAAACCCTATACTGTGATCACTCTTTAGAATCGTCTCTTTGAGACAATTCTAAAGGGTGGTCACAGTAAAGGGTTTGGCGGAGAAATAAAGGAGTTATTCCTGAAAATGTTTAAATTTACGCATATTATCTGGACCTCCAAAGACAGTAAGCTAATTATATCCAAACAAAAGTCTCTCTAGTTATAGATCCACAGTATTCCACTCAACCCTAAGTTGTAGCTAGATTCTACTTGTTAAGAGTCAACTCAAAATGAAAATATTTGCTTTACCTGGAACCCTAAGGGTAAACAATACATTTTCAATAAATCTAGTTCTTAGTAAAACCATTAACCCTTTCAATGCAGAACCTTCAGAGTGGAATAGTCCATCATTGCTTATTGGTTAAGTCCAATCAATATGAATGGGTAACATTTGCAAGGGGTATTTTTGAATGACAAACAGTGCAGACCCTGATCAGAGGGCTCCTCTAGGAGCCCTCTGATCTGGGTCTACACTGTTTGCATTTGATTTCCCCATCTAAAGGGTTAATAGTTACAAGATATTGGAAAATATCAAGATAAGGCTTACTCTATGACATGAACCCTTCCCTCATATAAACGTGTTTTCACGCATTTGCAAAGAGAGTAGACCCAGATCAGATGGCTCCTATAGGAGCCTTCTGATCAGGGTCTGTTGTTTGCTAATGGAATTTAATAGACCTTTTTCTTTACTTTCCAAAATGGCTACAATGTTCTACTTTCCATATTTCATTATAACTATTTTGTTCATGAATATTCAGTAGGTATTGAAATAAACATACCGGTAGAACAGGGAAAGGGTTAACTGTTTACTTGATGAATATTCTTGTAAGTAATCATGACACCACAAATATTAATTAGATGACTTTTTACAATGGCATAATATGTACAAAGAAATGTCTGGACAAGGCAGAACCTGCAGAATCAGATTCATATCATTCCATAAGGCGCAGTCTCATCTGGGTCTACACTGACTGCAAACAAGAGCCCCGCAAGCGGGTGCCAACGCTCGTCTGTCGTCATGGTCAAGATGAACATGCATACCAAAAATGAAAGTTGTAAATGAAAAATTGAAGAAGTTATGGTCAATGTTAAGATTTCCGACGACGAAGACAACAACAATGATGACGCAGACGCTCGTGATTTCTTCAAAACAGACGAGCTAAAAAGTCAAATGGTAACTATCATGTAGAGGGTTAACCCTTTCCTCCATATTAATGTGTTTTCAAGCATTTGCAAACAGAGTAGACCCAGATCAGATGGCTCCTATAGGAGTCATCTGATCAGGGTCTATTCTGTTTGCTTATATGGAAATGTAAAAGATCTGATCCTTTAGTTACTGCCATGGTCAAAATGTCCTATGTTCATGTACCTGTATAAGAAATAATCTAATTAATATTCATGATGTCAATAATTTATGTCTCATATGAATATTCATGGAGTAAAGGGTTAAGTAAATGTCTGCAAAAATATATTGAATAGAAACACATCATACTGTCTAGCAGTTTGTACTCTAGTTGCAGACTCAATTTAATTGGTGTCTGATCTGGATCCAAACTGTTTGCTGGGGTTATCACAAATTCACTGGGGTCATTCAGAAGCATTTTAGTTTTGTTAACTGTTCAACCAAGGTCGATAATATTTTGTTGTAGAACAAAAACTATAAGTATCGATGAAAACGGCTGATTTGGTATCACTGGGGCATTTTTTTGTATATATATTCAAATAACAAGAGGGCCATGATGGCCCTTAATCGCTCACCTGTTCGTAACAGATTAATGATTTCAATGACAGATTGCATAATTTGAAAAAGCTCGGTAGAAAACCATCAGATGATGCTACATACTAAATATAAAGAGTCTAGACCTTAAAGATTTTCCTATGAAAAACTGTTAAGCCCCAGGGCGGGGTCAATTTTGATCCGGGGTTCATAATTTGAAAATCTTGGTAGAGGACTATTAGATAATGCAACATACCAAATATCTAAGGTCTATGCCTTACAAGTTCAGAGAAGACTTTTAAAGATTTTTAAGAGAAGATTTTTAAAAACTTTCCTACAAAAAGCTGATATGCCCCTGGGCGGGGAAGTTTTCAACCCAGGGGACATAATTTGAACAATCTTGGTAGAAAACTATTAGATAGCGCTACATACCAAATATTAAAGGTCTCTGCCTTACAGTTTTGGAGAAGAAGATTCTTAAAGCTTTTCATATGAAAAACTGATAAGCCCCAGGGTGGGGCCATTTTTGACCCAGGGGTAATAATTTGAATAATCTTGGTAGAAAACCATTAGATGATGCTACATACCAAATATCAAGGGCCTAGACCTTACAGTTCTGGAGGAGAAGATTTTTATTTTCCTACGAAAAACTGATAAGCCCTTGGGCGGGGCCATTTTTGGTCCGGGGGTCATATTTTGATTAATCTTAGTAGAGGACGATTAAATAATGCTACATACCAAATATCAAAGGTCTATACCTTATAATTTTAGAGAAGAATATATTTAAAGATTTTCCTATGAAAAACTGATAAGCCCCAAGGCGGGGCCATATTTGGCCCAGGGGTCATAATTTGAACAATCTTAGTAGAGGACCATTAGATCATGCTACATACCAAATATCAAAGGTCTATGCCTTACAGTTTCAGAGAAGATGATTTCTTCAAGATTTTCCTATGAAAAAATGATAAGCCCTGGGGCGGGGACATTTTTGTCCTGGGGGTCATAATTTGAACAACTTAGTAGAGGACCATTAGATGATGTTACATACTAAATACCAAAGGTCTATTCCTTGCATTTTCAGAGAAGAAGATTTTTAAAGATTTTCCTATGAAAAACTGATAAGCCCCGGGGTGGGGCCATTTTTGGCCCAGGGGTCATAATTTGAACAATCTTAGTAGAGGACCATTAGATGATGCTACATACCAAATATCAAAGGTCTATGCCTTACAGTTTCAGAGAAGAAGATTTTTAAAGATTTTCCTATGAAAAACTGATAAGCCCTGGGGTGGGCCATTTTTGTCCTGGGGGTCATAATTTGAACAATCTTAGTCAGGGTTCCCACAAAACAGAAAAAATAAAATTTCCTGACTTTTCACTGACTTTTCCCTGACCAAATTTCAATTTTCCCTGACCCCATGTTAACAGAAGCTTAATTGGACATCTATGAGCATGATCAATAAATGTTGGCCTCCGTCCTCCCCATCACCCAATCCTTACCACCTCTCTCTTTATGACAACTATATATACAACAGTAGTGTTTTGATCATTTTAAATAAAGAAAATATTATTATAAACGTTTTTGACTTTTTCATTTTTAATTGCTCAATATTGAATGTAACATGCATGATGCCACAAATGTCCTAATATGCACCCTAAGTATAAAGTCTCTTGAATCTGTTCTACCTCTCTTAACCCTTTCCTCCATGAATTTTTATTAGAGACTCCATCTACTATGAATATATAATTAAGTAAAATTTTATTTTTAAGCAAAGTTAAGAAATATTTTGGCAGTAGACTAAAGTAAACAAGAGGGTCGTCACGGGTGACAAATGCCCCCAAAGTGTTTGACACCGAAATGCATTTTGGTGGAAAAACAATACAATGTAATGCAGGTGTAACATGAAATTTTGATGCTGTTAAAAATGACATAGGAGTCAGTTCTTAACATTAGAAACAGAACCTTTGACGATTATGATAGCTAAGAAAAGAGCCAAGCGTCAAAACTTAGTTAAAAAGGACCCTAAGTCATTCTCAACGTTAAAAAGGACCCTGGGTTGATTGTCAACGTTTAAGGTATAGGAGATATGCTCTGGACAAGCTTTTTGTATCTGGTAAGATATAGGAGATATGCTCCGGACTGTAAAATTGAGGTCAAAGGTCAAGGTCAAGGTCAGTGATCTGAAAATGGTACATGACTCTCCCCCATCCCAAGATGAACTCACAAACCAAATTTGGATTCCGTAGCTGGTAAGGTATAGGAGAAATGCTCCAGACAAGCTTTGTGTAAAATCTAGGTCAAAGGTCAAGGTCACAGTGACCTGAAAATGGTACGCGACACACCGCCATCCCAAGATAAACTCACACATTAAATTTGGAATCCGCAGCTGGTAAGGTATAAGAGATATTCTCTGGACAACCTTTTTTGTAAAATCGAGGTCGAAGGTCAAGGTCAAGGTCACAGTGACCTGAAAATGGTACGCGACACTCCGCCATCTGAAGGTGATCTCACAAACCAAATTTGGAATCCGTATCTGGTAAGGTATAGGAGATATGCTCTGGACAAGCTTTTTGTAAAATCGGTCAAGGTCAAGGTTAAGGTCATAGTGACCTGGAAATGGTACATGACATTCCGCCATCCCAAGATGAACTCACACACCAAATTTGGAATCTGTAGCTGGTAAGGTAAAGGAGATATGCTCCGGACAAGCTTTTTGTAAAATCGGTCAAAGGTCATGGTCAAGGTCACAGTGATCTGAAAATGGTATGCGACACTCCTCCATCCAAAGATGAACTCACACACCAAATTTGGAATCCTTAGCTGGTAAGGAATAGGAGATATACTCCGGACAAGCTTTTTGTAGCTGGTAAGGTATAAGCGGTTTTTAAAATCGAGGTCAAAGGTCAAGGTCAAGGTCACAGTGACCTGAAAATGGTACGCGACACTCCGCCATCCCAAGATGAACTCACACACCAAATTTGGAATCTGTAGCTGGTAAGGTAAAGGAGATATGCTCCGGACAAGCTTTTTGTAAAATCGGTCAAAGGTCATGGTCAAGGTCACAGTGATCTGAAAATGGTACGCGACACTCCTCCATCCCAAGATGAACTAACACACCAAATTTGGAATCCTTAGCTGGTAAGGTATAGGAAATATACTCCGGACAAGCTTTTTGTAGCTGGTAAGGCACAAGCTTTTTTTAAAATCGAGGTCAAAGGTCAAGGTCAAGGTCACAGTGACCTGGAAATGGTACGCGACACTCCGCCATCCTAAGATGAACTCACACACCAAATTTGGAATCTGTAGCTGGTAAGGTAAAGGAGATATGCTCCGGACAAGCTTTTTGTAAAATCAAGGTCAAAGGTCAAGGTCAAGGTCACAGTGACATGAAAATGGTACGCGACACTCCCCCATCCCAAGATGAACTCACACACCAAATTTGGTATCCGTAGCTGATGTGACAAAGGAAATATACTCCGGACAAAAGGTACACACACCCACCCACCCACCCACACACCCACCCACCCACACACCCACCCACACACCCACACACACACACACCCACACACGCACGGTGCGATCACTATATGCCGCCAAAGCCTAGCTTTGGGGGCATAAAAATCAGATTTATGATATTTTTCTAAGCAAACAGAGTAGACCTTGATCAGGCAGCTCCTACAGGAGCTGCCTGATATGGGTCTATTCTGTTTGCAAAGGTGATAAAATGTGTATCTATGGTGGAAAGGGTTAATCTTTCAATTTTTCTGTTTAAGCTGAATTTTAAAATAGTACATACAGTGTGTAATACACTGATATAGCATGCTATCAAAATCGGGTCAAAATTGGCCCTGCCCCAGGGCCGGCTAGTTTTCTATATAGAAACACATAGTGAAAACTTTGAAAATCTTCTCCTCTGATTTTCTGGTGAGCGATATCAGGGCCTTTCAGGCCCTCTTGTTTTGCAATTTAATCAAAATTGTGCATCACTTGGGATGTTTTTCCCAAATTGGGAAAAATAGGTCCTTTTAACGGGTCTCTGTAGACGCCAGAAAAGGGTATGCATTTTCAGTTTTCATAATAGAAGACCAAATATTGCTGCCCTTACAAGTGAAGACAGTACAGTAGAATGTCCAATATCTAGCACTGCTGCCCTGCCTGTCCTAACAAGTGAAGACACTAGTAGAATGTCCAATATCTAGCATTGCTGCCATATTCTAGCACTGCTGTCAAAACGGATGCTGGAGTCTTGCAGAGGTGCCAGAATTCTCCAATGATTTTGTTCTAATGGAATTCATGACAGATATGCTTTAAAATTCGGATGTGAAATATACAAAGCTAATCAAAGATGTATAAAGATGCTTGGTTTAGTCAGAATTGAAGAAACTGCCTTAGCCTTTTATTTTCATTCTTTCTCCTTTTTGACATATTTCCTCAGCCCTCATCCTCTGGTTCGAAATTTCCCTGACTTTTCCCTGACTTTTGCCAAAATTCAAATTTCCCTGACCATTTAAAAAAATCCCTGACTTTTCCCTGACCTGGAAAAAAATTTCCTTTTTCCCTGACTTTTCCCTGTCCGTGGGAACCCTGTTAGTAGAGGACCATTAGATGATGCTACATACCAAATACCAAAGGTCTATGCCTTACATTTTCAGAGAAGAAGATTTTTAAAGATTTTCCTATGAAAAAATGATAAGCCCCGGGCGGGGCCATTTTTGGCCCAGGTGTCATAATTTGAACAATCTTAGTAGAGGACCATTAGATCATGCTACATACCAAATATCAAAGGTCTATGCCTTACAGTTTCAGAGAAGATGATTTTTAAAGATTTTCCTATGAAAAACTGATAAGCCCCGAGGCAGGGCCATTTTTGGCCCAGGGGTCATAATTTGAACAATCTTAGTAGAGGACCATTAGATGATGCTACATACCAAATATCAAAGGTCTATGCCTTACAGTTTCAGAGAAGAAGATTTTTAAAGATTTTCCTATGAAAAACTGATAAGCCCTGGGGCGGGGCCATTTTTGGCCCGGGGGACATAATTTGAACAATCTTTGTAGAGGACCATTACATCATACTACATACCAAATATCAAAGCTCTTGGCTTTGTAGTTCCAGAGAAGAAGATGTTTAAGTAAATTGTTGACGCCCGCACGTACGCACGACGCACAACGCACATACGCACGACGCACGACGACGGACGCCGGACATAGGATCATCCCAATAGCTCACCTTGGCACTTTGTGCCAGGTGAGCTAAAAATGATTGAACATAACAATTGCCAAGTTTTATGATATTATTGAAAATATGCGTCCATTGTAGGGACAATCTCTTTAACCCTTTCCTCCAAAAATATGCCTTTCTACGCCTCTGTAAAATCACATGTTGAAACCATTGTGATAAACAGAGCATTGTTCCTATAGGAGCAAATGCTTTATTTATCAAAATGGTTTCAAAATACAAAATTCTAAAATGTCCCTTTTCTCTAGTTAATGCTTCTTTTCGGTAGATTTATTCAAAGTCTTTGGATCTAAAAATAGCCTATGAGGGAATGGGTTAACATAAAATGGTAGAATCATTGATTACCCTTGCACACAGTATGGATAGAGCATCCAAACTGTTCAGTACTTTGATTAGGTCTAAAGAAACTCTGCTTCAAAAACTGAATGTGGAATCTGATCTCTTTATTTTCCAGACATGGCTATATTCCCAAATGGGATTATAAAAGTCGTTCTTACTGTGTAGAGGTATTTAGGAGGATAGTCCTCGTCTACAGGTTTGGGTGTCGGTGGCACCTGGTAAACTGATTCATCTTCATCATCATCATCATCATCATCATCATCTTTGCTGGCATTTTTGTCCACTTCCTCAGTGGTATCACTGGCCGGTTTAGTAGCAGGCTCACTTTCAACCTCTTTATCTGTAAATTAATTTTCATGACCAGCGTTATATTTATAAGGACAGGAATACTCTGAAACATTCCACTTGCTAACAGTTTAGACTAAGATTGATGACAGTGTCTGCACTATTTACAGCAAATACAGTATAAATTCTATATAATGACCACTAAATTGTGTTAATTGGTTGGTACTAGGGCACGTGGCTGCTTAAAGCAATGTGAAAGTAAAACAGAACGCTCCTATAGGAGCGTTCTGTTTTACTTTCACCTTGCTTTAAGCAGCTACCTGCCTTTAGCACAAACTCCTCAATATAATTTAGTGGCCGTTATAGAGAGGTTTTACTGTAGTTGAAAACATACTGATGATTCTGAGAAGTGACAACATTTTAATTTTTATGAGGGGCATCACTATCTTGCTTCAAATAAACCCTTTCCTTCATATACACGCATTTGCAAACAGAGTAGACCCAGATCAGATGGCTCCTATAGGAGTGTCTGATCATGGTCTGCTCTGTTTGCTTGTGGTATAAGATAGATCTGTTTCTATGGTTTTTGACTAAGCCAAAACATCCTGTAAAGTCATATCTATATTATTTCATAAGCAAACAGAGCAGACCCTGATCAGACAGTTCCAACAGTAGCTGTTGGATCTGGATTTACTCTGTTTGCAAAGGTGTGAAAAGGCATTTATATGAAGGAAAGGGTTAAAATCATGTTTTATCATGTTATGTCAGCAATTATATATTACATGAATATTCATGGAGTACAGGATTAAGAATCATGATGTTTAATCAATTACCTCATAGGCAATTTTTTAGATACAACCTCATTGAATAAATCTGCTGAAAAGGAGCATTAACTAGAAAAAAGGAAAATTTTAGAATTCTGTAATTTTGAAACCATTGTGATAAACAGAGCATTTGCTCCTATAGGAGCAAATGCACAATTTATCACAATGGTTTCACAAAATGACTTTTACGGAGTCGTCAAAAGTCGTCAATATGAGGGAATGAGTTAAGTCAACGTTTTCTTAGCAGATTTATGTGATAACTTACATTTCATATCAAGATATAGATTCCATTAAACAATTCAATATTTTGCAAATAGTTTTTTTTTTGCAGGAAATACAACTGTGTCCAGCTGATAGAATCTGAGTATCTGTCATATACAGCAGGCCATCTGTGTATACGCAATAAAAAAATAAATATTACGAAAGGAAAATTTTGCAGTTACACATATTGTTGTCAAAATGATTTCTCAAATTGTACCCTGCTTCAGTTTCTTTTTTATATATAGTTTTAAAGTATCAAAAACCTTTGAAAGTGATGAGAGATCAAATTTTGGATCTAAACTATTTGTAAAATACTTAGAGGTAAAATCGGTGGTAGAACGTGAACAACCAAGGCAGATCTGATGTTATCTTTTTCTTTATTTGTAAAATAGTAAAAGCATCTTTAACTCTTTCCCAGTTGAATATTCCTGTAAGAAATTATGACATCATGAATATTTATTCACTGAATTTTTATAATGGCATATGTGCATAGGATGTTATGGTTCTTGTAGAAGCTTTACAGTCAGCTCTTTTATAATTTCTAAGTAAACAGAGCAGACCCCGAAAAGATGGCTCTTATAGGCTCTTACTGGGTTTACCCCATTTGCAAAAGCATAAAAATGTGTTTATATATAAAGGAAAGGATTAACAAAGTGCAAAAAGTTGAAATCTATAATGCAATCAATATTCCGCATGTACATGCATCTTACCTTTGTCATTTTGGTCATTATCTTCGCCTGGTGGTGGGGATGATGGCACTGGAGGTGGTGCAGTATCAGGGAGCTCTGGGTCTGTAGAGGTTGATGTGTCAAGGTCACCATTTACTTTAGGCTCCTCCTCCTCCTTCGACACAAGCAAAGAAAAATAAAATGAGAGATTAAATAAACATGAATAGATGTTTTAATTTTTAAATAAAATCGAATATTGTAAAATAAAATTCTACCTTTAACCCATGAAAAATTTGAAATAAAAACTACAAATACAAGATTCATCCACAATATACATGTATTTCTAATGAAACTAAAATGAACAAGAGCTGTCCGCAGACAGCGCGCTCCACTTTCTTTAGTGCTGGATAGTGTAGTGGAAGTCTAAGTCAGAAACGGGAGATAACTATAGCAAAATTAATTCTAGGGTTATCGGCCCTTGTAAATAGGTCCCCCTTGTAATAGCTAACATGTATACCAAAGTTGAACCAAATATCTCGGACAGTTTCTGAGACATAGACCTGAACATAAAACTTAACCAGCAATGAAAATTCTAAGTCGAAAAAGGGGCATAACTATGGCAAAATTAATTTTAGGGTTACCTACCCTTGTGAAATGGGTTCCCCTTGTGATAGTAAACATACATACCAAATATGATCCAAATATGTTTGATGGTTTCTGAGAAAAGGACCTTAACAAAAAGGTTAACCAATGCCGACGCCGACGAGAGGGTCATGACAATAGCTCCACTTTTTGAAAAAGTGGAGCTAATAAAACCATTCATTCTGTTCAAATTTCATCTATATGTAAAAGGTAAGGTGATACAATATAACTACAGCTAATGCGACCACCCAAAAGAGATAGAATTCTGGGTGCTAGATACAGGTGGTAGCTTAATTCAGGACAAAGGTAATGCAGAAAGCTCCTAGGAGCTTTCTGCATTACTTTTGTCCCGCATTAAGCAACCACCTGCTTTATAAAGACACTCATGTTTATTCATTAAATGGTCACATTAGAGGGGTTTTACTGTATATTGATTGGCCAAACATTTTATTAACCCTTTACTACATGAATATTCATGTCAGAAATAATGTATTAATAAATAAATAGTAATAAGCTTAATTTTTAACTCTTTGTACGCCAAGTAATATTTAGTCTGCAACAATTGTCGTCTGCTTCAATTCTTAAAATAAACTTTCTCTCATTTCTTTGCAAAAATATGGTCAAGATGACAAATTCCTGGGACTATTCCTACCAAATACCATTTAAATTGTACCACTGGTTTTGGAGAAGAAGATTTTTATAGGTTTTCTATATACTGTAGTTATATAAGGAAATCTAGTCCCGCCCCTGGTGGCCATGTTTTTTGAGATATCAAAATGATTTTAAAAATTTAAGTAGAGGGTCACAGGAAGACTATTTCTATCAAATTTCTTTCAATTCTGACCACTGATTTTGGAGAAGAAGTTGAAAGATATTTATTTTGGTTGTCATGGCAACCAGGGTTCTACAAGGATCAATATTCTTTCGACAATTTTGATAGAGCATGATACAAAGATCATGTATGTAAAGTTTGGTTGCATTTTGCCTTGTGGTTTCAGAGGAGATGTCGTTCAAGCAATTGTTGACGTATGGACGGACAGATGATGGGCAATCACAAAAGCTCACATGAGCATACTCAGGTGAGCTAAGAATAGTCTAATAACTGTTTATGATGTCATTATTTCTTAGATTAATATTCATGGAGTAAAGCTTTAAAGTGCAAAAAGAAATGTACAGGTGCAGACTATTCAACTATATGTAAAAAAAATATAGAAAAAGACAAACAAAAACTGAAATTAAAATACTGGTATAAATAGCTGTTAATCACCTTTTACTTGCTGAAGATGTATATTTATATGAAGATGTATATATTTATGCTTTTACAAACAGAGAGAACCCAGATCAGGTTTGCCCAATTTGTATTGACTTAATACAGATCTGATTCCATACATTCTGCTTTGGCCAAAATTTTGTTTGTTCACAATCATGCCATTATAAAACTTCAGCTAAAACTATTAACTCATCATTTCCTATTGACGCCTGATTGCGCCTATGTAAAAGTAAATTCTTGAAACCAATGTGAAAAATAGAGCAGTTGATCCATAGGAGCAAATTAATGCTCTATTTATCACAATGGTTTCAATACTACACAATTCTAAAATTTTCCTATTCTTTAGTAAATGTTCTTTTTCTTCAAAGAGGTTGGGTCTAAAAATAGCCTAGGAGAGAATGAGTTAAGAAAGACATTATCACTTATATGAATATTCTTTAGGTAAAGAGTTACCCATTTACTGCATGAACATTCATGTAAGAAATAATTATATAATGAATATTAATTAAGATTAATTTTTATGCTAGCATGTGGACTAAGAAAGTTTTAGCCATAGCAAAAACTGTAGAATTATAACTATACTATTTCCTAAGCCAGCAGAGCAGACCCTGATCAGACCACTCCTTCAGGGGCCATCTGATCTGGGTCTACTCTGTTTGCAAAGGTGTAGAAAGGTGTATTTATGTAGCAAAGTGTTAAGTACAGAGTTAACTAACATCTTCTAATCTGCAGGAACTCTGTGTTAATGAAACTATGGTGCTTCAAGTTTGAAAATGTGATACAAGCATATCATTAACCCATTTTGACATCATTTTGACAGAGCACACCAGATCAGATGGCTTCTTCGAAAGCCTTCTGATCAGGTTCTACTTTGTTTGTTCATAGAATATTTAAATTTTATTCTATACTATTTGCCATAGCAATGTATTTACATGCTTTATACATAAACATAAGAAAACTTCTTTATCAATATTCAAAATGGGCGGATTCTTCCATGAATATTCATGTGGTAAAGGGTTGACTTTTAGATATGAAGTAAGACAGGATCAAATATGGCTCGAAATAATCTTAAATTTTCTCCTAATAATGTTAGATGACCCTGCATTGCTCATTTGGTTAACCCATTCTTCCATAATTAAATACGTCTTTCTACGCCTCTGTAAAAATCACTTTGTGAAACCATTGTGATAAATAGAGCATTTGCTCCTATAGGAGCAAATGCTCTATTTATCACAATGGTTTCAAAACTACACAATTCTAAACTTTTCCTTTTCTCTAGTAAATCCTCCTTTTCTGTAGATTTATTTAAAGAGGTTGGGTCTAAAAATAGCACATTGAGGAATGGTTTAACTGAATAAATATTCATGGTGTCATTATTTCTTACATGAATATTCAACATTGAAGGGGTTAAATGTTTTTATGATCATTTATTATAAAATGTACTTGGTGATGGGTTTTCTTCATCCTTTATCCAAGTTTTTTGTTCACTATACATGACTTGGTAAAAAAATATTACTTGATTCAACATGACTTTAAATTATGTACCAAAACCATAACATACCCAATACATTCTAAACAAATAGGTACATGGTAATGTTCTGTATTAGTCTACCCCAACTGCAAATAAATACAGTGGAACCTGTCTTAACCCATTCCCTCATATTGATGCCTTTTGAAGCATCTGTGAAAGTCACTTTTGGGAAACCTTTGTGATAAATAGAGCATTTTCCCCATAGAAGAAAATGCTCTATTTATCACAATGGTTTCAAACAACAAAATTCTAAAATTTTCACTTTTCTCTAGTAAATGCTCCTTTTTGGAAGATTCATTTAAAGATGCTGGGTCTAAAAATAGCCAATGAGGTAATGGGTTAAGCAGCCAACAAAAAAGTCTAATTATGGGTCTGTAAGGCAGATGGTTGCTTAATGCATGTCAAAAGTAAAGCAGGAAGCTCACATTTAGCAACCACCTGCTTTTTAAAACTACTATGCTCAATAAATGAATGGCCGCTCAGGACAGGTTCTACTATAAACAATTACTTTTCCAACAAACTAAATACATGTACATAAAATGGAAACACAACACCAAGTCTTGCAGTCACAATTTTCTCATCTGATAAATTCAATTACACAGGTATTGACCCCTTTCCCTGTTGTATATAAGAAATAAAGATATCATGAATATTAATAAGACTATTTATTTATAATGGCATTATGAACACAGGACATTTTGGCTCAGGCAGAAGCTGTAGAATCAGATCTGTATTACAACATAATCAAACAGAATAGACCCTGATCAGACGGCTCCTATAGGAGCCATCTGATCTGGGTCTACTCTGTTTGCAGATGCGTGAAAATGCACTTACATAAGGGAGAGGGTTAACCCTGTACTCATTGAATATTCATGTAAAAAAAATTAATAGCTGCATATTTATAAAGACATTATGAACATAATAATTTTTGACTATGCAAGAAACTGTAGAATCAAACTTGCATTATTCATAAACAAAGCAGACTCTGATCAAATGACTCCTATTGGAGCAGTCTAGGTCTATTTTGTTTGCAAAAACATTAAAAGGTAAATAATTTTAAACAGAACTGAAGTTGTTGTACTTATCTCAATGCTTTTAATATTTACTTGAAATATATTTATGCAAGTCTCTGCCCATTATAAATATTAATTCATCTAATTCTTGAATTAAACATGATGTGTTTGTGAAACACTATGCCCTAGACCTTTGACCTTGATGTATGACCTTGACCTTGATAAGTTACCCCAAAAAATGTTTGCCTCCATAAGCTGCACATGCATGCCATGTTTGTAGTATGTATGTTGAATTACAACAAAATTATCTAAATCTGATCTGTAATTTGACTTTGACCTTGATGTATGACCTTGACCTTAATTGGTCATCTCTAAAATTGTTTGTGACAGAATAGCAACAAAATTCTCGCCAACATTAAAGTTGGGGCCAAAAAAGTTTGGGGCATAAAAATAGAAAATAAATTTACTGCCATGGTAAACAGTTAAGAATCAGATCTGTAATGTAACAAAAAAGCAATCAGAGTAGATCCTGATCTGACCACGCTTACATGACCTTTATTGTAGGTGTTGTCTAATTGAGGTCTACTATTTCCCCCTCCAAGTCATACCAAATAATTTAACACAGGCAGATACCAAAGCTTTCAATATTTTTAAGGGAAATAACTCTTTCAAATATGCATGACCTCTCACCAGATTGTATCCCTTGTGATGGTAAACAACCTTGTCAAAGTTTTTGCATAACTACAACAACTACGTCCACAATATGACAACCCCAAGGCTATGGCAATATCTCATGTTTTTTCCTCAAAAAACAAGATAAAACCTAAAATTAGAAAAAATGCCTCCACTTGGTTTTCACTATATGAAGGTATTCCTTACAGCAAGTGTAAGAATAAGGAGATTAACCCTTTCAAAACTGAATTTTCAGCCAATCAGCAATTATCCCTTTACTCCATGAATATGTATGGAAGAAATAATGACATCATGAATATTAATTAAATAAATTGTTATAATAGCACATAGACACAAGAAGGTTTGGTGATAGCAGACACTGTAGAATCATATCTATATTATATCATAAGCAAACAGAGCAGGCCCTGATCAGACAGCTCCCATAGGAGCCATCTGATCTGGGTCTACCCTGTTTGCAAAGGTGCAGAATGGCGTATTTATGGAGTAACGGATTTAAACTAGAGCCCACTCAGTATCAAAGGCTTAAACTTGCTAGAGTACTTTGAATAACAAACAGTGTAGACCCTGATCAGAGGGCTCCTCTTGGAGCCCTCTGATCTAGGTATACACTGTTTGCAGATTGCATGCATGACCCACATTCAAAGGGTGAATCCAAAGCCAAACCTCATACAATTTTGTCACGATAGTTCCCTGGACAATGTTCATATTAAACAGGAATCATCAAACTTTCCAACAGGACAAGCTGCTGCATCAATTCTATTCAATCGTTCATAGATTGTGCTTAATAGTATCATAGATACACTGTTACATACATACCCTTAACTCTTCACTCCATAAATATGCCTTTGCAAACAGAGTAGATCCAGATCAGACAGCTCCAATAGGAGCTATCTGACCAGAGTCTGCTCTGTTTACTTATGATATAATATAGATATGTTTACATAGCTTCTGCCATGGCTAAAAATCCCTGTCTCCATGAATTATTATAACAATTAATCTAATTTATATTAATGATGTCATCATGTCTTACATGAATATTCATGGAGAAAAAGGTTAAAAGATGCCCAATGACTGCAGTGTTTTCATAGAATGTCACTAAAGTGTAGTGCAATAGAAAAGAAGAATCAGAAGCACCAGTACTCACAGTGCTTTGATTATTCAGGTTTATACCTAAAACCTGCTTAAGGATCAATTCCCCTGCAAGTGCAATAACTTGTACCAAACCGCAGCATCTGAATTTAATTTGAGCACAAACTACTGTAACAACCTCATAATCCATTATGATGAATATTATTGTAAGAAATAATGAATTATGAATAATAATTAGCTGAATTTTTACAAAAGCATTGACAAAAACTGTAGAATCAGATATATGTATATACCATGTCAAAAACAAACAGAGCAGACCCGAATCTATATCATGTCAAAAGCAAGTAAAGCAGATCCTGATCAGATGAAGCAGTCTGATCTGGATCTACTCTGTTTGCAAATGCGTGAAAATACATGTATATGAAGGAAAGGGTTAAACTGTCCAAACAGTTTGTACCTGACGAGATGCTTACTACCTTTTCTGGAACCAAACTGATTCACCAATACCAAAATTTACTCATAAAGTGAAGTGACAATAGGTTTTCTTGAAGACTTTGCTTTGTAACTCGAGCATACCAAGAAGAAAGGCAAAACATGCTTAATTCAGAGGGATATCAAACCACACAATGCTTCAATCAAAACCATCCAACAATCATCTCTGCAAGAGTTTCAAACAATCCCTACCCTGTAAATATTTAGTGTTTTAATGTTGATTTAGTAAGTATGTGTGTTCAAAATATTTATTTATTACATCTAAAATATATACACACTCTTTTGTTACTACATTAGTAACCTACCAAGTTTTTGAGAGAAAAAACCAAAGCCCCAAAACCTTTTGACGTCGTACACAGATGAGTTACCTTTCCTTGCTGCTTGACTGAGATGGTGCGGTTTGGCGATAAACCAGCATTCTCCAAAAATCTCAAGCCCTTTGTCTCTTGTTCAATCCTAGAGTTCTTATAATCAACTGGTTCATAAACTTCATCATAAAGTGACAGAGAACGAACATACATATCATGAATCTGAGCATATTCTTCGTGATAAGAATTCAGAGAGGAGCGTCTTTTACAGTTTTGTTTATCAATTTTACTGTAAACAGGTGGATTATGTACTGAGTCATACAGAGACACAGAGGCCGGCCTTGCTTTGCCTTTCTTTACAACTCGCCTGTAACCTGGATGGTGTTCAGACTCATCGAAAGAAGTGGGTCTTCTCTTTCCACCTCTACCAGTATTTGGGTGGTATTCTACTGCCTCATATACATCCGAATACAGAGGGAAAATCTCTTCCTCAAGTCTCATATTTGTAAGGTCTGGCATCAACACTATGGAAGCTGTGGAGGTAACAGAACTGTCAGCGGACCTGGAGAAAGTGTTTACCTTTTCAGTGCTGGTAGGTTCAGTATCGTTCTGAAGTTCTGTGGGCTTGGACTGCTGTTGTTCTGACTTATCATCATCTGTTTTATCATCTGGTTTGTCGTCTTTTTTATCCTCTGCAGGTTCACTCTTTGCTTCCACGTTGTTCTCTGTAGGTTCCGGTGATTTTTCAGGTGTTTTGCTTTCTGAATAATTTTCAAAAGAACAGCCATACAGTAAAGTCTCACTAATATGACCACTCAAAAGAAGTATAATTCTGAAATTTTTAAAGTAGGCGGTAGCTTAATGCAGATATAAGTTATGCAGAAAGTCACAAGACTTTTATGTATTGATCATTCTTAACCCTTTCCTCCATAAATACGCCTTTCTACGCCTCTGTAATAACCATTGTGATAAATACAGCATTTGCTCCTATAGGAGCAAATGCTTTATTTATCACAATGATTTCAAACTACAAACTTTTACTTTTCTCTAGTAAATGCTCCTTTTGGGTAGATTCATTCAAAGAGGTTGGGTCTAAAAATGGCCTATGGAGGAAAGGGTTAAGTAACATCTCAAAGAGTGGACGCAACAATATGATTTGATGAAGAAATGACAATTTGAGTATTGAAACCAATCCCCTTTGTCTATGGCTCTGGAACCCAGATTATATGCCTCCAGCAGGAGTCAACTGATCCTGATCTGTTCTGTTTGCTAGTATGATGTTGTGTTTTCAACAGAAGAATTAAAATGATTAACCCATTACTCCATGGAATATTAATGTAAGAAATAATGACATCATGAATATTTGTTATAATAGCACATGAAAACAGGAATTTGGCCAAAGTTGAAACTGTAGAATCATATTTATACCATGTCATAAGCAAACAGAGCAGACTCTGATCAGACAGCTCCTACAGGAGCCGTCTGATCTGGAACTACTCTGTTTGCAAAGACGTACAAAGGTATATTTAACTATTTATGGGGCAAAATATTTATACATGTATTCATAAATTGCAGATTATGCATGAATATTCATCAAATAAAGGGTTACAGATATGCTCATGACAAAATTAATTTCTTAATTGCTCAAAATATACCTTTAAGTTAATGAATGAATGAATGATGTTTTACGGCCCATCAACACTGCCCTTTAAGTGAAGTGTATAATAGAAAATTTAAAACAGCCAAGGTATATTCATAACTCGGCACATCAATGAATTCTAAGCTGTCTGGATTGCCCGTATTAATGAGTTGACAAACCTTGTGTGACACTTGTGTCGTTAGCTGTCGGCTCTGAGGAAGTCGGACTGGGACTGTCTGGCTGAGGACTGTCTGGTCCACTGTCACTGTGACCGTTCATGAGGTTCTCATCACTCCTACAAAAATGAAACAATACAACGGTAAAACTTACTCTAAATATTTGGCAAATAGCGTAGAAGTGATTTTGATTAGGGTGTACACTATTTGCAACTCTATTTATTTCATTTACAGTTATCATAGCGCTAAAAGCTTTACAAATCAGTGAAGAAGGAAGATTGAGTGTTTTCAATCAGGCTGGGTCAACATACAGTAAAACCTCTCTATAACGGCCACTAAATTGTGTTAATTAGTTGGTATTTAGGGCAGGTGGCAGCTTAAAGCAAGGTGAAAGTAAAACAGAACGCTCCTATAGTAGCGTTCTGTTTTACTTTCACCTTGCTTTAAGCAGCCACCTGCCGTTATAGAGAGGTTTACTGAAGATCAAATAAAGTCCATCATGAACGTTAAGTTTAGTATAAATATTGGAGACAGGTGGCAGTTCAATGCAGGATGAAAGTCATACAGAAAACTCCTCCAGGAGCTTTCTGTATGACTTTCACCCTGCATTACGCAGCCACCTGCCGAAGTATCTAAATCCTTCTTTACTAGAACTCCCGTTTAGAGGGGATCTACTGTACTTGTACTTTCTGTGTACACATGAGTCATGTTACATGAAAAGTAACTCTTTTGGGGTGAGTAGATGAAAATCAATCTGAGGAGGGTCTACATGATCTGTCACTCATCTGTAGGCAGGATACTTAAAATGTCCTTTTTGATGATCAGTGCAGACCCAGATCAGATAGTGTCTCTGACACAGCAGATGATGTGTATCTACACCTTGTATCAATGTTACAAGGACACCTTTTTGTCTTGTTTCATGACTAACATACAGTAAAACCTCTCTAAACCAAATGTTCAATTTAGCATAAATATTGGTCTTGGAGACAGGTGGCTGCTTAATGCAAGTGAATGTTATGCAGAAAGCTCCTAGAGGAGCTTTCTATATGTCTTTCACCCTGCATTATGCAAACACCTGCCTAAACCTATCTAAATTCTTCTCTACTACAATCCCAGTTTTGAGGGTTTTTACTGAACACCAAAATCAATGGCATTGAAGTGACAAGAGCTTAAAGAATTAAATTAAAAAATCAAAGGTTTACATATTTTATGTCCAAGTACTAGACTACCATGTGGTAACAAAATGTTGTGGATCAACTCATCAGTAGCAATCTAATTGATAACAATAAAATCATCAAGCTGACAGCAATTTTATTTGCAGGTTATGAGATAGAATGTGCCAAGTATATAAAAAGAGTGTTTGAAAGAGCACATGATTGTGAGCGCCTACTACAGAATGTGATAAAAAAAAGCTGGACAGACAGGTAGACAGACAGACTAAATTAATGATACCTAAGTGTCATCCTGCAATGGGCAGATGATACACACATGAATACCCCTTAGTCTGATATTGACTCTTGCTTATAAATGGAAAAGTTGGACTAATACAATCATCACATCGAAAAAATATCTCAAACTGTTAGCTTAGTAACCTATGACTGACAATTTGACATAATTTTAAAACATTTTTAAAACATTTCTATATCCAGATGACATTATGGCTTGGGGTCTCTTTATCATCAAAATTTTGATATACAACATTATCATTATATCCATGAATATTCATGCAAGAAGTAATGGTACCATGAATATTAATTAGATTAATTATAACAATAGCAGATGGACACCATTTTGGGCTATGGCAGAACCTGTAGAATCATACCTACAAAATGTATTTTATCATAAACAAGAGCATACCCTGATCAGACAGCTCTTACAGGAGCCTTCTGATCTGGGCGTATTTATGGAGTAAAGGGTTATAAACAAATGAATTCAACCCTTTACTCAATAAATACGCCTTTCTACATCCATGCAAACAGAGTAGACCCAGATCAGACGGCTCCTGTAGGAGCCGTCTGATCAGGGTCTGCTCTATTTGCTTATCATATAATACAGATTTGATTCTACAGTACTTTAACATAAATTTCTTTTGTTAATATGCCATGTTCATAATTCTATTTATAAATATTCATGATGTCATTATTTCTTCCATGAATATTCATGGAGTAAACGGTTAATATCTACAACAGCCAAGTCATGCAAGTTTACATGCATGTCGTCCAACATCTATTGCACTGCTGCAACCTGAACCACTTAGTAAATCAGTCCATCAAATGAAAGCAGAATTACAATGTATGTCGAAATGAACAACAAAAGGAAAATTATAAGAGAAATTGTGTCCATATGACATGGATATTTGTCACAAGTTTGCCAATTGCAGAAAGCCTTAACTTTGTCTAAGACAATACCAAACCCCTAGCTTTACTGGTCTGATATAAAAACTGAAATAAAAGTATAATTATGTGCACACTTTCTCATCTCAATGAATATTTGTATGACCACTATAGTCTCTTTAACTTATAAAATGGACATAAGGGTGTAAGGACAAGAGCAAATCTAAATGACCCCAACACACAGGTGGGGAAATAAACAAGAGCACCGCAAGCGGGTGCCAACACTCATCTGTTGTCACTGTCAAGATGAACATGCATACCAAAAATGAAGCTTTTAAATGAAAAATTAAAGAAGTTATGGTCAATGTTAAGATTGATGACGACGACAACGACGACGCGAACGCCGGAGTTACGACAATAGCTCATGGTTTCTTTGAAACAGACAAGCTAAAAATCACAATAACCAATCCATGCAGATACTGAGATAAGTGACTGTCCAGTGAAAACCCATATCCTGGACCACATAATCCTACACCAAAACAATGTGTACCGGTATGTTTTAACCCTTAACCTGATGTATACTCATGCACGAGTGTCCATTATGAATACATTGTATTAACCAATTCCCTCATAGGCTATTTTTAGATCCAACCTCTGAATAAATCTACCGAAAAGGAGTATTAACTATAGAGAAAATGAAAATTTGAGAATTTTGTAGTTCTGAAACCATTGTGATAAATAGAGCATTTGCTCATATGGAGCAAATGCTCTATTTATCACAATGGTTTCAAAAAGTGACTTTTACAGAGGCATAATGGAAGCCGTATTTATGGAGGAAAGGGTTAATTACTTCAATTCTTGTAGTACAAAAAGTAAACACGGACATTTATTGACACTAGAAACAGTAGCGAAACAGTTCCAGAGCAGATAAGCAAACAGAGCAGACCCTGACAGCTCCTACAAGACTTGTCTGATCTGGTTCTTCCTTGTTCAGTGCAAAAGTGTAAAAGGGCAAGTTTAAGAGTATAACCCTTTCATTGTTCTATGTTTATTTCAAAATTCAATACCTACTGAATATTTATGGTTAAATATCTATAATGAAATATGGAAGGTGAAACATTGTAGCCATCTTAGAAAGAAAAGAAACAGATCTATCAAATTCCATGAGCAAACAGAGCAGACCCTGATCAGACAGCTCTTAAAGGAGCTGTCTGATCTGGGTCTTCTCTTGCAAATGCGTGAAAACATGTTTATATGATGGGAAAGGTTTAACACAAGCTAACAAGTGTTTCAGCTGGATTCCTTGCTATAAACAAACATAATGGCTACAATAACCTATCTAATATTTGCAACTAGACTTGTACACAGAATAATTCCATAGGATCTCATTCAAACATAGATGGACACTCACAGACAATATCCTCAAGAATAGAACAAAAGAAAACCAAAACTACAATGTACCAGTAATACAGTAAAACCTGTCTAAACCCTTTCACTATTGAATATTCATGTTAAAAATAATGACATCATGAATATTTATTAGCCAAATTTTATATACAGGTATAATATACACAGGATCTTTTGTACTAGAATAAATTGTATATAAACACTCTTTCATGCCTTTGCAAACAGAGTAAACCTAGATCAGATGGTTCCTGCAACTGTCATGTGATCAGGGTCTGTTCAATTTGCTTATAAAATTATAAAAATTATATAGATCTGATAATACAGTTTTTGTCTAACTCAATTCCCTTGAAACTTACATTACAAAAAGTGTTCTGCAAAACTTTTGCATAACTCTTTCCTCCATAAATACGCCTTTCTTAAAGCCTCTGTAAAAGTTACCTGTTGAAACCATTGTGATAAACGGAGTATTTGCTCCTATAGGAGCAAATGCTCTATTTATCACAATGGTTTCAAACTACAAAATTCTACAATTTTCCTGTTCTCTAAATCTAAAAATGGCCTATGAGGGAATGGGTTAAGCAGCCATCTGAATTATAGACACCAATGTTGAAACTCTTTACTCAATAAATACACGTTTCTACACCTTTCACTGCAAACAGAGTAGACCCAGATCTGTTCTGTTTGCTTATGAAATTATAGATATGATTCTACAGTTTCTGCTCCTACCAAAATTCTCCAGTATTCATGAGACACGATAAAAAATAAACTAATCAATATTCATGATGTCATTTATAATTTCTTACATGAATGTTCATACAGTATCTAAGGGTTAACAGTATTTGGATGCTGTTTAACTCATTCCCTCATACTGACGACTTTTGACAACTCTGTAAAAGTCACTTTGTGAAACCATTGTGATAAATAGAGCATTTGCTCCTATAGGAGCAAATGCTCTATTTATCACAATGGTTTCAAACTACAAAATTCTAAAATTTTCCTTTTCTTTAGTTAATGCTCCTTTTTGGTAGATTTATTCAAAGAGGCTGTATCTAAAAATAGCCTATGAGGTAATGAGTTAACCAGTAATTGGTCACTAAATATCACGGGTTTTACTGTAACATGCTTCCCAAAAAATGTTGTAGACCTGCCTTGTATTTAACCCTTACAGTGCGGGACCCGAGTCACTAATGTCCTTTGCAAACAGTGTAGACCCAGATGAGAGGGCTCCTATAGGAGCCCTCTCATCAGGGTCTGCACTGTTTGTCATGTTACACTTTTCTTTAGAAAACATCCCTAAATATTCCCATAAGCTTGACCTATTTGAATTTTGGAATATTCCATTTGAAAATCCAGCGTTGTAAGTGTTAAACAAACTGAGTATTTGAAACAACTCAACCATAATTTGTAGACATGCAGACCTAGAATCAGAAACTTCATGTCACAGCTTTGTGATCAGAGTATACATTATCATTTCAAATTATTCTACATGAGAATATCTACAGTAACACAGAAATTCCATTTTGAAGTACAGTTTTTAAAATTCCTGGTCTTGAAACTCTAAAATTTAGTTTTCATTCAAATTAATCGTCCTCAGTATTCTCAGAAGCAAACTGCAAACATTGCCAGCAGTTTTACTGTAAAAAGCACAGTGAAACCTCCTGTAGGAGCTGCCAGCATTACTTTAACCGACATTAAGCTGTCACGTGTTTCTAGATGTTCATAGTAATACAGTTAGTACAATTCTGTATTGTAAATTTTGGAAGGAACAAACTTTTACTTTGAGTTATCCTGAAGGTTGAGTTATCCATGTTTGAGATATCGAAGTTCAACTGCATATCAAAATTTAATAACCATCAACAGTGTAGATCCTGATGAATCACCCAGTTATTGTCCCATACTGGGAATCTTATTTGACAAAACCCTGTCATTTTCAAAAGACTGTCACTCGTAACTTTCCCAGAGTATTCAAAAGGATTACAAAATTCTAGAGTTTCAAGTCAGGTAAAGAATTTGAGTTAGTTTGAGACTAAGTCTATCTCTACTGGTTGACAGCATTACAGAAAAATACGAGATCTATTCATGACAGCTTTACCGTTTCTTCGGCTTCCTTTAAGACAGAATATGAAAACAAATATTTACAATAAAGATCACACTTATAAAAATCTTATCACAAATTATATATAAATTACTTAACCTTTTACTCCATAAATGCCAGATTCCACATGATTTGTGCATTAACCCTTTCCTCCATAAGCTATTTTTAGACCAAACCTCTTTGAATGAATCTACCCAAAAGGAGCATTTACTAGAGAAAAGTAAAATTTTAGAATTTTGTACATGTAGTTTGAAACCTTTGTGATAAATAGAGCAGTTGCTCCTATAGAAGCAAATGCTCTATTTATCACAATGGTTTCAAGAAGTGCTTATTACAGATGCGAAGAAAGGCGTATTTATGGAGGAAAGGGTTAATTAATTCAAATCATGTACTAAAATTATAAATTAAGGAAATTTATTGCCATGGTGGAAAAGAACCAAACCTGTAATATAAAAAGCAAACAATGTACATGTATTCCCTGATCAGACAGTTTCTTCTGAAGCTGTTTGATCTGGGTCTATTCTGTTTGCTGAGGCATACATGTAAATAAGAGGAATTATGGAGTATCAGGTTAAAACACTGCAGCCAGTATATAAAATATGGAATTCTGATTCATAGTGGTCGTCAATGTACAGTAAAACCTCTCTATAACGGCCACTAAATTGTGTTAAATAGTTGGTATTCAGGGCAGGTGGCTGCTCAAAGTAAGGTGAAAGTAAAACAGAACGCTCCTATAGGAGCGTTCTGTTTTACTTTCACCTTGCTTTAAGCAGCCACCTGCCTTCAACACAAAATACTTGATGTTAAATTTAGTGGTCGTTATAGAGAGGTTTTGCTGTAGTACTTTAATCTTCATTCATCCCTTTCCCACATGAATATTCATGTCAGAAATGAAGAACCAGTCCCACTCTCTACCAGTTTATACAATAGAAATGAAGAACCAGTCACACTCTCTACCAGTTTATACAACAGAATAAGTCAGTTTGGGATCATTTTTGCAAGTTGAAGTTAGACTGACATAGTAGCAAATAGTGAAGACCCCAATCAAATGGTTTCTCCTGGAGCTGTTTGATCAGGATCTGCACTATTTGGCTAATTTTGCCTCGCCGATTACTTAGGATAATTTACCCTTTCCGACATATAAACATGTTTTCACGCATTTGCAAACAGAGTAGACCCAGGAGCCGTCTGATCAGGGTCTTCACTGTTTGCTAATGGAATTTGAAAGTTCTGTTTCTTTACTTTCTAAAATGGCTATTATGTTTAACAATCTATATTTCATCATAATTATTTGGTCCATGAATATTTAGTAGGTATTTAATATGAAATAAACATAGAATAAGGAAAGGGTTAAAGTAGAGCTAGTTTACATGGCCAAATATGGACATACAGCTGAATTAGCTCACACTCGGAGATATTTGCATAGATTATACACCAACATGTCCTAGCAATAAGGAAGTGGCTGGTGACAAGTTACATGCTATGGGTGCAATAAACAATCTTACTGGTACCTACACTGGCAAAGAAAGTAGTTTCTTAACCCTTTCCCTCATATTGACGACTTTTGACGACTCTGTAAAAGTCACTTTGTGAAACCATTGTGATAAATAGATCATTTGCTCCTACAGGAGCAAATGCTCTTTTTATCACAATGGTTTCAAACTACAAAATTCTAAAATTTTCCTTATCTCTAGTTAATGCTCCTTTTCAGTAGATTTATTCAAAGAGATTTGATCTAAAAAAAAAACCAACAGCCTATGAGGTAATGGGTTAACCCTTTCCCTGTTGAATATTTATGACAAAAATAATGACCACATGAATATTTATTAACTGTGTTTGTATAATGGCATATGTACACAGGATGTTTTGGTATTGGTAGAAACTGTAGAGCCAGATGTTATAGTTTAAGCAAACAGAACAGACCCTGATCTGACGGCTCGACCTATGGGAGCCATCTGATCTGGGTCTACTCTGTTTGCAAAGGTGTTAAAAGGTGTTTATAGGAAGTAAGGGGTTAAATCTAACCCATTCTGCCTGAATGCACTTGACCATGTTAACCCATTACCTCATAAGCTATTTTAGATACAACCTCTTTACCGAAGAGGAGTGTTAACAAGAGAAAAGGAAAATTTTAGAATTTTGTAGTTTGAAACCATTGTGATAAATAGAGCATTTGCTCCTATAGGAGCAAATGCTCTATTTATCACAATGGTTTCACAAAGTGACTTTTACAGAGTCGTCAAAAGTCGTCAATATGAGGGAATGGGTTAAGTAACAGCAGAGTCCATTTACATAACCAGTTTGAATTTGCTAGAAAATTTTTGATGACAAGCAGAAGTTGGACGAGACTCTTGAATCATTCTGATCTGGTTCTATACTCTGCTTGCAAAGACATTAAAAGGTGTATATACGCAGTAAAAGGTTAATTACATGACGAAATATGAAACAGACTATAATCCCAATTTTACTGTCAACACCATAACATGTATGACACATCGTGTCTATATATAGTAGCTGTTTATTTACATCTGTCCTTTTATATATATATTGAATTAACTCTGTATATAGCTTGCTGGGCAAAGTATTTTCACAAAGATACTGATATGCTTTTCTATGCCATTATTACTGCCAACCAGACTGGAAATTCCCATTAATTTGTATGCCTCTGCAAACAGAGTAGACCCAGATCAGATGGCTTCTATAGAAACCGTCTGATCTGGGTCTGTTCTGTTTGCTCATGGAATAATATACATGTAGATTTAATTCTATAGTTTCTGCCAGGATCAAAACTTTTCTTGTTCTTATGCTAAAATAAATATTAAGGCAATAAATATACATTTTTTCATAAATATTCATGTATTTAACAAACCTCAATAATTTTTGTGCTAAACTATTGTAACTACAGTCTATAATAATTGAAGAGTATTTTGACTTTGTGCAAACATATTAGTTAGATTTAGTAAAGTAACTTATAGTATCTTGTAAAGATAAACAGTACTTGTAACCAAGTCCCTCACTGAAGCGCCTTTTCACATCTGTGCAACCAGAAGACCCAGATCAGATGACTCCTGTAGGAGCTGTCTCATCAGGGTCTGCTCTTTATGTGGATAAAGTAGAATAGATATGACTTTATAGACTCTGCCCTTACCGAAACTTTCTGTGATAATAATTTATGCAAGACTGAAAAGTATTCTAATTCTATTCATAAAGTCATTAATTCTTGTTTAACCATTCCTCCATAGGCTAAGATTACTGAAATGGAGCATTCACAAGAGAAAAGGAAAATGTTAGAATTAATTCAATGTGTAGTATTGAACCCATTGTGACAAATAGAGCATATGCTCCTATGGAGCAAATGCTCTATTTGTCACAATGGTTTCATAAAAGACTTTTACAGAGGCGTAGAAAGGCGTATCTATGGAAGAATTTTGCAACAGCTAACAATGTTAACCATTTACCTCATGAATATTCATGTAACAAATAATTATGTCATGAATATTAAATCAGATTACTTTTAATAATGGCATGTGATCAAAGGACAGTTTGACTTGTGCAGGGACTTTAGAGTCATAGCTATATTAATTCCATAAGCAAACAGAGCACTGACACTGATCAGAAAGCTCCTACAGGAACAGTCTGATCTGGGTATTATGAATATTCATTAATTGAAGTTTTATAACGGCCAATGAACCAATGAATTTCTTGCCATGGCAAAAACTATACAATGTCATAAGCAAACAGAGAAGACGCTGTCAGACAGCTTCTACAGAAGTCTGATCTCTGTCTACCCTGTTTGCAATATCTTGGAGGTAAATTGTTCAGGATCATGATAGTGTTTGTTTCTAACTTCTTCACTCTCCAATTTTTTTCTCCCCATCTTATCTATTTTTATTATGGATAACAAACATTTAAATCTTTTTGTAAGTTATGCTATTTCAGTTAACCCATTCCCTCCTAGACTATGTTTAGACCCAGCCTCTTTGAATTAATCTACCAAAAAGGAGCATTAACCAGAGAAAAGAAAAAAATCAGAATTGTGTAGTTTTGAAACCATTGTGATAAATAGAGCATTTACTCCTATGGAGCAAAAGCTCTAAATATCACAATGGTTTCGAAATGTGACTTTAACAGAGGCGCCAAATTGCGTTAAATGCGGAGGAAATGTGTTAAGTCTTTGATATTGTTAGCTGCACATTTATACAAAGGTGCCAACACCATAATTATAAATATGCTATAAAATTTAAAGAAATTAATACCCATAAAAAATTCTTAATTATCTGCAAGGCTGAAATTCCTCCACAAACTTTCCTTCATATAATGGTAAACGCCTTTTCAAGATATTGCAAACTGGTAGACCAGGATCAGACAGCTTCTGTAACAGTTGTCTGATTAGGGTCTGCCCTGTTTGCTTATGATATTATATAGATCTGATCCTACAGTTTTTGCAAAGCAAAAGCTGTCTGATCTTGGTCTACTCTGTTTGCAATATGAAAAAGCGTTTTTATGAGGGAAAAAGTTAAATTAATGAAACATAGTAAGTAAAATTAATTATTCCACACTATCGTAGATTCTATTTACTCTAGAAAATTATTAAAACCAGAAGCCCAGATAAGATGCATCATGTGGAACATTTTCAAAACAGTCCCTTTAAATTTTATAACAACTGAACCATATACTGTGTCCACTACAAGGGCCACAATACAGGGTTTATTGGTGGAGAAATGATAATTTAGTATTTGAATAATGCACCTGTATCTATGGTTCTGAAAACCCATAGTACATGTCAAAACTGAAGAGAAAACCCCATAACTGTCCAGTTAACAGTTAGGTCTGATACTCTCACCTGTCAGGTCCAAACATAGGGATACACAGGCTGTCCCTATAGGCATCACCCTTATCAATCCTGGTGTCAGAGAAAGCCTTTCATTTTATACAGATTTATAATAATTATGTATTATATCATATCAGGGTTTTCAAACACCCACCTATGATATAGCTGGTTATTTCTACACTACAGTAAAACCTCTCTATAATGGACACTAATTTGTGTTAATTAGTTGGTATTTAGGGCAGGTGACAGCTTAAAGCAAGGTGAAAGTAAAACAGAACACTCCTATAGGAGCGTTCTGCTTTACTTTCACCTTGCTTTAAGCAGCTACCTGCCTTTAACACAAAATACTTTATGTAATTTAGTGGCCGTTATGAAGAGGTTTTACTGTATTTGCATACTCGTCAACCTCCATTTGTTTGTGTTGATGACCATTTATAAACTTAACTCTATATCTGTATGAATATTAACCCATTACTCCATCAAAATACAGTAAATACTTTCACCTTGCTTTAAGCAGTCACTTGCCTTAAATACCAACAATTAACACAATTGAGTGGCTGTTATAGAGAGGTTTTACTGTACACTTTTCTAAGCTTTATCAAACAGAGTAGACCCAGATCAGATGATTCCTGTAGGAACCATTTGATCAGGATCTGCTCTGTTTGATAATGACATTATATAGATAAGATTCTAGTTCTTACTAGAGCCAAAACTTTTCTTGCTCATCTGCCATTATAAATATTAACCCTTTCCCTAGTAAAATGCCTTTTCACACATTTGCAAACAGAGTAGACCTTAAGGAGCCCTACAGGAGCCATTTGATCAGGGTCTGCTGTTTGCTTTTGACATGATATAGATCTGATTCTACAGCATTTGTCCCTCTGTTAAAGTTAATTTTTGAAATGATTGTGATAATTAGAGCATTTGCTCCAAAGGAGAAAATGCTCTTTTTATCACAATAGTTTCAGAACTAAAAAATTCTAAGAGTTTCCTTTTTCTAGTGTATGCTCCTTTTCAGTAGATTTCATCAAAGAGGTTGGATCTAAAAATAGCCTAGGAGGGAATGGGTTAAGCTAGTTAATATTCATACAAACATAATTTCTTACACCAATACTCATGATAAGTTTATGGCCAATAGTTACATAGGCCTCGAAGACAAAAAAACAGTGCTCACCCTACGATGATGGTATTACGGACACTCTTGCGGGGTGTGTAGGTGTGTTCCTCGTTGTCCTTTGCTAGTTTCGCCCCTGCTGCTGCTACCTGCTGGGAACCCTGGGAAAAAATGCAAATCTTGTCAATAATGTTCTAAGACTAAATCTCAGTTTTGTTTTATTCTCCCAAATACTTACAAATGTATCAATATGGGGAACAGAGAATATGCTCTATGTTAATGTTAACCCTTGAACTAGATTAATTCTTTACTCCATGAATATTCATGTAAGAAATATTGTATACATGAATGGTATGTATGTATGCATATTAGTTAAATATATTGGCAGACGAACAAGAAAAGTTCTGGTCCTGATGAAAACGAGAATCAGAACTACCGATATATAATTTCATAAGCAAACAGGGCTGACCTGATCAAATGGCACCTGCAGGAGTCGTCTGATCTAGATCAGATCTGTTTGCATAGGTGTTAAAAGGTATGTAAAAAAGGGTTTCATAGTTTGAAAAAATCTACCGAAAAGAAGCATTAACTAGAGAAAAGGATTTTTTTTAGAATTTTGTAGTTCTGAAACCATTGTGATAAATAGAGCATTTGCTCCTTATGAGCAAATTCTCTATTTATCACAATGGTTTCAAAAAGTGACTTTTACAGAGGCGTAGAAAGGCGTATTTAAGGAGGAATGGGTTAAAATGCTTATAACCCTTTCCCTGTTCTATGTTTATTACATATTTCAATATCTGAATATTCATGGACAAAATAGTTATAATGAAATATTTAAGGTGGAACATTGTAACCATTTTAGAAAGTATAGAAACAGATTTATCAAATTCCGCACAGACCATGATCAGACAGCTCCTCTAGGGGCCATCTGATCTCAGTCTACTCTGTTTGCAAATGCGTGAAAACATGTTTATATGAGGGAAAGGGTTAAATTACATAAACCATTTGTTCATATGCTGCAATGAGGTTTATCGCAAGAATTACCAATGGAATATAAATGCTAAAGAAGATAATACTTTCATATGTTTAATATTGAAGACCCATATTTATCAGTATTTATTCAGTTGCAGGTTTGAAATATTTAGGCAGCTGTTGGTGCTGCCTGATCTGGATCTGCTCTGTTTGCTTATGAAATAATATAGATCTGATTTTACAGCTTCTGTTATGGCTGAACAGTCCTGTGTCCATTTGTCATTATAAATGCATGCATTCAGCACATTACATGTAATATCATATGCTTCTTACATGAATCTTCATGGAGTGAAGGGTTCAATGTTTGTATCTTAACTGCTTTCAATGAACATATAGAATAGGAAATTAGAATAGAACAAGAGATGTTTGTAAAACATGTATACCCCGACCCCCTGACCTTTGATATCTTGTGACCTCAATTATAGAGGTCATCTAGCATTCATGACTAATCACCACAGCAAGTTTGAAGATCCTTAGCCAAACCACTGATCATTTATTGATCTGAAAACATTTCACATATTAAGGTCATGGTGACCTTGACCTTTGACCTAGTGACCTCAACAACTATAGGGGTTATCTAGTGGTCACGACCAACTACCACAGCAAGTTTGAAGATCCCAAACCAAACCATTGAGCAGTTATTAATCGCAAACCATTTCATCAGTTAAGGTCATGGTGACCTTGACCTTCGACCTAGTGACCTAAAAAATAATAGGGGTTATCTACTGGTCATGACCAACCACCACAGCAAGTTTGAAGATCCTAAGCCAAACCCTTGAGCAGTTATTGATCGCAAACCATTTCACCAATTACGGTCATGGTGACCTTGACCTTTGACCTAGTGACCTAAAAAACAATGAGGCTCATCTAGTTGTCATTACCAACCACCTAAGCAAATTTGAAGATTCTAAGCCAAAACCTTGAGCAGTTATTGATCAGAAATCATTTTACAATTTAAGGTCATGGTGACCTTGACCTTTGACCTAGTGACCTCAAATACAATAGTGGTCATCCAGTTGTCATGAACAACTACCGCAGCAAGTTTGAAGATTCTAAGCCAAACCCTTGAGTAGTTATTGATCGGAAACCATTTGACCAGTTAAGAGCATGGTGACCTTGATCTTTGACCTAGTGACCTAAAAATTGATAGGGGTCATCTAGTAGTCATTACCAACCACCACAGCAAATTTGAAGATCCTAGGCCAAACCCTTGAGCAGTTATTGATCGCAAACGATTTCACCCTTTAAGGTCATGGTGACCTTGACCTTTGACCAAGTGACCTAAAAAACGATAGGACTCATCTAGTTGTCATTACCAACCACCTAAGCAAATTTAAAGATCCTAAGCCAAACCCTTGAGCAGTTATTGATCAGAAACCATTTTACCAGTTAAGGTCATGGTGACCTTGACCTTTGACCTAGTGACCTCAAAATCAATAGGGGTCATTCAGTGGTCATGACCAATTACCACAGCAAGTTTGAAGATTCTAAGCTAAACCCTTGAGCAGTTATTGATCGGAAACCATTTAACCATTTAAGGTCATGGTGACCTTGACCTTTGACCTAGTGACCTCAAAATCATTAGGGATCATCTAGTGGTCATGACCAACCACCACAGCAAGTTTGAAGACCCCAAGCCAAACCCTTGAGCAGTTATTGATCGGAAACTATTTCATAATTTTAGGTCATGGTGACCTTGACCTTTGACCTAGTGACCTCAAAAACAATAGGGGTCATCTACTTGTCATGACCAACCACCACAGCAAGTTTGAAGATTCAAGGCCAAGTCGTTTATTAGTTATCGTTCGGAAACCATCGATCTACCGACCGACCGACCGACCGACCGACATGTGCAAAGCAATATACCCCCATTTTTTCAAAAGGGGGGTATAAAAATTACAACATAGAATTGATGTATACATAAATTTTGAATCTAAATTTTTTGTAAGTATTTCTGTTTTCTGTGCGAACTTCAACTGCAATACTTGTACATGTATATATGCAAATTAACCCTTTACTCCATGAATATTCATGTAAAAATAAAGACATCATGAATATTACTTAGCTGAATTGTTTAAATAGTACATGGACACAGGACATTTCCGCCATGGTAGAAACTGTAGAATCATACGTTATATCATTATTATGTTATATCATAAGCAAACAGAGCAGACTCTGATCAGACGGCTCCTACAGGAGCTGTCTGATCTGGGTCTACAGTGTTTGCAAATGCATAGAAAGGCATATTTATGACATAAAGGGTTAAGTGTAATCTTTATCAAGCTGTGACTGTTGTACTCGGCATCATGTTTTTGTTGTATTTTTCAACATTGTCTGATTTACACAACATTTTGGAAATTATTGCTAAAAAGGCAACCCGACTGGATGCTGCTAAGATGCCAGGTTATTACAACCTAGCTAGCTGTCTGCAAATGACAGTGACATTCATATCACAGAGCAACAGATAAGTGTTCATACTCAAGTACTAAAATTGTTATTTCTCCACCAAACCCAATGTTGTTACCACTCTTTAGAATCGTCTCATAGAGGCGATTCTAAAGAGTGGTCACAATATTGGGTTTGGTGGGGAAATGACAAAGTTGTTCTTGAAAATGTTTTAATTTATGCCTCTTTTCTGGACCACTGATGTTATTACAAACCAGAGAAGGATCATAAGGGAAGTCTGTGTTTAGGTCTGACACTCCAAGTTGTCAAATCCATCATGCATAATGAATAATACCATTGTATGTATGAATGCACAATACAAAAGGACAGTTCTTGAAATCTGAAAGTTTCACATGAAGTTACAATGAGACATAAATGAGGTATAAGACTGAAGGACAGTGAATCAATTGACTTGGTTTTGACAGTACCATAACAATATAATTATCATGAAAGAGAATGAAAACGTAAGAGGCAATTAGAATAACCTACAAAGTTCTTGCCATTTCAACTAGCCCGTAACAAGGTTTTCCCTCCCATAAATTAATGCCTTTTCACACATTTGCAAACAGAGTAGACCCAGATCAGACAGCTCCTAATTAGGAGCAGTCTGATCAGGATCTGCTCTGTTTGCTTTTTATGATATAGATCTGATTTTACACTTTTTGTCTAGCAAAAAATTCCCTTGAAAATCTTATATTATAAAATTTGAGCTAGTAAATATTCATTGTGTTATTATTTCTTACATGACTACAGAACAGGGAAAGACTTAAACCTTTCCTCCATAAAACGCCTTTTTACGCCTCTGTAAAAGTCACTTTTTGGAAACCATTCTGATTAATAGAGCATTTTGCTCCCAAGGAGCAAATGCTCTATTTATCACAATGGTTTCATAACAACACAATTCTACAAAAATCATATTCTCTAGTTAATGCTCCTTTTGGGTAGATTTATTCAAAGAGTTGTATCTAAAAATAGCCTATTAGGGAATGGGTTAAGGTTAGGAAGACATATCTATGACTAAAAGCAAAACTACTTCACACTCTGTTGTTGAAATCATTAACAGTTTTGGAAAGGGGAAAGAAAATCTGAGACTGTACAAAACAGGTAAAAATACAGAAATGGGGAAAGAATGCCTGAGAGTGAGACTGTACAAATCAAGGCAGTAATGGGTAAAGATCTGAGACTGTACTAAACAGATTGAGGGAGAAATAGAGACAGAAGATCTGAGACTGTACTAAACAGATTGAGGGAGAAATAGAGAAAGAAGATCTGAGACTAAGGTATATGAAACAGATAAAGAGAGAAGTGGTGAAATACAAATTTAGAAAACAAACAAAATGCTCTGGCCGGCCAGTCCTGTCGAGATCTCTGATATTTCCTTAAATCTTCAACAAAATGAGGTCTAATTATGGCTCTGTATTAGACAGGTGGTAGCTTAATGCAGGTCAAAAGTAGTACAGAAAGCTCCTGTAAGCTTAATACAGGTCAAAAGTAATACAGAAACCTCCTATGAGTTAATTTAGGTCAAAAGTAATTCTGCATTACTGTTGCCTTGCATTAAGCAACAACCTGTTTTTTAAGAATACTTAGTAATAATGTTCAATAAATGATGACACCATGAATATTAAACAGATTTTTTTATAATGCCTAATGAAAACAAAAAAGTTTGGTCTAGGCAGAAACTGTAGAATAAAATCTATATTATTCCATAATCAAACAGAGCAGACCCTGATCAGATGGCTCCCACAGGAGCCGTCTGATCTGGGTCTACTCTGTTTGCAAAGGCATAGAATTTATAGACTAAAGGATTAAAACAGGCTATACTGTACCCTTAAAGCCTTATTATCCTAAATATTGAGACAGATAAACATGTGCCAAAATAAAGTGAAGACCCAAAGCAAACTGCTACAAATTGAGCATTTAAAGTTATCGAAAGCATGCAGAATTGAATTATTCAGCATAAATACAAGAGTAGCTCTTCTAATGCATTAATCCTTTCCCTAATATAAACGTGTTTTCACGCATTTGCAAACAGAGTAGACCCAGATCAGACGGCTCCAAGAGGAGCCATCTGATCAGGGTCTGCCCTGTTTGCTGATGGAATTTGAAGGAAATGTTTATTTACTTTCTAAAATGCCTAAAAAGTTCCACCTTCCATATTTAATTATAACTACTTTATTCATGAATATTTAATAGGTATTGAAATTTGAAATAAACATAGAACAGGAAAAGGGTTAATCCTTTCCTTGTTCAATATTCATGTAAGAAATAATGACAGCGTGAATATCTATTTGCTGAATTTTCATAATGGCATAATCATGTACACAAGACGTTTTGGCTCAGGCAGAAACTGTAGAATCAGATCTATATCATACCATAAGCAAACAGAGCAGACCCTGATTATGCGGCTCCTATATGAGTCATCTGATCTGCGTCTACTCTGTTTGCAAATGCGTGGAAAGGGATTTACATGAGGTAAAGGGTTAGTCTGCAATGAATCTGTTTTTGGGTTACAATATGAGAACGGTCATGAGCTCTCTAAGCACGCAAAATATTCATCATCTGTAAAGATTGTCTTTCATTTCTATTGAAAAATACAGTGTCTGTGTATCCAGGTGAGATGACTTTTAAGACTTCCTTGTCAATGATGAGATAGGCACAAGTGAAATCCTTTACTCCATGAATAACCCTTTCCCTGTTCTGTATTTAGACCAAATTTCAATACCTACTGAATATCAATTAGATTAATTATATAATATCACAATGAACACAGTAAGTTTTGGCCTAATGGCAGAATATATACAGAATCATATTTAAATTATTTCGAAAGCAAACAGAGCTGACCCTGATCAGACAGGAACAATGATCAGACAGGAGCAATCTGATCTGGGTCTACTGTGTTGCAAATGGATGGAGTAAACTTATTTCATTACAGGATCTAAACTGTTGACATTCTGACTGCAGTTTTAACCTGTCGCTTGATATTCACGTCAATATACCTACCTGTAAATAGTGAAGACTCAGATGAGACAGCTCCTGCAGGAGCTGTCTCATCAGGGTCTGCACTATTTACAAGTTGATTGTGCAACCAGTGCAATCCATAGCAGTGATTGCACAGCGAAATACTTATACACAGTGAAGATATATGTAATTATACAACAGGGCATGGGTAAAGAAGGAGAAATGTATTTTAAAATTCAGCAAGGGAAGGGTTAAGATAAATTATAAATAACTTCAGAAGTTTACAGACCAAAATTACTTACAATTTCTGCCACAAGTTAAGATTACAACACTTTTTAATAGAAGGTTATATGTTGATCTTCAGTTCATTGAGCTGATCATTAAGCTGAGCAAATACAATGATACAGAGTTGAAAATTCATAGCTTTGACAATGAGTAAAAGCATTCAGCAAAGCTGAATTACCCTTTCCCTGTTCTATGTTTATTCCAAATTCGAACACCTACTGAATATTCATGGACAAAATAACTATAACAAAATAGGAAGGTGGAACACTGTAGCCATTTTAGAAAGTAAAGAAACAGATCTATCAAATTCCACTAGCAAAAACAGCAGACCCAGATCAGATAGCTCCTATTGGAGCTGTCTGATCTGGGTCTTCTCTTTTTGCAAATGCGTGAAAAGGTCTTTATATGAAGGAAAGGGTTAATTTAAGACCAACCCTTTACATGGTAAAGGCATTTTTTCATGCCTGTGCAAACAGAATAGACCAAGATCAGAAGATCCTTTAGAAAAGTTGTCCAATCAGGGTCTGCTGTGTTTGCTTACAGAAAAATATAGATCTGATCCTAAAGGTACTCCCACAGCTAAACATTCATGCGTTCATGTAACCATTATCAAAACTCAGCTACGTAATTATTATTCATGATGTCATTATTTCCCACATGAATATTCATGAGGTAAAGGGTTTAGAGATCATGACTGTGTGACTATTATAGATGTGAACTATTTTTTTTAGCTAGTCTGACAGAACATGATATGCACCGGATTCTAAAAAACACTTCCACATTTAACCCAATTCCCCCATAGGACATTTTTAGATCCAACCACTCTGAATAAATCTACTGAAAACTAGAGAAAAGGAAACTTTTAGAATTTTGTAGTTTGAAACCATTGTGATAAATACAGCATTTGCTCCTATAGGAGCAAATGCTCTATTTATCACAAGGGTTTCACCAAGTGACTTTTACAGAGGCGTAGAAAGGTGTATTTATGGAGGAAAGGGTTAACCCATTCCCTCATGGGACATTTTAGGACCCAACATTTTTGAATAAATTTATCTACCAAAAAGGAGCATTTACTTGAGAAAAATATTCTTTTTAGAATTGTGTATTTTTTTATAACCATTGTGATAAAAAGATCATTTTCTCCATAGGAGCAAAATGCTCTACTTATCACAATGGCTTCAAAAAGTGACTATTACAGGGGCATCAAAAGGTGTCAGTACATATGAGGGAATGGGTTAAATGTGCAGAGACATATGATTATGATTGATTCAACTTTGTCCAATATGTCTTTAGGACATGGATTCCTACACCAGATGTTATGTCAAAAAAGAGCGGATCATAACCCAATGTCCTTACAGTTGAACTTCAATATCTCGAACTTAGATAACTCAAACTTTCACAACAAAAAGCTCAGTCCTTCCAAAACTTACAATACAGAATTGGTCTAGATTGTATCGCAACACAATATCTAGAAACATGTGACAGCTTAATATAAGTCTATAGTAATGCTGAAAGCTCCTACAGTATTAAGCTGTGAACTCGAGAAATTGTTCAGATTAGAAAGCAGATAACTCGAACTCCTGTTATCTCAACTCAATTTGTGTAGTCCCTTGAAGTTCGAGATATCGAAGTTCAACTGTATATCCGTGCATTCATGCAACATCAAACTTGGCCTGTAAGTACAATGTAAAGTCTTTGAGAAAACAACTTTCAAAGAGTAATTATTGATGCTCCCTAGATCTGAATGGCAGTGGAATTAAAATGGTGCTACAGCTACTAGAAGCAGGATCCATCTATTGCTGTAGCCCTGACACCTGACCCAAACACTGCTAGTTCTGACCTTACTTTCACAGCTGTTAACTTGATTTTTTTTTCCATATGAAATATTTTCACAACAACAGCCGCGTGCAGTGCCAACGCTCGCCTGAATCGGGGCTTGTCCAATTAAATTAAGACTTTTTGAAAAAAAATAAAGGGCCATAACTCCAAAATATCAAGAGTTACGGTTCTTATTTAGAGGCCTTCTCCTCAATGAGATCTACCTACCTATGAAGTTTCATGTTGATACCTCTTAATACTTTTCGAGCAATGAGCCATATTAAAGTTTATGCATGCCGCCGCCACCACCGACTACGACCCAGTGATCACAATAGCTTGACTTTTCTTCGAAATAGACGAGCTAAAAATGTACTTATTCTCCACAGTCCAGCCTTTTTATGCCTTTACAAGCAGAGTACGATGTCTAGATCAGACAGCTCATGTTACAGATCTGATTATCAACTGTTTGCCATAAATTTCTTTATTCTATATTTAGAATACATCACTTAATATTCATTATGGCCAGAGTCTTATATGAATATTTGTCAAGTAAAGGATTTCAATATTTATGCATAAAGAATATTTCATTCATATTCAAGAAAGAGTTACAATCAAGAAATGAAATGATGCTGCATAAACACAGTCAATCATATATATCATGAAAGCTCAGGAACTCAACTTGAACATACTTTAATATTGTGAAAGAAACTATGGAAACATACAAAAATTGAAAGAAAAGTGTCAAAGTTAACCCTTTACTCCATGAATATTCATGTAAGAAATTATGACATGGATATTAATTAGATTATTTTCTATAATGGCATAGGAATACTGTATCCATGGTTATAAAACTTTTTAGTTGAGTCTGAGTTCATTCTCAAGTATTTGATTGGTCAGATTTGAGCCTTTGGCTCAAATCTGACCAATCAAAAGCTTGAGAACAGGACATTTTACCTTATGCAGAAGCTGTAGAAATAGATCTACAAATGTATATTATACCATATTAGCAAACAGAGCAGACCTTAATCAGATCTGGGTCTACTCTGTTTGCAAAGGCATAGAAAGGCGTATTTATAGAGGAAAGGGTTAATACTTACACACAGCACAACGCCAGTATGAGGTTCAGGCGAATTCGCAACTTTAACTAGAACTGTAACTCAAAGGCTAACAAATCCCCCCATCCCCTTTAACCCATTCCCTCATATTGACACCATTTGACGACTGTAAAAGTCCCTTTGTGAAACCATTGTGACAAATAGAGCATTTGCTCCATAGGAGCAAATGCTCTATTTAACACAATGGTTTCAAAACTAAACAATTCTATTTTTTTCCTTTTCTCTAGTTAATGCTCATTTTCGGAGATTAATTCAAAGAGGTTGGGTCTAAAAATAACCAATGAGGTAATGGGTTAAGGCTCCTTATTCGATGCCAAAAAGGGGCAATAACTCTGGCTGGTAGTAATTGCAACTCAGATTCACACAAACTAATAGCAGTTTAGTATCAAATGGAACATAAAGATCAATAAAACCTGCAAAATAAAATTAATGTTCTAGCAGTGGGAAAGCACCTCCATACAATGTCCGATGGATCAAATAACCAAGTGCAAATAATAAACAGCTGTTAAGCTCTAAAAGAAGATGTGACATTCCTCTCCGGGTTCATGCAGCCTCATGCCTTCAGACTTACCACAGAAGATGGACTCGCAAGTAAAAAGCTGCAGTCAGGCGCCATATCCCACACCTGTTACAGAGCATGTCAATGTCATCAAGCATGGACTTACTTAAATAGGGACACAGTCTGAAGCTAAAGCCCTTTCTGCATATGACAAAACCGTAACAGTCTCACGACTTTGTTGAAACAGACACAGTCTAAATCCCTGTGACTTCCTCAACAGAGACACAGTCTAAGGCTTAAGCTGTTTTAACTTACTTAGTAGAGATGCAGTCTAAAGTTAAAGCCATTGCTTAACCCTTTACTCAGTGAATATTCATGGTAGAAATAAGGTATTAATTAGCATAACTTTTATAATAGTATTAGTTACAATTAGAAAATATGACCATGGCAGAAAGTGTATAATCAGATCTATACAATTCCATAAGCAAGCAGTAGACCCTGATCAGATGGCTCCTACAGGAACTGTCTGATCTGGATCTACACTATTTGTAAAGGTGTTAAAATGCATTTATAAATATGAAGTAAAGGAATTTATCCAGACACAGTGTAAGGCTAAAACCCATTGACTTACTTAATACAGACAGTCTTAGGCTAAGCCCTTGAGACTTAATTAAAAAAGATACAGTCTAAGGCTAGAGCCTTTGAGACTTAATACAGACACAGTCTAAGGCTAAAACCCGCGAGACTTACTTAACACTTGCCTTCATATAAACACATTTTCACGCATTTGCAAACAGAGTAGACCAAGATCATACTGCTCCTTTAGGAGCCGTCAAATCAGGGTCTGCTCTGTTTGCTTATGCTATAATACAGATCTGATTGTACAGTTTCTGGCTGAGCCAAAACATCATGTGTATGTGTGCCATTATAAAAATTCAGCTTATGAATATTCATGATGTCATTATTTCTTACATGAATATTAAACAAGAAAGAGGTTTACAGAGACACAGTCTAGGGCTAAAGCTCTAGTGACTTACTTAATGGAGACACAGTCCCTTGAGTCACTAGATTTGCTTAATAGTGACACAGTCTGAGGCTAATAAGCTCTTGTGACTTACTGAATAGAGACACAGTCTGAGATTAAAGCCATTCCCTCATGACTTTGCTGATAGACACAGTAAAAAGTCCTTATCAATTATATTAGTTAAAACACAGTCTGAAGATATTATTAGTTATACAGTTCTTTCCCAGGGTACATGACCATTTATTCCCGGCTGAGGAAAATCATGTTGCCCGAGCCGCTCTATTTTATCACAATGATTTCATAAAGTGATTTTTACAGGAGCGTAGAAAGGCGTATTTATGCAGGAAAGGGTTAATACTGCCTTGAAACAGTGATGATGTATTCCACTATGAAACATTCAGAAATGGATGGGTTAAAGAGTACCATGAATAAAGTCCAAGTCTCTTTTGACTTTCTCTGAGACATGGCTATAATCAGCAGGTACAGCCTTTAATATTTGGTAAATTTGAAACACAGTCTGAATAATTTTGTTTCTGCAGTTTAGTCATGCAACAAACATGTAGTAATTATTTTAATTATTGTATTAACAAACAAAATAAAGAAATTTATTGCAATAAAAAACATTGGGGAATTCATAACATATAAACAAACGAAGCAGACCCTAATCAGATGACTCCTAGAGGAGCCAGCACCTAGAGGAGCCATCGGATTAGGGTCTACTTTGTTTGCAATTAAGGCACCAGAGGGCATCTCTATCAGGTAAATTGCAGTGAAAAGATTGTTCAAAGTACATGGCCCAGTCCCAACAAGTAAAAGGATACATTTTTTATTTTGTTCAATGACAGGAAATAACAATTACAGTAAAACCTCTTTATAACGGCCACTAAATTACATCAAGTCGTTTGTGTTAAAGGCAGGTGGCTGCTTAAAGCAAGGTGAAAATGAAACAGAACGCTCCTATAGGAGTGTTCTGTTTTACTTTCAGGTTGCTTTAAGCGACCACCTGCCCAAAATACCAAATAATTAACCCAATTTAGTGTCCGTTATAGAGAGGTTCTACTGTTCCAAGAAGAACAATGGAAGAGGAAACATTCAATCAATACCATTGTCTTAATTGTTCTGATTGATGTGAATGGGTGCATTTGGTAAAGGATTTACTTATGTATTTTTTAATATTTGTTATCAATCTACATCATGAATACTCATGTAAGAAAAAATGTTATCATGAAAATGAATTAGATGAATTTTTAACCCTTTCCTTCATTTAAACGCCTTTTCACACACTTGCAAACAGAGAAGACCCAGATAAAACAGCTCCTATATGAGACATCTGATCACAGTCTGTCCAGTAAATGTTTGAAAATGAAATTTGATAGATCTGTTTCTTTAATTTCTAATTGACATTGCTACAATGTTCCATCTTTCATATTTCATTATAATCATTTTGTCCATGAATATTCAGTACGACTAGGTATTGAAAGTTTGAATAAACATAGAACAGGGAAAGGGTTAACATGGTATGCAGACAAGAGAGATGTTGATATATGCTATACAATTCCATAAGCAAACACAGCAAACCCTGATCAGACAGCTCCTGTAGGAGCTACCTCATCTGAGTCAACTCCTTTTGAAAAGGTGCCAAAGGTGTCCCTATGATGTGAATGATTGACTCTTAACCCATTCCCTGTTGTATATTTAGACCACATTTCAATACCAACGTAATATTCATGGACAAAAATGTTATAACCCATTCCCCCAAAGGCTATTTTCAGACCCAACCTCTTTGAATAAATCTACCAAAAAGGAGCATTTACTAGAGAAAAGGATTTTCTTTTTAGAATTTTGTAGTTCTGAAACCATTGTGACAAATAGATCATTGCTCCTTAGGAGCAAATGCTCTATTTATCACAATGGTTTCAAAAAGTGACTTTTTCAGAGGCGTAGCAAGGCATATTTATGGAGGAAAGGGATAATGAAATATGGAAGGTGGAATATTATAGCCATTTTAAAACCTAAAGAAACAGATCTATTAAATTCCATTAGCAAACAGAGCAGACCCTGATATGGGTCATACCTTAATTGTAAATGTATTTATGTCTAAAATTTAAAATCATTACAACTAAAATGTAAACTTATTTACAAATATGTTTGTCAGCTGTATTTTTCAAGATGTTGTTTCAGTGTTACCAGAAAGTCCAAATGTTTGACTGTGGATAACATGCAGAATTCCTCAGTGATTCATCTGGATCCAATCTGTTTCTAAAGTTAACTACTCATAGCTGGGTCAGAGTTGAGATGAGCAACAAGTCTCTATCATGATCAATATGTCTAATGACCATATTGTCAATACATGTCAACATATACAAGAACCATCCATCACGACATTTTGACAGGACATACAAGACAGATATTGTAACTCACAAAACTGTACAAGTAGTCAGCTACTGGCCTTTAACCCTTTCCCTGTTCAATATTCATATAATAAATAATGATGTCATGAATATTTAATAGCTGAATTTTTACAATGTCATATTATTTACAGGATAAATTGGTATTAGTAGAAACTGAAGAGTTAGATCTATTATAATTTCATAAGCAAACAGAGCAGACCCTGATCAGACGGCTCCTATAGGAGCCGTCTGATCTGGGTCTTCTCTGTTTGCAAATGTGTGAAAAGGTGTTTATATTAAGGAAAGGGTTAACATGTACAGCAAATTGTCACCAGCTAAAAATGCCGCCTACCGAACTTCTTAAAGTAAAACATTCTTTAGGATTTTTTTGCATTTTATTTGTTGTAAGGTTTTTCTCAAGCTTGTAGGATTGATGTGTTTTAACCTAATTGTGTCACTGAACTCACTAGGCATCTAAATTGGATCCATGCTGTTTGCATTTACCCTTAACTACATGAATACTAAATATAACAAATAATGACATAATGAATATTAATTAGTATATTTTTTATAATGACACAATGTCATGAACATAGGAAATTTTGGCAAGTGTAGAATAACATCTATACTACATGTACTTCATAAACAAACAAAGCAAACCCTGATCAGACGGATCCTATTCTATGTGCATTCCAAATTTTAATACCTACTGAATATTCATGGACAAAGTAGTTATAATGAAATATGGAAGGTGGAGTATTGTAGCCAATTTAGAAAGTAAAGAAACAGGTCTATCAAATTCCATTAGCAAACAGAGCAGACCCTGATCAGATGGCTCCTCTAGGAGCCATCTGATCTGGGTCTACTCTGTTTGAAAATGAGTGAAAACACATTTATATGAGGGAAAGGGTTAACCCGTTCCCTCACATAAACGCCTTTTCACGCATCTGCAAACAGAGTAGACCCAGATCAAAAAGCTCCTATAGGAGCCATCTAATCAGGGTTTGCTCTTTTGACATGATATAGATCCAATTATACTGTTTTTGTCAAGGCAAAAATAATCTCTTGAAAAGTTTACATTATAAAATATTGAGCTAAACATATTCATGTTGTCAATATTTCTTAAACGAATACTGAACAGGGAAAGGGTTAAGTGATAATGGCAATGCTATTTATGAGGAAAACCCCCCACAAACTATTCACATATAGGTCCACTTCTATAATCTGTAAGATTATTTCCTCATTTCACACTCATTCTTTTCAATTTGTTTTAAAGCATTAACATCCCTGTTTTAACAATACTGTATTATATAGCATCAATAAAGAACTGCATTTGAGAAATTAGTAAAGACAGACTGGTTAGCGCCCTATTATTCTCGTTTGAATATATATCCTAAATATCTTGACATGTATGTTCAGACACCCAATCCCCACTTCCCATCAGCTGGTAAAGCTAATTAACCCTTTACTCCAAGAAAATATAAATATATTTATATAACAAATAATGACATCAAGAATATTAATTAGATTAATTGTTATAATAACACACAGACTCCAGAATTCTTTGTCATGGCAGAAACTGTAGAATCATATCTACAGGAGTCGTCTGATCTGGGTCCACTCCGTTTGCAAAGGCATAGAAATGTGTATTAATGGAGTTAAGTAAATTATGCACAATTTTGATAACTTTAAATAAGACTGACTTAGTAGCAAATAGTGTAGACCCTGATCAAGTTGCTCCATAACAGGAACAGTTTGATCTGAGTCTGCACTATTTGTCTGACATGTCTGTCAATTTACAGTATGCTGTACTTACACTAAATAATCAGCCAGATAATCTTAGGCACACCGTGAAGACCAAGATCAGACTGCTCCTAAAGAAGCAGATTGATCAGGGACTATTTTTACACTGTCTTAATATTCAATTACCTTCATTCAAGATTTATCAAAATGGTGCAGAAAATAGGAACAAGGGGAGGTTAGGTGCCCTAATATTTAGGGTAAGTATGATATGCACAATTTATTTCCTGTCTTTGGCAAAAGCAAATGGAAGGTTGTTGTTTTTCTGTTTAACCCTTTCCCTGTTCTGTTTTTGTTCCAAATTTCAATACCTGCTGAATATTCATAGACAAAACATTTTAGCCATTTTAGAAACTACAGAAACAGTCCTATCAAATTCCATCAGCAAACAGAACAGACCCTGATCAGACGGCTCCTATAGTTTCTATCGTTTTTGCAAAGGTAAAAACATCCTGCGTTCAGGTAGACAACAGTATCATTATAAAGATGAATCACTGAGTAATTGTGTATCTTATCAATGCATTCATTATAAAAATTCAGCTAATAAATATTCATGATGTCACTTTTTAACTTTACCTATTGAATATTCATGTAAGAAAATAATGACACCATGAATATTTATCAGCGGAATTTTAACAATGCATATGGGCACATGTGTATTTGATACTGGCAGGAACTGTAGTATCACAGCTGTAATATTACTTCTGTTAAATCCTGTGTCCATGTGCTATTATAACAAATTAATCTAATCAATATTCATGGAGAAAAGCGTTGAATTAATATTCATGTGAAGGGGGGGGGGGGGGGGGTATTATTAATACCACCAACATGCTGGAACAAAGCTTCCGACTATTCTGTTCACTAGCCTTGCAAAGTGATAATCTTGGTCAGAGTGCCTGGCAGATCTGGCACAACACAGTTTGTCCCCCGGGACACTTTTGTAACAGCTTTATCCCAACAACCTCAACCTGCTTGCATTATTTTACTAACTGTATAGAATTACAGCAAAACACAAGAGAGTTTGAAAGAACATGTGTGTCACCTGCCAGCAGAAGTGTGGCCAAAACCACCGACAAAAAGCATAACAGACAGACAGATAGATAGACAGACAAACAGACAACTGAGAAAGCTTCACAATGCAGGTGGCTCAAAACAACAATTCTAGCACTTGCAACACACACATGTATAAAGACTTCATCTCATAATGACCACCAAACATTTCCTATATTGCACATTATTTATATGAAATAATTCAAAGATGACTTTCAACGATATATACAAAACTATTGTAACTATTCTCTCGTTTGTTTTTGTTTTTATCAGGTTTTACATCGTTTTAACAGTATTCCAGTCACATCATGATGTCCAGCCAATTACAGGTAGAGGAAGACCCCATTAAATACTCTCTGAAGCTAATTAGTGACAATGTTTGTACTTAGGCTGGATCCAGATCAGATTCTTAATAAATTGGAATTTCGGCATAATGATAATCTAGCATATTTTGACAATGATTGTGGTTTTTTTTTTAAAGAAATGAAGGAGGAAACTAGCTGAAAATTGAAGCAGACAATAACTTCGTAATTATCACTGTTGTTACAGTAGTTTTGTAATTATCACTGTAGTTACCATAGTTTTGTAATTATCACTGTAGTTACAGTAGTTTTGTAATTATCACTGTAGTTACCATAGTTTTTTAATTATCACTGTGGTTACTGTAATTTTGTAATTATCACTGTAGTTACAGTAGTTTTGTAATTATCACTGTAGTTACCATAGTTTTGTAATTATCACTGTAGTTACTGCAATTTTGTAATTATCACTGTAGTTACTGTAGTTTTGTAATTATCACTGTAGTTACAGTAGTTTTGTAATTATCACTGTAGTTACTGTAATTTTGTAATTATGATTGTATTTACAGTAGTTTTACACTAAACCCTTGACTTGAAAATGTTTAATTCAGTCAAACATACCTTTCCTGCCTCAGTATAGAACACATTCTCTGCAGTAAACAGGTTTTGGAATAAGTTACCATAGAAGGTAAGACGACTGTAAAGAAAAAATATAACAAGAATAAGTTATCATAGAAGGTAAGACAACTGTAAAGAAAAAATATAACAAACTACAACATAATTATACCTACATCCTCAAAAGGTCATGCAGCCTTCACCCTTAGTGCAGTGAAACCCATCTAAACTGGTCTTTTAGTAAAGTAGAATTTAGATCTTATTCCGCAGATGGCTACTTAATGCAGGGTAAAAGTCGAGCAGAAAGCTCTTTCACCGTGCATTAAGCTGGATTATTTTGGTATTAGAAGAACTGTAGAGTCAGATCTATTATAATTCAATAATCAAACCCAGCTGACCCTGATCAGGTGGTTCCTACACAAGCTGCCTGATCTGAGTCTATTCTGTTTGTAAAGGTGTGAAAAAGCATTAACATAAGGGTAAGGATGTCTGGTTTAAAGAGGGTTTTACTGTACCACAGTATACTGACACAATATCTCGCATCCCACCCCCACCTGATTTGTAGTCAATTCGCACAGACACGATATCTCCCATCCCACCCCCACCCAATTTGTAAATCAATTCGCACTTCTTTAGTAACTTTAAACCGAAGCACCAATGATTACGAAGCAAACAGTGTAGATCCGGACCAATCTGCTCGTTCAGGAACAGTTTGATATCAGTGCAATCTACATGCCTAAGTTTGTCTGTCAAATTATTTAACCCTTTCCTTCATACAATTGCCTTTTCACACCATTGCAAACAGAGTGAACACAGACCACTGATGACTTCTGTAGAGCCATCTGATCAGGCACTGCTCTGTTTGCTTATGAAAATTCAAAATGCATCTGACTCTACACTGCCAATAACAAAACTTCATGTGTTACATACATGTATACCATTATAAAGAGTTATCCCTTCCCTTTATATAAACACCTTTACATGCCTTTGCAAAAAGAGAAGACCCAGATCAGATGGCTCCTGAAGGAGCCATCTGATCAGGGTCTGCTCTTTTTGCTTATGAAATTGTAATAGATCTGATTATAGCTTCTACCAATAACCAAAAACGCGTGTGTACATATGCCATTATAAAAGTTCAGCTAATAAATATTCATGATTATTTCTTACATGAATATTGAACAGAGAAAGGGTTAAAGATTTGTATTTGATAACATAACACAATACATGCTCACAACTGTGCAACGTTTCATTTCATATATACTGCAGATTATTAGGTTTTATTGCCATATTTGACATACAGACTAGCCTTTGAATCCTGTCCCTGTTCTATGCTTATTTCAAAATTCAATACCTACTGAATAGTCATGCACAAAAACGTTATAATAAAGTATAGAAGGTGGAACATTGAAACCATTTTAAAAAGTACAGAAATAGATCTTTCAAATTCTATTAGCAACCAGAGGAGACCCTAATCAGACAGCTCCTATAGATCTGGATCTACTCTGTTTGTAGATGTGTGAAAACATGTTTATATGAAGGCAAGGGTTAACTGACATTCAGGCCAACAGTGTTGACACCCATTAGAGGACTCATTAACCATTTACTCCATGAATATTTATGTAACAAATAATGACATCACAAATATTTATTGGATTACTTTTTATAATGGCACACAAACACAGGAATAATTGGTCATGGCAGAGTCTGTAGCATCTATATTACTTCATAAGCAAACAGAGCAGACCATGATCAGACAGCTCCTAGAGACTGTTTGCAAAGGTGTAGCAAGGAGTATTTATGTAATAAAGGGTTAAGGATCCCTTTGATCAATCCAGGTGACACACCAAGTAACAGAACACTTCATCAGGAGTCAAACTGTTTAACCCTTTCCTCCATGGGCTATTTTTAGACACATTCTCTTTGAATAAATCTACTCTATAGGAGCAAATGCTCTGTTTATCACCATGGTTTCAAACTACAAAATTCTAAAATTTTACTTTTCTCTAGTAAATGCTCCTTTCCGGTAGATTATTCAAAGTGGTTGGATCTAAAAATAGCCTATGGGGGAAAGGGTTAAGAGAATTTTAAGAAAAAATACTTTTGAGAGTAGTACATGTAGCTGTCGACAGTTTTCCCGACAGAAATAATTTACTTGTCGTATGAAATGTTAGTTACTACAACCATGTACACATGTACCACTTTCTGCAGAACTTGCAATAAACTAAATCATTATCATCTCTCGCAGTGTTGCCTCAGTGATCTTCGATTTCTATTCATAAAACAACGGTAACAATTTTAACCCTTTACTCCATAAATACGCCTTTCTACGTCTTTGCAAACTCCTGCAGGAGCCATCTGATCAGGGTCTGCTCTATATATCTAATTATACAGTTTCTGCCCAAGCCAAATTGACCTGTGTTCATATGCTATTATAAACAACAATCTAATTGTCATAATTTCTTACATGAATATTCATGGAGTAAAGAGTTAAAGAGTTGGGATCCTGGTGAGACACTGAGGTGATAGGCTCTTAGCTAAGGTTATCATAAATTAGCCTACAGCATGCTTATAGTTTATTTTTTAGTGGTGAAACTATGTTTACCTATGCAAACAGTTTAGATCCAGATGAGACACCAATGTGGCGTCTAATCAGTATCCAAAGTGTTTGACACATTGACTAGATTTTTGCCAAGAAATGAGAGAAATTTTAATATAAGAATTGAAGCAGACAACAATCATTGCAGACAAATAATTACTTACCACGTAAAGAGTTTAAGTTAAGTAAAACCCCGCTAATGCAACCACATAAAAAAGGTATAATTCTGGGTGCTAGATGCAGGTGGTAGCTTAATGCAGGACAAAAGTAATGCAGAAATCTCCTAGGCAGCTATGATTATTCTTTAAGTGGTCATATTTGAGGGGTTCTACTGTATTTCAAGTTATTTTAAAAATGTCATCTGTATGATCAACTCTCACATAAAATGCATCACAAAATAGTTATAAACTCATGTATAAGTGTCAAGTACATAAAATGCATCACAAAATAGTTATAAACTCATGACATGTATAAGTGTCATGTACATACAATATTTAATAGCTGTACCATTAGTAACGTTGTCATAGAAACTATGGGAACTGAATAAACCAAGACCAGTCACATCATAATCATCTGACCAGGTATTTAATTGTCCACCCTGACAAGAGTAAGCACTTTGTTCTTTTACCGTTTACTCCATCAATACACCTTTCTACCCCATTGCAAACAGTGAAGACACAAATAAGACCCCTCCTATAGGTCTGCTTTGTTTGCTTTAGGAATATTATTGATCTTGATTCTTTAGTTTCTGCTTTGGCAAAAATGTTATATGATAATTTTAAAAATTAATCTAATTAATATTCGTGCTATCCTTATTTCTTTCCTGTATATTCATGGAGTAAAGGGCTAACCTGTGCAATACACAAAAAATTACCTTTTATGTTTACCATGGCATTTCACCTGTTATATTTATGCTTTCCCTCACGAATATTGATACAAGAATCCATGGCTTCATAAATGTTCATTAACTGAACAAAGGGATCAGCTATAACTATGTTATGTCATAAGCAAACAGAGCGGACACTGATCAGACAGTACCTACATCTGATCTGGGTCTACTCTGTATGTAAAGGTGCCAAAAGTTATACCTATGGGAGAAAGAGTTAACCTTCACTTCATTTACCCATTTTTACATCTTTGCAGAAAGAACAAACCTACAGGAGCTGTCTGATCTGGGTCTTCTCTAATTGCAATGGCATGAAAAAGGGATTATACGAGGGAAAGGGTTAACACTTTACTTGATAATTCCACTGTTTGACTCCTTTATAAGAAGTGTAGACCAAGATTCTCTGTTTACCATGGCCATTTCCTTCTTTTAAAAATTTTAATTCAATAATTTAATCTATAATATCCATAATGGGTATAGTCTTGTATGAAACATTCATCAGTTAAAGGGATAAGCAATAGTAATACAGAAACTTCTGCTTTTCTTTCATCCTGCATTAAGATACCATCTGTCATAAAGGCCCCTGAATTAAGACTTCTTTAGAATGAATGTTGCAGAAGTGTTACTGTACATTCAAATACAGTTAGACTTCGATAAGTCGAACGTCAATGGACCATACAAATTAGTTCGAGAGAGCAGAAGTTCGAGTTATCCGATTTCTAATCTGAACAATTTCTCAAGTTCGCAGCTTTATAATACAGATCTAAAGCAATGCTGAAAGCTCCTGTAGGAGCTTTCAGCATTACTTTAGACCTGTATTAAGCTGCAACATGTGTTTCTAGATATCTGTAGCGATACAATTTAGAGCAATTCTGTATTGTAAGTTTTGGAAGGCATAAACTTTTTGTTCGAGTTATCCTAAAGTTCGAGTTATCAGAGTTCGAGATATCGAAGTTCAACTGTACCCAACAGCAACTAACCTGTTGTAGAATTCTGGAAGTTCCTGGTGTAATTCGTTGTTCAGATCTTCATAAATTTTCTTTGCATGATCAAGGTCTTCCTGGGCCTGAAATGAAACGTAGACACTCTTAACCCATTCCCTCATAGGCTATTCTTAGATCCAACTTCTCTGAATAAATCTACCAAAAAGGAGCATTAACCCTTTCCCTGTTCTGTATTCAGGCCAAATTTCAATACCTACTGAATATTCATCAACAAAATAGTTATAAAGAAATATGGAAGGTGGAACATTGTAGATATTTTAGAAAGTAAAGAAACAGATCTATCAAATTTTATTAGCAAACAGAGAACCCTGATCAGACGGCTCCGTCTGATCTGGGTCTACTCTGTTTGCAAATGCGTGAAAACATGTTTATATGAGGGAAAGGGTTAACTAGAGAAAGAGAAAATTTTTAGAATTTTGGAGTTCTAAAACCATTGTGAGCAAATGCTCTCTTAGGAGCAAATGCTCTATTTATCACAATGGTTTCAAATAGTGACTTTTACAGAGGCGTAGAAAGGCATATTTATGGAGGAAAGGGTTAAGTGCCTTCCAGGAAAAGTCAACTGTTCTTGGTAAATAACACAATCTTCCAATTTGTTACAAAATATGCTTCATATAAAAAGTCCTAATGACCCGTTTAACCCTTTACCTGGTGAATATTCATGTAAGTAATAATGAGATTTAGCCAGCATTATTAACAAGGGAATTTTTGACTGTGACAGTAACTGTGAAATCAGATCTACGGTATATTATTTCATCCGCAATCAGAGCAAACCCTCGTCAGACAACTCCTACTGGCTAATCTGGGTATATACTCTGTTTGCAATGTGGGAAAAAGTGTTTATATGAGGTTAAGCCTGTAGAGTATGACCTCTTTATTGCAACCACTTAACCCTTTCCCTCATATAAACGCATTTTCATTTTATTTGCAAACAGAGTTGACCCAGATCAGACAGCTCCTATAGGAGCCTTCTGATCAGGGTCTGCTCTGTTTGCTTTCGACATGATATAAATCTGATTCTACAGTTTGTCAAAGAAAAACATTCCCTTGAAAAGTTAGTTGATAACACAATATTCTGATGATGTGAGCCATGGGTAACATGCTCTATTGCGTATATAAGAATATTAGTCTGGTTGTTTAGTTCTTTCCTTCATACAGTTTAGCCCTTTCTTTCATTCAAACGCTTTTTCAGGCCTTTGAAAACAATGTAGTCCCGGATCAAACAGCTCCTGTAATAAAAGTATAGTTTTCTCCAATTTGTTTTGCAAAACCCTGATCAGAGTGACACAGTTTGGATCCTGCCAGTACCAAATGGACTGCTTACCTTTGTTATTTTGGCGTCATCCTTTTTCTTTGCATTTTGCAGAACCTCAAGATTATGTTTTGTGTTGTCATAATCTATTAGCTTTCTCCCACACTTTGCTACTCGTGCCTGAAATATACAAAAATCATATGTAGGTCAAATCTACAAAGTACTGTATCAGTACTGGCACAATATTGTCAGCAGAATACAAATCCAGAATATTTAGAAGTCATTATGAAAACATTGAATTATTCCTGCTCAGCTAAAGCAGCTTCAGGGCAAAGTGGATAACTACTTTAACTTTTTGCACATTCATGCTTTCCCTGTTCTGTGTTTATTACAAATTTCAATACCTACTGAATATTCATGGACAAAATAGTTATAATGAAATATTGAAGCCGGATCATTATAGTGATTTTAGAAATTTAGAACGTAAAAAAACAAATATTTTATTTTCCATTGGCAAACAGAGCAGACCCCGATCAGACGGCTCCATTAGGAGCCATCTGATCTGTGTCTAGTCTGTTTGACAATGAGTTAAAACGTGTTTATATGAAGGAAAGGGTTATGTGATTCTTCATCTTCAACAATTGTCATCTGCTTCAAAAAAATATCTTAAAATAAAATTATGGTGAGGTGCCAATCAGTTTGGATGCTTATGAGATGCCACATTATGCTGTGTCTCATCTGGATTCAAACTATTTACATGGGTAATCACAGTTTCACCACTGGAGTGCAAAGAGTAAAAAGTGTTAATTATTTCAGATTTGATTATTCTTCCATTTCTTTATTAAAAAAACAACATTTTCTATCAGGGTCAAGAAATTCTGGTTCCTGATGTTTCTCTGTATCTCATCTGGATCCAAAATGTTTTTAAAGTCTATCCTTAATACAAATCAAGTCAGGAATCAAATCTGATCTATGGAATACAAGTTAGTTCAGTACATGCCAAGTATTTGGTCTGGCCGGCTCATATCATTTACTGAATAATTTAAATATTTGGTGAGGCTAGACTATGAGCAGATCAGATACATAAATTAAAACATTTTTCAAGAATATCTCCTTTGATGTATTTAGTCATCAAAACTTACCTTGATCTGTGATATATTGGCCAGGTAGTTGCTCAGGCAAACCTGATCTGTGATATATTGGCCAGGTAGTTGCTCAGGCAAACTTGATCTGTAGTTTATTGGCCAGGCATTTGTTCAGTCAAAACATACCTTGATAGTGGCTAGGTATTTGGTCAAGTCAAAACTTACCTTAATCTGTGGTATATTGGCCAGGTATTTGGTCAGAGGTTCATGGATCTGATCATTCAACTTCTGTAAGTAGTCATCCCAAAGCACATCCATATTCTGAAATTGAGAGTAATTATTTGAATAATAATAATGAACACCCTTACCTGCTATCATAAATAATCACAGAGATCATTCACCAAAAATTAACCATTTACCTAAATGAATAATCATATAAGAATCAATGGCCATATAAATATTAAATCTATGTTATTTTTATAATGGCATATGAGCACAGAAACTATAATCTGTATCAGAAACCAGAGTAAGATTAATATCATTTCATAAGAAAAGAGCAGAACCTGATCAGACAGCTCCTATAGGAGCTGTCTCCTATAGGAGAAAATGCTCCATTTATCACAATCGTTTCAAACTACAAAATTCTAAAAAAAAATCCTTTTCTCTAGTTAATGCTCCTTTTCGGTAGATTTATTTAAAGAAGTTGGATCTAAAAAGAGCCTATGTGGTAATGGGTTAAGGTTTAACTCTTTGCATGTTAAGTATTGGTCATCTGTAACACCTGTAACCTGTTATCGTAACTTCATATCTCTATAAACATATAGTCAGGCTGTCAAACAGTTTGTATCTTGTTGTGATGCTGAAAAACAGTTTTATCTTGTTGTAATGCTGAATTACAAATTACATGGTATCATCACCCATTCCCTCATACAGACAACTTTTGGAACCTTTTCAAATAGAGTAGACCCATATCATATGGGTCCACTCTGTTTACATGATATCAGAAGGCTCCTATTGGAGCTGTCTTATCTGTGTCTACGCTGTCTGAAAAGGTGTAGAAAGGTGTGTGTTTGGAATAAAGGGTTAATTAATAAAATTGATCTGATTCTGCAGTTTCTGCCATGGTTAAAATTAACCTCATTTACCTTGTTCATAATTTGTTATAAAAATTCAGCTAATAAACATTTTTACAGCCATTATTTCTTACATGAGCATTAGTCACATAAAGGGAATTAGACATATTGCCTCTACAAGGACAGGAGTATAGCAGAACCTGTCTTAAACGACCATAAAAATGTCTAATTATGGGTCTATAAGGCAGGTGGTAGCTTAATACAGCTCAAAAGTAATGCAGAAAGCTCCTATAGGATCTTACTGCATTACCTTTGCCCTGCATTAAGCAACCACTTGCTTTTTAAGACTCCTATATTAAAAAAATAAATGGATGCTTAAGACAGGTTTTACCATATATCAAATTCTTCCCCTGCCAAAAATTCTCCTCAAAGAAAATACTTCAGAAGACACATTTCTTCCATTTCTTTTCGGAAATGTAACAACATATCAAATCGTTGTAATCCAGTTGAGATGCAAAGTTATTCAGTGTCTCATTTGAAACCCAAATTTTTGCAATGGTCTTCACATATTTGCATCTGGTATGCTCAGTCATTGTATGTATTACAAGTAACCCTAGCTTTATGGACCCATACCCTATTGATGTTTTTGTAAAGTAAAAGTAATTTTTACCATATTACATGTATCTGATCTCTAATAAAAGCTGCTGGCAGCATAAGATTATTTAAAAGTAGATTATTGCATTTTGTACACAGGTGGTTGCTTAATGCAGAACAAAAGCAATACAGAAAGCTCCTAAGACAGCTTTCTACAGTAAAACCTCTCTATAACGGCCACTAAATGAAAATCACATCAAGTATTTGTGTTAAAGGCAGCTGGTGGCTGCTTAAAGCAAGATAAAAGTCAAAACAGAGCGTTCTGTTTTACTTTCACCCTGCTTTAAGCAGCCATCAATATTTTGAAAAAACCTATATTTCTTTATTTAATGGTTATTCATCTTATTACAAAGGCTTTTAGTTGTTATTATTCATCGTTTGGGGGCATTTATTAGGGTGGGGGTTGTTTATTAGGGAGAATACGGTACTATCATCTTACCTTGAGTATTTCGACCACCTGTCCATGATTCTCCCATTCCTCCTCGTAGGTCTCTGACGCCGTTGTGTAGAACTGTTTGGATGCATGTGATAGATCTGAAATTACACAAAAACATCTAACATATATCTACCCGAAATATTAGAATACCAGTAGAGTCTCCACTAGCCATCATTTTATAAAGCTGAGTATAAGTCAATACTGCACTGCTTTGATAACTGTAACTTTTACAGAGGTGTCAAACGGTGTAATATTAATTGAGGGATTGGATTTATCTTGGTCTACGCTATTTGCCTCAATTTGTTTCCCAAAATATTTTGCATAAGTGCTACATGCCATTCATGAACACTGACATTTGAAAACAGGGTAGCCCCAGATCAGACCCTTTCATACTGAATATACTCTATCATTAACCCTTTAATCCACAAATACGCCTTTCTACGCCTCTGTAATAGCCACTTCTTGAAACCATTGTGATAAATAGAGCAAATGCTCTTAGAATTTACCACAATGGTTTCAAAACTACTCAATTTTAACATTTTTCTTTTCTCTAGTAAACGCTCCTTTTTGGTTGATTTATTCAAAGAGGTTGCATCTAAAAATGGTCTATGAGGAAATGGGTTAAAAAATGATTGACCATTCCACATTGAAAAAGTCAGCATTCAAAGTGTTAGTGACAAAAACAGACCAATGTGCAAAGATCCTTTCCATCATAAAAACGATTTGGGCACCTTCGTAAACAGAGTAGATCCAGATCAGAAAACTCCTGTAGGAGTTGTCTGATCAGGGTCTGCTCTGTTTGCTCATGGAATATTATAGATCTGATTCTGATGTGTCTGAGAATACAATTTGCTAATGCATAATTACAAAAGATCAAACGATGAATATTCATACAGCATTAAATTCTTAAATTAATATTCATGAAAGAAGGGGTTACTATTGATACCCAAACTATGTAAAATGACCAAAGCACATGCACACAGCTTCGTAAATCACTTTATAAATGTTTATCTCCTGATTATGGGACTCCAATGGAACCCCAGAAACTCAACTGATATTTGCACAATTAAACCAGTTCTTGTAGTATCATCTTAATATTGAGTTCCAAGTTCCATCAATACTGATGTTAAATCAGCTATAAGATTTTAACCCTTCTCTTGCTGAATTTTAAAATACATTTCTCCTTCTTTACCCATGCTCTGTTGTATAATTACATACATCTTCACTGTGTACAAGTATTTCACTGTGCAATCACTGCTGTGGAGTGCACTGGTTGCACAATCAACTTGTAAATAGTGCAGACCCAGATGAGACAGCTCCTGCAGGAGCTGTCTCATCTGGGTCTTCACTATATACAGGTAGGTATATTGACGTGAACAGCCAGTGAAGGGTTAAATAACAAACATTACAGACCATGATCAAAGAGCTCCTAAAAGAACACTCTGATCTGGGTAAACACTGTTTACAACTCTAAACCTGACATTAAATTTAGTATAAATATCAGTCTTGGAGGCAGGTGGCAGCTTAATTCAGGGTGAAAGTCATGCATAAAGCTCCTGTAGGAGCTTTCTGCATGACTTTCACCCTGCATAATTAAGCAGCCACCTGCCTGAAAGTATCTAAATTCTTCTGTACTAGAATTCCAGTTTAGATAGGTTTTACTGTATCTTGTTTCCCTCATTCAAAGGGTTAAAATCTTACTTCCTGGTTTCTGGAATGTTCACTTTTTCAGTGTAATAGGTATACATGTACATGTATAAAATTACAATCTCTAGTCCAGACATCTATAATACTATATCTGTCCAATGTATAGTCATTGGCTTATTTTGACTTTGTAGAAGTATATGCCTTAACCTTTCTCCTGTTCTAATTATTGTTTATTCCAAATTTCAAAAACTACTGAATATTCATGGACAATCTTATAAGTTATAATGAAATATGGAAGGTGGAACATTGTAACCGTTTTAGACTTTAGAGAAACAGATCTATCAAATTTCTTAAGCAAACAGAGCAGACCCTGATCAGACAGCTCCTTCAGGATCTGGGTCTTTTCTGTTTGCAAATGCATGGCAAGGAGTTATATGAAGGAAAGGGTTCAGTTTCGTTTCGTTTATATAAACATGTAGTTTTCAATATGACCATTGTATGAGCGATAGCAACCTTAGGTCAACCGTAATACCAGTAAGCTTTATGCCTATTGCTTGTACAATTATCACTGCATTTCTTTAAACCCTTTCCCTAACACAAATGAATTTTCATGAATTTGCAAACAGAGTAGACCCAGATCAGAGGGATCCTATAGGAGCCATCTGATCAGGGTCTGATCTGTTTGCTTTTGACATGATATAGATCTGATTCTAGAGATTTTGTCAAAGCAAACAAATTCCTTGAAAGGTTTACATTATAGAAACTCAGCCAATACATATTCATGATGTCAATATTCTTTACATGAATATTGAACAGGGAAAGGGTTAATCCTTTACCTGATGGATATTCAGGAATTAGGCTAGGTAAAATAAAATAATCAGTTTTGTAACATACAAGAAAGTGCTGCCACCCTGTATCTACTCACAATTATTTGCAAATGCATAAAAAGACAGGGTCAAAGGCAAGATGGCTTAACCCTTTCCACCATGAATACGCCTTTCTACGCCTCTGTATAAGTCACTTTTTGAAACCATTGTGATAAATAGAGCATTTGCTCCTTAGGAGCAAATGCTCTATTTATCAAAATCGTTTCAGAATTACAAAATTCTAATTTTTTCCATTTCTCTAGTTAATGCTCCTTTCGGTAGATTTATTCAAAGAGGCTGGGTCTAAAAATAGCCTATGAGGGAACGGGTTAACCCTTAACCCCTCCCCTGTTCAACATTTACGCAATAAATAATGACATCATGAATATTTATTAGCTGAGTTTTTATAACAGCATAATTATGTACAGGAAGTTTTGGTATAAGTAGAAAGCAAGGAATCAGATCTACATGTATATTATACCATAAGCAAACAAAGCAGACCTTGATCAGATGGCTCCTATAGGAGCAAATGCATGAACAAGCAAAAAAATGCAGAAACCACATTAAAGCCAGATTTTTTTGGTGTTGACCATGACCCAATTTCATGTATCCTTGTATCAACTGAAAGGCCTTCACCCAAGCTATCTGCATACCAAATATAATTTGTCTAGCCCATGTAGTTCAGAAGTTATAACATTTTAATGACAGCCAATGTTTCAAAATAGTGACCTTGACCTGATTTCAGGTATCTTTATGTCATCCATAAGGTCCTTATCAAAGCTATCTGAATACAAAAGGTGAATTGCCTAGCACTTGTGGATCAGAAGTTATAGCAAAATGTTAAAGTTTGTTAAAAAGAGTTAAGTTTTCAAAATAGTGACCTTGACCCAATGTCATGTATCCTTGTATCAACTGAAACGCCTTTACCAAAGCTATCTCCATGCCATATCTGAATTGTCTAGCATATGAGGTTCAGCAGTTAAGAAAAAAAATTGAAGTTTTTCAATGATGGTCAACTTGTCAAAATAGTGACCTTGACCTTGACCTTGACCTAATTTCAAATATCTTTATATCAACTGAAAGCCTTTTACCAAAGCCATGTGTATACCAAAGATGAATTGCCTAGCATTTGTAGTTCAGAAGTTATAGCAATGTTAAAGTTTGTTAAAAACGGCAAAGTTTTGAAAATAGTGACCTTGACCTGATTTCATGTATCCTTGTATCAAGTGAAAGGTATTTACCCAAGCTATCTATATACCAAATATGAATTGCCTAGCATTTGTAGTTCAGAAGTTATAGCAGTGTTAAAGTTTGTTAAAAACGACAAAGTTTTGGAAATAGTGACCTTGACCTGATTTCATGTATCCTTGTTTCAAGTGAAAGGCCTTCACCCAAGTTATCTGCATACCAAATATGAATGGTCTAGCTTAAGTAATTCAGAAGTTATAGCAATAATAAAGTTTTGTTAATGACGGCAAGGTTTTGGAAATACTGACCTTGACCTTGACCTGATTTCATGTATTCTTGTATCAAGTAAAAGGCCTTCACCAAAGATATATGTATACCAAAGATGAATTACCTAGCATTTGTAGTTCAGTAGTTATAGCAATGTTAAACTTTTTTAAAAATGGCAAAGTTTTTGAAATAGCGACCTTGACCTTGACCTGATTACATGTATCCTTATATCAAGTGAAAGGCCTTCACCAAAGCTATCTGCATACCAAATATGAATGGTCTAGCTTAAGTAATTCAGAAGTTATAAGTTTTATATAAGTTTTGTTAACAACAGCAAAGTTTTGGAAATAGTGACCTTGACCTTGACCTGATTTCATATGTCCTTGTATCAAGTGAAAGGCCTTTGCTCAAGCTATCTGTACACCAAAGATGAATTGCCTAGCATTTGTAGTTCAGAAGTTATAGCAATGTTAAAGTTGGTTAAAAACGGCAAATTTTTGGAAGTAGTGACCTTGACCCGATTTCATGTATCCTTGTATCAAGTGAAAGGCCTTCACCCAAGCTATCTGCATACCAAATATGAATGGTCTAGCTTAAGTAATTCAGAAGTTATAAGCAATGTTAAAGTTTTCGTAAAGACGGCACGACGCCCGCCTGGCAGACCGCCCGGTTTTCGCCAAACTATAAGCAGAGATTTTTCTTTAAAAATCCGGCTAAAAATTGTTTCATGCCTTGCAAACACTGAGTAGACCCTGATCAGATGATTCCTTTAGGAGCTATCTGACCAGAGTCTGCTCTGTTTGCTTATAAAATCTTAATAGATCCGACTCAACAGTTTCTATTAATACCAAAATTTTGTGTGTAAATAATTATGCTATTTTAAAAATTCAGCTGATAAATATTCATGATGTCATAAGTTCTTGCATGACTATTCAACAGGTGAAGAACTTACTTCATAATGGTGTTAGCTGTGCCTGGTGATTAAGGTGTTTAATTAATGAGACACACCACTGACCATGATGTGTCACAATGTCCTGCAGCAACTGAGCTGTCACTGTACCAAATAGTCTACATTGTAAAAATAATATACGCCTTAACAAGATATGTCATCATTGTTGATCAAGAGAGATAAGACAGTTTGGCTGCGACAAGTATCTTACTACTAGAGTAAATTTATGATGTGTCACAAATCTGGGAGGATTTCTCAAACCTAATAACAAGGGTATAAAACACATATTTTTGTCTGACATATGATAAACATTCTAACCCAAAAGGTGCTGGTACTGATAACAGGAATCAGATGAAAGTTTGCAACATTATTTTCTAATGTCAAGTGATCACAAACAACAATACTCTAAGCTTTTTTAAGTGCATTGTATCACCTAAGATACCAGCTACATTAATTTTGAATTTGCAAATATCTTCTGGCATGGGTAGATACTCTAGAGTTGGTACTGTTGTAATAAGAGACACTGTTAAATAGGACTACCACACTTACAATAAAACTGGTACAGTAAGACCCCTCTAAACCGGAATTCTAGTAGGGACGAAGTTAGATACCTTTAGGCAGGTAGCTAAAGGTAGGTGGCTGCTGAATGCAGAGTGAAAGTCATGCAGAAAGCTCCTCTAGGAGCTTTCTGCATGACTTTCACCCTGCATTCAGCTGCCACCTGTCTCCAAGACCGATATTTATACTGAATGTATAGAAAAGTTTACCCCATTTCCTGGTAAATATTCATGTAAGAAATAATGACATCACGAATATTAATTAGATGAATCTTAATCATAACATATGAACATAGAATTTCTTGACCATGGCAGAAACTATGGAATCAGAGCTACATTATTCCATAAGTAAACAGCAGACCCTAATCAGATAGCCTAGACCCTGTAGGAGGGTCTAATTGGTTTGCAAAGGTATATCAAAAGGCAACTGTAATGGGTAAAAATAGTCCTGTCACATTTAGTTAACCCTTTCCCTGATATAAACGTGTTTTCACACATTTGCAAACAGAGAAGACCCAGATCAGACGGCTCCTAAAGGAGCCGTCTGATCAGGGTCTACTCTGTTTGCTTATGGAATTTGATAGTTCTGTTTCTTTACTTTCTAAAATGGCTACAATGTTCCACCTTCCATATTTCATTACAACTATTTTGTTCATGAATATTCAGTAGATATTGAAATTTGGAATAAACATAGAACAGGGAAAGGGTTAACAAGCCTAAACCCTTTCCCTGTTCTATGCTCAATACCTACTATTAATATTCATGGACAAATTTATAGTTATAATGACATATGGAATGTGGAACATTGTAGCCATTTTATAAATTAGAAAGTAAAGAAACATAACTATCAAATTCCATTAGCGAACACAGCAGACCCTGATCAGAGGGCTCCTATAGGAGCCATCTGATCTGGGTCTACTCTGTTTGCCAATTGGTGAAAAGGGTGAAAAGACGTTTATATGAGGGAAAGACATTTTAGCGTTAACTGTGTAAACCAGCATTTACAGCAGGGAAACAGTGAACCCTTTACCTGTTGAATATTCATGAATATTAATTATATCATTCTTTATACAATGCAACCAGACATATGAACATAGAACATTTTTTCTAAGGCAGAAACTGTAGAATTAGACCTATATTATACCAAAGTAATTAAACAGTGCAGACCCTGATAATTATACTCTGTTGGTAAAAGGTGTGAAAAAACATTAACCCTTTCCTTCCATTTGCAAACAGAGAAGACCCAGATCAGACAGCTCCTAGAGGAGCAGTCTGATCAGGGTCTGCTCTGTTTGCTGATGGAATTTGATAGATCTGTTTCCTTACTTTCTAAAATGGCTACAATGTTCCACCTTCCATATTTCATTATAACTACTTTGTTCATGAATATTCAACAGGTATGGATATTTGAAACAAGGAAAGGGTTAATGTAAGAAAAGGGTTAATAAATGGTAACAATTATGATAAGGAAATAAAAGTAATTATAGCAGATAAATTGCTTTGTCTTTTTTAGGTTACATGAGGTGACATAACACTTTGCATGCTAATTCGACTGTAGAACAAACTAATCCATATAGGTAGTCTTTTCAAATTATGTCTATTACCCGGTGTACTCACAAGAAAATCTTGATTACTTTTAATTTGTATGATATAAGGGTCTTCTGCAGTTTCTGCCATGTCCAAAAAGTCCACTGTTCATGTATCATGTCATAAACAAACAGAGCAGACATTGATCAGAGTCTACTCTGTTTGCAAAGGTGTGAAAAATCGTTTATATAAAAAAGTAAAGTACCTAGTTATAGTCTACTTTCAGTCCGAATGACCTTTCAGCCGACTGTACATTTACTCCCCTGGTCATTGAGTCATTGGCCTACAATATTGAGCACTGCTAACATATGGCGCAATCATGCAGCCGCAGTACCGGCGAGTGACCCTCACAGGTACCCATTTTAACCCCTGGGTGGAGAGGATGTGTGGGTCACCAGGGAGACACGGAAAAACGTCTCTGAAATTTCCGGGTGGGACTGGGATTTATATGAACTAAACAATTTATATGAAGCAAAGGGTTAACCCTCTACTCCATAAATACACCTTTTTGTTTGTGCCTTTACAAACAGAATAGACCCTGATCAGATGGCACCTGATGGAACCATCTGATCAAGGTCTGTTCTGTTTGCTTAAGAAATAACATAGATATGATTCTATAGTTTCTGCATTTTCAAACAAAAATCCTGAGTTAATGTACCTTTATAAAAGAAATAATCTAATCAATATTCATGTCATCATTAACCCATTACCTCATAGGCTATTTTTAGATCCAACCACTTTGAATAAATCTACCGAAAAGGAGCATTAACTAGAGAAAAGGAAAATTTTAGATTTTGTAGTTTGAAACCTATAGGAGCAAATGCTCTATTTATCACGATGGTTTCAACAGGTGACTTTTGCAGAGGCGTCAATATGAGGGAATGGGTTAACTTCTTATATGAATATTCATGAAGTCAAAAGCTTAACCCTTTCCTCCATAACTACGCCTTTCTACGCCTTTGCAAACAGAGCCGTATGATCAGGGTCTGCTATGTTTGCTTATGATATAATATTGATAGAATTCTGCAGTTTTTGTCATGGCCAAAAATTCTCTTGTCCATGTGCTATTATAGCAAATTAATCTAATTAATATTCATGACTTTATTATATGTTACATAAATATTCATGGGGGAAAGGGTTAACCCATTCCCTCATATTGACGCCTTTTGATGACTCTGAAAAAGTCACTTTTTGATACCATTGTAACAAATTGAGCATTTGCTCCATATAGGAACAAAATTTTAATGCTCTATTTATCACAATGGTTTCAGACCTACACCATTCAAAAAATTTCCTTTTCTCTAGTTAATGCTCCTTTTCGGTAGATTTATTCAAAGAGGCTGGGTCTAAAAATAGCCTATGAGGGAAAGGGTTAACCCTTTCCCTGTTCTACATTTTTTCCAAATTATATTACCTATTGAATATTCATGAACAAAATAGTTATAATGAAATATGGAAGGTGGAATATTGTAGACATTTTAGAAAGCAAAGAAACATATCTATTAAATTCTATTAGCAAACAGAGCAGACCCTGATCTGACGGCTCCTATAGGAGCCGTCTGATCTGGGTCTACTCTGTTTGCAAGTGCCTGAAAACGTTTATATGAGGGAAAGGGTTAAGGTCTTAAAGTTTAGGCTAAGCCATGGTCTGAGTAACTGACTATGGAGAGGCACTACTGTATCCTATCACTGTACTTAAGTGTAACCTAACCGACTTATCAAATTCTCGAGTAAAAAAGGATGGACTTTTTACTGTGTGTGTTTATTCAGGGAAGATCATGTTCTCATAAATATCTTTCAGTCTCTGATCACTTACAACCTTTTAACTTTCTATGTATGAATTACGTTTTTATAGTATGCGGTGTAGTAATTCTCATATTTCACCCATAGAGAAGAATTCTAATTATGCAGCAGCACCCAGGTTGACTGACAATAAAACTTATCCACTGCTACATACCTTACCTATCCCAGCAAATTATCTACTATCCAACTATGAATTTAAAATCATAACGACCTTTATAATGCTGATATAGATAAAACAGAAAATGCAAACTGGTTAGACCAAGACCATTTTTTTTTCAAAGCACTATTAATAACAGGAATCCGGACACATGCTGCTGACACTGAGTGAATGCTTTGTCGTTTTCTTGGTCAACTTATGCAAATGTGTATTTGTATGCAAAGATAACTTTTTGCAGCATTATATAGATTAATATTTATATCATTTTAGAGGAAGAAAACTATTTCCCTAACTACCTCCAGTATTTGAACACCCAGCCTACCCAGGTCCCTACCAGTTTTTACAGATAAATAAGTCTACCATATTTGGGACCATCTTTGAAACTTCAACCCTTTACTCCACAAATACACCTTTGCAAACAGAGTAGATCCAGATCAGATGGCCATCTGATCAGGGTCTATTCCTTTTGCATATGATATAATATAGATATGATTCTACAGTTTCTGCCATAGCAAACAAATCCTGTGACCATGATTGTGCTTAAATGTAACAATTAATCCAGTTAATAATCACAATGTCATTATTTCTTACATGAATATTCATGGTGTAAAGGTTTCATGACACTGCCATAGCAAATAATGAAGACATTGAAAACACTGCTCCTTTAGGCTTGATCTGGGTCGGCACTATTTGCAAATGTTTGTCTGTCTTAGGGTAACCAGTGTGTTCTCTCTCCTACTATAATTTTCAGTTAACCCAGCTTTACCTAATGAACATTTAGTAAGAAATATTGACATCATGAATATTAATTAGCTGAATTTTATAATGGCATTGAGACAAATGTAACATTACACTGTGGTAGAAACTGTAGAATCACATCTATATTATTTCATAGGCAAAAAGAGCAGCCCCTGATCAGACGAGCTCTTAACCCTTTCCCTCATATAAACATGTTTTCACGCATTTGCAAACAGAGTAGACCCAGATCAGACGGCTCCTAGAGGAGCTGTCTGATCAGGGTCTGCTCTGTTTGCTAATAGAATTTGATGGATGTTTCATTGCTTTCTAAAAAGTCTTCATTGTTCCACCTTCCATATTTCTTTGTAACTATTTTGTTAATGAATATTCAGTAGGTATTGAAATTTGGCCGAAATACAGAACAGGGAAAGGGTTAAAAGAGCCATCTGATCTGGGTTTACTCTGTTTGCAAAGGCATGAATATGCATTTATCTGCAGTCAAACAGTTAAATAAAACTGTATCTCATATTTCTATAGCTCATACCAATTAGGCTCCATCAAGGGTATACCCTCATTTCACTGGACCCCCATTAAGCCATGATCTTAACCCTTTCCTCCATGAATATTCATGTAAGAAATAATGACATCATGAATATTAATTAGATTAATTTGTTATAATAGCACAAGAACACGGGAAGTTTTAGCCATGGCAGAAACAGTAGAATCATATTTTATATCATAAGCAAACAGAGCAGACCCTGATCAGATGGCTTCTATTGGAGCTGTCTGATCTGGGTCTACTCTGTTTGCAAAGGCATAGAAAGGCATATTATGGAGGAAAGGGTTAAAAAGATGGCAAATCAGCTTTTAACAGAAATGGAGCATGATTTGAATGGTAAGGACTGTAAGTTGGTCTATTACCATCTGTAGCAAACGAGAATATAGTGACAATTGTTGGACAGAGCGAGAGGAATCTTTTGACATGTTAAAGATTCACATCCCCCCCCCCCTCCACCCCGGCATAAATAAAGCGCAAGTTGAACAGGTACAGTGGGAACTTATCATATCTAGAACATACTTCATCGGTAACATAGAAGCTGCATGGTGAATAGAGTGGAAATGAAATTTTCAGTCCTGTTCATAGGTAAGACCACACTGATTAAACCGTGCTCTTTGCCCCTTGTTCCCGCTCTGCTGCTGATACACTTTTGCTTGCCTTCGAATTCGCTCAACTGCAACTACAGTGAACTCTCATTATACCGGCATTCATTACAATCGTTATACCGGCAGTATGCATTAAAACAAAGTTACTGTTAAGTCTTTGAAACAACCACTGAATAAAGAGGTGCAATGCCAATAAAACATGACTCGCTTAATGCAGAACACAAGACGTGCAAAAAGCTCCCAAAGGGAGCTTTTTGCACATCTTGTGTTTTGCATTAAGCGTTCACCTGTTGGTACTTGTTTAAAACTGGCAATATGGTTCCTTTCATATTTAAACTTGTTATAGCGGCAACCTCGTTATACCAGCAAAATGTCTGGAAACAAACACCTCCGTTGTAATGAGGGTTCACTGTATATTCATTTGCCTAAGCTCAAATACAACTACAAATGTATATTCATAACTATGTACTATGTAATAACAGATAGGCATTGATCAACATTGACTTGCGCAAGGGACACACGCAGAGCCAGTGGATCCATGGTTGTGTAACTTCTGTGCAATCGCAGAAACTGTAAAGCCATATCTATATTACTTTATAAGCAAACAGAGTAGACCCTCCTATAGGAGCCATCTGATCTGGATCTACTCTGGTTGTAAAGGCATAGAAAGGCTTATTTATGGAGAAAAGGGTGGATGGTAAGGTAAAGGCTTTACCTTTAACCCTTTACTCCATCAATACACCTTCCTTTACCAAAGTTCATATAAGGAGTTTTTTTAGCACCCCATCGTCACAAACCACTTCACATTATTCATCCAAAGTTTACTGTTCTTGGCAACAGTTTACTGTCATGGGTAAATGTTTTTTCTTATCAACTCTTTGCACTCTTTTGCACTGCAAAATAACACCATCCTTCAATTTCTCTGAGTATTCACCCAAATACGAAATTAAACTTTGATAAATTTGGAGAAATGTTTCTTCAAACATTCTTGGAATTCTTTTGCAAATTTGACCTTTGAAAAATAATTTGTGAAGCACACAGAGAAGACTGATCAAAGAGCTCCTACTATAATTCTCTGGTCTGTCTCTGTGAGCAGAGTAGACCCAGATCAAGCAGCTCCTTAAGGCGTAGTCTGATCTGAGCCTGTTCTACTTGCTTATGAAATAATACAGAGATGATTCTACAGTGTCTGTGCTATCCCTTACATTACTAGAGTCTAGTCTTGCTACCCCCTACATGTGTCTAATATTGCTATCTGTTACTAGTGGCTATTCTTGTTATCCCTTACTAGTGTCTAGTTTTCCTATCCCTTACTAATGTATGGTCTTGTTATCCATTACTGGTGTTTTAAGTATATCTGTCCCTTACTAGTGTCTAGTCTGGCTATCCCTTACTGGTGTCTTATTAAACAAGTGTCTAGACTAGCTATCCTTTTCTAGTGTCTAATCTACTAAATCTAGATATCCATTACTAATGTCTTGTCTTGCTCTCACCTACTAGAGTCTAAGTAAGGTTCTAGTATAGTCTTGTTGTCCTTACTACTGTCCATTTCAATAAACTTTGTCACTGAATTTGAATTGAGATTTTTTTTCATTTCTTACCGGATTGAGATCAAATTCAAACCACTTGTGTCATCGTTTTTCATGAACTCTGTGTCCAGTCTGGCTGTTTCTCTTGAATCCATCTTTAAATAAAGATTTCTGACCTAAAAACAATGTTTACCTATTGTAAACATGCTCATTTCAAATTGCAAATGGCTGAAGAATGATGTTGAGTGGAGCGGTCAATTTTTTTCGAGTGTAATTATAGCTCTTAAAAGTTATCACCTTTTTTTTTCATATCAGTATGCTATTCACCCCTGTTGAAAAATGATATACTCCACTATCTATACATGTGTCGGCAAATTGCAAAGAAACAGCTGATCGAATTAGCACGACTAGTAGAAAATGCACTTTCGGCCTTTTCTTCCTTGTTACTGCATCGCATAGAGGGATATTTAGCATGGGAGTTCCTGAAAAATGATGTGACCATAATTATGAAGTAGATCTGACTCAAAATAAAAAAACAACTAAATTCAAATTCTGTGACAAAGTATATTGAAATGGCTAGTAGTGTCTATAGTCTAATTATCCCTTACTTATAATTGTCTAAGTAAGTGTCTAGCCTATATATCCCTTACTAATGTCGTATCCTGCTATCCCCTACTAGTATCTAGTTATTCTTTATTAGTATCTAGTCTTGCTATCCCTTACAACTGTTAAGTCTTGCAAATCCCTTACTAGAGTCTATTCTTACTTACAAGTGTCTTGTCTATCTGTCCCTTACTTAGTGTCTAGCCTATTAAAAGTGTCTGGTCTAGCTATCTCTTACTAGTGCATAGTCTAGCTTTCATTTACTAGTGTCCATCTAGCTACGTCTTACAATGTCTAGTCTAGCTATCACTAATACTAGTGACTAATCTAGCTACATGTATCCCTTACTAGTGTCTAGTCGGACTGTCTTATCCCTAAATACAATGTTTAGTCTAGATATGTATTACTCATGTCTAGTCCTGATACCCTTTACTAGTGTCTAGTCTAGCTATCCCTTACTAGTGTCTAATGTAGTCATCCCTTACTAGTGTCTAGTCTAGCTATCCCTTACTAGTGTCTAGTCTAGCTATCCCTTACTAGTGTCTAATGTAGTCATCCCTTATTAGTGTCTAGTCTAGCAATCCATTACTAAGTGTCTAGTCTAGCTATCAATTACTAAACATCAGCCTTATATAACCCCTTGGGGCTTCTTAAAAACAGTCAACCCCAAGATGCTACTTGACAGCCATTGATAAACCTTTAGAATGCTGAATGTCAAAGTAGAATGGTCAACCACTGTTTAATTGGACAGTCCATTCAGTTTCAGGGGTTTAATTTGCTTAATAAGAAGATTTTGAATGACAAACTGTGCAAACCTTGATCTGGGTCTACAATGTTTGTTGTAAATAAATTACGGGTTAGAGTAATGCCAGTACATTCATTTTGTCCTTATCAAAGGCTTAACACTTCACACGCTAAGAAAATTGTCATTTAATCAAAATATAATCCATTTCAAATATTATTTATGCACTACATTTTCTTCCAGCTTAAAAAAACTCCCAAAGGTCAACCATTTTGGATCCTGATGAGATATCTAGTTAATGGGAGTCTCATCTGGATCCAAGCTGACTGTAAGTGTACTCACCAAATCACCCATCCAATGTTAATGGTTAACGTAAAAAATGAATGAAACACTAGACGAGCAGACACAATGGGCCTCTTAATGGTTTGTGACTCTCTGGAATCTAACCTGGATATACTCCAATGGGTTTACAAACCTTTTGAATAAAACAGTAAAACCTCTCTATAAAGGCCACTAAAGTGTGTTAATTAGTTGGTATTTAGGGCAGGTGGTTGCTTAAAGCAAGGTGAAAGTAAAACAGAAAGCTCCCATAGGAGCGTTCTGTTTTACTTTCACCTTGCTTTAAGCTGCCACCTGCCTTTAACACAAAATACTTAATGTAATTTAGTGGCCGTTAGAGAGCGGTTTTATTGTATCTGATAGCAGTATAAACCCAGCTATGGAAGTTTATGCTGGAAACCCATCTGATCAGTATCAACGTGTGCAATTGCTAGTTCTATTTTATAAATGATTAGGTCCAATTCTAATCATAGGCTTGAATACTATGGTAAAAAAGAAATAAACATCCAACATTCAGTCTCAGGAAAAGGGCATAATTTTCACAAACTTGACCTGAATAAAGCTTTAGTAACTTTGTCGACCCTTTACCCATGAATATTCATGAAAGAAAAAATGGCATCATGAATTATTAATTTGATTATTCTTTGTAATGGCAAATGAGCAAATGAAATTTAGGTAATGGCAGAAAATATAGAACAAGATCTATATAATATTCCATAAGCAAAACAGAGTAGACCCTGATCATAACGGTTCCTATAATATATATGGGCCATCTGATCTGGACCTACTCTGTTTGCAAAGGCATTAAAAGGCATCTCTATGGAGTAAAGGCGTAATAAAATTATTAAGAAGATATTTCAGCAAGACTATCTTAACCCTTACAGTGTGGGAAACGAGTCACTAATGTCATTTGCAAATAGTGTAGACCCATCAGGGTCTGCACTGTTTGTCATCTTACAGTTTTCTTTAGAAAAATCCCTAAATATTCACCATAAGCTTGAATTGTTTGAATTTTGGAATAGTCCATTTGAAAATGCAGCTTTGTAAGGGTAAGATTTTGCTATGTTACTATGATTGAACTTTTATCCTACGGACCACAATCTGACATTTGCAAACAGTTTGGATCCAAATGAGGCGCTGACAAACTCTGCATCTCATCTGGATCCAATCTGTTTGACCGTCAGTCAGTAGTTTCTCAAAACATGGATCAAATCAGAGCGAAGTAAATTTGCAACAAATCCAAATTCAAGCAGACATCATTTTTACATAAAATATGGGTTAAGCAAGTTAAAGGTGACATGAATAGTATACGGTGAATAGTTACGGTAAGAGTATGTCAACAAAAATATCCATCTGTATGTTACACCTGTAGTAAGATGCAGTATCTGTTAAATACCTGAAAATTTATCAATAGTAGTACTTGTATGTATTGTAAATGTCATCTACAAACAGCAAACATTAGTGGACAGTGCTTAGAAATGGTTTAAGCAGCATTAATCTGCCCACCTGGCTGACATCAAAATAAAATTTTGACAAGCTGGGTCAGCGTGGTTATTTTACACCATAAACCGCAAGGAATGTCAGCCATCCCTGAAACTGTGACCAACTTTTCCAGTAATATTAAATATATTATCATAAATCTCCCACTTGCTATTAAACTCAATACTCAAAACCCATTAAAAAAATATGCTGTATCGACTTCATTTAAGGCAAAATGACTTGTTGACCTACTATATTACATCATTCCTATCCTATATTTCAGTGTTTACAACAGGTTGGATATTGATAAGAATGCTACCATTGGCTAAAAGAGAAGAATCAAGATACTGTCTACATGTAGATTCTCGATTTCTCATCAACCCATTCCCTCATACTGACTTTTTGAAACTACATGTAATGTGATAAATACCGGATGGAGTAAAGAATGGGTTAACCTTAATGAATGCCAAGGAATGGGTTAACCTAAGTAAATGCCAAGGAATGGTTAACCTTAATGAATGCCAAAGAATGGGTTAACCTTAATGAATGCCAAGGAATGGGTTAACCTAAGTAAATGCCAAGGAATGGTTAACCTTAATGAATGCCAAAGAATGGGTTAACCTTAATGAATGCCAAGGAATGGGTTAACCTAAGTAAATGCCAAAGAATGGGTTAACCTTAATGAATGCCAAGAAATGGGTTAACCTTAATGAATGCCAAAGAATGGGTTAACCTTAATGAATGCCAAGGAATGGGTTAACCTAAGTAAATGCCAAGGAATGGTTAACCTTAATGAATGCCAAAGAATGGGTTAACCTTAATGAATGCCAAAGAATGGGTTAACCTTAATGAATGCCAAGAAATGGGTTAACCTTAATGAATGCCTTTGTAAACAGTTTGGATCCAGCTGCAACACGGACTAACTTCACATCTCATCAGGATCCAAACAAGTGACACTGAATGCCATTTTTGATGAGAAATTGAATGTACCTTCAGAGCTACAAATATAAATGCATCCCCTGAATTAGAATCATCATTTCTCAACTAAACTCTATATTGTGACCACTCTTTAGAATTGTCTCATCGAGATGATTCTAAAGAGTGGTCATAGAAAAGGGTTTGGTGGAGAAATTAGCTATTCTTAACCCTTTCCCTGTTCTATGTTTACTCCAAATTTCAATACCTACTGAATATTCATGGCCAAAATTGCTATAATGAAATATGGGAGGTGGAACATTGTAGCCATTTTAGAAAGTAAAGAAACAAATCTATCAAGTTCCATCAGCAAACAGAGCAGACCCTGATCAGACGGCTCCTATAGGAGCCCTCTGATCTGGGTCTACTCTGTTTACAAATGCGGGAAAAGGCGTTTATATGAGGGAAAGGGTTAAAAATGTTAATATATCGACATCTTATCTGCACCTCTGTACTTTGTACAGTGAACCCTCATTATACCAGCATTCGTTACAGTGGCACCCTCGTTATATCGGCAGTATGCATTGAAACAAAATTACCGTTAATTCTTTGAAACAACCACTGAATAAATAGGTGCAATGCCAATAACACAGTTGAGCGTTTAATGCAGAACACAAGAAGTGCAAAAAGCTCCCTAAGGGAGCTTTTTGCACTTCTTGTGTTCTGCATTAAGCGATCAGATGTTGGTACTAGTTTAAAACTGGCCATATGGTTCTTTTCATATTTAAACTCGTTATAACAGCAACCTCGTTATACCAGCACAATGTTTGGAAACAAACACCTCCGTTGTAATGAGGGTTCACTGTATTTGAAACTAATTTTTTAAAAGACAAACATAATTTACACAGCATGCTACAGGTGAAGTGCCAGTTGCCGTCCTGCAAAAGCATCAATATGAAATGAAACTTTTTCTGCATTGTAAAGAAACAATATCTAGATAGAAAAAATCAAGTAGAACTTTATCCAATGCCAAGATATAATTTCAAGAACAATATCATGATATAATATCTGGACCTTTGTGCAATGCCAAAACACAGTATCAAGACACAGTAACGTCAATTAGGCAGTTACATCCAGTAAAGCCGTTTCAATCGTACATAAAACTTTCAAATGTTTGAAATTTCTTTCTCCAAAAAAAACACACGCACAAAATGAAAATGAATGTCATCAGTTTTCCCATCCATAAAGGATGGTATGGTAAGCATGACTGCAGTTCATGATAAATCATGTAGACTCTCGTTAACCAAAGTGGCAAGCATAATTAATTACCATTTCCCAAAATATCTAAACAAATGTAGGTCAATTATGTTTACAATACAAATTGGTTCTACGTCCTGTATCATTTCGCATACCAGAGGTCCAGATAAGATGCGTAAATTTAAACATTTTCAAGAAAGCCTCCTTTATTTCTTCACCAAACTCTGTACTGTGACCACTCTTTAGAATCGTCTCTTCGAGACGATTCTAAAGAGTGGTCACAGTATAGGGTTTGGTGGAGAAATGATGATTTTAGTATGTGGGTATGCACTTTTATTTGCTCGTATCTCTGTATACCATTAATTTGGATAGCCAATCATGCTACAAACCACTGGGACCATTCAACAGCAGTCTAATTGTGGGGATTTAACCCTTTACTCAATGAATATTCATGTAACAAATTAATGACATCATGAATATTAATTAGATGTGTGTTTATATTTGGATATGAACAGATTTGGCTGAAACTGTAAATTCAGACCTGTATTACAGTGTATAATATTAAGCAAACAGAAGAGTATAACTGTACACACTGCTTGGTGTCCTTCAGGAGCATATGGACCAGGGTCTACACCATTGCTATATCAGTCTAGTTTAGTCCATTTCCTCATATGGACCCCTTAATTTGATGTCTGATCAACTGTACAAACTGACACTCTGATCAAATGGACAAAGTAACTGAAACTGATCAAATGTACAAACTGACACTCTGATCAAATGGACAAACTAACTGAAACTGATCAAATGTACAAACTAGCTGACATTCTGATCAAATGGACAAACTGACAATGATCAAATGTACAAACTAACTGACAATCTGACCAAATATATAAACTAATTGACACTCTGATCAAATATACAAACTGACACTCTGATCAAATGTACAAACTGACACTGATCAAATGTACAAACTGACACTGATCAAATGTACAAACCAACACTATGATCAAATGTACAAACTGACTGACACTCTAGTCATATGTACAAACTAACTGACACTCTGGCCACATGTACAAACTAACTGACACTCTGGTCACATGTACAAACTGACTGACACTCTGGTCACATGTACAAAGTAACTGACACTGGTCACATGTACAAACTGACACTGATCAAATGTACAAACTGACACTATGATCAAATGTACAAACTGACTGACACTCTTGTCACATGTACAAACTAACTGACACTCTGGTCACATGTACAAACTGACACTCTGGTCACATGTACAAACTGACTGACACTCTGGTCACATGTACAAACTAACTGACACTCTGGTCACATGTACAAACTAACTGACACTGGTCACATGTACAAACTAACTGACACTCTGGTCACATGTACAAACTAACTGACACTCTGTTCACATGTACAAACTGACTGACACTCTGGTCATGTTTTGAAAAGGGAATGGAAGAAATCAAACCTCAGCATTAAAGCAAATTGTTTCTTTGGCAACAACTGAACCCTGCCATACGTAAACTGAACTACCATTTTGCAAAAAGTGTAAAACTAGATTATGAGATACAATGTCATGTCTAAAATGTGAATAAGTCAAAAATACAAATCAAGCTCTGAAAGGTGGCAAGCAGAACAGAAACCTGATCAAATGCCAGCTTTGATCCCTTTCCTTCATATAAACACCTTTTCACTCATTTGCAAACAGAGTAGACCCAGACCAGACAGCTCCTATAGGAGCTGTCTGATCAGGGTCTGCTCTGTTTGCTAATGGAATCTGATAGATCTGTTTCTGTTTTGTTTCTAAAATGGCTACAATTTTCCACCTGCCATATTTCATTACAACCATTTTGTTCATGAATATTCAGTAAGTATTGAAATTCGAAATAAACATGGAATTGGGAAAGGGTTAAATAAGGTGACTGATCTGGTACTACACTGTCTGCTAAACCTACAAGTGGTTTTTCGTTCAGAGGGACTCAATTACAGTAAAACCTCTTTATAATGGCCACTAAATTACATCAAGTATTTTGTGTTAAAGGCAGGTGGCTGCTTAAAGCAAGGTGAAAGTAAAACAGAATGCTCCTATAGGAGCATTCTGTTTTACTTTCACCTTGCTTTAAGCAGCCAATTCTGTCCTAAATACCAACTAATTAACACAATTTAGTGGCTGTTATAGAGAGGTTTTACTGTACATTGTAATTTACAACTTACTTTTGGCACTGTGAATGTATTGGCGTAGATCTTTCTGAAACTTTGTAGCAACTTCCTGCAAAAGAAATATTTCGGCCATAAATATTCAACAGGGAAAGGGTTGAAGAGACAGACATTTGTAAACAGTAAACCCAGACCTATAGGAGCCGTCTGATCAGGGTCTGCTTATGGAAAGTGATAGATTAGTTTCTTTACTTTCTATTCTAAAATCATTTCAATGTTCCACTTTCTATATTTTATTTTAACTATTTTTCCATGAATATTCAATAGGTACTTAACTTTGGAATAAATATAGCACAGGGAAAGGGTTAAATGTTACAGATCTTATTCTCAACTTTTTTGCCATGGCAATAAATTTCATTAATTAATATACATGTAATCATAATCAGTGGAGTCTTGCATGCTTATTATACATGTATATCAAGTACATGTATAGTGTTTGTCAAACTCATAATGTTTTAGTGTGATTTCAGTATGGATCACTTTCAATAATCCTTCCAAGCATTATCCATCAGAAGCCCCTTTCAAATAGAACCAATGAAGATAAGATACTGGTAACATTTAAAACATTCAAACCTCCTGTCCATGAACTATATAAATCTTTGCAGACACAATTAACCCTTCGCTTGCTAATCACGTCAATATACCTACCTGTAAATAGTGAAGACCCAGATGAGACAGCTCCTGCAGGAGCTGTCTCATCAGGGTCTGCACTATTTACAAGTTGATTGTGCAACCAGTGCACTCCACAGCAGTGATTGCACAGCGAAATACTTGTACACAGTGTAGATATATGTAATTATACAACAGGACAACAGTAAAGAAGGAGAAATGTATTTTAAAATTCAGCAAGCGAAGGGTTAAACTAGGTCTTACCTGTTGCTTTTCAAGCTTCTGACAGTCCTCTGATAAGATGTCATCTGTAGTTTTTCCAGTCTTCCCAAGGCTTTGCAGCACCTGAAAAAAACAAAAAAACCAATTCTCCATTATTTCCATAATTCAGCAACAATCTGAAATATCATTTGCATCCTAATAATTATATTATGTAAAACAATACAATATTTCAATATCTCTCAGCTTCTTGAAACAAAAACAAATAAATTCTTAACCCTTTATGAGACTGTGGGACGCACAATATCACAGCAGGCTTACAAATTTATCTAAAACTTTTAACTCTTTGCACGCAGTAACGAAACCGTGATTTCCTATGCAAACAGATTGGATCCACTGATGAGACACAGCATAATGCGGCATCTCATCAGGATCCAAACTGTTGACCATAATTTGACCATAATTTTCACAAAGGAATGAGAGAAATTTTATTTTAAGAATTGAAGCAGATGACAACCATTGTCGACGAAAATTTACTTAGCATCCATGCACAGAGAGTTAAAATGCAGCATACATGTATATTCATACCCCTCCAAGCAGAGTAAATTTACAACACAAAGTATACAAAGTGTCTACCTTGGGTCTCATCTAAATTCCTATGTAAAGCAGTAGTAACTTAACCCTTTCCCTCATATAAATGTGTTTTCATGCATTTGCAAACAGAGTAGACCCAGATCAGACGGCTCCTAGAGGAGCCGTCTGATCAGGGTCTACTCTGTTTGCTAGTGGAATTTGAAAGATCTAATTCTTTACTTTCTAAAATGGCTACAATGTTGTACCTTCCATATTTCATTATAACTATTTTGCCCATGAATATTCAATAGGTATTGAAATTTGAACTAAATATAGAACAGGGAAAGGGTTAACCCTTAAAATTCCTTCATATAAACGCCATACATGTCTTTGCAAACAGAGTAGACCCAGATCAGACAACTTCTATAGGAGCCGTCTGATCAGAGTCTGCTCTGTTTGCTAATGGAATTTGGTAGATCTGTTTCTTTAGTTTCTAAAATGGCTACAATGTTCCATCATCCATATATATACATGTAATTGTTTCATTATAACTGTTCCACCATCCATATACAAATGTACATGTAATTGTTTCATTATAACTATTTTGTCCATGAACATTAATTAGTTTTTTACTTTCAAGTCTTTTACAAAATATCAAATTGTCAGGCAATTTGGAATTCAACTCAGCATTTTGCCTGAATTCATACTGATAGCCTGGTGCTGTATGACCTACAGTCCATTAAGGCCAGCTAGGTATCCCACCGATTTACTGTAAGTTTTCTACAAACTGAGAGAACATATAAAATTGTTGAAGAAAAGGCTCAGAAAAAGTGAATTTAACTATATAAAAGAAATACAGAACCTACTATGACATGTTTAGGGTATTATTCTGGGTCTACACTGTCTTCAAATATTGTGTAATTTCTTGAAACATTAAACAACCCTTTGAATGTGGGAAAACAGTTAACTGACTTTTGCAAAAAGTGTAGACCCAGAGCAGGGGCTCCCGGGGAATGGTTCCTTTTTTATAAGTATCGTCACTGTTTGTCATTCAGATTAAATCCTTTCAGGCTGGTTGAACTCTTACTATTAATAATTAACCCTTTACTTGATGAACATTTCTAATAAAAATTATTGACATAATGAATATTTATTAGCTGAAATTATAATATGTAGTAAAAAGTATACATGTATTATATAAACACAGCATTTACTGGCCATTGTAGAAACTGTAGAATCAAGTAACTTCCATAAGCAAACAGAGCAGACCCAGATCAGACAGGAGCTGTTTACTGATCTAAGTCTACTCTGTTTGAAAAGGTGTTACTATGGAAAGGGTTTACATATTCAATGTTTAATGACATGAAAGAGTATAACTGATATTTGAATGACAAACAGTGCAAACCCTAATCATAATAATTGAGCCCTCTGATCTGGATCTACATTGCTTGTTAAATGCAAGTACGGTACACTTGTTTCCTCCAATTTAAAACTACTACTCAGCTCGTGAGCCAATATTCTGTTTGAATGCCGTGACATTTTGCTTTGAATATCAAACCCGCTTTGAATATCAAAACCGCTGAAATATTTGAGTATAGCATGCAGTACGTTTTTATTCTGAACTCACTAAATCATGCAACCTGCTCCATGCATATTCAATGTTAAAAGGAAGTAATCAAGGAAAGTACCGTTTGTATTTTGCTCAATCTAGTCTACCAGTACATATTTTTTTACATGTATTTATAATGCCGTATACCATTTGCATATATTTGTCACTTTCAGCCACAAATACTGCAGGTTGTTAAAATATTCACACATTCAAATGCATTGCACAGTACAGCCTCTCTAGAATTACCCTGTAACAAATTAAAATGGTAATAAAGAGTAGGTCGTTCCTTAACCCATTCCTCCATAGGCTATTTTTAGATCCAACCACTTTGAATAAATCTACCGAAAAGGAGCATTAACTAGAGAAAGGAAACTTTTAGAATTTTGTAGTTCAAAACCATTTTGTAGTTCGAAACATATTTATCACAATGGTTTCACAAAGTGACTTTTACAGTCGTAAAAAGTCGTCAATATGAGGGAATGGGTTAATGCAGAAGAAAACAAGAGCTGTCCGCAGACAGCGCGCTCCACTTTCTTTAGTGCTGGATAGTGTAGTGGAAGTCTAAGTCAGAAAGGGGAGATAACAACAACAAAATTAATTTTAGGATTACCTACCCTTGTGAAGTGGGTCCCCCTTGTTTTAGTTAATATGTATACCAAAGATGAACCAAATATCTTGGACAGTTTCTGAGATATGGACCTGAACATAAAACTTAACCAACAATGAAAATTGTAAGTTGAAAAAGGGGCATAACTATGGCAAAATTAATTTTAGGGTTACCTACCCTTGTGAAATGGGTTCCCCTTGTGATAGTTAATATGTATACCAAAGATGAACCAAATATCTTAAACAGTTTCTGAGACAAGGACCTGAACATAAAACTTAACCAACAATGAAAATTCTAAGTCGAAAAAGGGGCATAACTATGGCAAAATTAATTTTAGAGTTACCTACCCTTGTGAAATGGGTTCCCCTTGTGATAGTAAACATACATACCAAATATGAACCAAATATCTTTGATGGTTTCTGAGAAAAGGACCTTAACAAAAAGGTTAACCAACGCCGACGCCGACGCCGACCCGACGCCGACGAGAGGGTCATGACAATAGCTCCTCTTTTTGAAAAAGTGGAGCTAAAAATATAAAAAGGTTCCTGCATAACTTTCCTCACTTTGCATCTAACCCATTCCCTCATAGTCTATATTTAGACCTGTCTTGGAATAAATCTACTGAAAACGTGCATTTACTAGAAAAAAGGACAATTTTAGAATTATGTACAGTAGTTTTGAAACCATTGTGATAAATAGAGCTTTTGCTCTTATGCAGCATATGCTCTATTTATAACAATACATGTAGTTTCAAAAAGTGACTTTAACAGAGGTGTCAAAAGTTATCAATATGAGGGAATAGGTTACAGTTACTTCTGTACTGTCTAGAAAAAATATGCCAGAATTAGTCATTTTTAGGTTTCGGACTACTTTCCGAAACCTAATAGTAATGCATCCCCAGGGCATGCCTCAAGCAAATTTATAAAGAAATTCATATCCCATAATGCGCAATCAGACCACTGTTATACTACGAAATATCAATTTATGCTTAGAATGCATACGTTCATTAACCCAAATGCAGACATTTTGAATGGTTTAACGTTGACAGAATGTTTATCACGTAGCGCCGATTAAGCGATTTAGTTATCTACGGGTGTATTTCACCCGTATTTCTACTTTCATTTTGCCAAAAATGTGATTTTGATAACACCCCTTGACAAAAATATAGTTCCAAGTGCAATGCATTTGATAAACGATATCGATAATTCTTCATTTGGTATTTGTGTCAATTATTAAAATGCGGATGCAACTGTCACAATTACCAATAATTTTGCCGTGTAAAATGCTACGTTATATGATAAATTTGGTCGCGTACGAATATAAACCACAGAACGCCGGTAAAAATGAACCAGAAAGTTATCGACATCTAAAAGTCGGGCGTTTATTTGAAATCTACAAGCATTTCTTGAATTTGTCGGATTGGTACAGACAACGTTACGGAGAAAACAGTAATGAATAATGGTCGGAACGTCGTCAATCTCTACATATTACACACGAACTATGGGAATGAAGATAACGACTGGAAATTGCAGGATACAGTATAAACACCCGATATGACGGGTATGACTCATATCCGCGGATATGAATTTCGCAGCCTAAAATCGGCCACAATTTAAGCATTATTTTTCTTATTAGAAAAACCTTTGATCGAGCTTATTGGCTAATATTGTCCATATTTATTATTTGAAATACGTAAATTTAATATTCATTGCATAATAAGTAGTAACAGCCTGGAGAATTCTACTCGTCCGCTCGCTATGACGAGTAAAATAAAAAAAATAATAAATATAAAATAAATAGATTATTATTTAATTTAGTTTATAAATAAATAAAATTTAATAATTTAATTTATTTATTATTATTTTTATTATTATTAATAATTTATTATTATAATAAAAATAAATTAAAAAATAAATAAAATAAAATAATAAATAAATTTAATTTAATTTATTTAATTTAATTTACTGTAGTTATAGTTATAGTTGAAGAAAGCTAAAAAAAAATCATAATATTCGGCACCGACCCTTCTGCACGTAGGAGCACGGACCGTAGTGAAACGTTCCGGATATATATGGATAACCTTGAGCCTCAAAAGCAATCTGTATTCTGAATGCATCAGAAGTATTTATATTGAGTTTAGAAGATCATAATTATATTTTTACATAATGTGTGACAAGCATCGTAAACATTGATCATAGACTTTTCTGTTCTATAAGACCCATGTTTATAATGTGTGTAATGTGTTAGGAGACTTGGTACCAGGTTGTAAGCATTTAAGGATAATTACTCCAATTATAGAGAGTTAGTAGTTATAAAAAAGATAAAGTGGACTTATTTTATTGTATGTGTTACACAATGTTAATTATAACATAAGCTGAACGTATATAATTCTTTGTTTGTAGTGTGTGTTTAAGCTTTTTCCCCAGCATTAATCTGTGTTAACATACAAGCATGCTGTTATTTTCACCCCTGGTATATAATAATGTCCCAAAATGAAGTAGAGGGACATATTGTGTTTGCTCCGTTTCTTATTCTTATTATTCTTTCTTCCGATTCTGATTCTTCCAATTGTTCTTCTTCCGTCATGAACTTGTCCAGAGCATTTCTCAGTAAGACTAAGTAATTGTCCGATCCTAATGAAACTTCATATGAATATTGCTTGATACATGCAGATGTACATCCCACTTTTTATTTTTTGAAAATCACCATAACTAAATGGTTGGCTATAATTGGTCGAAATTTAGATACTGTTTGGCGAAGTTATATATCATTCGATTTTTTGCTGAAAATTGGTATCATGGGATATTTGAGTACTCCAAATCAATTGGTTTGTGTTTCGAAAGTACATATATTGGTTGATTTTGCTAAAAATTGGTATTACGGTATATTTTGGCACTCGGGACTAATTTATAGGTCTTTTTAAAGAATTGGTTGCCATAGTAACTGAGTGGTGGCTCTGATTGGTCGAAAATTTAGATATTTTTCGGCAAATTCAGATATTGTTCGATTTTGCCGAAAATTGGTATGTCTGGATATTTTGACACTCAGAATTGATTGGTATGTCTTTCGAAATGATTTGTTGGTATGGAAACTGAATGGTTAGATCTGATTGGTCAAAAATTTAGATATTCAAATTTGCTGAAAATTGGCATTTAGGGGTATTTGGGTATCCCAAACTCAGTCAAGTTATTTTGAAATACTTGGTTGCCATGGTAATGGAGTAGTGTCCTCTGAATGGGTCACAATTTACATATTAGATTTTTCGGAAAATTTGGTCAGTAGGGATATATATGCAGTTGTTTTAAAAGTGCTTGTTGCCATGTAACCAAGTGCTCACTAATGGCCTGTTATTGGTTGAAATTTAGATATTATGCTCACCAATAACAGTTGTAAGTTTCGTTTAGGGGACATTCTGCAACATATTCTGTTACAATTAGATCTTGTCAACTGTATGATATTTAGATTCACATGGCATATATAATTTATCCAAACGTGGTTGTAGTGTATAGATGGATAGGTGATTGATGCACGCCAAATACTGTTACAATCCACCAGTTAGTAGCAGAAATATTACCCTTTGTTGCTTTCAGATAGCCATATAGGAAATATGACTGTTAGAAGTCATATATTAGAACAGCTTGCTCAGATTTCATTTAAATTTGACGGGGTATTTACATGGATAGGTGCATGAGGCACAATATATGACGCCAACGTCGGCCAAATAATAATAGAGTAATGGCCCTTTACTAAATTCAAATATAAATTTAAGTAAACTTCAGGCTCACAGTGGCAAATTGAGCTATTGGAACTGCACTGTGTGCTACTAGTCATCAATTTATTTCTTTAAACAATATCTTAAACACTGACAGGATTTTCAGAAAAGTTCACAGCAATTATGTTCAGATGACTGGTCAATTTTAACAAACAGTTCCATTAAACACCATTTTAGTTCAGGAAATAATGCTTTAGAGGTCATCTAACTATGTATCAATGGTACCAGTCCTTCCCTACCAAGCTTTTTCGTATTGTATAGTCACAATCGACATATATATGGTCCGAAACCTTCAGTACTGTCAGTACTTTGATTTTAATTGTGGTTGTAGAGATATTGAACTGTATCTGTACAACCGTTTTGTTCATATAAATACATTTTCAAACAGAGTAGACCCAGATTAGATGGCTCCTATAGGAGCCGTCTGATCAGGGTCTGCTCTGTTTGCTTTTGACATGCTATAGATCTGATTCTACAGTTTTTGTCCAAGCAAAACATTTCCTTGAAAAGTTTACATTATAAAACTTCAGCTAATAAATATTCCTGATTTCATAAAATTGCACAGGGAAATGGATAATGCCTTGATGACTAGTGTGTGAATGACAGCAAGGCCAACCTAAAACAATAAAACAGTTCAAGTACATCTGCATTATCACACAATAATGGGTGCAAAAAAATGTTTCTGCTATATTAGCACTTTACTCCATAAATACACCATTCTATGCCTTGAAAACAGGGTAGACCAAGATCAGACAGCTCCAATAGGAGCCGTCTGATAACAGATCAGGGCCTGCTCTGTTTGCTTATATGGTAATATACATGTAATATCTATCTATTTCTATAGTTTCTGCCTAAGCCAAAATGTCCAATGTACATAAATTATGCCATTATAGAAAATAGTCTTAGTTTAACCCTTCGCTTGCTGTTCACGTCAATATACCTACTTGTAAATAGTGCAGATCCAGATGAGACAGCTCCTGTAGGAGCTGTCTCATCAGGGTCTGCACTATTTACAAATTGAATGTGCAACCAGTACACGCCACAGCAGTGATTGCACAGCGAAATACTTGTACACAGTGAAGATATATGTAATTATACAACCAGGCATGGGAAAAGAAGGAGAAATGTATTTTAAAATTCAGCAAGAGAAGGGTTAATATTGATGATGTCATTATTTCTTACATGAATATTCATGGAGTAAGGTTAAACAAGAATACAAATAAAAGAAAATGTGTCCATGGGACACAGGTGCCCATTGTACAGACCAGTGAAAAGAGAAAATACGGTACAAATGACTATGATTATGCTGCAGACCAAATATCAAATCATTGCAGCACACACAAACCAAGAAATCTTTGACAAAACTTTTACAGGACGGACGTTCGGACGGACGTTGGACGATGGGCAATCACAAAAGATCACCTGAGCGTACTCAGGTGAGCTAAAACCCCTAAATTTCACACAGTTTGAAAACTGATCAAGAAACAAATTGTTTATGTCTGACGGCTTGTTTATTTAGATACACAAAAGAAACATGTATATGCTCAAGTAGTTGGTGTGTGATTTATGTCAACTTGCCACAAGCCAGCCAGACATTCCCTACTTGTGATGCCATTGCCTCCAGGCATGATCAAGGTGTCTACTAAAAATGTGAAGTTCACCCTTACAAAGTTGGACTTATTTTCTAATGGACTATTCCAAAATTCACACAGGTCAAGCTTAACATGAATATTTAGGGATTTTTTTTAAAGAAAAGTGTAACAAAACAAACACCGTGCAGAGGGAGACCCTGATGAAAGGACTCCTCTAGGAACCCTTCATCTGGGTCTACACTGTTTGCATGAAGGACATTCAGATGAGTGATGTGTGTCCTGCATTGTAAAGGTTTACCATTTCCCTCATATAAATGTGTTTTAAACGCATCTGGAGAGTAGACCCAGATCAGACAGCTCCTATAGAGGTTGTCTGATCAAGGTCTGCTCTGTTTGCTAATTATAATGAAATTTGATAGATCTGTTTCTATACTTTCTATAATGGCTACAACGTTCAACCTTTCTTATTTCATTAAAACTAATTTGTCCATGAATATTCAGTAGGTTATTATATATGTAATAAACAATTAGAACAGGGAAAGGGTTAAGCATTAAGTAGTGAGTGAGTGAGTTGGGTTTTACGTCCGACCAACAGTATTTCAGTTATTTGCAGACGGCACCCGCATGAGACAAGTTATAGTGCTGCCTCACTGGAATACCCCTGCCGCAGGTACATGGCAAGGGCACCCCACCCAGTCACATTATCCTGACACCGGGCCGACCAGTCCTAGAACTACACCTTTAATGTCGAGCGTTGACAAGGGAGCTACTAGTACCAACTTTTAACGACTTTTGGTCTGTCGCGGCCGGGGATCGAACCCACGACCTTCCGTACCGCAGGCGGACGCTCTACCACTGAGCCACGCGGCCGGTAAAACAGAACAGGGAAAGGGTTAAGCATTAAGTAGACCTTATAACACTTAGCATTAAGTCTGGATAACAGACACAGTGAATATTAAAGCCAGAATGGGTTTACAATGGTTTTGGGTAGATGTGTCTAGGTTGAATACATGAAATAAAGGTTTCCTTAACCCTTTCCATGTTGAATATTCATGTACATTGTAACAAATAATGATATTATGAATATTTATTAACTGAATCTTTATAATGTATAGCCTTTCAGACCAAGCACTAAGATTTCTTGGTGGTCGCTTTAGAGGAGATATCACTATACAGTAAAACCTCTCCAAACAAGACATCAAATTAGTATAAAACCGGTCTTTGAGACAGGTGGCAGCTAAATGCAGGTTGAGAGTCATGCAGAAAGGAGCTTTCTGCATGACTTTCACCCTGCATTAAGCAGCCACCTGCCTTAAAAGAACTGAAATTTTCTGCCATAAAATTCCAGTATAGACTCTATTAGAGAGGTTCTTACTATAAAGTTAAACCCTGGTGAATCCTGACATATTGACAACTGTCTTCTGCACTATCCTCACCTCTAATATATAATATGATAAACGGCATATGAGCATGGCTTTATCAAAGGAAAATACCAACACCAATGTAACAGATGGCTTGGAGGTGTTCAGCAATTCTACATTTCACTAAACACAGTAAAACATGTCTTAAATGGCCATCAAAAAGGTCTAATTATGGGTCTTTAAGGCAGGTGGTAGCTTAATGCAGATTAAAAGTAATGCATACTGGAGCTTTCTGCATTACCATTGCCCTGCATTAAGTTAACCACCTGCTTGTTAAGACTGCTAGGTTCAATAAACTGATGGTCGCTTAAGACTGGTTCTACTGCATGACTGTACAATCATGTACATTTAACATGAAGCTGAAGCAGCACATTGCCATAAAAACATAATATTAACGCATTCTAGGGACCATTAGATTTGAATGTGCAATGTGATGCTTTGATGTGTACAGTAAATACAATCATGTACATTGGACTTGGGATGAGAAGACTTAATTGTTTAAAAAATACCCTTATAATGTTGATTTTCAAGAGGAATGGACCCTCATTCTTTTTAAACCCTTTCCCTCATACTGACGACTTTTGACAACTCTGTAAAAGTCACTTTGTGAAACCATTGTGATAAATAGAGCATTTGCTCCTATAGTAGCAAATGCTCTATTTATCACAATGGTTTCAAACTAAAGAATTCTAGTTTTCCTTATTTCTAGTTAATGCTCTTCTACTTAATACTCATTTTCGTTAGATTACTCAAAGAGGTTGGATCTAAAAATAGCCTATGAGGTAATGGGTTAACAGTACAGTCCTTTCAATATGAAAGGGTTTACCTTGCAAGAGGATTTCCCCTGTGCGCTATCAGATCTTGGTCTACACGGTTTGCAAATGTAAGAACATTGTTTCTTTCATTCAAAGGGTTAGACATGTGCAAAAGTTCACATTACTACTTCAAAATCTGACCAGTTAAGACTGATCAAAGGGCAAAGTTTGAAACCATCCATGATTTCATTCAGAGCAAAAAAAAAAAAGTTTCTTACAATACTTAGTAACAGATGAAACACAAAAACAATGGTGCTGATTACAGCTGCTGATCTGGGTCAGCACTGTTTGAAAATATTTGAGAACAAGTGAGAAGCTGACCATAAGATTGCAGATTACATTACACAGTTTATTTACAAACTGTCTGACCCAAGCTCTCTATCTGTTATCCCTTTAGCTGTTCTACATTTATTCAAAATTTCAATACCTACTGAATATTCATTGACAAAGTAGTTATAATGAAGCATGGAAGAGAGACTACCGGTACCAGCCATTTTAGAAACTAAAGAAACAGTACTTTAAAATTCCATTAGCAAACAGAGCAGACCCTGATCAGACAGCTCCTATAAGAGCTGATCTGGGTCTACTCTGTTTGCAAATGCGTGAAAACATTTAAATGTAAGAAAGGGTTAACCATTTGAATAGTTTTCAAAGTGGACTGATCCATCACCATTTAGCAGTTCAGTTCATGCAGTATAGTTAAAGAGTAAACTGCTGAAAAGAACAGTGTCCACCCACATAAAAGGGTTCTTCCAAGAGCCATCTGATCTGGGTCTACACTGATTGCAAGTCGCAGTTCAATTGTGACTGCATTCAAATGGTTAATTCATGAATAAATGTTGATATACACCATGAGTCATTGACCCTGAAGATAAATCCATGTACGGTACCAGATTGACATTTACAACGTTTGAAAATAGAAGATACATGTACCTTACAAAGTGATTTAATGTTAGTTTAGCTTCACAAATACAAATTTAAGGTTCAGTTAAGATCAGTAAATCAAAACATTTTCAAGAATAACAGTAATTCCTTTATTTCTCCATCAAACCCTATGTTGTGACCACTCTTTAGAATCGTCTGGAAGAGACAATTCTAAAGAGTGGTCACAACATTGGGTTTGGTGGAGAAATGACGATTTTAGTACATGTATTTGACTATGCACATTTATGTGTTGCTCTGTAAACATATATGCTCTTTTTTATCAAAAAATATCAGACCAAAAGACAAATTCAAATGCAGTTACCTCCAACGAGCGTTGGTTGAACTTAACCCTTTCCCTCATATAAACGTGTTTTCATGTGTTTGAAAACAGAGTAGACCCAGATCAGACGGCTCCTAGAGGAGCCGTCTGATCAGGGTCTGCTCTGTTTGCTATTGGAATTTGATAGTTCTGTTTCTTTTCTTTCTAAAACAGCTACAATCATGAATGTTTCACCTTACATATTTCATTATAACAATTTTGTCCACGAGTATACAGTAGGTATCGAAATTTGGAAGAAACACAGAACAGGGAAAGGGTTAACTGAACATATCACACTTTAGCAACTTAACCCTTTCTGTAATGAACATTTATGCATGAATTGATAACTTCATGAATATTCATGAACTGAATTCTTACAAGGTAAAACTTTAACAGGGAATTGTTGGACTTTGACAAAACTGCAGGATGCTCTGTATAATTTTATAAGCAAACAGAGCAGAACCATGGTCAGATGGCTCTTACAAGAGCAGTCTGATATGGGTCTACTCGGTTGGCAAAGGTGGGAGAAGCTGTTTCAATGAGGGAAATGGTTAACCCATTCCCCCATATTGGATGACTTTTGATGACCCAGCAAAGGTCACTTTGTGAAACCATTGTGATAAATAGAGCATTTGCTCCTATAGGAGCAAATGCTCTATTTATCACAATGGTTTCAACTACAAAATTCTAAAATTTTCCTTTTCTCTAGTTAATGTTCTTTTTCAGTAGATTTATTCAAAGTGGTTATATCTAAAAATAGCCTATGAGGTTATGGATTAACCCTTTCCCTGTTCTATATTTATTTCAAATTTCAATAGCTACTGAATATTCATGAACAAAACATTTATAATGACATATGAAATGTGGAATATTATAACCATTTTAGAAACTAAAGATAGAGATTTTTCAAAGTCCATTAGCAAACAGAGCAGACCCTGATCAGACGGGTCCTATAGGAGCCGTCTGATCTGGGTCTACTCTGTTTGCAAATGCGTGAAAACACGTTTATATGAGGGAAAGGGTTAATGCAGATTTAATTTAGTAGAGTACAGGAGAGCACAATGTGTCATGGAAGATTTCTGCACTACTTTTGTTCAACATGAAACTGCCAGCCATCTCTTTCAAACCAGTCATTTAGATTTTGTTTTAGTGTTGCTATGGAGAAATTTTACTGTATTTAGAAGGAAAATTTTAAACATTAGACAAATCTATTGTGGAAACGAAGGGTTTAGTCAAATGCAATTTCCATGTTTATAGAGATAAAATCACTTTTAATAAAGTGCACATGTTTATTGAGATAAAATCAAGTTATAATAAAGTGCACATGTGCATAACTATCAGAAGCCAACACTGCAACTAGTTATTGAACATTTCTGTTTTAGATATTCTGATTTGATGTCCGCCAAAACTGAATCATGGTCCAGTGGTAAATTTAGCGCCGAGTAACTAAATGGTGTATCTAAAAGTTCCAAATCAGTTTTGTCAGTGTCGGTCATGCAAAGGAATTTCAGGAAGTCTGCTGCACACCTTTGATCTCAGTCTTGGGTTTATGAAGCTGATTTCAGGAAGTCCATGACTCCATGGCAATTCCTTTCAGGAAGTCCACAGTACACCTTTGATCTTAATTTTGGGCGTATGAAACAGATTTCAGGAAGTAAAAAACAATGTGCACTGTACGCCGACTTAACCTTCTACTAAATAAATATTCATGTAAGACATGACATCATGAATATTAATTGGATTAATTGTTAAAATAGCACATGGAAACGGGACTATTTTGCCATGACAGATGGCAGATACTGTAGAATCATATATATTACTGTAGGATCATATCTATTATAGCATAAGCAAACAGAGCAGACCCAGATCAGATGGCTATGACAGGAGCCATCCGATCTGGGTCTACTCTGTTTGTAAAGGCTTAGAAAATGGAGTACAGGATTAACCCTTTTCCCTGTTCTATGTTTAGTCCAAATTTGAATACCCACTGAATATTCATGAACAAATCAGTTATAATCAAATATGGAAGGTGGGACATTGGATTCATTTTAGAATGTAAAGAAACGCATCTTTCAAAATCCATAAGCAAACAGAGCAGACCCTGATCAGACGGCTCCTCTAGGAGCTGTCTGATCTGGGTCTACTCTGTTTGCAAATGTGTGAAAACACGTTACTATAAGGGAAAGGGTTAACAGAAGACCTGACTAAACAGATGAGAGTTTGAACAAATATAGTTTTCATAGTAGAATAAGTGTAGAAACATATAGTATTTGTATACCTCAGATCACTTATCCCTTTGAATGTTTGACCCAGATCGTATGCTAGGGCTTCTAGAGAAACCCTGATCAATGTTTATCCAGTTTGTTACATATAAAATTCTTCATGAAATTGATATATAATCAGTTCATACTTATAGACTTTACAATGAACATTCCACTTTTAACCCTTTCCTCTATTAATACGCCTTTCTACGCCTTTGAAAATGTCACTTCTTGAAACCATTGTGATAAATAGAGCATTTGCTCCAATGGAGCAAATGCTCTTTTTATCACAATGGTTTCAAGAAGTGGCAGCAAATTATTACAGCGGGGTATTTATGGAGGAAAGGGTTAAGACTTTTATACTGAATGGACTGAGACTATAGTTAAACAGTAATAAACACTGATGGACTACTCCACTCTGATAAGTCGGCTTTGAAAGGGACATAACCCACGTTTCCTTCATATACATGTAACTGCTTTTCCGTGGCTCTGCAAACAGACCCAGATCAGACAGTTCTTATAATATAAATAAGAGAAAAGCCATAAGAGATCTGACTCTACACTCATTGTTTCCATCAATACAAGAAATAAAATGTGCATAAGTCATTATTTAAATATTCAGCTAAAGAATATTCATGATGTTATTATTGTTTACATAAATAATGTATTAACTCTTTCGTCCATAAATATGCCTTTCTATGCCTCTTTTTTTTCTACGCCTCTGTAATAACCTAAACCACTTCTTGAAACCATGGTGATAAATAGAGCATTTGCATTGGTTTCAACTCCAAAATTCTAAAATGTTACTTTTCTCTAGTAAATTGCTTCTTTTGGGTATATTCATTCAAAGAAGTTGGATCTAAATACAGCCTATGAGGGAATGGGTTAAACAAGTAATGGTTAAGTCTGGTCTTCTAAAGGTACAATCATGCTCTTTGTCCACATTACTTGGATATGTAAGAAGTTTGCTGTCTGATTTCAAATCTTTTTTTCCCAATTGTGGAGATACATACACAAAAGACTGGCTATTTTATTATAAGCTGATGGGTTCGAGTGACATTTAATAACAGGTTTGGTGTTATTTAACCTTTTCACCCAGACTTCACTGTACTTTTTGCAGTGTTGTCTCATATGTAAAGATCAATGAGTAACATTATACTTTGAACATCTCCTCTAGGAGCTCTCTCATCTAGGTCTACACTGTTTGCAAAGGACATAAGTGACTTATTTCGTACGAACAAAGCTAAGACAAATAATACAAGCTCATATGTAATTAAAACTGCCATGCTGACTCATCAGGAGCCAAACTGTTTGAAACAGAGTACAGAAAAGGCTGTCTCAAGCATCCATTAAAAAGGTTTAAATGTGGGTCTTTAAGACAGGTGGAAGCTTAATGCAGGTCAAAAGTAATGCAGAAAGCTTCCATTGGAGCTTTCTGCATTACTATTGTCTTGCATTAAACAACCACCTGCTTTTTAAGACCCCTTAAATTTCAATAGAAAACAATTTTGAAGTTAACAGCATTGTTTGAAAATACGTAATGTGGATACATAAGATGACATCAGAGGCTTAATAATGATGGTGATTTTCCAGCTGAATACCTCAAGCATAGACCCATCTCATTTGAGATGCAAAGAAACCTCATGTTTTACATACAAATTATATTAAAGTCAATGCAAAGTATCCTAATCCATCCCTTTCTGCATTTAATGTCTACTCAGCCGCCCCCACTCAGCGATATACTTGAACAATTTAACCTTTCTGAAGAATAACTACTTTACTTCTCCATCAAACCATATGGTGTAACTGCTATTTTGAGTCTTCTCAAAGGGATAATTCAAGGTCCAAGGTTATAAAACTCATGAGTCTGAGATCATTCTCAAGTATCTGATTGGTCAGATACTTGAGAATGATCTCAGACTCAAGCAAAAAGTTTTATAACCTCAGGGCCAGGACAGCAATAGTTATAATGGCCACTTTGGAGGAAAAATGACAATTTCTGTACATACATGTATATCTGACATATGCCTCTTCATCTAGGTCTCTGTTACTGTCCGCACAAGAACTAAATGCCCTCTAAAGCAACTGATAAAGGTGCATATTCAACAACTAAAAATGTCATTTCTCCAGCAAAACACAACTGGTCATATAGGGTTTGCTTATGGAGTTACAAAGATCTGATTCAACAGTTTTTGCCATGGCCAAAAAACATAATTCATGTATCAATATCATATATCAATACAGTTAATCCATTCCCTCATAGGCTATTTTTAGACTACCAAAAACGAGCATTATCTAGAGAAAAGGAAAATTTTAGAATTTTGTAGTTTGAAACCTTATTGTGATAAATAGAGCATTTGCTCCTATAGGAGCAAATGCTCTACTTATCACAATGGTTTTAATAGGTAATTTTTAGGCATTTTTATGGAGGAGAGGGTTGATAAATATAGCTGGTGTCATTTTTTAACATGAATATTCAAGAGGCAAATGATCACTGGTAACCTGATAGACCTGTCTGATAATGTGACCTGGACAAACACCTCTGTTAACCCATTACCTCATAGGCTATTTTTAGACCCAACCTCTTTGAATAAATCTACCGAAAAGGAGCATTAACTAGAGAAAAGGAATTCTTTTTAGAATTTTGTAATTTGAAACCATTGTTATAAATAGAGCATTTGCTCCTATAGGAGCAAATGCTCTATTTATCACAATGGTTTCACAAAGTGACTTTTACAGTCATCAAAAGTCGTCAATATGAGGGAATGGGTTATGTACATTTATCCAGTACATGTGATGGCATAATTAACTATTTGTAGCCAACTACGGTAATCATTGTCTACAATAAACTGTCATCTGCTCCAAGGTTAATTCTTTTCTTCCATTTCTCCATAACTCTTTCCCCCATGAACATTAATTAAATTATGAATATACATAGACTGAAGTTTTATAGTTGTCGTCTGTGACCAGATCTATATTATTCCATAAGCAAGCAGGACAGACCTTGACTAGTCAGTTGACCTATAGTCCCAGTCCGCCCATGATCTTTTCACCAGTTGTCCTGTTACAGTTGGCGCCCAACTTGAAAAACAGACCATGTGTAAGCCCATGATGTCTTGTGCAGATTCGGTGAGAATCTCAGGGAAAAGGGGGAGTAGCGCAACAGGCCGGGTACAGGTACTGGGTGAAAAAGATGTAAATGGTCTGGATAGCTTAGTCAGTAGAGCACTTGCCCAGTAAGCTAGGGATCCGGGTTCAAGCTATGGTCTGGCTACATGTTTTTCACCAGTCCTGTTACATTTACAGTGCTGTAACATGATGTCATTATCTCTATATGGATACTGAATTGGGAAAGGGTTAAATAAATGGATGAAGATCCATATTTCAGTTAACCCTTTCCTTCATATTAATGCTTTTCACGCATTTGCAACAGCAAAGACCCAGATCAGACGGCTCCTATAGGAGCCGCCTGGTGACGGTATCAGGGTCTGCTCTGTTTGCTAATTGAATCTGATAGATCAATTTCTTTACTTTATGAATTTATGTCATTAAGACTACTATGTCCATGAATATTCAGTAGGTATTGAAATTTGGAATAAACACAGAACTGGAATAAACATAGAACAGGAAAAGGGTTAAACTTGGTGACATAATGTAAATGCTTTAAAAAGGTATACAGAATAAACTTATACTAGTTAGTTATGTGCTAAGCCCTAAATGTGTTTACTGTTGTTATTGTCAAGTGTCAAGAGATCCTAATGTTCATTTCAAAGGCATCCATGAAACTGAGACATTAAAACGCTGTTAAAAGTCATTAAAGTACTGGTGGCCTTGAGCATTCTTAAGTTCTTAACCCTAACAGTGTGGGACACAAGTCACCAATGTCCTTTCCAAACAGTGTAGACCAAGATGAGATGGCTCCTAGAGGAGCCATCTCATCAGGGTCTGCACTGTTTGTCATGTTACACATATGACATAATCATTTATTTAGAAAAAGCTTGATCTGTTTGAAAGTTGGAATACCGTAGTCCATTTGAACATTCAGCGTTGTAAGGGTTAACACTTAAACACTTTAAATGTTGAAATTGTAAACTGGAATAGTCCATTATTGTTGAACAAGCTCAATAATTTAAAATACCAAGCTGTGATCAGACTCTGATCAGAACGCCTTCTGGACCTGGTACCACTTAACTTGCTTCAGCCATAAGATTAACCCTTCGCTTGCTGTTCACGTCAATATACCTACCTGTAAATAGTGAAGACCCAGATGAGACAACTCCTGCAGGAGCTGTCTCATCAGCGTCTGCACTATTTACAAGTTGATTGTGCAACCAATGCACTCCAGAGCAGTGATTGCACAGCGATATACTTGTACACAATGAAGATATGTAATAATACAGCAGGGCATCCATGGGTAAAGAAGGAGAAATGTGTTTTAAAATTCAGCAAGAGAAGGGTTAAGTATTCATGTAAGAAATAGCGCTATTTTTTTAAAATGGCAAGTGAACACAGAAATCTAAGCCATGGCAGAAACTACTGGATCAAATCTATAGTATTCCATCAGCAAACAGAGCAGACCCTGAAGTCAGTGTCTGATCTAGGTTTACTCTGTTTGCAAAAGCTATTGAGTTAAAGGTTAAAAGATACCATGGAAAACAAAAAGCATTGTTCACACAAAAATGCATGCACTATTCAAGAAGTTTACGTACATGTATTTGCAAACAAGGACATTAAATCAAGTTCTTTGCTCTTGGGACAAAAGCACAGACGTAGTTGTGCATTATGGGAAGTTTGAATACAGAAACAAGGTTCCAAATAAATATTGTGCAACAAACGTGGTTTTAACTATAAATCATTAGAATTTCTTTATATCAGAACATTTAAAAACATGTAAATGACTACTGCAGAGCTCCAAATAAGATGCATAAATTAGAATATTTTCAAGGATGATTCTCAAAGAGACAATTCTAAAGTGTGGTAACAGTATAGAGGAGAAATCATTTAAATGACGATTTTAGTATAGATCTGAGTATGCAGCGGCTTATCTGTAGCTCTGTGTAACTGGTATTAAAGTCATTACAACTTGAATTTTCAGAATAAAAAAACTGAATATGAAAAAAGCAATCATATTTTATGTGTAGGTAACTGGTAAATAATTATTTAGTCTGTTACCATGTAACCCTTTACTAAATGAATATTCATTTAACCCATTCCCTCATAGGCTATTTTTAGATCCAACATCTTTTAATAAATCTACTGAAAAGGAGCATTTAACTAGAGAAAAAGGAAAACTTTAGAACTGTGTAGTTACGAAACCATTGTGATAAATAGAGCATTTGCTCCTAAGTAGCAAATGCTCTTTTTATCACAATGGTTTCAAAAAGTGACTTTTAGAGAGGCGTCAATATGAGGGAATGGGTTAAGAAGTAATTACATCATGATTATAAATTAGATTAATTGCTATAATAAAACATGGACAAAGGAGGCAGAAACTGTAGAATCATATCTCTATTAATTGTATCATTTATAAGCAAACAGAGCAGGCCCTGATCAGACGGCCCTTATAGAAGTCATCTGAACTGGGTGTACTCTGTTTGCTTGCCAACTATGGGCTAATTGGAAGCCCAAGACAGGGGGGGGGGGGGGGGGGGGGAGCGGAAACAGAGAAACACGGACGCAATGTTCTACTCTTATTATCGACAGAGTTTCTCTGATTGTTTAAGGTGCCTAGTGCAAAGCAATGATACATCAAACTTCGGTTTATAGTCTCATCAGAAGGACTTCGTCAGACAGGGGGTCGAACCCAGACCAGGACCCCTGGTACTGTAGTTAAGCGTGTTAACAGAACAGAACAGTTCTGTTCCGTGTTTACCACTACACTACATATGCTGGTGCCTGGTGGGTCTACTCTGATTGCAAAGGCACAGAAAGGCGTATTTATGGAGTATAACTCTTTACTCCATAAATACGCCTTTCTATGCCTATGCAAACAGAGTAGACCAAGATCTGTTGGAGCCGTCTGATCAGAGTCTGCTCTGTTTGCTTATGAAATAATATAGATATTCTACAGTTTCTGTTATGGCCAAAAACTCATTTCCTCATGTGACTTTATAAAAAATAATCTAATGAATATCCATGATGTCATTATTTCTGACATGAATGTTCATGGAGTAAAGGGTTAAGTAAGGCTTAGTTAATTATGACAAAATCAGTTGGGCATATTCACCTTTACTAGATGAATATTCATGTAGGAAACAAGGACATCTTGAATAGTTCTTACTCTTATTGAAAATATCAGATGAACACAGTTATATTTTGGCCATGACAAATACTAGGATCAGCAAAAAAACAAGCAAAGATTTTCAGAGCAGGCCCTCATCAGACAGCTTCTAAAGCAGCAGTATGATCTGGTTCTACTCTGTTTGCAAAGGTGTCTCTATCACGTGAAGGGTTAAATGTTATCAATGTAAACATTATATTATTACTTCCCATTTTGAAGGTTGAAAAAAAGTTTCAGTTTTCCCAATTTTTCCTCATGAAAGGTTTGTAAAGCTGAATAACTATGACAATTTGAAACCATTTTGATAAACTTGAATTAGACTGACATACATGCAGTTAGGGCAAATTTATAGGCTACCAGTATATACATGATGAAAGCTACATGTAAATGAGACTGGGTTAGCCTCCTATTTACAGAATCTGAATGACATATTTTCTTATCATTTGGAATTCAAACCCTTAGATAAAGTTTCAGGTGCCTGGTGACAGACCCTTTAATTATGGTTTTCTAATCTCTAGGTATGCAGGGACCGGCCCTGAACCACAAGGACAGTAACCAGTCCATTGTGAACTACTCCAATTTCATTAATGACCATTTCATTTCAATAGCAGATAAGTGAACCTGTTTACCTATTAAATCAAGTGTTGACCATACCCTATGTAAACATCATCACTGTGGCAAGCGGGAGAGGAAAATCTCCATGCAACAAGTCAGGAGCTTTATCACAGTTTCAGTAAAACCCTAATTATACAAATAGAGACAAATAGTTCAGACCTAGATCAATAGCTGCTTGATCATGGTCTACAAGATGGTGTAAGAAATAATGATATATTTATTAGCTGAAAATTTATAATGGATTGTTTGGTATTGGTGGAAACTGTAGAGTCAGGTCTTTTATAATTTCATAAGCAAAGAGAGCAGACCATGATCAGACAATTCCTAAAGGAGAATGTTGGGCCATGCTACATTGTATTTGCTTATGGAAAAATATTTATCCAATTCTACAGTTTCTCCCACGGCCAAAAGTTCCTGTGTTCACATCAGATGCCATTATAAAAAAATATCTTATTATAATTCATAATGTGCTTATTTCTTAGATGAATATTCATGAGGGAAAGGGTTAAATGCAAGAATCAACTCTATTTTGGTGTATTTGAGGACACATTGAGAAAAACAGTCATACAAGGAACAGAGTGCCACACACAAAAAAGGGCATAGATAAGGGGTTGAACAGAAAACTGTTGTAATGTTACAATCTATGGGGTGATCTTTTGATGACTTTTGCAAACCGATGAGACAAATGAGACATGATCCAAACTGTTTGTGACAATTTCTAACAGTGTTTTCAATAAAATTAAAAGAAAAGTAAACTTTGACAATTTAAGGAAAAATTTTAGTTTAATGCTTACAAAGGTTCAATAATGTAGTTATACAGCTTATAAATACTGCAGCTTGTATTCAGCCCCCAAAGTGTCAATTGATAAAAGGATGCATAATTTTCAATGAAGGGAATCAGTATATTTTGTTATATATCTTATAATCTATCATACTTAACACTTTCCTCATATAAAAAGCATTTTCACCAATTTGCAAACAGAGGAGACCCAGATCAGGGTCTGCTCTGTTTGCTAATGGAATTTGATAGATCGGTTTCTTTACTTTTTAAAATCGTTACAATGTTCCACCTTCAATATTTCATTATATAACTATTTTGTCCATGAATATTCAGTAGGTATTAAAATTTGGAATAAACATAGAACAGGAAAATGGTTCAATCCAAATTTAAAAGTCACCTAATGTAAACAAACTGCATCTTCAATATTCACTCGCTGAAATGGGTATTAGACCGAATAGCAGAGAAAATTACAATTAGAGAGAGAAAAAAATACTATTATATAACTTGTTCACGCTCTGTGTTTTTGCAGTATTAACATTCTACACATTTTACACATTCTTAGCTTTGACATATCGTATAACCCACTGATATCAATCGCTTGTCATAATCGCAGTTGTCACACCTGCGAGTTAAACATCAAATAACTTCTGATTAACACTACAAATCTTTTCAAAAATGGAACGTCTGTGAAGCCTGCAAAGATAGAATATTGCAAATATGTTAAAATATTTCACAAACCTTGGTTTTCTGGCGAATAAGATTTTTTTTCGCCGAAGTAAATATTCCTCCCTTGCTATTATCAGCCATTTTGTGTTTCATTCACGTACGCTTTGAAGTAAGAGTAAATTTGATTGGCTGATAATTGGGTATGCCCCAGTAGTAATTCTGAGTTATAGTCTGTTTCAACAAAGTTATTGTGCAGACGACAGGGTCGCATTTTTAACTGTTTCTTCTTTGGTAGTCATATATAATATACATTTGGAGACGAAGTAAATACGGTGTATTTACTTTGTGAATTGGACAATTATCATATTCATCGTGATTATACTGGAGTTTGAGAAAATCCAAGTAGATTTCTAGATCTAGATCGATCTAGATCTAATAGACTAGGCGCTTCTCCCTCTTTAAGCAAGGTTTTTAGTCTTAATCCGATCCCTGTTCTAGACCATGTTTATTCCAATTTACAGAATATTCATGGACAAAATAGATTTCTAGTTACAACGAAATATATGGAAACTAGATCTAGTTACAACGAAGTATATGAAAGCTGGAACATTGTAAATCCATTTGATAAAGTAAAGAAGCATATATTTCAAATTCCATTAGCAAACAGAGCAGACCCTGATCAGACGGCTCCTATAGGAGCCGTCTGATCTGGGTCTACTCTGTTTGCAAATGCGTGAAAAGACATTTATGAAGGAAATGGCTAAACAGTCTGAATTTTAGACGAGGCTGGGAAACTCGATGCACTTTGTTTGGAAAGGCAATCACAACATAACTAATAGGCCTATAGGCCTATTGAAGGATCATTTTAATCCTCTCCCTTATCACGAAGTAAATACAGAATCTGAATCTGTATTTACTTCGTGCCCTTATTAATAATTAACGATATAGCTTACCATCGAGCAACACATTTCGACGCATCTAAGAGAACGGTTCCTACAGCTAGTATCGCATAGCCTATAACAACAGCTTAATTTTCAGTCAAACTATAATATAGATCTAAATCTACATGGAATTAGATATATATTGAAGTCTTATTTTGTAGATTTAATGTCACATTAATTTGCAAAATGTATTTTAGCCCTGAAAGAAATTGTAGAATGAGTTCTATCAGAGACATACCGGTATATAGACTCGTAGGCCTATGTAGATCTATATGTCACTGGTTCAATTATACATAGGCCTACATATAAGAAATGAGCAAACGGAGTAGACCTCGATCAGCCGGCTTCTATAGAAGTAATTTGATCTGGGTCTATTAGAGCTGTTTGCAAATATGTTAAAATGCGTATATATGAAATAAATGGTTAAATATGTGCTTTATTATCTTCCCACACTGGCGTATCTATATAAAGAGTTCAATGGCACGTATGCCTACGTTATGTAGGCTAGCCTATGCCCTTTCGATACAAAAAAACTATTTCCATATCGATCTACCATGCTCTTTAGAACTAGGCCTAAGTTAGATTCGAGTCACATAGGTTCCGATTTTGAATTCATTTTGTTATACAAAATTGTAAATCTATGAACAGAGTACAACTTTAAAACCTTCCCTGTTCTGTGTTTATTTCAAGTAGGCCTGCCTACTGAATAACCAATGACAAAATAGTTACATCATGGAAGGTGGAAAACTATAGCCATTTTAGAAAATAATAAACAGATAAATCAATTTCCATTAGCAAACAGAGCAGACCCTGATCAGATGGCTCCTATAGTAGCCATTTTATCCGGATGTACCACTACTCTGTCTGCAACACGAAGTAAAATTTTACTTCAAGGTTTGCACATACGTGAAAATGCGGTTAAAGATTTAGATCACGATTCAGTTGCTAAATTCTAAATAAATAACATAATGTAAACAGGCATAGTTTTATGGGAGATAACCCAGTTTTCACATTCAGAACATCATTATTCGGTCATTGTGCTACGTTAGGAATTATGACCAGTTCAAATAGCATCTGGTATCGTTCGAAAATTACATCTATGAAATCTGTGCGTTTACATGCGTAATATTCTAGAGTCTATTTCAACCTTTTACCCCTGGAATATTAATAGGCCTACTGATATTGATTAGGTTATCTATCTACAGGAACCGTAGATTTGGAACTGCTCTGTTTACAAAGGTATTAAATGTGTTAATATGCAGTAACGGGTTAAAGTATCAAACTTGTCTGTGAAGTATAAAATGACAAGGATGTTTTCTCAAGCATTTCTATAGTTCCAAGCTATTGTTATTGGATGCGACTGAATTTAATAAGCTGTGTAGATTTAGATATTAATCCTTTCCTCTATGCATATAAATTTATGCAAGAAATGATGACGTCATGAATAATAATTAGATTATTTTATTATAATAACACATGAAGACAGATTTTTTTGTCCATGGCAGAAACTGCAGAATCATATCTATATTATATCATAAGCAAACATAGCAGACCCTGATCAGACGGCTACTCTGATCTGGGTCCACTCTGTTTGCAAATGCGTATAGTGGCGTATTTATGGAGTACAGGGTTACTTGACAGATAAACAGATGACTTATACACATCAACTTCTAATAACAATAAATAAATAAACGAATGAATAAGTTAAGCGCATGTCAATTCATTTTCATAATCTTCAAAAGCAATGCACTATAATGAAAGTTCTAACAACAAAGTATCGCAAACTGTGTAGACCAAGGTCGGCTGGCATACTGAAATTCAAACATCTGATTCTGGTTTATATATGCTGATTGTCAGACAAGTCAACTTGGCAGAGTAGGTTTTGATAAGTCACAAACAGTTTACATACCCTAACAACATATAGCATTTTCAATACAACAGCTTATCTGAATAAAAAATTATACACTATTTACAATGTTTCGTGATTGGAAATCTCAACTGCTTCAGGACAATTCACATGGCAAGTGTGTCAGAGGAATTGCACGCGGCAATAAAAGAACTTCTATTCAAGTGTAAATATTGATTGTGTCAGTTATTGACAAATACGAACTTTTGGCAATTATAAAAGGTTTGCTACTACTAGCTTTGGTATGTCATTTCCAACAGCCACTGCCAATAACATGAATCGTGTAGCATTTCACTTTCAACAGTCACTATCAATAACATGGCGCATTTAGAATAACATGAAGCGTTGGGCATGTCACTTTCAACAGTCAATAACATGAGGCGTTTAGCATGTCGTTTTCAAAAGTCATTTTCAATATCATACAAAGTTTGCAATGTCACTTTTATCAGTCACTGTCAATAACATGAAACGCTTGGAATGTCACTTTTAACATCCACTGTGAATAACATGAATTATGTGGCATGTCACTTTAAACAGCCACTGTCACTGTCAACAACATTAAACGTTTGGATTGTCACTTTCAGCAGTCACTGTCAATAACACGAAGCATTTGGCATGTCACTTTCAATTTTAGTCACTGTCATTAACATGCAACGTTTGGCATGTCACTTTCAACAGTCACTATCAATAACATGAAACGTTTGACATGTCACTTTCAAAAACACTATCAGTAACATGAAGGGTTTGGAATGTCACTTTGGCAGTAGTCACCGCCAATAACATGAAACATTCTCTTCAATATAGCATTATTAGCGACATCTTTTAACTCTTTCGCTGCCAAATAATGTCGCTTCCAAACTTTGTCATCTGCTATTTACAATTCTGTTGTTTGTTTTTGCTTTATTTAAAAAAAGAAGAAGAAGAAAAGAAACAGCCACGTTATAACAGACAGAATATATCATGATGAAAAACCTTGTTACTCGGAGTCTCGGGTAATCACAGATGCGAAAATGGCAGTTAAAATATTACCATGTTCGGAAATAGAGTATAATCGAAGTGTTTGGGTTTAATAGAGTGGTCACAGGAACGCAACATAGCATTGTGGCTTCTCAATGGCCTTTTCCATGTTTGACGGCGAATACTGTAGACTGCTGATTTGACAAAAAGCACGAAACCTGATGTTAATTTGCGGCAATTAAACAAGATACCATATTGGTTGTAAAGGGGTGTCGATAATGACCGGAATGTATGAGTTATGCATGAAACACCACTTCATAGTCCATAAAAAATTCAAATGATGTTTTAACAAAACTTGAAAATGAACAGTATAACATTTCTTTACTGAGCTCTTATGATTTCTCTACACTCTATACTACTCTACCTCACCATCTTATAAAGGATAAACTTATTAAATTAATAGAAAAAACCTTTGCCAGAGAAAACAAAATGTTCATTGCTTGTAATGTTCAACGTTCATTCTTTTCGAATTCAGAAGTTGAACATTACACAATGTGGACTTGCCTTGATGTTTGTAGATCTCTTACCTTTCTTTTAGATAATATATTTGTGCGTTATGGGGATACCATATATCGTCAAGTTGTTGGTATACCCATGGGTACAAATTGTGCCCCTCTTGTTGCAGATTTGTTTTTGTATTGCTACGAGAGGGATTTTATGCTTAGCTTAAAACCTGATACACAGACAGATATTGTTAATACTTTTAATAAAACTTCAAGGTATTTAGACGATATTTTGAATTTAGATAATCCTTATTTTGATACTATGATTTCTTCAATTTACCCAAAAGAACTATCTTTAAACAAAGCTAATCAATCTGACATTAATGCTTCATTTTTAGATTTGAATCTTTCAATTACAAATGATAAAGTTTCGTCCAAAGTATACGATAAAAGAGAAGATTTTAATTTTAAAATTGTTAATTATCCTTTTCTAGATGGAGATGTGCCACGTTCTACATCTTATGGGGTTTATATTTCTCAACTTATTAGGTTTGCCCGAGCCTGTTCTTTGCTTGAAGATTTTAACAGACGTAATTTAGTTATTACTGATAAACTTCTTAAGCAAGGTTACAGATATCACAAACTTCGGAAAACTTTTTCTAAATTTTATTATCGAAATTTACCTCTCATTAGTAAATATAATTGCAATCTACGGACGTTACTGCGACAAGGCATTTCTCAACCAGAATTTTATGGGGATGTTATCTACAAACTTAGGAAAATTCGGGGTCATATCCATTTTCATGATTTGTTTATAAAACGCATTAAAACATTTAAAAAGAAAGGTTATGATCCTATTATATTGCAACGCACTGCATGTTTGGTTATCGACCCTTTTACAGTCGGTAGCTACGCTTCCCTCTTTGCTTGCGCGATGACAGGCCGAGGGTAGTACTCTATGATGGTATACTCTTAAACTTGGATACAGGATGAGCTTACCAGACTCATGTATTACTTTTTCCCTGTCGTGCCCTTAACGGCTTACCTGCAGGTGCTCTGACTTCAGCAAAGTCATTGAGTACATATTTGACGGATTGTCACAGTTATTATGCTATGTTTTACATGTTGTCCTGTGTTCACCGTCGTCTATGTTGTGGGTAAGTCCAGCGGGGATACCTTTATTGACAATATTTGTAAAGCTAGGGTGACTTTGAGAGAAGTGTGAGGTTAGGACGTCCGTAAACCGGTTTAAACCCCCAGTGGTGTTTTTGCTACTGACCGTGCCAAGGCGGTACTCTCTTTGTCACCCTTCCTTTTGTTTGCCTTGCGTCTTTGTGCTTGTGATTTTGTTCATGTGTGGAACGTTTGTCTCAGGTTCTTGTGTGTCTTTTGGTGTTTTCTGTGTTCATTTCGTGTGTGTGTGTGTGCGTTTGGGTGTGTGGTTGTGTGTGTGTGTGTGTGTGTGTGTGTCATGCTGTCTATCGGTGTTTTGGTGGTGGTTGCGTCTTGTATGTGGCTTTGCCTGCTTGACTTTACTACTTTTCCATTCATAAGTTCATAGATGTAAAAAAAACCAATGACGTCATTATGATGTAATTGATTATTAAGAGGTTAAAACACCTGTCTCGAATAGATCTACATGTTTATATCCAAAAGTGTGGGTAATGAACAGGGATCGAAATAGAAACTGTACTCTATTCGATAAGCAAACAGAGTATACCCAGATCAGACGGGTCCCATATGGAGTATCTGATCTGGGTCTATTTGTTAATGAAGGTCGAATGTCAAATGTAATGCTGAAAGCTCATATAGTCCTGAGCTTTCGCCACTACTTTAAACCTGCATCAATATGTCGCATGTATTTATAGACATGAGCAGTGGTGAATTCTAGAATACTTCAGCTGTATGACAAATTTTGGAAGGGACCAAATTTTTAACTTTAGTTATCGTAGACTCGCCTTCTCTCGAACCACACCTGTTTTCCGAACCTTTCATTTTTTTGTGTTTTTACGCATGCGCAAGTGCACACTACGTCATCAAATCATGGGTACCGTTGCTTTGTCTGTAAACAATGCCTCGTAGCTTTAAAAACGAAATATACGTCATAAATAGGTCAATACAGATTAGGACCAGACGAAATGTCCCCAAAGATACTTACGGAACTACACACAGAACTTGCCCCTGTTCTCTGTATCATATTCCAAAGGTCATTAGAAACTGGGATGGTCCCTGACGACTGGAAACACGCAATTATTGCACCTATTTTTAAGAAGGGTCAAAAGTCAAAACCAAGTAACTACCGTCCGATCTCGCTAACTTGCTTTGCCTCCAAATTGATGGAACACATTATAGCCTCTAACATCATGGATTACTTTGAATCCCATAGCATACTTAGTCCACAACAGCATGGTTTTAGATCTGGGCATAGCTGTGAGACGCAGCTCATTGGTTTCACACAAGAACTTGCTGACAATTTAGATCAAGGCCAACAAACAGATGTCATTATAATGGATTTTAGCAAAGCTTTTGATAAAGTTGATCATCATAAACTTATTCATAAACTCAAAAACATAGGTATCAACGAAACTGTCACTCGTTGAATACAATCTTTCCATAGTAATAAATCCCAGCAAGTTCTTGTGGAAAGTGAAACATCTGAATCCCTGTCAGTTATGCCCGGAGTCCCCAAGGTTCAGTACTTGGTCCATCCCTGTTTCTAGCATACATAAATGACCTACCTAGTTCAATCAAAAGTAAAGCACGACTGTTTGCCGATGACACCAAAGTCTACTTAACCATCAACTCACACTCACAAGCAGAAACAATACAACAAGATCTACACTGTCTGGAAGCCTGGGAAAAAGACTGGGCAACGGAGTTCAACCCCGACAAGTGTGATGTGCTTAGGATCCACCGTAAAAGAAACCCACTTATATACCCATACGCACTACACGGAAAACAACTCAAATCTACTGAAAGTTCAAAATATTTAGAAATTGAATTTGGAAAAAATTGACATCCATGGCAAATCACATCAATAATGTAACATCTAAGGATAACAACACTCTTCGCTTCATTAAGGGACATGTTAAAACAAACTGATAAAAGAAGCAGCCTACAAAACATATGTCCGTCCCCAGTTTGAATACTGTTCTTCTGTCTGGCATCCTTGGCAGCAGTATCTAACTCATAAGCTAGAAATGGTCCAAAGATCTGCAGCTCGTTATGTTTTCAATGACTACCAGCACACCAGTAGTGTCTCAGAAATGTTATCTTCACTGAATTGGAGAACACTTGAACAAAGAAGAAATCATTCCTCTTTGGTCATCTTCTTCAAAATCAGATGTAACCTAGTAACTGTTGATCTTAATCATCTCACTCAGACTAGAAATTTGAACTATTTGATCCCTTTTTCCAAAACTCAGAGCCACCTTACTTCTTTTTCCCCAGGACAATCAGGCTTTGGAACGGTCTACCACATCATGTGCAGTCTAGCCCAGACTTAGAGACATTTATTCTTAGTCTGACTGCACTGTATCATTGAGTCTTTTTCGTCATCTATTGCTTTTAAGTGGCTTTGGGGCCTTTTATCTTTTAAATTTGCACATATTAACCATGTCTTTTAACTTTGTACACTGTTTCCTGACAGCGCCTGTCTATAATAATCGGAGAACGATTGTCGACAGTATAAAGTTGAAGTTGAAGTTGATTTTTCCTTCAACTATGCTAAACATGAGAAAACTCTTAATACTTCATAGAATATTAACATAAATTGAAAAGTGTACCACATTGAAAATGTTTGACAGCTCTGACCCCTTCGGTTTATGCAAAGGTCACGTGTCCGTGATGAAATCACGTGACTATGAATATTATGTTGCAGTAAACAATTCTAAAATAAAGGTTCGAAAAGCAGGTGATCTTTTTCTGGCAGCAATTTTTGTTTTTGTCATGCTGATGGTGGGGAACACTGGACTGTTTGGGGATTAATAGATTAGGATAAAATTACTTAATTGTTTCAAGGTATGTATAAAAGATTATTATGAACTGCTGATTTATTACTTTCTTCAATATTCACGGTAAACGTTTTCTGATCCTGGTCAAAGATTAAGAGGTTCGAAAGACGGTGAGACCATGCTATATCGAAGTTCGAGTTATCCGAGTTCGAGATATCAGGGTTCCATTGCATGATATGTCCATTCTAGTGGCATGATTATTTCCCGTTGTATTAAAAAAGAAGATTCATTGATAATTTTAGAAAACACCGATCGCTATTCAGACAATTATTTATTTTACTAAACATCTTGTTTTGAACAGAAACATATATTTACATGTATGTCTCTGTTTTGAATAGATAAAAATGATTTCGTGCATTTATGCGGCGCCACCGTGAAAATAGTCTTTCCATGCCGGGTGAGGAAAGAGAACAAACACATCCATAAGAAAAATTGAACCCATGTCGGCAAAAAGTCAATTGCTGTATAAAAGAATAAGTTCTTACAATAGAATTTAGGAAATTATAATAACGCATTTCCCTATAGCGTAACATACATACGCAGGCGTCTGACATGAACGACAGTGACGAGAATGACGAGAATGTGGGATTTCTGTTCAAGGCAATGAGTAAGAAAAAAATGTTATTGTAGTATATTCGGATGGAAGATAAACCGGATAATGAGATAGAATCATAGAACTGTTACGATAATTATGATTCATCATGTAGATTTCTCACAAAGTGGACTGATTGACGTGTTGCCTATTTCTGTGTTATTATCTTATGAATATTGTATTATTAATAGAGTTACTGTGTTGGTTGGAGGCAGACCGTTTTTCTCTATATAAGATACCCGCAATTTTCTTTAAAATCATGCAGTTTTCCGCAAAAAATGGATTTACCTCAGGTCCCCCCCCCCACACCCAATTGGCAAACTGTACATACTTGTTTCCCCTAATTAGCCATTTTTACGGGTTGCAAATTTTTCCCCTTCAAGTGAAAAAAAAGGCCTGGTTGGAGGTTCCATCTAACTACTGGTTCGTCAAAGGTAAAGTAATGCGCACATAAATATTCACCAGTGGTTTCCGCAAACGGTCCCGGGTCAACTCGGCATCTGAGTCAAATTGTCCGGGTCAACTCTGCCTGGGTCAAGTGGGCCCACAAATATTATTTCATAATTACATTTTTTGGGGTATATTATTTATTGAATTACTTTAATAGCTTGTTTCCTAGAGATACCCGGTACTACAGATACCAACGAACATATAAGGAAATTTCTGAGTAACAGATAAGGATGCGTTCCATGATCATGCAATTTCATCCACTTGATTCTTAATTTTCAGAACTAAGCAGCATTAATAAATTACACTAAAGTTACACAAATGTGGTGATATCTTTGCAAACAGTTTTGATCCTGATGAAGTTTTGAGTAACTTGGTCTCACAAGTGGATCCAAAATAACTTTCACTTTATTACATTCATCCACTCGCATTTTTTCTTATTTACAGAAATCTATGAAACAGATAAACAATTAATTAAATACTTAATTTCACTTCAAAAATATTGATGTCTCTGATTTTCACACCTATTTGTTTGACTTATCAGTTTGGTCTAATTAACCTGATTACTAAATGTCACCTGTTTTATTGATTAATCGCATGATACATACTTACCATCTTTATTACTTTGTTCCCGCCTACTAAATTTAATGGGTCCGAATTCTTCAAGGAGACCACCGATCAGGAGCTTCAATTTTTGCTTCAGTTTATAAACTTTAATTGATGGTCGGGATTTGGAGAAAGGGCAGAGTTGACCCGACCAAGACGGGCCAAGTTGACCCACCCCAAAACAGAGTGGACCCAGATCCTGTAGGAGCTGTCTAATCAGGGTCTGGTCTGGACATGATACAGATATGATTCTACAGTTTTCGTCCATGCAAACAAACCAATTCGTTAAAAAAAAAAATACGGTATAAAAATTCATCTAATAAATATTCATGGTGTCATTATTTCTTACATGAATATTGAAAAGGGAAAGGGTTAATTTGATTAATTTAACTGTTCCAGGAAACAGAGATCCTAGGAAAAGACGTGTCAAACCAGTTTCCAAACATCTCCTTCAAGTGAACTTTTGTGATGATGACAGTGAGAATGACAGTGACTACCAGGTCAGCACTTCAGGTATGATGAATAAATGAAATTACACATTTGCAAATAGAGTAGACCCAGATGAGACAACTCATGTGGAGCCATCTCAGGGCTTTTTTTCGTTCGATTTTATAGCCGTTTATAGGCTATATTCCAAATGGCAAAAAGTATGGTTTTTTCCCAATTTGAAGGAAAAAATTCCCAATCAAAAGACTAAAATGTAATAAAGAGGCAAAAAGTATTCATATGTCATCTAATTGCCCATTTTTGATGTCCACAAGGTATTTGTGCATTCTTTGAGTGGAACAGAACATCATTTAATGGTGTAAAATGCTAAAAGATTTGTTGCAAAACTTATTTTGATATGTTCCATTTTCCCAATTTTGTTAAAACGATGCAAAAAATTCCCAATGCTAAGGGTACGGGTCATGTTCCCAAAATGGTCAGAAAAAGCCCTGCATGATCTGAACAGGGTCTGTTCAGTGTACAGTTTATAAATGGAATTAAATGGATCTGAATCTACAATTTCTATCATGGCCAAAAATGTTGATAATCATATTATACCACTAGAAAAAATCAGCAAATTATAAATATGTCATTATTTCTTACATCATAATTGATCGGGTAAATGGTGATAATGATTGTGTAATTGATCTTTCAGAACTGAGTGATGATGAAAAGCAAACTGCTGCTGTCTCTGATGTATCGGAGAAAGATGATGATGAGAAAGATTCAGCAGAAGAGAATACAGCTGAAAGAAGTGAACGAGGCAAGGCTCTTTTTGTTTTTGAGTCAAATTAATGCATTTCTTGATATAGATGCCTTTTAGTGCCACTGCAAACAGAGTAGACCCAGATCAGGAGGCTCCTGTAAGAGCTGTCTGATCACAGTCTGCTCTGTTTGCTTATCCCTTTACTCCATAAAAATAGGCTTTTCTGTACCTTTGCAAACAGATCAGAGACATCTGATCAGGGTCTGTTCTGTTTGCATATAACGGGTGGCAAAATTTAATTTTGGATGACTTGTCCGTTTTTGTCAAAAGCTATTTTCTGCCTGTCCGTATGATGAATTCATAACAAAAGCCTATAAAATTTCACTTGTCCATTGTGGCTTTGGGACAACACAGACAATACATGTATGTACTTTTGATTTTCACTCACTGACTCACTATCCAGTTTATTTGTTGATCAGGCCATCAATTAATCCTCTGATGAGGGTGGGGCCTGACTGCCCAGTCTGGATCGAAGTCATCCTCTCCATTCCTGTCTGTTATGAGAGTTTATGGAATCCATACCCAGGGTTTTCCTATCACGCTTTAGCAGTTCTTCGCAAGACAACTTAGGCCTACCAGTGGTCCTTTCTGCTGGTACATTCATTTGTCGGACTTGAGCAATCCAGCCAGTGCTGCGCTCTATGTGCCCCAACCAACGCATAATTATTATATAAAATAGATCTGATTCTACTATTTAGGCCATGGCCAAACATTCCTGTGTCATTCTGCTGTAACAACAAATTAATCTAATAAATTATTAATACTTGTGACATCATTATTTCTTTCATGAATATTCATGGAGTAAAGGGTTATGGAATAACATAGATTTGGGGTTACAGTTACTGCCATGCTAAAAAAATTCTTGTTCATATTGATAGTTATAAACAATCAGCAAATTAATAATCATAGTCATTTTTATACGCCTGAAGGTAACTTCGGTCGTATTATGGTATGGCGCTTGTCCGTCCGTCCGTCCATTACTTTTTAGCCACATTTTTGTCTGCTCAATAACTTGACAACTGCTGGATGTGCTGTCTTTATACTTAGTAGGAAGGTTGGTCATGGCTAGTACATGACCCCTATTGATTTTGAGGTCAGTCAGTTAAGGTCAAGGTAACCATGACCTTCAACTCAAAAATCTTGTCCACTCAATAACTTGATAAGTTTTACGTGAGCTGTCTTCATACTTAGTAGTAAGGTTGGTGATGGCTAGTAGATGACTCCTTTTGAATTTGAGGTCAGTCAGTCAAAGGTCAAGGTCACTGTGACCTTCATTTAAAAATCTTGTCAGCTCAATAATTTGATAAGTATTAGGTGTGCTTTCTTCATACTTAGTAGGAAGGTTGGTCGTGGCTAGTAGATAACCCCTATTGATTTTGAGGTCAGTTGGTTAAAGGTCAAGGTCACCATGACCATCAACTCAAAAATCTTGTGCACTCAATAACTTAATAAGTATTAAGTGAGCTGCCTTCATACTTAGTAGGAAGCTTGGTAACGGCTTTTAAATGACCCCAATCGATTTAGAGATCAGTCAGTCAAAAGTCAAGGTCACTGTGACCTTCAACTCAAAAATCTTGTCCGCTCAATAACTTGATAAGTATTAGGTGTTCTTTCTTCATACTTAGTAGAAATGTTTGTCATGGCTAGTAGATGACCCCAATTGATTTTGAGGTTGGTGGGGTCAAAGGTCAAGGTCACAGTGACTCTCATCTCAAATTAATATAGTGCATTTTACAACAGCGCAGACTTCCAGCGTATAATGTTCCGACACATGGGGCTCTTGTTTCTTATAGAATATTCATTAGGTAAAGGGTTAACGCTTACATTGTGTTATGTATTCAGTTCATGACAGTAACAAACAACAAAAGAGTCAAGTGACATGTACCCATTAAAATGATCAAGACAAGTCTAGTTTGAAAAAGGACAGCTCTATCATTTTATCTCTTTACTCAATATGCATGTATACACCTTTCTCTTTGCAAATCGACCAGACCCAGATCAGACTACTCTTATAAGACACATCTGACCAGTGTCTTCACTGTTTGCTTATGAAATAATATAGAATAGATGTGATTCTACAGTTTTGAAATGGCCAAATCTTCCCATTGTTCATTGGTCAGTATATAAAATTAGCTGATTAATATTAATGATGTCATTATTTAATATGTTACACTGTATACATGTATAAACTGGTAGTACTCACTGCTGCCAGTTACATATGGCAAGGTAAACATGGGTCTACTTTGTTTAGAAAGGTGTGAAAAAGCATTACTATGAGGGAAAGGGGTAAATTTCATGCTTTCATTTGCTCATGATATGCATTAACCCTTTCCCTGTTATATGTTTATTCCAAATTTCAATACGTACTGCATATTCATTTACAAAATAGTAATTAGAAATATGGAAGCTGGAACATTGTGGACATTTTAGAAAGCAATGAAACAGATCTATCAAATTCTGTTAGCAAACAGAGCAGACCCTGATCAGATGGCTCCTCTAGGAGCCGTCTGGTCTGGGTCTACTCTGTTTGCAAATGCGTGAAAACATGTTTGTATGAGGGAAAGGGTTAAGTAGTGCTAGAGTTACAACCCTTTTCATAGGCCATATCATAGCGACACAATCATATATAAATGTAACACTCATGCAGACGTCCAGATAAGATGTGTAAATTTAAAGATTTTCAAGAATATCTTTTTTATTTCTCCACCAAACTCTATTCTGTAAACACTCTTTAGAATCCTGTCTTCGAGACAATTCTAAAGATTGGTCACAGTATAGGGTTCGGTAGAGAAATGATGATTTTAGTATTTGGGTTCGCACCTTTATTTGTGGCTCTGACCCATGGACAGCTATGCCATATGGGCACATTTCTAGTTTTGTCTTCTTTGATCTTCAGGTGGCCAACAGGGTTCTGATGCAGACAGTGATGATGACTCTTTTGATGATGAAGATGATGATGCAGATGATGATGATGAAAGTGACAGTGATGATGATGATGATGAGAGTGAGGAGGAAGTTGGTGCCAGGAGTAGAAACCTGTGGGAGGCTATTGACAGTGATGATGACGATGATGAAGATTATGTTCCAAAGAAGAAACACAAGCAGGCAGAGAAACCATATGTGGAAAAACAGAGGATTCGATCTCCTGAAGTGAAACAGGTATATTAGATCCACAAAGCCAGTAAATTGAGAGTACATTTATATGCTATCCCTTTATATACTGAATATTCATGAACAAATGATGACTTCATGAATATTAATTAGCACTGTTTAATCTGGGTCTACTCTGTTTGCACATGTGTAAATATATGTATTTATTTTAAGTTTGCATTTAACCCTTTCCTTCATATAAACATATTTTCACGCATTTGCAAACACATAAGACACAGATCAGACGGCTCCTATAGGAGCCGTCTGATCAGGGTCTGCTCTGTTTGCTTGTTGAATTTGATAGATATGTTTCTTTACTTTCTAAAAATGGTTACACTGTTGCAACTTCCATATTTCATTATAACTAATTTCTTCTTTAATACTAACATTTTATTCACACTTCATTTTAACAAAAAGAAAGATGATAAAAAAAAACCTTAAAGGTTTAGTTTATAGGCTCAGTCTTTCCTTTTTTATTGGATAAATGAAATATCATATTAGACATTCTCTGAAAATAAGGATTGTATTGCATTGCAACAATGTATATCCAGGATCGTATTGCATTGCATCTATGTATATCCTAGATCGTATTGCATTACAACAATGTATAATAAGGATCGTATTGCCTTTCAACAATGTATAATAAGCATCATATTGTATTACCACAATGTATATCCAGGTTAAACACCACATATATGACAAAGTATCCTATCAAGTTTTTCAGTGTACGGAATGATAGAGAACAATGTACAGTAAAACCCCTCTAATCTGGATGTTCAATTTAGTATAAATATCAGTCTTTGAGACAGGTGGCAGCTTAATGCAGGGTGAAAGTCATGAAGAAAGCTCCTAGAGGAGCATTAAGCAGCCACCTGCCTAAAAGTCTCTTAATTCTTCTCTACTAGAATTCAAGTTCAGAGAGGTTTTGCTGCACTACAGATTCTGATTGGCTTCAAACAATGCAGACCCTGACAAGATGCTGAGTCTCTAATGCAGTGACTGGTCTTGGTCTACACTGTTTGTAACACAGTAAGACCCATTTTTATGTATGTCGAAAATGATGAGAGGAAAATATGTAAGATGGTATATATGTTTTATTTCAGAAAGCCCTTCCAGAAGATGTGACCAAACAAGCAAGGCCAATGAAAGTGTTGATTTGTTGTGTGTGTCTTGGTGATATAAGGTATGTCGGTATAGTAAAACGTAAAGTAGTATTGAGAACATATTGATGGTTAGTGACAGGGAGTGACTTTAGCCTTTGTCAGAAATGGCATTCACTGGTGGCATGCCAATTTTGTCCAGTAATGCAGCCATCTAGTAACCAAGCCATCTAGTAACCCAGCCATCTACCTATCCCGATTGTTCTTGTTGGAATTGAAAAGACTTTAATAACAAAATATGGTTATCAAGTCTGGTAAAACTCATTTTTTTCTGATCAAATTCAAGTTTTCGTAAGAGGAAAGGTAAGGTGCAAATAACCACAGGCCCCGGTCTAGTTTGCAAATTTTATTTGATCTACCTTCTATATTCCCAGTTCTGATCAAATTCAAGCTCTCTGTCACTATATGTTGCTTACAAGCCACATGCAGAAACATGATAACCGTATCATGTATTTTCTCACAATTAACTCTCTTAACCCTTTCCCTCATATAAACGTGTTTTCACGCATTTGCAAACAGAGTAGATCCAGATCAGACAGCTCCTAGAGGAGCTGTCTGATCAGGGTCTGCTCTGTTTGCTAATTGAATTTGGAAGATCTGTTTGTTTACTCTCAAAAATGGCTACAATGTTCCACCTTCCATATTTCTTAATAACTATTTCGTCCATGAATATTCCGTAGGAGTCGAAATTTGGAATAAACACAGAACAGGGAAAGGGTTAACCCTTTACTCCATAAATACACCATTCTGCCTCTTTGCAAACAGAGCAGACCCAGATCAGATGGTTCCTGTACATTTGTTTACAGTAAAACCTCTCTTTAACAGCCACTAAATTACATCAATTATTTTGTGTTAAAGGCAGGTGTTTGCTTAAAGCAAGGTGAAAGTAAAACAGAACGCTCCCATAGGAGCGTTCTGTTTTTCTTTCACCTTGCTTTAAGCAGCCACCTACCCTAAATACCAACTAATTAACACAATTTAGTGGCCGTTATAGAGAGGTTTTACTGTATGTGCTTCTGTTATGCGTCATATGATTTTAGAATATTGGAACACTGTTTAGGAGTGAGTGGCATACAAAACAGATATCGTCATTTCAAAGGTCAAGGTCACATGTGAAGTATAATTTTAGAGACAATTTGTGCTGAACTTTTATTTAACATATGTTTGCATAGGAAACATGAAAATTGGCATTTACCGGTAAGTGACATTTCTTCGTTAAAAACATGAAATTTCATATTTCAGTGAGACAGACGATGAGATTGTTGAGTGTGACAACTGTGGTGTGGCTGTTCACGAGGGTTGCTATGGTATCAGTGACAACCAATCAGTGGCCAGCACAGAGTCTTCAGCCAGCACTGAACCATGGTTTTGTGATGCATGCAAGGCAGGGGTCAAAGCTGTAAGTCCCTTTATACCATTATTTGTGTCCCCTTCTTTAACCCTTTACCTCATGAATATTCATGTAAGAAATAATGTCTGTAAGAGTTTTCTGTATTACTTTAACCTAGCATTAAGCAACCACCTGGTTTTTAAGACTCATGTTTAATACATAAATGGTCACTTAAGGCAGGTTCTACTGTAATCAGAATTGTTGTTTATTTTCATGTGCTGTTAATGATTCTTTCTTAAGAAGGAAAAACACATAACACATTTATGAAGTACATGCTAACATTTCCCTGACAGGCTTGATTACACACAGTTTAACCCTTTCCCTGTTCAATATTCAATGTAGGAAAAACATGACATCATGAATATTTATTAGCTAAAATTTTAGAATCAAGATTTATTAATTTTTTATTTAATTTTTGTCAGAGCAAAAACTAGAATCAGATCTGTATCATGTCATAGCAAACAGAGCAGATCCTGATCAGACAGCTGCAATAGGAGCAGTCAGATCTAGGCCTACTCTGTTTGCAAAGGCATGAAAAGGCGTTTACATTAGAGAAAGGGTTAAGGTGGATGGAGTTACTGAGTTGTATTTAGAAAATACATGTATATGTTCTCTGCAACAAACATACTTGATGTATACTCATTAGACTTAACTCCAGAAACGGGCTTTTACAGGAACCGACCTAGTACAGGTTGTTAGAGAAGTGGATTTGTTTGTATCATTCCACCAACTTCTCCATCAAACCCTACCTAGTTGGCAAGATGTTTATCATTCAATCTAATCAACTTCTCTATCGAACTCGGGGGGCTTCTCTCTGAAGTAAGTCTAACTAGTCTCCTTATCTGGAGCCCTGGTATGTGTAGAACAAAATCTTATTTTGTTTTCACAGGATTGTGAACTGTGCCCAAATGAAGGTGGAATATTTAAAGAAACAGATGCTGGCAAGTATGTATCACAAACTTGTTTTTAAGCAATATATTAACTTTGTCTGTCTGTCTGTCCACCTGTCTGTCTGTCTGTCTGTCTGTTTGTCTGTCCATCCATCCATCCATCCATTCATCCATCCATCCATCCATCCATCCATCCATCCATCCATCCATCCATCCATCCATCCATCCATCCATCCGTCACTCACACTTTTCCCAGTAGGTGACACATGTGTTCCTTTGAATTTGAATACTCTTGTTATCATTAGCTTGCTATAGACGAATGTGTGATTGCCTTTGCAAGCATTAGTATCCAAATCGTGTGCCATTCTGATTGAAGGCTCTTTAACCCTTTCCCTCATATAAACGCGTTTTTACGCATTTGCAAACAGAGCAGACCCAGATCAGACGGCTCCTAGAGGAGCCGTCTGATCAGGGTCTGCTCTGTTTGCTAATAGAATTTGATAGACCTGTTTCTTAACTTTCTAAAATGGGTACAATGTTCCACCATATATACTTCATTATATCTATTTTGGCCATGAATATTCAGAAGGTATTGCAGTTTGTAATAAACATAGGACAGGGAAAGGGTTAATAGATAGAAGTAACTGTAAAACATTTTATTGACACTTTCAATGACATTTTCTCTAAACATTGTTTCATAACTTTATATTTCAGGTGGGTACATTTAGTCTGTGCTCTGTATACACCAGGTGTGGCCTTTGGGGATGTGGACAAACTGTCTCCTGTCACTTTGTTTGAAATGCCCTATGCCAAGTGGGGACACAAGGTAATGCAGCTGTGAATTGTGGAGAGTTCATTGCTTAGCATGTGGGTGACAATTTCAAAAGATCTTTGCAAACAAGGATCCATAGGAGGAGCTTGGTAACTCCTAAGCTCTTGGAATCAGTTAACCTTTTATGGATAGAGACACATTTTTAAGCATTTGCAAGCAGAGAAGACCAAACAAGACATCTTTAGTAGTAGCTCTCTGTTTGCTTATGGAAAAATATTGATCTGATTCTAATGTCTCTTTAATTGCCAAATGTATATGTGTTCCTATGTCATTGTAATAAATTATTTAATAAATATTCATGGTCTCATTATTTCTTACATGAATATTCATCTTGTAAAGGGTTGAAGGTAAAAACCAAAAAAATAAATATTTATTATATAATCCTTTCACTCATAGAAACACATTTTCACACCTTTGCAAACAGAGTAGATCCAGATCTGATGGTTTCTGTTGGATCAGTTTGATCAGGGTCTGCTTATGGAACAATATAGAGCTGATTCTACTGTTTCTACCAACACCGAAATGTCCTGTGTACAAACACCATTATATAAATTCTGCTAATAGAGAAAGGAATAAAGAACTCATACTAGCAGCATGTGCCTGAATGTGCCTGAAATGATTTGATGGTGTGTTGCACTATATATTTCAGGAGTGTTCACTGTGTGAGGATGCCAGGTTTTCAAGGACTGGAGTCTGTGTGAGCTGTGATGCTGGCATGTGTAGAAGCTACTTCCATGTTACATGGTAAGGGCCAAGCTTTCTCATCTGAGTTTGTCATTAAGTAAAATGTTATAAGTGTTTGAATTCACTAACTCATTTTTATACATGTTTGTTTGGTCACCAGGTTCTTCCAAAATGAGAGAAGGCGAGAAATTGATAAACAAATGGGAGAATACTCTTGAGCTTTTAGTGTGAGAAAGTGTCTGTATTCGGACTCTTAACCCATTCCCTCATATTGACGCCTCTTTAAAAGTCATATTTTGAAACCATTGTGATAAATAGAGCATTTGCTCCATAGGAGCAAATGCTCTCTTTATCACAATGGTTTCAGAACTACACAATTAAAAAAATTTCCGTTTCTCTAGTAAATGCTAGTTTTCGATAGATTTATTCAAAGAGGTTGGAATTAAAAATAGCCTATGAGGTAATGGGTTAAACTCTTCAGGTGGTTAATCCTTGGAAATGTTTATAACAGATTGATATTAAGGAAAAATGTTAAACAGAGTCTGATTTGCAATGAATACCACAGGACTGATATTGTATTTTCGTTGTTTCTATTGGATTGTTATAATAATTGTATAATGCTGTTTTAGTGTGCAGTGACAATGATACTGTTTAACCCTTTCCTCCATAAATACACCTTTCTGTGCCTCTGTAAAAGTCACCTGTTGAAACCATTGTGATAAATAGAGCATTTGCTCCATTAGGAGCAAATACTCTATTTATCACAATGGTTTCAAATTAAAAAATTCTAAAACTTTCCTTTTCCCTAATTAATGCTCCTTTTCGGTAGATTCATTCAAAGAGGTTTGGTCTAATAATAGCCTATGGAGGAAAGGGTTAAACAAAGAGATTCATGTAGTAGGGTCAGAATAATTGCATGAAATGAAATTAAAGAAAAGTATACCTCGAAAAGGAACAGATAATATTTCTTGAGTTTAAAAGGGTTTATAGTGACTTGGTGCTCAAAGGGTTTATAGTGACTCAATGCTCAATAGTGCTCAAAGGGTTGTGCTCAGAGGTGTTATAGTGACTTAGTGCCCAGAGGGTTTATAGTGACTTGGTGCTCAAAGGGGTTATAACGACTTAAGCTCAAAGGGTTTATAGTGACTTAGTGCTCAAAGGGTTTATACTGACTTTTTTTTCTTCTCTACTTTATTCACCCCGTCCAATTAGTGTGTTACGGGTCGTGGTGGGCCATCCCTCACACACTTTACAGAAATAATCGTAGCATAATTATATATATGAAAAAAGTACAAACATGTTATGTCCAAATAAAGGCAAATTCTACCTGTCTTTTTTATTTGGACTGACTTGGTGCTCAAAGAGTTTTTATCCAGTCACCAGGCTTCTCTAGTGACATAATAAAGGGGGTGCAAATAAACTTAGGTTTATTTGGTTACTTCCGGTAGTGGAAGGTTTATTAGGTTAGTAGATAGGCGTAATGATTCTATAACCATGGAACTATTTTAGTTTTCTGTAAATATTCATAAACATGTTGATGGAATAGATCTAACAGATCTATTTGGTCACCAGAAGAATTATTCAAATGGGAAAAAATAAAAATAATTGGCTACAGCTGGATTCGAACCCGCGCCTGATCCTACAAAAACTAATTCTAATCTCTCTAGAGACGTCGCCCTTACCGATTACGCCACTGAGGCCACATACAAAATGACGTTGATTAAATCACTTTTATTAATTTAATCCACCGCTGGCAAAACCCGTTTTTGATAAAATCAAACCTCGAAGCAAAGATTGACAGATAAATAGTAAATGTTTTCTTTTCACTCTCATGATTATTTCATTGATAAACTCTTACAGGGGCGGTGATAGTCATAAACCTAAATATAGCCTGTTCAGTTCCATCGATTTCTGAGTGACGTTAGGTAGAATCTAAAAATAGAAACCGAGACTACGTAACTCGAATTTGACCAAAGAATATAGATCATGTCTGTTTGAAATAACTTATCGACCCTCGATTCAAATCATCTTATTTTTTAAATTCAACCACGTTTCCCTTCTAGTAATACAAGTATCGAAACTATATTCCTCTGCGGTAGCTCATTAGATCTATTTACGTCTAAATGGAAGTGAAAAGGGAGGGATCCGTTGATCGAAAAACTGCATTTTCAATGTAAATTATTTCAAGAGTGTTATGAGTCTATAAAAATACATTTAACTATATTGACTGGATAAATCGAATAATAGGTTAGTGCCGTAGATGGGACGTCTTTATCCGACTCGGAGAGAAAACAGTTGAGGCTCGGCAAGCCTCGCCTCAACGTTTTCTCCCCTCGTCGGATAAAGCGTCCCATCTACGGCACTAACCTATTATTCTCTATATACTGACTTAGTGCTGAAAGGGTTTATACTGATTTAGTGCTGAAAGAGTTTATACTGACTTAGTGCTTAAAGGGTTTATACTGATTTAGTGCTGAAAGGGTTTATAGCGACCTTTATTGCTCAAAGGGTTTATAATGACTTTGTTCTCAAAGGGTTTATACTGACTTAGTGCTCTAAGGGTTTATAGGGACCTTTATTGCTCAAAGGGTTTATAATGACTTTGTTCTCAAAGGGTTTATACTGACTTAGTGCTCTAAGGGTTTATCTTGTATTCACAGTGCACAGAGGAATGGTCTGCTGTCTGAGGCTTCACCTGATGAGGTAGTGTACCAGACTTTACACTTCATATTTTTGATAAAGTGTTGTGAATAAAATTGGAGTATTCATTTAAGAGATAATGACTATATGAATATTAATTACTGATATTTTATACTAGTAAATCAATATAATTGAATATTTGGTTATGGCAAAGACTGTAGAATCAGATCTGTATCATTCCATTAAGCAAACAGGGCAGACCTTGATCAGACAACTCCTATAGGGTCTTTTTTGTTTGCAAATCTGTAAAGATGTGTCTTTATCAAGTAAATGGTTAAAGTGTTTTAGTCTTAAGGTCCATAGGAGCAAATGCTCTATTTATCATAGTGGTTTCAAAACTACATGATTCTAAAAAAATCCTTTTTTTCCTAGTAAATGCTCCTTTCCCATAGATAGAGTTTGGGTCTACATTAAGCTGTCTCTGCCTTTATGCTTTGGTTGTTGCTTTAGATATTTTTTACCATACAATGCATACTGCCTGTAGGACATCGCAGACCCATTTTATGCCTACTGCAAGCTACATGCTGACAAGACTGCAGCTCGAGCCAAGCGGAGAAATTGGCTGGCCATACAGAGCCATGTTAGACAGCATGCATCTACTGATATTCTGGATGAAAAAGAAAAGGTGGGCACTAGAGATCAAGAATTGTATTTTACTTCATAAATATTCATGTAAGAAGTAATGATGTCATGCATATTAATTAGATTAATTTATTATAGTAACACATGAACACAGGAATTTTTGTCCATGGCAGAAACTGCAGAATCATATACACATTATATCATAAGCAAACAGAGCAGACCCCAATCAGACGGCTCCTATAGGAGCCGTCTGATCTGGGTCTACTCTGTTTGCAAAGGCGTAGAAAGGCGTATTTATGGAGTACAGGGTTAATTAGCTTCATATTTATAATGACATAATTATGAACATGAAAAGTTTTGGCCTTAGTAAAAGCTAGATCTTTATAATTCCATATTAAGCAAACCCAGTACAGCCTGATCAGATGACTCCCACAGGAGTCACCTGATCTGTGTCTACTTTGTTTGCTAATGTGTTAAAGGCATCTATGGAGTAAAGGGTTAAGAGGTGCATTTAGGAAGCCATGATGTATGGGTTCTAAATCACAATTTTATGACTACAGTTAAGGTCTTTTTTTAAGAAGGTGGCTGCTTAATGCAGGGTGAAAGTCATGCAGGAAGCTCCTATTGGAGCTTTCTGCATGACTTTCAACTTGCATTAAGCTGCCACATGACTGAAAGACCGGTTTTTATACTAATTTTGATGTCTGGTTCAGAGGAGTTTTACTGTACTGTAATTGTTTGCCACTCAGAATTTTTTAAAGCATATTACAAACCTTGTTTCTTAAATTTCCCTACTTTACTCTTTACCTGTTCAATATCTCTGTAAGAAATAATGACCATACAAATAGTAACCCTTTTCCTCATATAAATGTGTTTTCACGCATTTGCAAACAGAGTAGACCCGGATGAGATGGCTCCTATAGGAGCCGTCTAATCTGCACTGATTGCTTATGAAAAATTGAAAGATCTGTGTCTTTACTTTCTAAGATAGCTTCAATGTTCCATCTTCCATATCCATATTCCATTATAACTATTTTGTTCATGAATATTCAGTAGGTATTGAAAATTGAAATAAACATAGAACAGGGAAATGGTTTTAATTACATGTATCTACATTTTTTCAACAACCTTATTAACAAGAGAATGTTTTACCTAGCAGAAGCTATAGAACCAGATCTATATTATTCCTTAAGCAAACAGTAATTCCTGAATAGATAGCTCCTATAAGAGCTGTCTGATCTTGGTCTACTCTGTTTGCAGAGTTTATATGGGGGAAAGGGTTATTTAATTGGGTATCTCAATACTTTTATGAACCAATTATACATTAAACAGACTGCACTGAAACTAAAATAGGACTTAGTGAGAAGGTGTTTTCAGTGAATTGGTACATGTTTTCATTCCATATTAATTCTCAAAATTGTCAGATTTGTGACTTTCCTGTCAGTCGACCTTTGTTGAAAAGTCTTTTAGATTTTTCAGTAGCAAACTTAGAGGAAGAAAGTGTGTGTTATACGAGGGAAACCTGACGAGATCTTGTAAAAGGGTGATAACCCTTTACTCCATGAATATTTATGTGAGAAATAATGACATCATGAATATTAAAGAGATTATTTTTTCTATAATGGCACATGGACACAAATGTTTGGCCATTGTAGAAATTGTAAAATCAGATCTACATAAATACATTAGCAAACAGAGCAGACCCTGATCAGAGGGCTCCTATTGGAGCCGTCTGATCAGGGTCGACTCTGTTTGCAAATGCTTAGAAAGGCATATTTATGGAGGAAAGGGTTCTGTTTGCAAAGGCATTTTATGGAGTTAATCATATTTAGTTATAAATCTAGTTCACTTTGATTTCCCTACAGGCTCGCTTTAAAAGAAAGCTGCTTCGCCACAGACAGAAGTATTTGATTTCCAAGGCTAACAGACCTCCTGCTTGGGGTAAGATACAATGTGCTAACCACTAGGAACCAGGCAAATTATAATTATCATAAGTCTGAGATAGTGTTGCTGAATTCAAGACCCTTGACTGATGGGTGTGTCCCACTTGTTTTATAATGATGTATATATGTTGTAGGAAGACTATCCTTTTGACATTTTAACCGTTTCTTTCATAAAGATGAGTTTTGGCACTTTTGCAAACAGAATAGACCTAATCAGACTGCTCCTGTAGGAGCTGCCTGATCAGGGTCTGCTCTGTTTGCTTATGAAATAATATAGCTATGATTCTGAAGTTTCTGTCACAGCCAATAACTTTATTGTTAACCCTTTCCTTCATATAAATTCCTTGTCAAACATTTGCAATATAGGAGCCGTCTGATCAAGGTCTACTCTATTTGATTATGGTGTAATATACCAGTAGATCTGATCTGTTAAGTTTCTGTCTGCACCAAAATGTCCTGTGTTCATATGCCATTATTAAAAATAGTCTAATTAATATTCATCCTGTCATTATTTCATATGCAAATATTACAGGGTAAGGGATAATGTGTAATTATAACAATCCAGACCATGAATATTCATAAGGTAATTAAATCTTAAATTATTACTCAAGGGGGAAAAGGGTAAATGTGTTTACTCAGATCATTCACTGTATAGCTCTTAAGCAATACTGTTGATTTATGGTTCTAGTCACTCAGCATTAGCATCATTGGTAGCTCGTCTGTTTCTAAGAAAAGTCGAGCTATTGTGATCACTGGGTCGTTGGTGTAGTTGGCGTTGTTGTCATCGGTGTGCAAAAACTTTAATGTAGCTCATTACTTGAAAAGTATAAGAGGTATCAACATGAAACTTTATAGGTTAGTAGATCTCATTAAAGGGAAGGCCACTACATAAGAACCATAACTTTTGATTTCAAAATTTTGGAGTTATGTCCTTTTATTTTTTTTCAAATGTTTTTAATTTAGCTGGACAAGGACCAAATTAGATGAGCGATGGCGCCGCACGCGGCTCTTGTTTTATCTAATACTGTTGCAAACAGTGTAGACCTTGATTGCTTTTCACATATTACAACGACAGTAAATCCACTCTAATTCTTCTTCTATTTATCTGTAAAATACAGTCAGGATATCAACCAAGTTAGATTGAGAATTCTAGATGGGGCATTGGAAAACAGTGTCATATCTGGATTCAAACTGTTTGTTAGGTTATCAGGAATGCCCTGCTAACAAATAAAGAGTTCTAATTTTAACCTATTCCCTCATAGGCTATTTTTAGGCCCAGTCTATTTGAATAAATCTACTGAAAAGGAGAATTTAATAGAGAAAAAGAAAACTTTAGAATCTTGTAGTTTTTAGCTCCACTTTTTCAAAAAGTGGAGCTATTGTCATGACCCTCTCGTCGGCGTCGGCGTCGGCGTTGGTTAACCTTTTTGTTAAGGTCCTTTTCTCAGAAACCATCAAAGATATTTGATTCATATTTGGTATGTATGTTTACTATCACAAGGGGAACCCATTTCACAAGGGCAGGTAACCCTAAAATTAATTTTGCCATAGTTATGCCCCTTTTTTCGACTTACAATTTTCATTGTTGGTTATATTCAGATCCATGTTTCAGAAACTGTCAGAGATATTTGGTTCAACTTTGGTATACATGTTAACAATTACAAGGGGGACCCATTTCACAAGGGCAGGTAACCCTAAAATTAATTTTGCTGTTGTTTTCTCCCCTTTCTGACTTAGACTTCCACTATACTATCCAGCATTAAAGAAAGTGGAGCGCGCTGTCTGCGGACAGCTCTTGTTAAACCATTGTGTTAAATAGAGCATTTGATCCTTTGGAGCAAATGCTCTATTTAAAAGGTGAAGGTGAGGTTTATAGTCTGGAACTATATACAAGTACATATTCTCCCGACTTCGCAATTTACCCCCTGATCACTAGATTATAAGTCGGCCATTAACATTCGGCACCCAAGGCAGCCATGGCACATTGGCTTATTTCCCTCACAGGTACCCATTTATACACCGGGGTGTAGAGGAGCAAACATGAGATGCATTTTTGCTTCGATGGCAGTATTTGAATGGCGGACCCTTTGATCCCAAGTCTAACGTCCTATCACTGGACCACCACTCCCACTATTTATCACAGTGGTTTCAAAAAGTGACTTTTATAGACTCGTCAAACGGGGTCAGTATGGGGGAATGGGTTGAAGGTGTTATTACTCACTGTGTGACAACTTTGTTTCAGTGCCACCCCAGAAGATGTTCAGGTACCTCACATCAAGTCCATCAGCTGTGAAGAAGATGCTGAAGAAGGCAGAGATGATGGGCATCATTACACAGGTGGCTTAACCCATTCCGTCATATGCTATTTTTAGACCCAATCTCTTTGAATATATCTACCGAAAAGGAACTTTGACTAGAGAAAAGGAAAATTTTAGAATTGTGTGGTTTTGAAACAATTGTGATAAATAGAGCATTTGCTCCTATTGAGCAAATGTTCTATTAATCACAATGGTTTCATAAAGCGACTTTACCAGAATCTTCAATATAAGGGAATTGGTTAATACATTGCGATGGGTTTACTAGACCACAAAACTCCTCAAGGATGAATATTTAAATAAGTGGGTGTCAGTTGTCTGTTTCTATTCACATTCAGTTTGCTATCCCCTACTGTAGATAGAGGGATATACGAGTAGTGTTGGCACCATGTGCATCCATCGATGTACCTGTGCACCGGTCCATCTATGCATCTATCTTTCTGTCCATCTGCAGTCATATCTCAGAAATAGATTGGAGTTTTTTCTATTTGTGCATACGTCTTTCCATCTATCCTGAGTCATATTTCAGAAATGGCTTTTTGGAGGTTTTTTTTCTATATGTGCATGTGTGTTTGCATAAATCCGGAGTCATATCTTTGAAATGGTTCATGAACTATGAAACGTGTAAATACCAAGTAACATAAGGACATGCAGCCTTGTAATTATCACTCTCATTGACCTTTTAACACCAGATTTATGGCCCTTTGTTTGCCAAAAACTTAACCTTTTTGTCCGTCTATAGTCATATATCAGGAATGGTTTGGAGTTTTTCAATGAAACATTGTGTTAATGTTTACTACAGTTTGCAAATGCGGCCCTGCAAGTATTAATCAGATTGACAATGGAACACTAGAGTTATGGCCAGCACCTGTTTGGCGGGGGATATCTATTCATTGAATTTGCTTGTTTACACTTAACCCTTTCCTTCATATAAATGACTTTTCAGGCATTTGTAAACAGAGTAGATCCTATAGGTCTGATTAGGGTCAGCTCTGTTTGCTAATAGAATTTGAATTTGAATAGAATTTGAAAGATCTGTTTCTTTACTTTCTAAAATGGCTACAATGTTCTACCATCCATATATCATTATAACTATTTTGTACATGAATATTCAGTTGGTATTTGGAATAATCATTCCACTAGCAAACAGAGCAGACTCTGATCAGACGGCTCCAACATGAGCTATCTGATTTGGGTCTACTCTGTTTTCAAATGCCAGAAAATCAATTTATATGAAAGAAAGGGATAACCTTTTCCCTGTTCTACGTTTATTCCAAATTTCATTACCTACTGAATTTTCATTGGAAAAATTGTTGCAACGAAATATGGAAGGTAGAGCATTATAGCCATTTTAGAAAGTAAAGAAATGGGTCTTTCAAATGCCATTAGCAAACAGAGCAGGCCATGATCAGACAGCTCCTATAGGAGCTGTCTGATCTGGGTCTACTCTGTTTGCAAATGTGTGAAAACACGTTTATATAAGGGAAAGGAGTTAATCAGGATAATTTAAGGCAGATAACTATGGCTGCATTGGCTAAAGGTTAAATGTGGTTTTCCATCCATAGGCCTATTGTTTTGTTTGCAGACACAACATGTGACCCACACCACAGAGAAACAAGAACGGAAGAAGAACCACATTGCCCCAGCTATGTCAGCAGAATTTATAACATACTACCTAGGTACTTTGATTTTGTTTCCATATTCTTCCAATATATCTTGTGTTAACCCTTTACTCCATGAATACGCCTTTCTACAACTTTGCAAACAGAGTAGACCCGGATGATACGGCTCCTATAGGAGCTGTCTGTTTAGAGTCTACTCTGTTTGCTTATGATGTAATTATGTCTCCCCCCATATTTATATGGGGGAGACATATTGTTTTCGTGAGAGTTGTCTGTCTGTCTGTCTGTCTGTCTGTCTGTCTGTCCGTCTGTCCGTCCGTCCGTCTGTCCGTCTGTCTGTCTGTCTGTCCGTCACACTTTTTGTCCGGACGATAACTTCAATATGCCTGATGCCAGTTGATTGAAACTTCATATATGGAAAGAGCATAATGAGAGGAAGTGTCATGCACAAGGTCCATAACTCTGGCTTCACTAATATAGGAGTTATTGCCCCTTGTAAAAAAAACCCAACACTTTTTTGTCCGGACGATAACTCCTATATGGCTCATGCCATTGGATTGAAACTTCATATATGGAAAGATCATGACGAGAGGAAGTGTCATACACAAGGTCCATAACTCTGGCTTCACTAATAATGGAGTTATTGCCCTTGTAAACAAAAAATCACAATTTTTTGTCCGGACGATAACTCCTATATGGCTCATGCCATTGGATTGAAACTTCATATATGGAAATATCATGACAAGAGGAAGTGTCATACACAAGGTCCATAACTCTGGCTTCACTAATAATGGAGTTATTGCCCTTGTAATGTTTTTTCATAATTTTTTGTCCGGACGATAACTCCTATATGGCTCATACCATTGGATTGAAACTTCATACATGGAAAGATCATGATAAGAGAAAGTGTCATGCTTAAGGTCCATAACTCTTGTTTCACTAATATTTGCAGTTATTGCCCTTTGTTAAAAAATCATAATTTTTTGTCAGGATGATAACTCCTATATGGCACATGCCATTTGAGTGAAACTTCATACATGGAAAGATCATGATAAGAGAAAGTGTCATACATAAGGTCCTTAACTCTGGCTTCAATAAATTGAGAGTTATTGCCCCTTGTACATTTGTTTAACGCTTTCTTGTCCAGATGATAACTCCTACATGGCTCTTGCCATTGTATTGAAACTTCATACATGGAAAGAGCATGATGAGAGAATGTGTCATGAACAAGGGCCATAACTCTGGCTTCAATACTTTTGGAGTTATTGCCCTTTGTTACATTTTTTTGTCGGATCAATAACTCCTGTTCGACTGATGCTATTGGAATGACATTTCATTTATGGAGAGGGCATGATGAAAGTAAGTGTCGTGCACAAGGGCCATAACTCTGGTGTCAATATTTTTAGAGTTATTAGCTGTTATCATTTTCCTCTTGAAAAATGTGGTGTGGAAAGCGCATAATGAGGGGAAGTATCAATCATAAAGTCCAGAACATTTTTAGTGATTTCCCTTTACATATTGTTTTTATTAGAGGGGAGACATCCGTTTTTGTGACAAAAACCTCTAGTTTAGATATGATTCTACAGTGTCTGCAGTGGCAACACATTCCTATGTCCATTTGGTGTTACGACAATTAATCTAATTAATATTCATGATGTCATTATATCTAACAGGAATATTCATGGAGTAAAGGGTTAAAGTTAATGTTTTTTTGTATTATTCAGTTAGCCCATTGCCTGTTGAATATTTAAGTATGAAATAATGACTGTACAAATATTAACTAGTCGCATTTTTTATCAACATTATCAACAGTTGAATTTTGACCATGGCAAAAACTGTAGAATCAGATCTATATTATTCCATAAGCAAACAGAGCAGACCCTGATCAAATGGCTCCTATAGGAGCTGTCTTACCTGGGTCTACTCTGTTTTCAAAGGCATGAAAAGGGGTTTATATAAAGTAAAGGGTTAACCCTTTATCTGATAGATGCCTTTTGACACAGGTCTGTAAAGGCACTGTCTAATCTTTGTCTGCTCTGTTTGCTTATGGAATAATTAAGATCTGATTCTAGTTTCTGCATGGCTATTATACAAAGTCATCTAACTAATATTCATGATGTCATTATTTCTTAAATGAATATTGAACAGGTAAAAGGTTAAAAAACTTTGTTATGTCGACGAAAATTTGCTCAGCATACTAAAGACAGTTCTCCACACTGTTTTACTTGCACGAAATTATACAATAATGATATCTAGCTTAAACTTTTTTTGTAGCCTTTATTTGGTTTTGCTTTGTATTGTTGTATTTATGTTCAGAACATCTGATTTGCACAAGTTCTTTTAGAATTTGTTCTCCGATAGTATTACACCTTCTGTTCAATTTGTCCTGTACGATTTTCAGACAGAAATGTGCGACTTGAGAAGATGAAATCTGATATGAAAGATTTGGAGAAACAAAATGAGAAGCTTCGTAAACAAGATAATCAACATAGACAGCAGTATGATCAGGTAAGCTTGACAATCCAGAACACGCTGTACCTGGGGAAGTTACCTGTACCTCATAGGTAGAGGGTTCAGTTTTTCAATGCTAGGAGCCATCCCTGACTAATGACTGTGTTTATTTCAAATTTCAATACCTACTGACTATTTCTGGACAAAATAGTTACAGTGAAATATGGAAGATGGAGCATTGTAGCCCTTTTGAAAAGTAAGGGAATAGATCTATCAAATTCCATTAGCAAATAGAGCAGACCCTGATCTGGGTCTACTCTGTTTGCAAATGCGTGAAAACATGTTTATATGAGGGAAAGGGTTAAAAGTTGGTACTACAGTAAAACCCCTCTAATGCAACCACCAAAACATGTCTAATTCTGGGGCTTAAAGGCAGGTGGTCGCTTAATGCAGGAGCTTTCTGCATAACTTTCGCCCTGCATTAAGTGACCACCTGCTTTTAAAGGCATCTTTACTTATTCATGAAGTGGTCGCATTAGAGGGGTTTTACTGTAGTTCATGTTGTTACATGTATTTATGAATTCAGGTATTTTAAGAAGCTTTGGTTTCATACTGCTTAGCTGTTTAATCAGTGAATATTCATGTAAGAAATAATGACATATTGAATATGAATTAGATTAATTGTTCTAATAGCACATGTACACTGGAATGGTTGGCCATAGCAGAAACTGTAGAATCATACATATATATCATAAGCAAACAGAGCATATCCCGATCAGACGGCTCCTGTAGGAGCCGTCTGATCTGGGGCGACTTTGTTTGCAAAGGCGTAAAAAGGTGTTTTTATGGAGTAAAGGGTTAAAAATCTCAGGCAATCTTCCACTTTTAGAATTCTGACTGTACAAATGGACCATATATAGTTTTTACTGATCTGTGGACATTAAACTTCTTTTCGACCTGTTTCCATTATCTTGCTTTAGATATTGATACTGTATTCTGTTTCTCACTGTACAAACATACTGTGCTTTACTTGTTTTCAGCTGTTTAAAGAGTCAGGAAAGGTCCATGAAACAGCTCATATGTTGAGGAAGGAGGGAGAAAAGTTGTGGTCTCTGCTGAGTGACTTAGCATGCAAGGTACAGTCATGTAATATTGTAGTTACTCTGTTTTTCATATCATTAGTACTTAACCCTTTACCTGGTGAACATTCCTGTAAGAAATAATATGAATATTTATTTAAATAGCTGAAATTTTAATGATGGCATGTGAACATGAGACACTATGGCAATGGTTTAACCTGTAGAATCAGGTCTATTTAATTCCATAAGCAAACAGAGCTGGCTCTTATCAGATGATTCCTACAGGAGCTGTCTGATCTTGGTCTTCTGTATGTGTAAAGGTGTGAAAAGGTGTTTCTGTTAGGTAAAAGATTAGTAGTTCTTAACCCTTTCCTCCATAAATAGGCCTTTCTACACCTTTGCAAACATAGTAGACCCAGATCAGACGACTCCTATGGGAGCTGTCTGATCATGGTCTGATCGGGGTCTGCTGATCAGGGTCTGCTCTGTTTGCTTAAGATATAATACAGATATGATTCTACAGTTTTTGCCATTGCCAATAATTCCTGTGTCATTATAAAAAATGATTCTATTAATATCCATGACATCATTATTTCATACATGAATATTCATGGAGGAAAGGTTTAACTCTCAAATGTTTTGTCTGATTCTCAAAGTGTTTGTATCCTTTGCTTTAGAAGGATGACACTTAGGGATCACTTCTCCATCTGTCTGTCAATCTGTCAGTTATCCCTTTACTCCATGAATATTCATGTGAGAAATAATGACATCATGAATATCAATTCACTGGATTTTTATAATGGCACTATGAACAAGATATTTTTTATGGTGACAGAAACTGGAGAATCACATTTACATGATATCAAAAGCAAATAGAGCAGACCTGGATCCGACAGCTCCTATAGGAGCCATCTGATCTGGGTCTACTGTGTTTGCAAAGGCAGAGAAAGGCGAATTTATAGAGTAAAGGGTTAATCTCTATGTCTGTCATGTTTGTTTCATCACATTGTTTTGTCACACTTCTGCAGGCAGATGATGCACCTGTTCCATCATCCTTCCATTTTCAAAATGAAGATCATTATCAGCTATTTCAGTTCTTGATAAGACTTCATGTTGATCCTATTGATCTATACTTTATTTAACCACTGACTCCATAAATACACCTTTCTACACCTTTGCAAACAGAGTAGACCCAGATCATATGGTTTATTTACGAGCCTTCAGATCAGGGTCTGCTCTATTTGCTTATGAGATACTATAGACATAATTCTACAGTTTCTGCCATGGACAAAAATTCCTGTGTCCATGTGTCATTTTAACAATTAATCTAATCAATATTTATGATGTCATTATTTCTCATATGAATATTCAAGGTTCTGCCAAATGCATTCTGTATATTTTAAGAATTATATTTTGTATTGAATTCAAACTATTTACAGAGCCATCACATAGATAAAGAGGACTATCATCATTTCTACAGCAAAAACTATGTTGATATTCTTTAGAATTGTCTCGAAGAGTGTCTTGAAGAGACAATTTTAAAGAGTGTTCTTGAAGTACGGTTTGATGCAGAAATAAGGGAGCTTTTCATAACCCTTTACACCATGAAAATTCATGTAAGAAATAATGATGTCATGAATATTTATTAGATTAATTGTTATAATAGCACATGGACATAGGGATGTTTTACCACGGCAAAATCTTTAGAATAATATCTTTATCATAAGCAAACAGAGCAGACTCTGACCAGACGGCCCCTATAGGAGCCACCTAATCTGGGTCTACTCTGTTTGCAAAGGGATAGAAAAACGTAGTAATGGAGTAAAGGGTTAAAAAACTTAATCTACATTTGTTTATGCTTATAATATGATTTACATGGACTTGTGGAATTTCTATATGGACATCCATTTCATTTCCATCTGCATTAACTTCTTTCTATATGGACCTTCAATCACTGATGTCCAGCGCCAATTTATAGAATGTAACCTCCAGCTTCCAGTAACAGTATTGTGAAGTACTGTAACATTGACTTTATGGAGGTATACCTCTAGTAAGGTGTTGAAGCAGTATTTTTGTTATTGTTACTTTGATCATTAACATCTAATTTAGATGTACAGTAAAACCTCTCTATAACGGCCACTAAATTACATCAAGTATTTTGTGTTAAAGGCAGGTGGCTGCTTAAAGCAAGGTGAAAGCAAAACAGAACGCTCCTATAGGAACGTTCTGTTTTACTTTCACCTTGCTTTAAGCAGCCACCTGCCCTAAATACCAACTGATTAACACAATTAAGTGGTCGTAATAGAGAGGTTTTACTGTATGTTGAGTGTTCTGCGTTGGATACAGAGTAAACTTGCCTGGTGTGTATTGCCAGGATCCAAGCTGATTTACACTGTAAAATTTACATGTTTCACTTACAAAAAAAAGAAATTTTCCATTCAGAATAATAGAAATGGAATTGCAAAACAGTATAAGTTGATCTGTTTTTCGAAGGTACACGTAGATCCTTAGCCTTGGCATTGTTATGGGCATTGTATAATAAAGCTTGCCATTTTATCACAGTTTTAACATCAGTATAGCTATTCTTATCAAACTCCATACATTTTGTTCACCATACATATATGAAGCGTTGTGGCCCTTTACAATGTTGATTTTTCCTAGTTACAGACAAGTATTGGTATTTGTTTGCAGTGCTTTTGTTTCAAAGGACAACTTAAGGACAACTTCTCAGGTTTGCAGTGTCCTTCATTTGTTAACTACCGGTATGTTTTCAGCCATTGCCTCTACCTGAAATATTGAAACAGAAGAAATCTTCACGGTCTCCCACCAGAAAGGAGATCCCAAAGTCACCCCCAGCTATCATCAATCAGTAAGTGCTTTGCCAAGCCTGTCTGTGGGGCCTTGTGCTATCTGTTTGTACCATTTCTGCCTGGAATTGTAATTGATTACAATTTTGGGGCTTGATATTTACCACAACTATTTTCAAAGGTAGTGAAATCCTGGTAAGAGTACAAGCATTGACTTACTGCACCTTGGGATACAACAGTTAAACCTCTTTACAAATGCCACAATCAGAACCCCTCAATGATGTGATCAAAGTCACCCCTGCTTCAATCATATATAGACTTACATTATTAACCCTTTCCTCCATAAATACGCCTTTCTACGCCTCTGTAAAAATCACTTTATGAAACCACTTTGATAAATAACACAATTGTTTCAAACTACCAAATTCTAAACTTTTCCTTTTCTCTAGTTAATGCTCCTTTTAGGTAGATTTATTCAAAGAGGTTGGATCTTACATTATCCTATGAGGTAATGGGTTAAAAATATGTATCGGTAGTGGCCCTATCAAAATGATGAGGCTATGTGTGAAATATTTTGTCACCTCCCAGTGAGGGGTGTTTAACAGCTGTTTCTGCTGCAAATGTGGCCCAACTTTTAAATGTCAATACATATATCTTAAAACAAGTTACTGTTATCCTTTTCCTTGTTTAATGTTTATGTAAGTAATGATATCATGAATATTTATTAGCTGAATTTTTATGATTGCTTAATGTATGCAGGATATTTTGGCTCAGGCAGAAACTGTAGAATCATATCTATATTATTTTATAAGCAAACCGAGCAGACCCTGATCAGACGGCTCATATAGGAACCATCTGATTGGGTCTACTGTGTTTGCAAATGATTGAAATGGTCTGCAATAATATCTTTTCCTGCATTGCTACTTTTGCTTAGAAGGATCACCCACTTTCAGAATATTTATACGTAGGAAACGGTTAATATACATTTTGTTTGTACTCCTTATTGTCTGTAGGATCTACTTATTGGCGTATTCATTATTCTGGTGAAGTTCATATGCATACTCATAAAGCACACTCAGTGTGCTTTATGAGTATGCATATGATCTGAATGAAACTTCATTCGGCACTATTGGTTATTTCTATTTAGTAATCGGGCCCGGAATACTGGTTACATGTACTGGCCGGAAATATCCTGTACTGATGAAGTTCAATTTGGATCAGTACCGTACTGATGGTAGCCAAAAATTATCTGGAGCACTGTGAACAATGTTAAAAATTCTCACATCCTTCCATCAGGTATATCCAAGGTATGATCAGTTTGCTGGAGTTAGACGAGGATTTCCAATTACAAATGCCATTCAAATAAGTGTACATGTAATTCTTTGTCTTTAAGGCTAGAGGTAACCTGGACAAGAGTATTGAACAGAGAGTTGTCTGCATGACTTTCTGCATAAGCTTGTTCACTGACATTGGCAATCTATAATCATACTTTGTGGCTGCTTCACAGAAAAACAGTAAACCCCCTCCAATGTGACTAACAAAAAGGGGTCATAATTTGGGTTATAGAAGCAGGTGGTAGCTTAATACAGGATGGAAGTTATGCATTAAACAGCCACAAGCTTAAAAGCATCTAAATTCTTCTTTACTTGAATTCCGGATTAGAAGGGTTTTACTGTAATACTAAGAGAGAATATAAATAATACTTGAAGAGTGTCAAGGTTTAGCTATAGATCTAGGATTGTACAAATGTGTGTGTGTATTTTTCTTTGTTTTAGGTGTGGTATTTGTCAAATGTCGCATGACCAACATCTGCTGGCACGTTGTGACAAGTGCCGCCTCTGGTACCACCTTGGCTGTCTTGATCCCCCTCTTACCAGAATGCCAAAGAAAACCAGCCGCATGGGATGGTAAGGCAACTCTCAAACATACAACAGATTAGGCAAATTTGTTCTTCTTAACCCTTTCCATCATATAAACGTGTTTTCACACATCTGCAAACAGTGTAGACCCAGATCAGACGGCTCCTAGAGGAGCCATCTGATCAGGGTCTACTCTGTTTGCTAATAGAAATTCAAAGATCTGTGTCTTTACTTTCTAAAATGGCTACAATGCTCCACCTTCCATATTTCATAATAACCTTTTTGTCCATGAATATTCAGTAGGTATTGAAATTTGTTATAAACAAAGAACAGGGAAAGGGTTAACTCTTTCCCTTATATAAGCACCCTTTTATACAAAGTAGATTTAACCTTTTTCGTGATAGAGATGCCCTTGCAAACAGAGTAGATTTTCCATCCTCTGTTGTATTTCATGGAGAGAAACTTCTTTATACCATAACTAGAAGGGCTTAATACAATGCCAGACCTTTGATCTTTTTCAGTATTGGGATATGATTTTAAAGAAATATTGATTACGCGTGTTAAAACTATGTTAACACCTTGTCAACTGTAAAGCTGATTTGTAACTTACCTGGATCAAAACAGTATTTAATCATTTATTCCATAATTATGCCTTTCTACGCCTTTGCAAACAGAGTAGACCCAGATCAGATGGCTCCTGTTTGAGCCATCTGATCAGGGTCTGCTCTGTTTGCTTATGATATGATATAAATATTGTTCTACAGTTTATGCTATGGCCAAAACTTCCTGTGTCCATGTGCTATTATAACAATCTAATTAATATTTATGATGTCATTATTTCTTACATGAATATTCATGGAGTAAAGGGTTAAAGCAAGATCCAGTTTGCAGCCAATCATTTGTATACGGAATATGAGATTGTTGTTTCTGTTGATCAGGCAATGTTCAGAGTGTACCGAGTGTAGCAGTGATGACTCTGAAGGCTCCACATCTGTCAATGTAAACGCTCCCAGACGTCTGAGAGAGAAAATCAAAGAACCAGCCAAATTTACACATGCCAAGAAAGAAATGGAATTCTTGTTTCCTGTTAGTAAACTACTTTATATTTTGTTGTACACTGTAAATCAACTTTTAGTTCCTTTAATCTTGATAAAGACACATTTTTACATATATGCAAACAGAGTAGACCCAGATCAGACCTCTACTGCTACATCTGTCTGATCAAGGTCTGTTCTGTTTGTTTATGAAATGATATAGATCAGAATGTATCACTTCTGACATAGTCAAAAATACCCTTTTGATGTCTCCCGCCCCCATATATTGTTTTTGTCCTGTCTTTTGGTTTGTTGGTTTAGCCCCAACTTTAACATTGGCGATGAAATTTTAGCCATAGCACATACATACTTCAAACTTAGCATGCATGTACTACATATGGAGGTGAACATTTTTAGGGGTGACTTATTAAGGTCAAGGTCATATATCAAGGACAAAGGTCTAATTACGGGTCAAATTTATATTGGCGATAATCTGGGGCATGGTGTTTCACAAACACATCTTGTTCATGATGCCTTGTTGAAAAAGTGTTAAAGGGCATATTTATGAAGTAAAGAGTTACCTTTTAAACTATTACCGTATAATGTTCTATCACTTTCAATTTCTATCTTTCAAATTTCTTCCTTTGTTATTTAAAAAAGATTATGGCATCACACAGTTTGAATTCTGATTAGTCTCCGTATATCAGTGTCATACAAATGTAGATACATTTGTGTATCAGTGTCATACAAATGTAGATACATTTGTGTATCAGTGTCATACAAATGTAGATACATTTGTTTCTGTGTAGATACATTTGTGTATCAATGTCATACACATGTAGATACATTTGTGTATCAGTGTCATACAAATGTAGATACATTTGTGTATCAGTGTCATACACATGTAGATACATTTGTGTATCAGTGTCATACACATGTAGATACATTTGTATATCAGTGGTAGATACATTTGCGTATCAGTGTCATACACATGTAGATACATTTGTATATCAGTGTCATACACATGTAGATACATTTGTGTATCAGTGTCATACACATGTAGATACATTTGCGTATCAGTGTCATACAAATGTAGATTACAGTGAAGGGCTATTTTGATGCCAGTATAATTTGTATTACTGTCATACAAATCTATGTCATTATGGTTTAATACTTCATGCTTTCAGAAAGAACATGGCAAAAAGGTTCAGCAGAAGAAAAAAACAAAGACCAAAAAAGTACCAAATAAAAAAGAAACAAAAAAAACTGATGAAGCAGAAGAATTAATGGAGATGCTGGACGGGTCAACAACAGACATGAAGGAGCTGTTAGAGGAGCATGACCTGCCCCACACCTTATCTGACCTGCCCCACACACCATCCTTGCCCCATACCCCATCTGACATGGTCAACTACAGTGACGAGAGTTCTATGGAAGTGGAGGTGAAGATAGTGGAACAGACAACACCCATTCCCAAACAACACCCACAGTTTGTGAGTGTTACTCCAACACTTAGTTAACTGTCACATTGACACCGTTTGACACATCTTTAAAAAATCACTTTTTAACTGCACTTTTTTTGAAAAGTGGAGTTAAAAAAGTACCTAGTTATAGTCTACTTTCAGTCCGAATGACCGCTCAGCTGACTGTACATTGTCACATTGTATTGTCATGACCCTCTCGTCGGTGTCGGCGTTGGTGTCGTGTCGGCGTTGGTTAACCTTTTTGTTAAGGCCCATTTCTCAGAAACCATCTAAGATATTTGGTTCACATTTGGTATGCATTTTACTATTATAAGGGGAACCCCCCGGTAACCCTAAAATTAGTTTTGCCATAATTATGCCTCTTTTTCGACTTAAAATTTTCATTGTTGGTTAAGTTTTATGTTAAGGTCCATGTCTCAGAAACTGTCCCAAGATATTTGGTATGCATCTGAACTATTATAAGGGGGGCCTATTTCACAAGGGCAGGTAACCCTAAAATTAATTTTGCTATAGTTATCTTCCCTTTTCAACTTAGACTTCCACTACACTATCCAGCACTAAAGAAAGTGGAGCGCTCTGTCTAAGGACAGCTCTTGTTATGCCCCCCCTTGACGATAGTCGGTGGGCATTATGTTTTGCACATGTCTGTCTGTCCGTGTGTCACGCTTTTAGGTGCAGTTGGTTGTCATAGTTTTTTCAAGTGTTATATGTCTGACAGTAACTTCTACACATTTTCACATGAAACTTCACATACACATTAATCACCAGCTGTGCTATCATTTGGCACCCCATCCATGCTGCCCACAACCCCAAAGTCAAGATCCAATGACTTGGAAATTAATGACTTGGAAATTACGTGCAGTTGGTTGTCACAGTTTTTCATTGTCTTATATCTCCCTAACCACTGTAGCTATTGCCATGGAATTGAATATACACATTAAACACCATCCATACTTTCATTGCGCATCCAGCCCAGGCTGCCCGCAAGCCCATGGTCAAGGTCAAATGACTTAGGAATTACTTGAAAATTTAATGTGCAGTTGGTTATCACATTTACGTGCAGTTGGTTGTCACATTTTTTTCATTGTCTTATGTCTCCCTAACCACTGTAGCTATTGCCATGAAATTGCATATACACATTAAACACCATCCATGTTTTAATTGCACATCCAGCCCAGGCTGCCTGTAAGCCAAAGGTCAAGGTCAAATGACTTAAGAATTTTACGTGCAGTTGGTTGTCACAGTTTTTTCATCGTCTTATATCTCACTAACTGCTATAACTATTGGCATGGAATTGCATATACACATTAAACACCATCCATACTTTCATTACGCACCCAGCCCATGCTGCCTGCAAGCCCAAGGTCAAGGTCAAATGACTTAATTATTTTATGTGTAGCTAGGCAAGCACCACCACGCTGGCATCGCTGTGTCTTACAGACACAATTTTCTAGTTTTTGTATTTTTTGCATAAGCAAATGAATACAAGGTAACAGATCCTATTCTTGTGTCATGCTACTCTCACCGACCTGTCACTGTCATTCTGCATGGCAGTCTAGTACCAGTTATCGATTTGCGTTCAATGGATTCAAAAAGCATTTATTAAAATGCCATCGGGAAACAATCAAGGTATATTATTTCTGACATGAAAAGGCTTCGTAGCGTTAGCTTTGGTTTAGTATATGTAAGAAAGTCCACAAAATGTAGCCATGTGTAAGGAGAGCGCACAAATATACAAATATCAGGCTCATGACGAAAAATCACGTGACCATAATATGAATGAAAGTACAGTAAAACCTGTCTATAATGGCCACTAAATTGTGTTAATTAGTTGGTATTTAGGGCAGGTGGTTGCTTAGAGCAAGGTGAAAGAAAAACAGAACGCTCCTATAAGAGCGTTCTGTTTTACTTTCACCTTGCTTTAAGCAGCCACCTGCCTTTAACACAAAATACTTGATGTAATTTAGTGGTCGTAATTGAGAGGTTTTACTGTATTCTCCGAAAAGATACTCAATGAATAAAGAAGTGCGCTTTGGATGACCTTATGCAAGTGATTAGGTAATCACACCTATAACTTGGAAAGCAACTCCGAGTGGTCAGTTTGATAATCATAGCGGGAAACGGCTGAAATGTCAGCTGCAACTGAATCACTCACTAGAAAGACTGTTAGATCTAATCCTTTTCCTTGCAGACCTGCTATTTTATGCCAAATATCAGAAATTTGATTTTCAAAACATTGTTTCCATGCAAAGAATACTGCAGTGTCTGCAACGCTTGATTCAACTATTGTGATAAATGGAGCATTTGCTCCAAAGGAGCAAATGCTCTATTTATCACAATGGTTTCGACACTACTTAATTAAAACAATCCTTTTTTCTAGGAGATGTTCCTTTTCAGTAGATTTTTTCAAAGAGTTTGGATCTAAAAATAGCCTATGAGGGAATGGGTTAACCCATCATGCAAACCGAAATACTGCAAGAGAGCTTTCTGAGCTTTCCTAGAGGAGCTTTCTGTCTGACTTTCACCCTGCATTAAGCTGCCCTTTGTCGCCAAGACCAATATTTATACTAATTAGAGAAATTTTACTGTAGAACAATAGTCCTTGATCTTGATTTAACCCTTTCCTCCATAAATACATCTTCCTTCGCCTCTGTAAATCACTTTTTGAAACCATTCTGATAAATAGAGCATTTGCTCCTTTGGAGCAAATGCTCTATTTATCACAATGGTTTCAAACCTACAAAATGCTAAAACTTTCCTTTTCTCTAGTTAATTCTCCTTTTTGGTAGATTTATTCAAAGAGGTTGGATCTAAAAATAGCCTATGAGGGAATGGGTTAATTACAGGTATTGTAGTTTTCAATATCATATCTGTTTCAATCACATGTTCATTACAGCAAGACGTATCACGGACAGGGAGAAAGATAATCAAGAAGAAACATTATGATGAAGATGATGATTCGTCTGACATATCCCCCAAACTAAACTCTTCTGCAGGCTCTGGTAGGTTATTTGTCAAGTGTAACCCTTTCCTTGGTGACTATTCCAGTAAATCACAATGACATCATGATTATATTTAGATGATTATTAATGGTGGCATATGTGCATAGGATGCATTAGTATTGGTAGAAACTGAAGAGTCATATTTATTATAATTTCATAAGCAAAAACAGCAGACCCTGATCAGACAACTCCTACAAGAGCCATTCTGATTTGGATCTACTCTGTTTGCAAAGGTATGAAAATGTGTTTGTATGACGGAAAGGAGTAACCATTCACCAAATGAATATTCATGTAAGAAATAATGAATTGATGAATATTGATTAGCTTAATTTTTTTTACGGCACTTGAATAGAAGAATTTTTGGTCTGGGCAGAAACTGTATAATCAGATCAAAATGGTTCAATAAGCAAACAGGGCAGACCTTGATCAGACAGCCACTAGCTTTAATACAGATTTTTAGCTCGTATCTTTAGAAGAAATCACGAGCTATAGTGGTAACTCCGGTGTCTGCGTCGTCGTTGGTGGCGGCGTAGTCCGAAATCTTAACATTGACCATAACTTCTTCAATTTTTCATTTACAACCTTCATTTTTGGTACATATGCATGTTCATCTTGACAATGACGACTGACAAGCGTTTGCACCCGCTTGCGGTGCTCTTGTTTATTGTTATACCATACTGAAGGCGGATAGGATATATTTTTCACGTTATCCGTCCGTCCATGCGTCCCAGATTCATAGAAACAGTTTGGAGTTTATCTTTGAAACTTTGTTTAAATGTTTAGTATCATGAAGGACTGCAAGTATCATTCATATTGGCTGTGAGTTATAGCCCTTTGTGAAAAGAAGTAACATTTTTTCTGTCCGGAACCATTTCTCAGACACTTTTTTTAGTTTTTCTATGAAAGTGTTAAGCACCAAAAGGACATACAGCCCTGCAAGTATTATTTATTTTGACCTTGGAACACCAGAGTTATGATTCTTAGTTTGTGAAATATGCAACATTTTTATCAGAAACTGTTTGGAGTTTTTCCATGAAACTTCATGTAAATGTTAATTAACAAGGAGTACAGCCCAACAAGTATCAATTATTGAACATAGAACAAAAGTGAGTTTTGGTTGCGAAAATTGTACTGTTTTTGTCTGTCCGAAAGCAATCTCAGAAACAATTTGGAGTTTTTCTATGAAACCTAGTGTAAATGTTTAGTGCCGTGAGTAAATTTGGCCCTGCATGTATCACTCACATTGATCTTGGAACACCAGAGTTGTAGTCCTTTGTTTGTGAAAAACTTAGCCTTTTAGTTTATCTTAAGGGCTGTTCCATTTAAATGTGTATGGGGGTGCAGGAAGGCACTTTCAAATTCGGCCACCCACCCATAGAAGTTTTTTACTAATGCACAAACCAATTAGTACCATTTTTGCTGCAAACCCATTCATGCATAGCTGTTTTTAAAGTGCCTTCCTGCCCCCCACCCTTTCCCCCCAATACACATTTAAATGAAACAGCCCTAAGTCATATCTCAGAAACTGTGAGTAGTTTTCCAATTAAACTTTGTGTAAATGTTAAGTACCATAAATAAATGTTGTCCTGCATGCATCTCTCACATTGGCCATGGAACACTTGAGTTAAAGCTCTTTGTGAATTTTTTTTTTATCTGGTCAGTAACCCAGTTAGATACTGAGGCCAGCACTTGTTTGGTGGGTGATATCAATTCTGACAGCAAATTTGCTTGTTACCTTTATATAGGAGTACTCACATTTTACTTTAAGCTAAGCGTTCACCTGAGAAAGAGACCACACGTAGTTGCACTACTCGACAATCAACAACACCAAAGAAGCCGTTTGGTACTCAGTGTGTGACTTGTGCTGGTCCAGGTGATAGAACTAATATGGTCAGGTAAGCATAGCTTGGTAGAAATATAGCTACATGTTTTATTTCAGTTGGTTGTGGTTCAGATTTATATGTAATTGATGGGAAATTAGTAGCCAGGGATAATTCATGTAGCCATGTAGCGAATTGAAGAGGCAGGTAGCTGCTCAGTGCAGGAGTAGAGTATCGTCCTGGTGTTGGTAGAAACTGTAGAGTAGGTCTATAATAATTGCATAAGCAAACATGGCAGACCCTGATCAGGCTGCTCATATGATATAGGAGCAGTTTGATCTGGATCTACACTGTTTGCAAACAGGTGAAAAGGCGTGTATATAAAGGAAAGGGCTATTCTTTACCTTGAATAATATTTGTGTAACACTCCATCTAGAAAGAATATGAAATTTTTATTATACCAGTATTAGAAAAATTAAGTTTAATAGGAAATTTGCTATGCCATGGAAGAGAGAATCAGATCTGTAACAAGTAAGCAAATCGACCAGGCCCTGATAAGACATTTCCTACAGGAGCTCTTCAGAAACTACTCTTTGCAAAGACATAAAACACAGGATCATCAAATAAAAACGGTTAACCCTTTCCCTTTTGAATATTCATGTAAGAATTAATGACATCATGAATATTTATTAGCTGATTTTTAATTATAATTTCAAATGTACACAGGATGTTTTGGTATTGGTTGAAACACAGGGGTCTTGACCGCTTCATGGGGGTCTATATATACTATATGATAACAAAGGTTCCAACTAGCAGACTGGATATCCGTGTACCACGAGTACAAATATGACTGTAACTCTTATGTTTTTTGGGTCATTGACAAACGTTCGTTCACCCCGGTTTCACTATATCACAGCAATAACCTGGCAATTTGCAGTTAAAAAAAAAGCGTGGTTCAATCAAACGAATCAATTCTATCATCCACCTCCATTTTTTTAGTCCCCAACATCAAAAGAATGATGTAAAACTAGCGAGTTTTGTCAGTTTGCTTCAAATTGTCGAGGAAGGAGCCATTGTATGTGACGTCACGGTTTTCACAACTTTTCCTGAGCTCATCCAATGAAATGGCCCCATTCAAATTTGTTGGAAAATGGCACCATCTGAAATAGAAACATAACGACAGACAGAAAGGCCACTGTTGCTAGTTATGTCTCCCCCCATATTTATATGGGGGAGACATATTGTTTTCGTGAGAGTTGTCTGTCTGTCTGTCCGTCTGTCCGTCACACTTTTTGTCCGGACGATAACTTCAATATGCCTGATGCCAGTTGATTGAAACTTCATATATGGAAAGAGCATAATGAGAGGAAGTGTCATGCACAAGGTCCATAACTCTGGCTTCACTAATATAGGAGTTATTGCCCCTTGTAAAAAACATCACACTTTTTTGTCCGGACGATAACTTCAATATGCCTGATGCCAGTTGATTGAAACTTCATATATGGAAAGAGCATAATGAGAGGAAGTGTCATGCACAAGGTCCATAACTCTGGCTTCACTAATATAGGAGTTATTGCCCCTTGTAAAAAAAATCACACTTTTTTGTCTGGACGATAACTTCAATATGCCTGATGCCAGTTGATTGAAACTTCATATATGGAAAGAGCATAATGAGAGGAAGTGTCATGCACAAGGTCCATAACTCTGGCTTCACTAATATAGGAGTTATTGCCCCTTGTAAAAAATGCACACTTTTTTTGTCCGGACGATAACTCCTATATGGCTCATGCTATTGGATTGAAACTTCATATATGGAAAGATCATGACGAGAGGAAGTGTCATACACAAGGTTCATAACTCTGGCTTCATTAATAATGGAGTTATTGCCCTTGTAATATTTTTCAACAAATTTTTTGTCCGGGCGATAACTCCTATATGGCTCATGCCATTGGATTGAAACTTCATACATGGAAAGATCATGATAAGAGAAAGTGTCATGCTCAAGGTCCATAACTCTGGCTTCACTAATACTGGAGTTATTGCCCTTTTTAAAAAAATACACAATTTTTTGTCAGGATGATAACTCCTATATGGCACATGCCATTGGAGTGAAACTTCATATATGGATTGATCATGATAAGAGAAAGTGTCATGCATAAGGTCCATAACTCTGGCTTCAATAAATTGAGTTATTGCCCCTTGTGCATTTGTTTAGCGCTTTCTTGTCCGGACTATAACTCCTACATGGCTCTTGCCATTGTATTGAAACTTTATACATGGAAAGAGCATGATGAGAGAAAGTGTCATGAACAAAGGCCATAACTCTGGCTTCAATACTTTTGGAGTTATTGCCCTTTGTTACATTTTTTGTCCGATCAATAACTCCTGTTCGACTGATGCTATTGGAATGACATTTCATTTATGGAAAGAGCATGATGAAAGTAAGCGTCATGCACGAGGGCCATAACTCTGGTATCAATATTTTTGAAGTTATTAGCTGTTATCATTTTCTTCTTGAAAAATGTGGTGTGGAAAGCGCATAATGAGGGGAAGTATCAATCATCAAGTCCATAACATTTTTAGTGATTTCCCTTTACATATTGTTTTTATTAGAGGGGAGACATCCGTTTTTGTGACAAAAACCTCTAGTTGTTTACTTATTTAGAGGACAAAACAAATGGAGATTGGTGATATAACTGGGTTGTTTTATTGAACCACATCATCTTTTGAACTGAAAATCTCCAGGTTATGGCTGTGATACAGTGAAACTGGGGTGAACGAATGTTTGTCAATGACCCAGAAAACATGTGAAATTTTGAGAAAATCGTTGTTGGATTGATAATTGCGCATAAGTTACCTTCAGAAGATTATATTTATTTGATAGTAAAATATATTGGCTTTCAATAGCCGAACGAATTACGAAATTATCATTTAAATTGTAAGAGTCACAGTCATATTTGTACTTGTGATACACGGATACCCATTCTGCTAGTTGGAATCCTTGTTATTATATAGTACATATCGACCCCCGTGAAGCGGTCCAGACCCCTGTGGGTTGAAATTGTAAAGTCAGATCTGTTATAATTTAATAAACAAGCAGAGCAGACCCAGATCAGATGGCTCCTGTAGGAGCCATCTGATCTTGGCCTACTCTGTTTGCAAAGATGTAACATAGCATTTATTTCAGGGAAATGGTCAAAGACCTTAAGTAGTATTGATCACTATAGAGATGTTTGCTGTATACAAGGGCATTTCATTAATCTGGATATATAGGATTCTTATGTAGAAATCTTGATAAAATCATCAAAATGAAGGCTTGAGAAATAAGAATCTGATCCAAGAAAAGCTTGTCATGGTTGGTGAGTAGTCACCAAGTTGAAATGCGTTGCTTATGGTATAATATACATGTAGTTATGATTCTACCATTTGTGCCATGTCCAAAATTCCAGTGTACATGTGCTATTATAAAATTTAATCCAAGTAATATTCATGATGTCTTTGTTTCTTATTTGAGTATTAATGGAGTAAAAGGTTAAGCCCTGATTATGTTGTTTACTTTTAGCTGTGATGTGTGTGACCAGTGCTACCACTTCAGTTGTCTGAACCCTCCGCACAAAAAGACGCCCAAACAGAGAGGCTACACCTGGCATTGTGAGGCATGCGACACGGGCTCAGATGAATCCGTATGTAACTTGCTACATATAAACTGTATTTAACACTTTACCCAATAGAGATGATATTTGGCATATTTGCAAACAGAGTAGACCCAGATCAAAAGGCTAGATTAAGGAGCTTTCGGATGAGGGTCTACTCTGTTTCCTTATGAAATAAATAAAGATATGGCTTTTATATGGCAAAAAAATCATTTTTCATTAACTGATACATGTATATAAATTCAGGTACATGTATTTAATATTCTTGAAGTCACAAAGGGAACCCTAGGGTTCAGCCTTATTCTACAACTCATAGCCTCACAAGCATTTACAAACAGCTTGGATCAAGATCAGATCTGATCTTAACGCTGTTTGACTACCTTTCCATAGTTTCCAAAGGTTTCAGCAGATCTGCTCTGTTTCCTTTAATCCATTTCCTTATAGGCTATTTTTAGACCCAACCTCTTTGAATAAATCTACTGAAAAGGAGCATTTACTAGAGAAAAGGAACATGTTAGAATTATGTAGTATTAAAACCATTGTGATATATATAATATAGCATTTGCTCCTATGGAGATTGTATGACATTCACATTAATACAACATCCTAAATTCAATAACCTAGAGATCCTTTAGAATAAATGCACCGGTAATCTCAATATATAGTTGTACATGTATATCATGTAACATCACTGTGCTTATCATATATGATCCACATGGTTCATTATGCCAATAACAAAAATTATAGAATTTGTTATAGTCGGGAATTCTTACATGAAAATTCATCAGGAAACGGGTTAATGTAAGACAAAAGTTATAGAGAACTTTCTTCATTTACTTTCATTCTGCATTAATCTTCTGCTTTTAGAAGACCATCATTTGTATATGCCTGTTGGTAGTCGGGCAATATTATGGGATAATCTTGGGCATTGGCGTCCAAACCATGTCTGCTCTCTAATTTCTTCCAATCTTCACCAAGCTTGTGGTCATTTTATCTTGACCAAGTTCAATAACCAGTACTTCAGGCTTGTGATCCTTTAATTGATCAAAATTAGTCATGTTGGCCTTGTTCAAGTGGATGAATTTTCTTCAATGTTTCACCAAAATTGCTGAAATATTTGTGTTAATAATATCTCGGCCAATTTTGATAACCAGTTCTAGGCACTTTAGGTTAGAATTATGGCCCTTGAATTGACTGAAATTAGCCATATTGACCTTGTTCACTGTCTGTGTCATATATAAAGGTAAGTGTGATTTGTGGCATATTGGCACTCTTGTTCTCAATGAAGTAGTTGCTATAGTGGTTTTACTGTACAGTAAACCCCTCTAAATTGGGCATTAAATGTATTAGAAATATCAGCCAAGGAGACGGGTGGCAGTTTCATGCAGGATGAAACTCATGCAGAAAGCTCCTACATGACTTATGCAGTAAGCAGCCACCTATCTAAAAGCATCTTAAATTCTTCTTAGCTAGAATTCCAGTTTAGAGGATTTTTACTGTACAATCTAATTCTTTATAGGAATATTCTTATGAAATTGTTTGCTGAATTGCAGTTTTTGTTCCAATTCCAGGATGAGGAGGATGAAGAAATTTGACAGTTGAGAAAAGTCTCTTTGAACCACCAGATGTGATCATTTGTTTTGTATTTGTTTTGAATGCATATGGAATAAAAAAAAAGAAAAAAGTTTTGAAATATATTATTAATTGTCTTATCATTTGCCTTGAAATGGAAGTTTCTCATTCTATGATTTTTAGCTAACCAGAGCACAAAGTGCTCAGGGTGAGCTTTTGTGATTGCCTGATGTCCGTCGTCTGTCGGCGTGCGTCGTCAACAATTTGAACCTTTAAAAATCTTCTCCTCTGAATCTACAGGGTTCTCAGCTTTCACCGTTGGCACATAGTATCATCTTTAGGTCCTCTACAAAAGTTATATAAATTATGGCCCTGGGGTCAAAATTGGCCCCGCCCCGGGGATTCCTTGTTTTCAATAGAAACATATAGTAAAACTTTGAAAATCTTCTTCTCTGAAACTGGAAGGCTCTCAGCTTTCATATTTGGCACATAGCATCTTGTTCAGGTCCTCTACAAAAGTGATATAAATTATGGCCCTGGGGTCAAAATTAACCCCGCCCCAGGAGTGGGCAGTTTTCAATAGAAACAAATAGTGAAATCTTTGAAAATCTTCTTCTCTGAAACTGGAAGGCTCTCAGCTTTCATATCTGGCACAGAGCATCATGTTCAGGTCCTCTACAAAAATTATATAAATTATGGCCCTGGGGTCAAAATTCCTTCATTGGCCCCGCCCCAGGGGTTGGGCAGTTTTCAATAGAAAAAAATAGTGAAATCTTTGAAAATCTTCTTCTCTAAAACTGGAAGGCTCTCAGCTTTCATATTTGGCACATAACATCTTGTTCAGGTCCTGTACAAAAATTATATAAATTATGGCCCTGGGGTCAAAATTAACCCCGCCCCAGGGGTGGACAGTTTTCAATAGAAACAAATAAATGAAATCTTTGAAAATCTTCTTCTCTGAAACTGGAAGGCTCTCAGCTTTCATATTTGGCACAGAGCATCATGTTCAGGTCCTCTACAAAAGTTATATAAATTATGGCCCTGGGGTCAAAATTCCTTAATTGGCCCGCCCCAGGGGTTGGGCAGTTTTCAATAGAAACAAATAGTGAAATCTTTGAAAATCTTCTCCTCTGAAACTGGAAGGCTCTCAGCTTTCATATTTGGCACAGAGCATCATGTTCAGGTCCTCTACAAAAATTATATAAATTATGGCCCTGCGGTCAAAATTGGCCCCGCCCCAGGGGTTGGGCAGTTTTCAATAGAAACAAATAGTGAAATCTTTGGAAATCTTCTCCTCTGAAACTGGAAGGCTCTCAGCTTTCATATTTGGCACAGAGCATCATGTTCAGGTCCGCTACAAAATTTGTATAAATTATTGCCCTGGGGTCAAAATTGGCCCTGCCCCAGGGGTGGGCAGTTTTCAATAGAAACAAATAGTGAAATCTTTGAATATCTTCTTCTCTGAAACTGGAAGGCTCTCAGCTTTCATATTTTGCACATAGCATCATGTTCAGGTGCTCTACAAAAGTTGTATAAATTATGGCCCTGGGGTCAAAATTGGCCCCGCCCCAGGGGTAGCCAGTTTTCAACAGAAACATATAGTGAAAACTTTGAAAATCTTCTCCAATGATTGTCTGGTGAGCGCTTCAGGGCCATTCTGGCCCTCTTGTTGAATAAATCTACTGAAAAGTAACAAATGTTTGAAATTCAAACTTTGAATTGTGTAGCTTTGACAAAAAACATTGTGAAAAATAGAGCATTTGCTATTATAGAACAAATGCTGTTTATCATAATGGTTGTAAGAGTAAAAAAGTACCTAGTTATAGTCTACTTTCAGTCCGAAGGACTGCTCAGCCGACTGTTCATTTACTCCCCTGGTCATTGAGTCATTCGCCTACAACATGCTAACATATGGCTCAATCATGCAGCTGCAGTAACGGCTAGTGACCCTCACAGGTAACCATTTTAACCCCTGGGTGGAGAGGAGGTGCAGTGGGAGACACTGGAAAGCATCTCTGAAATTTCTGGGAGGGCTGGGATTTGAACCAAGATCTCCGGATTGGTAGTCAGGCACGTTACCACTAGACCACCGCACACCACAAAAAGAGTGACTTTTATAGAGGCATCAATAGGTGTCAATATGATGGAATGGGCTAAGTAAGGCAAACCTTATTAACTCTTATTTCTCCAGAAGAACAGTATTACTAGGATAGCACTGTCACTGACATTTATATCTTAATTATCTTTCCCAGTCCAATAATCATGTAAGAAATGATAACGCTATGAATATTTATTAGCTGAATTTTCATACATGTATATCAATGTAAAATGTTCAAGGGTGTTTTTTGCTCCGACTAAAATTGGATCTTTATCATAAGCAAACAGAGCAGACCGTGATCAGATGGCTCCTGATATTTGCCTTCTCTGTTTGCAAGTGCATGAAAACACAAAGGGTTAGCTCTTCACTTTCTACAAAAATGCAATCTGCAGCAACATAATTTATAAACTCCTGTTTCTAATTTTACTTGCCCGTACTTCTGATTCATAAAGCTTAACCCTTTCCCTGTTCTGTATTTAGACCAAATTTCAATACTTACTGAATATTCATTAACAAAATAGTTCTAAAGAAATGTGGAAGGTGGGATATTGTAGACAGTTTAGAAAGTAAAGAAACCAATCTATCAAATTTTATTAGCAAACAGAGCAGACCCTGATCAGACGGCTCCTTTTGGAGCCTTCTGAGCAGGGTCTTCTATGTTTGCAAATGCGTGGAAACACGTTTATATTAGGGAAAGGGTTAAAAAGCACTGACTGAGAGCCAAATGACTTGATCGTTATGAGATGGAGTTCATGAGGTTCTCAGCTACATTCAAAGTGAATGCAAATGCCACTCAGTTGGCGATAAGCGGAAGGGTTAACCCTCTCCTTGATATAAATGCATTTTCACATACATTTGTATTTGCAAACAGAGTAGACCCTATGACTCCTATAGGAGCCATCTGATCGGGGTCTGCTCTGTTTGCTTACGGAATTATAAAGACCTGATCCTACAGCTTCTGCCAAGGTAGACAATTCCTGTGTGAAACACGGAAAGGGTTAAAAGAATAAGATCAAATAGAATGTATGATGTACATGTAGTACAGTAGAAAGCAGTCAATAAAAATATACATCCATGTGTCTTTAACCCTTTCCCAGTTCTGTTTATTACAAATTTCAATACCTACTGAATATTCATGGACAAAATAGTTATAATGAAAGATGGAACATTATAGCCATTCTAACAAGATGTGTTTGTGAAACACTATGCCCCCTGGATATGATATTTGACCCTAAAGGATGACCTTGATCTTGACATGTCACCCCTCAAACTGTGCAGCTTCATGGGGCGCACATGCATACCACATATCAAGTCTGTATCTCTACTGGTTCAAAAGTTATGGCCAATGTTAAAGTTTGTGACCTTTGACCATGAAGGATATGACCTTGACATGGTACCCCTCAAACTGTGCAGCAAAATGAGAAACACATGTATACCAACTATCAAGTCTGTATCTCTACTAGTTCAAAAGTTATGGCCAATGTTAAAGTCGGTGACCTTTGACCCTGAAAGATGACCTTGACCTTGAAATGTCACCCCCTAAAATGTGCAGCTTCATGAGATACACATGCATACCAAATATTAAGACTTTATCTCTATTGGTTCAAAAGTTAGGGCCAATTTGAAGTTGGTGACCTTTGACCCTGAAGAATGACCTTGACATTTCACCCCTCACACTGTGCAGCTTCATGAGATACACAATCATGCCATATGTCAAGTCTCTATCTGTAGTGGTTCAAAAGTTATGACCAATGTTAAAGTCGGTGATTTGACCCATGTGTTTGACCTCTGACCTTTAAAGATGACCTTGACATGTCACCCCTCAAAATGTGCGGCTTAATGAGATACATATGCGTGCCAAATATCAAGTCACTAGCTGTACTGGCTCAAAAGTTATGACCAATGTTAAAGTTACAGACAAAGAAACAGACAATTTGACCTTTGACCCTGACGTATGACCTTGACCTTGACATTTCACCCCTCAAAATGTGCAGGTTTATGAGATACACAAACATGCCAAATATCAAGTCTCTATCTCTACTGGTCATAAAGTTATGGCCAATGTTAAAGTCGGTGATTTGACCAATATATTTGACCTCTGACCTTGAAGGATGACCTTGACCTTGACATGTCACCCCTCAAAATGCGCGGCTTCATGAGATACATATGCATGCCAAATATCTAGTCTCTATCTGTACTGACTCAAAAGTTATAACCAATGTTATAGTTGCGTTAAAGTTACAGACAAAAAACAGACAATTTGACCTTTGACCCTAAAGATGACCTTGACCTTGACATGTCACCCCTCAAAATGTGCAGCTTCATGAGATACACAAACATGCCAAATATCAAGTCTCTACCTCTACTGGTCCAAAAGTTATGGCCAATGTTAAAGTCGGTAATTTGACCCATATATTTGACCTCTGACCTTGAAGGATGACCTTGACCTTGACATGTCACCCCTCAAAATGTGCGGCTTCATGAGATACATATGCATACCAAATATCAAGTCTCTATCTGTACTGGATCAAAAGTTATGACCAATGTTAAAGTTGCTGACAAACAAACAGACAAACAGACAAACAGACAAACAGACAGACAGACAGACAGACAGACAGGGCAAAAACAATATGCCCCCCAGATCTTATCTGGGGGGCATAAAAAGTAAGGAATTTGATATATCGAATTCTATTAGTAAACAGCCGACCCTGATCAGATGACTCCTATAGGAGATGTCTGATCTTGGTCTACTCTGTTTGCAAATGTGTGAAAACATGTTTATATGAGGGAAAGGGTTAACCCATTACCTCATGAATATTCATGTGAGAAATAATAACATCATGAATATTATTTATTATAATGACACAGGAATTTTTAGCCCCGACAGAAACTGTAGAATTGGATCTACATGTATATCATTGGCAAACAGAGCAGACCCTGATCAGACGGTTCCTCTGTTTGCAAAGGCGTAGAAAAATGTATTCATGAAGTAACAGGTTAAAAGTATATATATGTAGTTGCTTAATGCGAACAAAAGTAATGCAAAACGCTCCAGGATTTTTGTCCTGCATTAAGCTACCTCCTGCCTTAAATTCCTTAATCCTTTCCACATTGTATGTTTATTTCAAATTTCCATACCTACTGAATATTCATAGACAAAATAGTTATAATGAAATATGGAAGGTGGAACATTGTAGCCATGTTAGAAAGTAAAGAAGCAGACCTATCAATTTCCAGTAGCAAACAGAGCAGACCCTGATCAGACTGCTCCTATAGGAGCCGTCTGATCTGGGTCTAATCTGTTTGCAATTGTGCGAAAACCTGATAAGCACCTTTTCGCCCTTTTTCAAAATGTGTAGTTCTCTGATCAAGGTCTGCTCTGTTTGCTTATATATGTAACGTCTTATTCTACAGCTTCGCTCATGGCCCAAACATTTCTGAATTCATGTACCATTATAAGAAATAATTTTATAAATATTCATGGAGTCATTATTTCTTACATGAATATTCATTAGGTAAAGGGTTAAAGACAAGTACACTTTTTCTAAGTGGACGTTCTTGAGAGATTTTCTAAACTTGACGCTGGCTACAAAGCTTAGTATGGGAAAAACTCGAAAAAGGCTATTTCATGGGTGTCAAAATGCTACAAATACTTCTTTATTGATTATACAAGAATTTAATTTTCTTTTTCAATGTAAAAATAATACTCTATTTACATTTCAAAGTATATAAAACAGTAACAGTTGGAATGACTCTTATACATCGGAATGACTTTAAAATGACCATGTGACTATACAATATAATGACCATAGTATGGTTTGGTACAACGAGGCTGGACTGACAGTACTTAACGACTATGTGGGGAATAACAAAACTCTATTAACCTTTTACTCCATACTGACACCTTTTAACGTCTTTGCAAACTGAGTCGACCCAGATCAGACGGCTCCTAAAGGAGCCATCTGTCTGGGTCAACTCTGTTTGCTTCTGCAATTATATAGAATTGGCCCTAGAATTCCTGTCAAGACCGAAATACCATGTGTTTATGTATTAATAACTATTATCAATAAAATAATATAATTGCATGTAATATTCATGATGTCATTGTTTCTCACACAAATATTCATGGAGTCAAGGGTTAATAATAAACGGTAAAATGGTTTTGGACTTAACTAAACGTGACAGGGTATTCATAGAGGTCAATTTTATTGCTTAATGATAAACCCTGTGATAAACCCTTTGATACATATATTTGAAATAAGAACCATGTAGTACGAACGAAACTCAATAATATTTAATGCATTCAGTAAATTTCATTTGCAATATAAAGAGGGTCAAATGATCTTAATCCTGATGAGATGCTGAGTAATGTGACATCTCATGTGGATCGAGGCTGATTGCAAATATTGTCACAAATTGGCCCCTTGGAATGCTGAAGATTAAAATCTATCCTGCTATTCACCACACTGGTAGTTATATACAATAGAATCTAAAGTGACCACAAAAAATACCTAATTCTGGGTTTTAAATGCAGGTAAAGTAAAACCTCTCTATAATGGCCACTCAATTACTTCAAGTATTTTATGTTAAAGGCAGGTGGCTGCTAAAAGCAAGGTGAAAGTAAAACAGAACGCTCCTATAGGAGCGTTGTTTTATTTTCACCTTGCTTTAAGCAACCACCTGTCTTAAATACCAACAAATTAACACAATTTAGTGGCCGTTATAGAGCGGTTTTACTGTAGTAGCTTAATGCAGGGTGATTGTATAGAAAAGGAGCTTTCTGCACTAGTTTCATCCTGTAATAAGCAACCAAGTGTTTTAACCCATTACCTCATAGGCTATTTTTAGACCCAACCTCTTTGAATAAATCTACCAAAAAGGGGCATTTACTAGAGAAAGGGAATTTTGTTTAGAATTGTGCCATTTTGAAACCATTGTGATAAATAGAGCATTAAATTTTGCTCCACAAAACTAGTTTCAAAGAGGCATCATCAAATGAGGGAATGGGTTAAGCAACCGACTATGTACATGTACACATACTGTGTACATGTATTTATTCTGTGGTTGATATAGGGAGATCTTTCTGCCCTTGCAGATGTTTTCTTCAATGAAAATTGCAAGAAACAAGTGATGTTGAGCTATAGAGGGTAAGGGTGTATTTGGATGAAAGAGTATGACTATGAAATTAAATGAAATATTTACAACTGATATATATGTTAACCCTTTCAGTGTGCAAGACAACTGTAGACTTTATAACAGCACACCTAGCTGACAACAACTTAAATCTAAACATCAACACAATTTGACATTAATGGTCCCATTTGGTGTTGCTCTTGCAAATTAACCCATAGCCCGCCACATATTTATCATCACTCTGTGCTCCTTCAAGCACCTTGATATGGATTTTCCTTGGCAAACAGTGCAGACCCAGATGAGAGAGCTCCTACAGGAGCTCTCTCATCTGGGTCTACACTGTTTGCAAATGCATCAATAATTGTGACTGGCGGGCTATAGATTAAAAGAGGATTCACAATACAAATAACAGTCTTTGATTCTGTTTACATGCAGAAAATAATGATACCAAACACCGAAAGGATTAGGATGTCATGAAAAATATTAATTTTTTACATACATGAATAGAAATATACAATGGTTTCTATATACATATCCTTAACAAGGAACCAGAACCTCTCTAGTGTGACAAACCACTAAATGGATGAAAATTAGTGTCCTCAACCCTTTCCCTGTTCAATATTCATGTAAGGAATAATGATATCATGAATATTTATGAGTTAGATTTTCATAATGTAAACTTTTCAAGGAAAGTTTTTGCTTTGATAAAAACTGTAAAATCAGATCTATATCATGTCATCAGCTTAATTTTTTATAATGGCACATGAACACAGGAATGTATTGCCATGGCAGAAACGGTAGAATCATATCAAAATAATTTCATAAGTAAATAGAGCAGACCCTGATCAGATTACTCCAACAGGAACCATCTTATCTGGATCTACTGTTTGCAAAGTCATATTCATGAAGTAAAAGGTTGAAGACCCAGGACAGAGATTGAGAGGTTGTTGTAGAGAGGTTTTGCTTTATTGGTGTAGTTACTGAATATATTTCATGAATTTGCAGAATGCTAGTAGCCATCTGATGATTGCATAACGTTTGGATCCTGATGAGACACTTCTTGTTAAAAATTCATCTTTAGCTTGCTGAGAAAAGTTCTGTCAGTCAAAAATGATGTTTACAGTAAAACCTCTCTAAATGGGAATTCTAGTAAAGAATAATTTAGATACTTTCATGCAGGTGGCTGCTTAATGCAGGGTGAAAGTCTTGCAGAAAGCTCCTAGAGGAGCTTTCTGCAAGATTTTCACCCTCCATTAAGCAGTCACCTGTCTCCAGGACAGATACTGATACTAAATTTAATGTCCAGTTTAGAGCGGTTTTATTGTGCATCCTTTTTTTCTACATTATCTTCCAAAGGAAGTGATGTGGGTTTCAAACAGTTTGGATCCTGATGAGATGCCGAGTTACCTAGAATCTTGTCTGGATCTAAACTATTTACAAAGTTACAGCGCAAATCCACTGACAGCATGTAAAATTTAACCCTTCACTCCATGAATGTTCTTGTAAGAAATAATGTACATGTATGTATGAATATTATTTAGCTTAATCTTTATAATGGCATATAAACAAGTAATGTTTTGGCTCCGGTAAAAACAGTGGAATCAGATCTATATATTTGCAAAAGCAAACAGAGCAGATCTTGATCAGACAGCTCCTATAGGTCTACCCTGTTTACAAAAGCCTTAAAATGAATTACCCATGGATAAAAGGGTTACTACCAATACAAAAATGGTGTATCAGTTGTCATTCATCTATCTGGCATTTTAACATATACTATTGACCGCGAAAGGTTACGAGATGATTATGTTAATATACAAATCTGCCAAGCTAACAGAAACATTGTTCAGGGGTGATAACTCAACTGAACTGTGTATAATACAATTATGAGGTTTAGGATAAAATTGCCACATCCTGAGACCTGGCACTTGTATTTTTCAGAAAATGTCATTTGATTTACATAATATTGCAATGGAATACAATTCCTAATTAAGTTGTGCCTGTTCTGGACCTAAACTTTCCCCTTATGGTATATATGACTTTGATACATGTTTGTGCAGTCCACTAATTACCACTTCACATTAACACAGAGAATAAATTACTTCAAAATCTGCTGAAATTAATTATTTAACAATCACATATGATTTTCTTCATCTACTAATGATGTACTGGTTTTGACAGTGGCCTGATGATGATGAGATTCCAGGTCTACATGCAGGCCAACAACATGCCTAACTCAGAATTGTTTAACTCTTTACTCCATGAATATTCATGATGACTGTGAATATTAATTAGCTGATTTTTTTATAATGGCATCATGAACAAAAGAATTAGAACTATGACAGACAATGTAGAAATAGATCTATCTTTTTTCATAAGCAAACAGAGCAGACTCTGATTAGGTGGCCTCTACAGGAGCTGTCTGATATGGATCTACACTCTAAAACAAACATGACAAAAGGCATCTCTATGGAGTAAAGGGTTAAATAATTTTGTTCTTGATACAGAAAGTAGTTTAAAAAGTAGTAGTCAAATATACAGTACAAAGTATTAGACAAGAACACTGCATTCAGATGCCAATGCTTGCCTGTTCCAGTGTAGCCCTTGTGACCGTGAACAAGTGTGTGAAGTTTCATAAGACCTTCATGAATAATAAAGAAGTAATAGCTTGTAGTTTATTCTTTGAAAAATAGACAAGCCGAATCTACTTCATTTTCAAGCAGTTTTCCTGGATTTAAGAAAAAGACCCTTCTTTTAAATATAAATCAGAAACTTTAGTAGCCAGTGGCTATTTTGGCTACCAGTAATGTTAGCCTAGAATATTCATAGTCTTTAACTCGCTAAGAGTCCTGAATATGGCTTAACACACAGATATAAACTGCACCTACTCATATACTGTCACAATGTGAAAATACCTTCAGCATAGCCAAAACCTTCTTTCAATTAAATTCTTTCTACACAATGGATAAATTGTGATAAATTTTGCAACTAGTTTGGATCCAGATGAGATGACTTGTCTGATCAAGATTATTTTTTTTGGCTTACTGACACTAGATTCTTTAAAGAAATATAAGACATATCATGATATGTACTTTTAGAATTAACCCTTTCCCTCATATAAACGTGTTTTCACGCATTCGCAAACAGAGTAGACCCAGATCAGATGGCTCCTAGAGGAGCCGTCTGATCAGGGTCTGATCTGTCTGCTTAAAGAATTTGATAGATCTATGTTCCTTTACTTTCTAAAATGTCTACAATATTCCACCTTCCATAATTTCTTTCTAACTATTTTGTTAATGAATATTCAGTAGGTATTGAAATTTGGCCTAAATACAGAACAGGGAAAAGGTTAAAGAAGAAGATGATGATATAATCAAGATAAGAGTTACTTAATGGTCAAAGGGTTTACTATACAAATGTAACAATTTGGATGGTCCCATTTACTGTGATATTTCACAGATCTGGTGTTGGTTTCTCTGGGGTTTTTATGAGGTTGACAGTAAATACCATTTGGCTAAATGATAGACATCACAGAAGAACAATCAGTGTATGCAGATCAGTTGCTGCTATGGAACATGTCTTTTGATCATGATCGCTAGTGTTTGCAGCAGTAATGAACAAAATACTGTCACAAACAGTGTAGACCATGATTATTCACAGCTGATTTGGACCTACAGTAGAACCTGGCTTAAGTGACAATCAAAAAGGTCTAAGTATTGGTCTGTAAGGCAGGTGGTAGCTTAATGCAGGTCAAAATTAGTGCAGAAAGCTATAGGAGCTTTCTGCATTACTTTTAACCTGCATTAAGCAACCACCTGCTTTTAAAGACTCATATATTCAATAAATGAATGGTCGCTAAAGACAGGTTCTACTATACACTAGTTGTAAATATTTGGATTCTCCTCTTTGTATGACCCAGGCTAAGCAGTTCTGTTTCACAGCTGACCTTGATTGTATGGGCGGTACACGTACATCACATTTATGAAGTGAAATATTTACAAGGTTTTTTTGTGTGTCCTGAGGTCTAGTCTGCCGCACACAGCACTATGCATGACAGAAGGTAGAGAATGCATGCTGTAATGCTGAAGCCAAAGCTCCAGGACATGTTGGTCGTACTCTCGATTTCTATGGCTTTCTGGACGTCTTTTAATGCTCCAATAACAGCCCCAGCTGACAGTACAAGAACAACTGAAAGTAAAATATCAGTGATATAGAGGTCACAGTGAAATATTTAATCTAAGTACACTAAATGGAGTAGAATCTATCTAAAACCTGGTAAATGAACACCGGTGTCTTACGAATCAATATAGCTACTTGATGCATAATGATAGTAAAGCAGAAAGTTCCCATGGAAGCTTTTTGCCTACCTTACATCCTATTTTAAGCTACCATATGCCTTAACCCTTTGCTCCATAAATATGCCTTTCTACGCCTTTGCTAACAGAGTAGACCCAGATCAGACAGCTCCTATAGGAGCGGCTGAGCCATCTGATCAGGGTCTGCTGTTTACTTATGATACAATATAGATCTGATTCTACAGTTTCTGACATGATCAAATCACTCCTGTGTCCATGTGCTTGTTTAACAATTAATATATTTAATATTCATGACATCATTATTTCTTACATGAATATTCATGGAGCATAATGGAGGAAAGGGTTAAAGACTTCTTTTAACCCTTTTCTGGATACAAAAACTTTTTAAAACCTTTGCAAATACAGTAGAACCTCTGCCTTAAGCAGCAATCAAGGAGGTCTAATTAGTGATCTGCACGATAGGTGGTAGCCAGGGTTTTCCCTGACCCCCTTTTTCTGTTGAAGAAATGTCCCTTAAATTTTACTAATGACCCTCAACATTAAGAGCATCTGCTCTTTACTTTATAGAGAGGGGGTCGAGAGGACCCTCAAATTAGTCTTTTTGAAGGGGCAAAGGGAAAACCCTGCTGGTAGCTTAATGCAGATCAAAAGAAATGCAGAAAGCTCCTACCTGCATTAATTTTGACATACTAGTACATTAAGGAATCATCTTTTTTTTTAAAGACTCCTATATTCAATAAATGAATGGCCGCTATAGACAGGTTCTTCTGTAAAGTAGACCCAGATCAGACTGATCTAGTACAATTATAAGTATGGTGAGTAAAGGATTGAAGTGATCTTATGCATAATGATAGAGAATATAATCAGAGCAACAGATACAGGTGCTCATACACTCAAATACTAAAATTGTCATTTCTCTACCAAACCCTATGTTGTGACCACTCTTTAGAATTTTCTCGAAGAGACGATTCTAAAGAGTGGTCACAACATAGGGTTTGGTGGATAAATCAAGCAGTTACTCTTGAAAATGTTTTAAATTGGACCCTGATATAATGTAGGTACGGTAAGTTGTAGGTATATACTAAAATGATGCAGTTGGCATTATGTCTGGTATTCCACAGAAGATACTATAGATACTGCAATTCTAATTCATAAATGAATATAGGTCCATATAAGACGCATAAATTTAAACATATTCAAGAAAAGCCCATTTTATTTCTCCAACAAACCCTATACTGTGACCAATCTTTAGAATCGTCTAGAAGAGATGATTCTAAAGAATGGTCACAGTGTAGGGTTTGATGGAGAAATGATGATTTCAGTATTTGGGTAAAAAAGTTTATCTGTAGCTCTGTGAACATGTAGCTTACATGAGAGCACAAGCAGGAAGACACTAATGAGCTTGAGGAATCTGTTGGTGTAACAGGTCTCCACAAAGTACTTCAGGCAAACCATCAGCAAGGCTGTAGCTCCCAGGACAAACCCGATAGTCTCCATGGCTTGAACTGTACGAAACCAATCTGTAATGGAAACAGAGCAAAATAATAAAAAATACATTTAGCACATGGACATTTACAATGTGCAGAGTATTGCTTCTTTATCTGAACATGTGTAGAATTTTTTTTTGAAGGGTGGGGCCTAGATTTTCATGTTTGATGACGTAACTAAATATATGTAGTGTGTATGTAATACATGTTGAAAAAGAGCTTATATGGGTGAGGGAAATAAGAAAACTCAGATTAAATCATTGTTTGAATGGTTTTTGGTAGATCTAGATCTAAAATATTACTAAAAAAAAGTTGTGTGGATAATTTTAGGTGGTGTACGCCGGCTCTAAATCCGCACCTGGAGCTGTCTAATCAGGGTCTACTCTATTTGTTAATGAAATAATACAGATCGACTTCTACAGTCTCTACTTTGGCAAAACTTTCATGTGTTAATATTCCATTTTAAACATTATTCTAATCAATATTCATGATTTTTAAATCAAGAATTCTTCTTGGCAGTTCACAAACTCTGACTGGCTAAATTGGCATTAAGGCATGTGCTTGTAAATATACCATGCAATTCCTAGTTGTTAAATGTTGTTTCTTAAATTTGTTTGAAAACTGATCAATATTTTGCTTGCACAATAAAACCTCTCTAAAGCTACACATATGTGCATACAAACACATATAGGTCTTTAGAACAGGTGGCTGGTTAATGCAGCATGGCATTCATATTGTCTGGGACATTGATGTGTTACATCTGTCACCAGCATTAAGAGACCATTCCATTTGTTTTTCATTTTACTTCATAAATAAAAAAACTGCCATTCTACGCATTTGCAAACAGTAGATCCCGATCATACAGTTCATGAGCCGTCTGATCTGGGTCTGCTCCATTTGTTTATGAATTAATACAAAAACAATTATTTTAGTAATATTTGATTCTGTTTTACTTTCACCTTGCTTTAAGCAGCCACCTGCCTTTAACACATATATTTTTCAAAAGTATTACAAACACTCTATTTATTTAGGTCAATCTACGACCCTCCCGCTTCCACCTTGATTTTACAGTGACCACCAGGGTGAACAATCCCCTTTCCATATTCCATTTTATAGATTGAATGGGGTGATAAAACCTTGAATCAATGCTGAACAGGAAAAGGATTAATATGAAACTATACTAGTAGCTCTAAACAATTTCCTACTAAAATTAAAGAACCTATGAGGTGACTTTAAGTACTAACAGTGTTTTGGCACCAATCTTGTACGGCATCTGGTCAAATTTGCCACAAGCAGTGAAAAATAGGATCACTTGTATATATTTACTACAAAAGTTTTCTTGTTTCTTATGTAAGTAGAGTATTCAAGAAATTCAAAGGTAAATTATGGTTATGGGTGCCGGACGTTTCGGTAAATGACCAGTTCGGTAAATTGATTTTATATAGTGAATGGTCCGGACGTTTCGGTAAAAAAGGTAAATTATAGTAATTAAAGGATTAAGTAGATTTATATTGCACCTCTCCCAGTAACAATGAAACTGTTCGACGATGTTTGTGCCACGTTTGCAGCTGTGTTTTAGTTGTATAATGTATGGATCCTGATCTAACAATGAATATGATGGACATGCGAGGGGTGTTGAAAATAACTGGAGTTTTTAAATATAGTAATATATTGGCAAAATAATTGATAACGAAAAGTGTACTGGATATATATTTAATATTCACCATAAAATATGTTTGCAAAAAAACTATTGCCCAATGAGTCAAATCAACTATTATATACATTTGTATTCGTTTTGTGTGTGAAAGACTGAATTTTGATCAGTCATCGCTTTACGGATCCAAACTGTTAGCAAATATATAAGGCAGTGAAAGGATTAAACCAATTAATTGATGATCTGGGTCTACACTGTTTTACCAGACAGAGAACGAGTCGTTGTTATACCCTTTTTGTGTGTTAAAAACTTTGGATTCTGATCAGTCGTCTAGTTACGCGGTGTCAGGATTCAAACTTTTTGACAATGAAGTAGTGCTCATCTTATTAAAGTGTTGGGTGTAGCGAGGTTGTTGATTAATTAATTGATTACAGGCGACGGCACAATTAATGGCAAACAATAATTAAAGACGTGCCGCATTTACAGACCACGCTTCGGGGTCTGAAATAATTTTTTTTATATAAATATGCGTGACAGGATAACATGATCCAGTCCTATGTTTAATAATTCTAATATAAAGCAAAACTGGTATTAATCCTAAAGGTGAAATGATTGATATTAATAATCGTAATATCAATAATTATAAGAATAATGATATAATCATAAATATTGTAATAAACTTATTTATATATTTGAGGAAAACAAAATTTTAAACTCGCTTAAATTAAAGTAGATTCTAATTTTTTAACTCAAATAGGGGTGTTCGTGTTTTTATTACATCGCTGTCTGCATGGTAGATCCTGATCAGAGGACTAATTTTAATTTTGGGTTGCAAATACATTCAAATGGCACTCAATTTTCACTTTTTTCTTCTTTTTTTCGATTTCCCACTTTCATAACGATTATTCCGATTTGGCATAGAAATTTACCCTTTCTATAACTACATCGTATATATATAGTTTAGACCCAACCCATTTATAATGATAAAAGTGACTACAGATCAAACGCTATCCGCCAGCAAAAGGTGTGATATACCGGTATATAAACCTTTAATTACTATAATTTACCTTTTTACCGAAACGTCCGGAACATTCACTATATAAAATCAATTTACCGAACTGGTCATTTACCGAAACGTCCGTAAATCATGGTTATACCGGAAGTGAGTGATTCATTGTTTACAAATTAGGTATCATACAAATTAATTGATATGGTTGTTATGTTGGATACAAGGGTTACATACTTTACCCTCCATGATATCCAATAATAATATCAATGTCCAGAACAAACAATATATATGTGTTTAATCAGAACACTTACGTGATACTTGGACATCGGTCCAGTCGAAGCCTCTGCATGATGACTTAGCGAGCCCAAAGTTCGAGCACACCTGCCACAGTCCGCTATATCCGACCATTCCATATTCTTCTGAAATTGTGTCGACCCAATGATTTGACGCAAGTCCTATGAGCTGAAATAATGTCGAAAAAGCAATTAAAGCCACTGCTATCAATGTGATGAAGCTCACTTCTTCGTTTTTACCGAACGCCATTTTGAAAAGCGTATCCCAGAATACCTGGGACAGGTAAGTCACTCAGGTATGACAGGTATGTTATCTACACCAATGGAGGTGATACGCGTGTACACAATACAGGCGATCCACATCGGCTTTAGATATTTGCATTACGTTGTAAAAAGTACAGACCTTTGGTAAAAACAACAACCCAACAACAAACAAATAACGCGAAGTTAACTATAATGTGCTGTGTAGCATCATTATCTGGTTCATTTCATCCCTTACAAACGACGAATGTAAATTAATTTATCAGTAGAGTCAATATCATTTAGGATGAACCAGTCTACTTTTAAATCACGCATACCATTGCTGGAGTGTAGCCGCCAAAATAGTGGCGCAATGAGCTAATACCCGTCAATCATGAAACAGAGACTATTTTCAAACTGTTAACTCTTAACCCTTTCCCTGGTCTGTATTTAGACCAAATTTCAATACCTACTGAATATTCATTAACAAAATAGTTATAAAGAAATATGGAAGGTGGAACATTGTAGACATTTTAGAAAGTTAAAAAATATATCTATCAAATTTGATTAGCAAACAGAGCAGTACCTGATCAGACGGCTCCTCTAGGAGCCGTCTGATTTGGGTCTACTCTGTTTGCCAATGCGTAAAAACACGTTTACATGAGGGAAAGGGTTAAATCGATAAATATTCATATAATAAATAATGACATCATTAATATTAATTAACCCTTTCGCTGCCAAACTCTGTCGTCTGCTAACTTTGTCGTCTGCTACAAATTTCATTCTTTTGATTTTCTTCATGTTTGTTTAAAAATCATAGTAACAGTAACAAACAGTTTGGATCCTAATGAGACGCCGAGTTACTCGGCGTCTCATCTGGATCCAAACTATTTGCATAGGTAATCATAGATCCGGCATTAGCAGCGATCGAAAGGGTTGAGTTAGTTGTTCAAATAGCACAAGGTCAAGCGAACTTTTGACCAAGACAGAATCTGTATTATACCATTGGCAATCAGAGCAGACCCAGGTACTTATCCAGGATTTCAGATGGCGGGGGGGGGGGGGGGGGGGGGATAGAAGGTTTTTTTGGAAGCGGGAGGGTCGTAGATTGACCTAAATAAATAGAGTGTTTGTAATACTTTTGAAAAATATATGTGTTAAAGGCAGGTGGCTGCTTAAAGCAAGGTGAAAGTAAAACAGAATCAAATATTACTAAAATAATTGTTTTGGCAATTTTAAGGGGGGGGGGGGGGCGTACGACGGCTCCGCCCCTCTAAATCCACGCCTGGACACTGATCCGATGGCCGCTAAAGGACCCATTTGATATGGGTCTACTCTGTTTGCAACGGCGCGAAAAGCGTTTATAAGAGCGAACGTGTTAACCATTCCCGGCAATTCATCAACAACACTAACGGAAAAAAAGAGTTTTACGTCTGCCTCAAGTTTTTGGAATATATACACATTTGTTCAATGTCTATATAAAATATATACACGATGTCAAATAGTTTGGATCCTGATGAGACGTCGAGAGTTATTCGCCGTCTCATCTAGATCCAAGCTATTTTGCATAAATATATGGTAATACAGACCCGTTCATGGCACTGACTGGCTTAATGCCTGCAAATTTTGTCGTCTGATGCATTTTTAACTTCCATATCTATCAAAAAATAAATGTCTGAGTGAAAAACAGATTGGACCCTGATCAAGTGTCAAGTTACTCAGCGTCTCATCTGGATCCAGAATGTATACAAAGGTTTATTATAAATGCTAAGAACCAAAGCAAAAGCAGCTGGAACAAAACTCATACCTGTTTAAGAGGAATAGTTGCTTATATTTCAGAAGTCAGTAGATTGTCTTTGGTCCGAAATTGTATGTCCTTGCATAATCAAAATTAATTAACAATAACGTTTTATCTCCTACCCTGCTAACCATGTTTTACGCAGCCATTTTACGCTTGTGTAAAACCTCGCTTGTAAATTGTGTACCATGAAATGAACAAACCGAACAACTATTCATAACTAACACATTACCAGAGCCACAGATAAAGGTGCGTACCCAAATACTAAAATAATGTTTTCTCCACCAAACCCTATACTGTGACCACTCTTTAGAATCGTCTCTTCGAGACGATTCTAAAGAGTGGCCACAGTAAAGGGTTCGGTAAAGAAATAAACGAGCTATCGTTGTCGATGTTTACATTTATGCATCTTATCTGAACCCCTGTATTACCTTTCAACAAATTGCAACCATCTTTCCAGAGGTTTTCGTCATATCGTGTCTAGCGTACTTAACCCTTTGCTTGCTGATTTTAAGATACATTTCTCCTTCTTTACCAATGCCTTGTGGTATAATTACCTATATCGTCACTGTGTACAGGTATTTCGCTGTGCAATCACTGCTGTGGAGTGCACTGGTTGCACAATCAATTTGTAAATAGTGCAGACCCTGATGAGACAGCTCCTGCAGGAGCTGTCTCATCTGGGTCTTCACTATTTACAGTTACGTATATTGACGTGAATAGCAAGCGAAGGGTTAATGTATCTGGAAAGAAAATGTAACGTTATGTTACAGTGTACTAGGAAATCATAGTACAGTAAAATCTATACCGGAATTCTAGCAGATAAGATGCTGGTAGGCAGGTTGCTGCATAATTCAGAGTAGAAGCAGTGCAGAAAGATCCTCTATGAGCTTTCTGCGTGACTTTCAACCTGCATTTGACCGTCCGGTTTCGAAGTTTTACGATACTGACGGGCAAAACAATCACCACATCTAAAATTTGCGATAAATTACTAAGAAGGAAATAAAATTGGTGACAACAGTAAAAATATACATGTATATTAGCCGACATACCTGACAAACATAACATCGATAAATTTAGATTACCACGAGGCTTACTGACGGTCCTGGTCGTGGTTAGCTCGTGCAGCTCGTGCTTGTGAACTACGTGATCTTACCTGACATAATTACACAGGTAAATGTGTTCATTGGTACAGAAGCCGAGTACAAATAAATTTCTTGAAAAAGTTTCGATTTCTTGTGCTACCGAGGTTAAATGCGGAAGATAGTGTTTAATCTTTAGCCACGTTAGAACGCGGACGTACTCAAGATCAAATTGCTAGACGTTTCAATGCACACCAATAGATCAACAATTGTTTAGATTTAGAGGGTTTTGTGTACTTCTATCCTGTTTGCAAAAACGTGTTCAGAAGCGTCCATACCCTTAATTTGCGGGAACGGAGTATAAAAACACCATTTTAAATATTGCAAATAGGCTGAGCCCAGGTGAGAACACAGGTGCTAGGCGTGTGGCTATTTCACAAATACTGCTTATAAATACCTTCAAATACGTTTAGACATCATAACTTGACATTATAAAAAAAGAAAAAAAAATGAAAATTATTCTTTTTTCGTATAATATATTACTATATAGTAATATATTATACGAAAAAACAATTTTTTTTCATTTTTTTTTCTTTTTTTTTTATAATGTCAAGTTATGATGTCTAAACGTATTTGAAGGTATTTATAAGCAGTATTTGTGAAATGGCCACACGCCTAGCACCTGTGGGTGAGAAACAGAGTAACTTGTCCTAAATGGCACCTGAACAGGTTTCAAACTGACTGACACCCTAACATGCTGCTGTCATCATGAGAAAACGTATGTGTATATCTGGAAATAAATGTATGAATGTATGAAAGTGGAAGTCCGGCTTGGAGGAATGAACAAGTCCATTTTGTAGTTTCAGTGTTGTAATTAGTATAGTTCCAAATTATACAGTAGTTTTACAGATATACAATGTTTGGAAAAGATCAAACTGCTGCTCTCAGGAGAAGATATTGTTAATTTCACTGCCTAAACCTGTCACTTAATGCTAGAGAAAAGGCGTAAAAAATTGTACAAAGAACAGCTCTTATAAATGATTTAGAACTGGTCTTAGTATTTTAGCGTTGATAGGCACTTCTTAGCATTTCTATTTTAAATGTATAGAAATGGGTGTGAAGGGGTGAAGCTAATCAGACACTGCTTGAGGAAATATTGGAGAAAATGGGGTTATGTCAAAGTTTAGTATTTTGCTCCAGATTACTCCAGTGTATTGTGCACTATAATGTCGGGAATGGTCAGTGTTCGAGGTGTAAGTCTTTTTGGTGACAGATGATGATAGTACATATATGTGGTATATAAAATCAGTGTCTGAGTTGGCTTCATCCTTTCCACATCTGCGGTATCTGCACCGTAGCAGCTAAAGAATGTCTTCTAAGTATTTTATGTCCTAGTATGTATATACTTGACTGTAGTCTCTTATAATTCTTATTGAATGGTCTTGCACTACATGTCTAATTTAGTGATGTGATGTTTTGTTTTATGTGTATGATGTAAGAATGAGACTGAAATAAATAAATAAATATATATATCGTCCAGGATTTATATCGGTATACCGGTTTTCTTTGAATTCATCAATTCCCTATGTAAGAATAACATATTATATTTATTTTGGCGTTTGTAGAGCTTATCATAACTTCATTGTAAAGCAAATGATACAAAACATCCTAAAATTCCACAAAAATAATATTTGGAAAACATCCAATCATTTTTGAGACAGGAGCAGGTGGGAGACATATGTTTTTTCTTTAAAAAAAAGCTCTAGTTTCCTCATATTGACGCCTCTGTTAAAGCCATTTTTGAAACTATTGTGACAAATAGAGCATTTGCTCCAGAGAAGCAAATGCTTTATATATCACAATGGTTTCAAAACTACACAATTCTAAAAGTTTCCACTCCTCTGGTAAATGCATCTTTTCGGTAGATTTATTCAAAGGAGTTGACTCTAAATATAGTCCAGGAGGGAATGGGTTAATGCACGACAACAGTTACGCAAAAAAGCCTATATGAATATTTGTTTTACTTTTGCCCTGAATCAAGCAACCGCCTGCTGTTATAGACACTAGTAAGTTAATAAATTATGCGGTTGCATTAACAAGACATTGCCATGATTGTACCGCTAATGCCCACAGTGACTGGTCCGGGTGTGGACTGTTTGCAAACGCAAAATATACAATTGGTCTTGCGATACCATCAACTTTGTTCGCTGACAACAGTGAAGCTATGATTACCTCTGCAAACAGTTTACCTCCAGATGAGACACTGAGCTACAGATTCCAAACGTTTTGAAATTGTGATTATGTTTACTGAACGAAAACGGAAGAAAATTAACCCTTTCCTATATATCAACGTGTTTTCACGCACCTGCAGATAGAGTAGACCCAGATCAGACGGCTCCTATAGAAGCCGTCTGATTAGGGTCTGCTCTGTTTGCTAATGGAATTTGAAGATATGTTTCTTTACTTTCCAAAATGGTTAAAATGTTCCACCTTTCATATTGCATTATAATTTATAAATGTTTTGTTCATGAATATTCAATAGGTATTGAACTTTGAAATAAACACAGAACAAAGAAAGGATTGAAAACTGAAAATTCAAGTAGATGACGAATTTCGCAGACTAGGTAGCAGCGAAAGAGATAGAAAACATTACCACTATTCTCTGTACAGCCGACCATGACCAGTTACCCATTGATGCACAGAGGATGCACACCCCTTCCGAAATTACTGACATTGGTTTTGGCGGTTAGTGTAGCTATGGTGTTCCTTCAGATTCGAGTCCATCTGGTTCAAAACCTCTTGATCCAGGTAAGGAAACACAGAGTGATGACCACACTACGATTTTTACATTTTGTGTTAATGTTCAGTACTTGATACTTCAGGAGATGAAAGATTTCCCCTTCATAATAAGGAGTCCAGTATCTAATACTTCAGGTGTTGCAAGTTTTTCCTGCCATTTTTTCGATGTTCGTTTCCATTATCAGTGATTGAAAATTCGTGTTGTCATTTTACGTTTTGTGTTATTTGCTTAATCTAGACTGTACCGTGTCCAATTCTTTTAGATGCTAGGGTTGTTGATTCAATCTTTTTTTTACCTAACCCATTATCTCCTTGACCAATTTTAGACCCAATCTTTTTGAATAAATCTACCGAAAATGAAAATTTACTAGAGAAAAGGAAAATTGTTGTCAAAGCTGTTTGGTCCGTGATGCTTTATGCTTTAGAGCTGATTTTCTTGTTTGCCACAATAACAAATCGTTATGTTTAACCTTTTCCTTCATATAAACGCTGTTCACGCATTTGCAAACAGAATAGACCCAGATCAGCCGTCTGATCAGGACCTGCTCTGTTTTCTAATGGAATTTGATAGATATATTTCTTTAGTTTCTAAAATGGCTAAAATGTTACACCTTCCATATTTCACTATAACTATTTTGTCTATGAACATTCGGTAGGTATTTGGAATAAACATATAACAGGGAATGGGTTGATACAGGCATTAAATTAAATGTTCATATTCATAATGCTTTGGATATTGCGTGGAAATACATGTACATCATATAAAGGATTAATACCCGACAATAAAGTACAGATAAACCTCTCTAAACGTTAACGTTAGTATAAATATCGGCCTTGGAGACAGGTGGCAGCTGAATGCAGGGCGAAAGTCATGCTGGGATTTTCTGCATGACTTTCGCCCTGCATTAAGCTGCCACCTGCCTAAAAGTATATTTAACTTCATCTCTACTAGAATTCCTGTTTAGAGGGGTTTTACGGTACTTTCCATTATTTAACCCCTCGCTTGCTATTCACGTCAATATACCTACCTGTAAATAGTGAAGACCCAGATGAGACAGCTCCTGCAGGAGCTGTCTCATCAGGGTCTGCACTATTTACAAGTTGATTGTGCAACCAGTACACTCTACAGCATTGATTTCACAGCGAAATACTTGTACACAGTGAAGATATATGTAAATATACAACAGGGCATGGGTAAAGAAGGAGAAATGTATTTTAAAATTAAGCAAGCGAAGGGTTAATAAGGCTTTAATTACTGTATGACCGAGTGGTGGACAATATATGCACGCTTTTTTGTTGTTTGCTCTTTTGATATCTATGAATTGTTATGAAATCGCACACAGTTGTAGGAATATATAGTCCTAACTGGTCAAGTTATAACTGATGACGGTAAAACTCGAAATATTTCAAAACTTTCCGAACATTCCTCGCGTCATGCCTAGCAGAGGTGATTTTCTCTGTGGTTTATGTACTTTATGCTGTTATTTTCCATAGAGATTCTTAGGGCGATGCCTTCAGTTGTACATGTACAATTAAACTGTATATGCATTATATATTTCAGTCAAATGTGTATTCAACGACATGGAAAGTACGGTACACGAAAATGGACTCGCGACGAAGCGACACAGCAAGGCTAGACTCTCACCTTATATCTGTTCTGCCACAAGAGGGCACAGATCTGGCGGGATATCTGTATGAACTTCCCGCTCATAATATTACAATATTTTCAGCCGTCGGAAGAAACAGGTAAACTTTAAAATATATATACGAATCTTCAGTAACAAAATTTAAATCACTTGATTCATTTGCAAATAATGCTTAACCTTGCAATGTCGCTCTTTACGCCTTTGCAAAAACATAATACATGTATGTTTACTAGACCCAGATCAGACAGCTCTTGTATGATAATAGACCCAGATCAAACAGCTCATTTAGGATAATAAACCAAGATCAGATAGCAAGTGTAGGATAATAGACCCAGATCAGAAGCCCATGTATGATAATAGACCCAGATCATACAGCTCGTGTAGGATAATAGACCAAGATCAGATAGCTCTTGTAGGATAATAGACCCAGATCAGATAACTCTTGTAGGATAATAGACCCAGATCAGACAGTCCATGTAGGATAATAAACTCGATCAGACAGCCCATGTAGGATAATAGACCCAGATCAGACAGCTCATGTAGGATAATAGACCCAGATCTAGGATTAAAGATCCAGATCAGATACCCCATGTAGGATAATAGACCTAGATCAGACAGCCCACGTAGGATAATAGACCCAGATCAGACAGCTCATGTAGGATAATAGACCCAGATCAGACAGCTCATGTAGGATAATACAGTAAATACACCCAGATCAGACAGGATCTGTTTGATCAGGGTCAGTCTTATTTGCTTTTATATTATTACATCAATATCTGATAATCTACTGTCAGCCATGCAAACTATCATGATTTTGTATTCGATTTGATTGATATTGAAACTGGATGGGTCATTTTGTGAATATTCGTCAAATAAAGAGTTAATAAAATATGCTTTGACTTTTCGCTATTCTAGATCGCGCGACAGTGGCTGGGAAAACATTGCGCTCAGTGGTTGGGAAGGCAAAACACACACGAACGATACATACGACTGTTGCTTGTATTATAACGATGGTGGTGCCATACAGGTTGGAATGGCCGGAAAGAACCACTGGTCTGAGTGCAAAAAGGTCAATTTCATCGCCGTGCAGATCGTTTGTCCGAATGTGCTGAAAGGGAATGACGTAAAACCAGTAGGTGTTTCAATTGTGACTTCAAACTCCACATGCAACACCGGGAGTCCTTCAACAGTTCCAGTATACCTTCCGATCAAGCATGAGGACTATACTACTGGACTGTGTTCCAAGATCGCCTATGGATCTGTGTCACCGAGGCGACTGATTGAGTGGTACGAAGTTCAGAAGCAGATTGGCGTGTCTAAAATTGTGACGTATACTTACAACCTGACTAAAGAGGCCCTGAAAGTGCTCCAGTATTATCAAAGTACGGACTTTGTGGATCTGATTCCATATAGTTTCCCCCATAAAAGTAAGTAAGTCTGGGCCCAGCGACTATTGCACCAAACAATTTTTCCATATATAAATATAAAAAAATGACAACAAAATATTTTCGTAAAAGAAATGTCCAAACAGGCCCATGTTTGGTCATCGACATGTTGCATGTTTGGTCGTCGACGTATGTCAGTATTACATGTTTGGTCGTTAACCTTTGTCAATATTGTTTCTGATTTTGGTCATTGACAAATGTCGACCCTATATGTTAGTATTGCGTCAGTTTGGTTGTCGACCTGTGTTAGTGTTGCGCATGTTTAGTTGTCGATGTGTGTCAGTATTGCATCTGTTTGGTCGTCGACGTGTGTCAGTATTGCGTCTTTGTGGTTGTCTACATCCACACTTGTGTATATGAAGGTTGAACTAAATCATTTTAATCATAATTGTTTATAGGAAGAAGAATGCTTAAACCAGAAAGAATGCAATGCAGAAATTCACTTTGAGGTCTTTTTGGTTTACATTTGGACCGATCGGATCGAGGCTAAGTAGCAATCTGATACACGGAACTGAAATACACGCGGATTTGTCTAAAACGCATGCGGATAGCTTGACATCAAACTTTCGCAATTTTAACCCTTAACCGATTGTGAAAATGTAATATAGAGATCCAAATAAAATGTGTATTTCTCCGCCAAACCCTATACTTTGACCACTCTTTTAGAATCGTCTCGAAGATTCTAAGGAGTAATTACATTATAGGGTTTGGCGGAGAAATGAGAATTTTAGTATTTGGGTACTCACCTTTATATGTAGCTTTGTATAATATCTGATCAATTCGACCGAAATTTTAACCGAAATGACTGTTTATACAAATACCAACATATCCTGTCTACACATTCCATAATAATCAAGAGTACCGCATACGGTACATAATACGCCCACTTTCAACATGCCTTATAAGTGTTGACATTTTCTAATCTGTGCTTCAGATCTTGATTTCCATATTAAGGTGATACTATTTTTATTTAAAAAAATGAATTGAATATCTAATCCTCATTTTTGCAGATTTTCGTAAAGTGCAACGGCCATAACTCTGTACAGACAAACTGAATGAACCTCAAAATGAACTCAGCTTCAAATTTTGTTGCTTAAAACATTTGTGTTAAGTTTGATTTATATCATTTCAATAGTTTTCCCAGAAAACAACAGACAAACAAAACGTTGACCGACAAACAAAGGAACGAACACACAAAGTTCAAGGACAACAACTTTAGAATAAAATGACTTATCAAAACCCCCGAAATATATGTGAAAAATTACATTAAGGCTTAACCATATAAAAAATTTGAAGTAAATATCATTTCAAATGAAAAAGTTATGGCCATCTTCATATTTGCATAGATTTGCATTATTTTTTAAAGTGCAAGGGCCATAACTCCGAAACAACAATTCAAATTATCCTCAGAATCGAATTAGCTTCAGGGCTTGATGCATTAAACATGTGTATGTAGTTTCATCAATATCTATCAAACAGTTTTGCCAGACAACAGCGGACAAATTATATGCATATATTTGCATTATTTTTTAAGTAAAAGGGCCATAACTCCAAAACGACAAATCAAATAAACCTCAAAATCGACTCAGCATTAGTTCTTGATGCATTAAACATTTTTGTGAAGTTTTATTAATATCTCTCAAAGAGTTTTCCCAGAAAACAGCGGACAAACTATTTGCATGTATTTGCATTATTTTTTAAGGACAAGGGCCATAACTCTGAAACGAAAAATCAAATCATCCTCAGAATCAATTCAGTTTCAGATCCTGACGCATTAAACATTTGTGAGAAGTTTCATTAATATCTCTGAAAATAGTCTTTCCAGAAAACAGCGGACAAACTATTTGCATGTATTTGCATTATTTTTTAAATACAAGGGCCATGACTCCGAAACGACAACTCAAATTCACCATAGAATTGACTCAGCTTTAGATCTTGATGCATTAAACATTTGTGTGAAGTTTCGTTAATATCTCTCAAACAGTTTTCCCAGAAAATAGCGGACAAACTATTTGCATATTTTAAGGACAAGGGCCATTACTCTGAAATGAAAAATCAAATGAACCTCAGAATCAACTCAGCTTCATATCTTGATGCATTAAACATTTGTTTTAAGTTTCATTAATATCTGTCAAATAGTTTTCCCAGAAAATAGCGGACAAAGTGTTGGCGAACGAACGAACGGACGGACGGACAGGGCCACGACAATATACGAACACCTTTATTAAGTGGGCGTATAAAAACAGCTAATGAATATTCACGATGTCACTATTTCTTACATGAATATGCAACAGAGAAGGGCTAAGTTTTCGCTTTAGAGAAGTCTGACTGTGTTTTGTTTGTTTTTACAGAGGAGCTGCCTCGATCTGTAGGTGACAAAACAGGCCAAGTATTCAATGATGAACAAGTAGCGGCATTCGACTGTGTTGAACGACTGGCAGGTTACCACTTCGTCGGACTGATAGACCATGACGAGTTTCTCGTGCCCACACCAACTATTCTAACCGAATTGAGGCATCTTTTTGTAAGTGGCATTGACACGCACCATAGGTAACTGTTTCGAACTGGAAGTGGACACGCATCATATGTCCAACTGTTCCTATAAGGCAATTTAAAAATCCGTCCGAATACTATATATATGACAACTTTGAATATGTGTAGCTTGTAGTATATGTGAAGTAGGTGGTGTGACATGGTGATGTTGGTATGGCGTGATGTATATGTTTCGTGTGGTGTATGTATGGTATATGTATGTGTCTGGTGTGATGTGTTTGTATGTTGCAAGTGGTGTGGTGTTGCCCGTTTTGTATGGTTTGTGTTGTTGTGTGTGTTGTGGTATATGTGTGTACTGTGTAGTATAGCCCGGTTTGTATGGTGTGTGCTTTGGTGTATGTGTGGTGTGGTATGTTGTATGGAGTTGTTAGTATGGTATGTATACATTTGGTAGGTGGTGTGATACGTGGAAGTTTGTGTGGTGTGTTTAGTATGGTGTATGATGCGTGTGTGGTGTGGCGTGTCTATGTACGTACGTATGTGCGTGTGTGTATGTGTGTAATTATGCTACATATGGCACATTTAGCGCAAAGGGCTTATTGCAATACATGTACATCTTGCAGCAACCGTTTACGTCAAATACGTGATAATGTTTGGTAAGCAATATAGGTACCCATAATACGTTGAGTAAATCGGCGTCATATCAGGATCCAAACCGTTTATTGTTACTGTTGTACTTTTTAAAAAGAAAGGGGAGACAAATTGGCAATACATGTTTTGCAGACGACAAATATTGCACACGACAATATCTGGCAAGGAAAGCGTTGATCGTCAACACCTTTTACAATGTGATTAACGTTGCTTAATTGCATTGTTATATTTTAACCCTTTCACCGCCAATGTCGCATAATTATACCACGACAAACAGTGCCGTCCCAGATCTTGAAAAAGCGGCGTCTGACCAGGGACTTCACTTTTTGTCTCAATCTCTATATCTGTGCTTTATTCCTGTGAAAGGTTCATTTATTTATCTCATTTCCTTATTTTACCGAATTATTCAACAAACTTCGATTGCAGACGACAATTAGAAATTCGTCGCCGAAAGGGTTAAAGAGCTCTGATTTTTATTTTGGATCCCGTCAATGTTTGATGTTGATTGGGCATCACGGTAAACAAAATATGTGCTGGCATAAGCCATTGACATCGCCCGTACTTCGTTCCAAGTGTTGGTATATTTTCAGGTCCTTCGGGATCATTACTAGTTATGAAAATTGAATTAACCTATTCCATCATATTGACGAATTTTGACGACTCTGTGAAAGTCACTTTGTAAAACCATCGTGATAAATACAGTAATTGCTCCTATAGGAGCAAATGCTCAATTTATAACAATGGTTTTAATCTACACAGTTCTAAATTTTTATTTTTCTCTAGTTAATGCTCATTTTCGGTAGATTTATTCAAGGGGTTGTATCTAAACTAGCCTATGATGTAATGGGTTAAGCCGGTGCTAGGAGATGTGAGTAGGTTTGTACTTTTATTAACGACACATGAACAGACTCAATAAAACGAGTCTGCACATTTCTCTTTTTGCATTGCTACTTTTTCTTTCGAAGGATTTCCTTCTTTCCGAATGTATAAGTCTATAAGTCTATATAAGTGGTTTAGTCTGTATATATCAAAATCTGTGTGTTTTACCTTATTGATAACTGTCTCGTAGCGAGGTATTTTGTCACAGTTTAAAACTACATGTATATATATATTTTCAGATTCGTCTTTTACAAAAGAAACCTAACTCATCAGGGTTTTCTTTCCGCACCGAACTATTTGTGTTGGACTGGGAAAATAACGGAACGAATTCTTCCCTGGATTCCGTGGCGCCTTTCACCAATCGAACACGGCCCATGTGGGACAGGCGGAAGAACATCTTCATACCAGAAAGAGTGATTCCCGGCTCCGCTTGGACACATAACTATACTGACAAACCTGGTTATCAGAAGTGAGTTAACCTTTTCTTCATATAAACGATTTCCCCCCTCGCCTTTGCGAACAAAGAATACCAAGATCAGACTGAGGAGCTGCTCTCTTTGCACATGCAATTATAATAGATCTGTCTCTAGAGTTTCTGAAACCCCGCTAATGCGACCACTTATCAAACAGCCACTGGTGTCGTCTAAAGCAGGTGGTTGCTTAATGCAGGACGAAAGTTATGCAGAAAGCTCCTATAGGAGCTTTCTGCATAACTTTCGTTCTGCATTAAGCTACCACCTGCCTCTGCCACCCAAAATTACGCCCCTTTTTGGTGGTCGCATTAGCGGGGTTTTACTGTATACCCAAAACCATATATATCGTGTATAATTATCTTTCTTCTGGAACATTTATCGGATGCTTCTAATTCCAACCCGTTTCTTCAATTTATCTTCAGTGTTCAACTGTTCTGTATACATTAAACCACAGGGGTAAGACACGTTTGAGTCAGAATATCAATATATAGAAAGCATTCTTTCTATACAAACATAAACTGACTCAAACCTATATTGTCCCTGTGCATTAAACGGTATGGCTACTGATAAGAAACCGAGATATCTTTCGCCACGGTAGTATAAAAGTGCCGACCAGCTTGGCAGTATCGAGGTGCTTGTTACCTCAATAGTACCTCGAGATATCCACTGAGTATCGATGTACTATTCGCCTCGACAAGGTCATGGTACTCGTTAGCTCGAGAGTACTCGTCAAGTCGGCAGTACCAAGGTATTCGCCAACTCGGCAGTATCGATGTAATCGTCAACATGGCATCACTCAGAAACTTGCCACCTCGGCAGTATCGATGTACTAGTCACCTCGGCAGTACTTGCGTACTTGTCACATAGACATTATCGATGTACTCGTCACCTCGGCAGTAGCGATGTACTAATCACTCGACAAGTATTCTTGAATGCTAGTGTGTCGTGAGAAGTGACGCACTTTTAATAACTGCTCATTAACAAACTAAATAAAACCGAGGATGCCATTTTCTCTTTTCTTATTGCTACCTGAAAGTTTACTTTAGAAAGATGTCATACTTTCAGATTTTAACCCTATTCCTCATATAAGCGTGTTTTACGCATTTGCAAACATAGTAGACCCAGATCAGACGGCTCCTATAGGATCTGCTCTGTTTGCTAATGGAATTCGATAGATTTGTTCCTTTAGTTACTAAAGTAGCTACAATGTTCTACGTCACATATTTCAATGTAACTATTTCATCCATGAATATTCATTAGGTATTGAAATTTGTAATAAATATAGAACAGGGAAGGGGTGAACTGACATGTGTTCATACACCTGTCGCCTTTATTAATACAGTGCTCCCTCTCTACAACGACCCTCCCAATAACGATTCCCTCCTTACAACAACGCATGTCACTGTTTCCGAAACAACAAGGCTCAAGAAACAACGTTTTTCCATCGTATTTTCTTCATGCCTCCATCAAACCCTATGTTGTGACCACTCTTTAGAATCGTCACTTTGTGACGATTCTAAACAGTGGTCACAACATAGGGTTTGGTAGAGGCGTAACGGTTTTAGTTCTCGAAATAACCTTATCTGGGGATTTGCAAACAAGCTAATTATGTTTGATCTTCCCTCCCTTTAACAACTCCCTCTGAACAACACATACAATCTTCGTATAGCAAAGGGTGTCGTTGTAGAGAGGGAGCACTGTACGTCATTGGATAGACATGCATACAGCATTTGAGTCTAGCAGCTATATTTGCTAAAACACATATTCTATAATTAAAAAGGAAAGTTATGTGAGCTTTAAGTAGTTTTAAATCATGTGGCATATCTGACAGTGTCTGATCTGATTCTATTCTGTTTGCAAAAGAGTAAATATACATCAAGTAAAGCTATAAGAGTCTAACTCTTTCGCTGCCATATTCATCCGTAAAATGTGTCAGCTGTTTTAATTTTTTTATTGGTTGGTTTTCACCCTTTTTTTCAAAAAGCATAATCACAATATCGAACAATTTGGATTCTGATGAGGTGTCCAATTGCTCAGTGTCTTGTCTTTATCCAAACCGTTTGCTGCATCGGTTATTGCAGAATTGTCATTAGCTGTATCGCAAGTTTGTCATTTTTAGCGAAAGAATTGAACTGATAAGTGAAAAAAACTATTGTAACAATATAAATTATTATCAACTATTGTAAAATATTAACTGGTTTAACTGTTGTAAAATTCAACTTCTGTAACAACATTAACGGATGTAACAATATTAACTGCTATTAACTGTTGTAAAGTATTATACAATTATTTGCGTCCTCGGTCTATATCATTTTTAAAGGTCCGTAAAACACATGTTGACATCAACATCAGTAAATAAACCATTATATTATATGCCCTTCTCTAAAAGTTCTCTGTCCGTGAAAATTGCCCGTTTAGTTACACGTTCGCGAAAACGACTAGAGCCAATATCACTTTTGCGGGTCAATATCGCTTTTTCGAACCCGCGCGTGCAATCCTCTCGATAATACAAATCAAATGAGCGCAATGAGAATGGTATATAATATCAATTGTTATTAGCTCCTGTAACTATATTTAACTGTTGTAACAATTTTATTTGTTATAGCAATATTAACTGTTGTTAACTGTTGTAACAATATCAACTTTTCTAACTACATTAACTTTTTTTTTAACAATATCAACTGCTGACGTAATAATATTAACTCTTTCCTCCATAGGCTATTTTTAGACCCAGCCTCTTTTGATGCATCTACGGAAAAGGAGCATTTACTAGAGAAAAGAAAAAGGTTAAAAGTGTGAAGTATTGAAACCATTGTGATAAAAAAAGCATTTGCTCCTATGGAACAAATGCTCTACATTGTATTTATCACAATGGTTTCATTAAGTGACTGTTACAGAGACGTGAAAAAGCGTATTTATGGAGGAAAGGGTTAACTGATGTTAACTGTTGAAACAATTGAAAGTGAAAGATAATGTGCCAATGTTTACTCGTGCCATGCTGTAAAATCTGTGTCGCCTCTAACTCTGTTCAGTTTCAGTTTTAATTTACGGTTTCGTTCGAGCTTTTCAGAAAATACAGTAAAACTCGATACTTCGAAATTTTATTAATGAACAGTTGATGCCTTTTAGGCAGGTGGCTGCTTAATGCAGAGTGAAAGTTATGCAGAAACTCCTAGATGAGCTTTCTACATGAATTTCACCCTGCATTAAGCTGCCATCTATATTAACCCTTTCCTCCATGAATACGCCTTTCTACGCCTCTGTATAAGTCAGCTATTGAAACCATTGTGATAAATAGAGCATTTGCTCCTATAGAAGCAAATGCTGTATTTATCACAATGGTTTCAAATTAACAAAATTCTAAAAATTTCCTTTCCTCTAATTAATGCTCCTTTTTGGCCGGATTGCTCGCAATCCAGGCTTATAGATTGGCGAATGCCGTCCGTCCGTCCGTCCGTCCGTCCGTCCGTCCGGTTGACCTTTTTGTTTGAGTTAGTTATAGCCAAAGTATAATACCTACAGTAACCAAACTTGGCATGTGGGTTCAGAATGAGGGTCCCATTACATGTCATAGGTTAGCAGGTTACTATGACCCCTTTTTGACCTAGTTTTTACGCTTCATTGACTTAGAGAATTTTCAGGTTTACCTTTTTGTTTGTGTTAGTTATAGCCAAAGTATAACACCTACAGTAACCAAACTTGGCATGTGGGTTCATAATGAGGGTCACATTACATGTCATAGGTTAGTAGGTTACTATGACCCTTTTTGACCTAGTTTTTACGCTTCATTGACTTAGAGAATTTCCAGGTTGACCTTTTTGTTTCCGATCGATAACTAATAAACGACTTGGCGTAGAATCTTCAAACTTGCTGTGGTGGTTGGTCATGACAATGGGATGACCCCTATTGTTTTTGAGGTCACTAGGTCAAATGTCAAGGTCACAATGACCTTAACTGGTGAAATAGTTTCCGATCAATAACTGCTCAAGGGTTTGGCTTGGGATCTTCAAACTTGCTGTGATGGTTCGCCATGACCACTAGATGACCCCTATAGTTTTTGAGGTCAAAGGTCAAGGTCACCATGACCTTAACTAGTAAAATGGTTTCCAATCAATAACTGCTCAAGGGTTTGGCTTAGGATCTTCAAACTTGCTGTGGTGGTTGGTCATGACCACTAGATGACCCCTAATGTTTTTGAGGTCACTAGGTCAAAGGACAAGGTCACCATGACCATAACTGGTGAAATGGTTTCCGATCAATAACTGCTCAAGGGTTTGGCTTAGAATCGTCAAACTTGCTGTGGTAGTTCGCCATGACCACTGGATGACTCCTATTGTTTTTTTAGGTCACTGGGTCAAAGGTCAAGGTCACCATGACCGTAACTGGTAAAATTGTTTCTGATCAATAACTGCTCAAGGATTTGGCTTAGGATCTTCAAATTTGCTGTGGTGGTTGGTCATGACAACTAGATGAGCCCTCTTGTTTTTGAGGTCACTAGGTCTAAGGTCAAGGTCATCATGACCTTAACTGGTGAAATGGTTGCCAGTCAATAACTGCTCAAGGGTTTGGCTTAGGATCTTCAAACTTGCTGAGGTGGTTTGTCATGACCACTAGATGACCCCTAATGTTTTTAGGTCACTAGGTCAAAGGTCAAGGTCATCATGACATTAACAGGTGAAATGGTTTCCAATCAATAACTGCTCAAGGGTTTGGCTTAGGATCTTCAAACTTACTGTGGTGGTTGGTCATGACAACTAGATGACCCCTATTGGTTTTGAGGTCACTAGGTCAAAAATTAAGGTCACCATGACCTTAACTGATGAAATGGTTTCCGATTAATAACTGCTCAATGGTTTGGTTGGGGATCTTCAAACTTGCTGTGGTGGTTGGTCGTAACCACTAGATGACCCATATAGTTGTTGAGGTCACTAGGTCAAAGGTCAAGGTCACCATTACCTTAACTTGTGAAATGTTTTCAGATCAATAAATGATTAGTGGTTTGGCTTAGGATCGTCAAAGTTGCTGTGGTGATTAGTCATGACCAGTAGATGACCTCTATAGTTGAGGTCACTAGATCAAAGGTCAGGGGGTCTGGGGGTATACATGCTTTACAAATATCTCTTGTTTTTTATGCTTCAATGAATTTCTAGATTGACCTTTTGAGCATGTGGAGTCATGATGAGGACCTCATTACATGCAATTGGAATACGTTTAACTATTTATTATGCCTTCAGCATCTGCTGATGCAGAAATGTATAATGATTGACTGTTCATCTATATCACTTTAATCGGCAATCCGACCATACCGACATTGGCGGTTTCTTGTTGGTAGATTTATTCATAGTGGTTGGGTCTAGGAAGGTTGTTGCTTAATGCAGGGTGAAAATCATGCAGAAAGCTCCGAGAGGAGCTTTCTGCCTGATTGTCACCCTGCATTAAGGTGCCACCCGTCAAAGACCGATAATGGAACTTGTTTTAATGGTCGAACTATTGGGTTTTACTGTATTGACTCAGTGTCAAACAATCTGCATGCTGGTGAGACAGTAATTAACCCGTCGCTTGCTATTCACGTCAATATACGTACCTGTAAATAGTGAAGACCCAGATGAGACAGCTCCTGCAGGAACTGTCTTATCAGGGTCTGCACTATTTACAAGTTGATTGTGCAACCAGTGCATTCCACAGCAGTGATTGCACAGCGAAATACTTGTACACAGTGAAGATATATGTAAATATACAACAGGGCATGGGTAAAGAAGGAGAAATGTATTTTAAAATTCAGCAAGAGAAGGGTTAATTCTGCGTCTCACCTTGGTTAACTCTCTTTGTCAGCCAGGTCGTGCTTAACATGATAAAGGTTGAAGACGCTACATATAATAGGTACGACAGATTAATATCGATAAAAAGGGGCGTAACAGGAATTAAGAAACTGAAACTATTGACATTTGAATAGTTTGTGTATAAATTTGTATATCTATTGCATATTTTCATTGACTGGATGGACGATCATGCGGTTCCTTCCAGTTTATGATTTCATATCTATTGCATATCTTTTGCATACCCTTTATTGACCGGATGGACACTCATGCGGTTCCTTCTGGCTAGTGATTTTATATCTATTGTATATATATTGTAAATATTTCATTGTCTGGATAGATAATCATGCGGTTCGTTCCGATTATTAATTTCATCCATGTGAAGCGCTTTTGAACGCACATATCCTGTGTGAAAAGAGCGCTATATAAATGTGGTATAATAATAATAATAATAATAATAATAATAATAATAATAATAATAATAATAATAATAATAAATTTCAGTATTTCATAATTCCACGACCACCTTTTCTCCAAATAAGCACCTCTTAAATGTTTATATTATTGTCCATCTTCAGATTTCTTGTGCGCAGTGGATTCGCGGCGATAAAACATTTCCGGGCATGTCGAAAGGAGTGGGTGGAGAAACACAGCTGTTTCAAACGGCGTCGATATCAAGACCTGCTCGTGAGCAACCTTATCGACAAAGTGAAATCAAATATTTTAAAAGTGGAGAGGGGGATATTATGACCGGACTGAAACCAGTTCAGCACTGAACCGAGTAATTTTCGTCCGCAAAACAATGGCAAATGAGCGTATCCAAACTTACTGAAATATGACAACAATGTGAACTCATGGGCATTAAAATGGAAAAGGATTACTCGTCTTTAATTTAACCTTTTCCCTCATATAAATGTGCTTTCACGCATCTGCAAACCAGATCCAGATCAGACGGTTCCTACTGATCTGATCAGGGTCTGCTCTGTTTGCTAGTGGAATTTGATAGCTCTGTTTATTTAGTTTCTAAAATGGCTACAATGTTCCACCTTCCATATTTCATTTTAACTATTTTGTCCATGAATATTTAGTAGGTATTGAAATTTGGAATAAATATAGAACATGAAAAGAGTTAAAAAGAAAAATGTTAACTCGTCTTTAACCATGGATACCTTTTGTTTTAAAACACGCCTCTGTATCACTTTGGACCGTGGCGATCCTGTATGGTTGGACTGTGACCATCTGGAATATATAGACTGTAACAATCCTGTATGGTTGGACTGTGACACTCCTGTATGGTTGGGCTGTGCTGGTTGGACTGTGACAATCCTGTATGGTTGAACTGTGCTGGTTGGACTGTGACAATCCTGTATGGCTGGACTGTGACAATCCTGTATGGTTGTACTGTGCTGGTTGGACTGTGACAATCCTGTATGGTTGAACTGTGCTGGTTGGACTGTGACAATCCTGTATGGCTGGACTGTGACAATCTTGTATGGTTGGACTGTGACAATCCTGTGCTGGTTGGACTGTGACAATCCTGTATGGTTGGACTGTGCCAATCATGTATAGTTGGACTGTGACAATCCTGTATGTTTGGACTGTGACAATCCTGTATGGTTGGACTGTGCTGGTTGGACTGTGACAATCCTGTATAGCTGGACTGTGACAATCATGTATTGTTTGACTGTGACAATCATGTATGGTTGGACTGTGACAATCCCGTATGGTTGGACTGTGACAATCCTGTATGGTTAGACTGTGACATTCCTGTATGGTTGGACTGCGACAATCCTGTATGGTTGGACTGTGACAATCCTGTATGGTTGGACTGTGACAATCCTGTATGGTTGGGCTGTGACAATCCTGTATGGTTGGACTGTGACAATCGTGTATGGTTGGGCCGTGCTGGTTGGACTGTGACAACCCTGTATGGTTGAACTGTGCTGCTGGTTGGACTGTTACAATCCTGTATGGTTGGACTGTGACAATCATGTATGGCTGAACTGTGAAAATCTAGAATAGTTGGACTGTGACAATCCTGTTTGATTGGGTTTCTCATCTCGATTATCACGAGTTCAATTTTGTCGTGGAAGGCCATGGTTGTGGACCTCAATTTCGGCCATTGGTAACACTCTTGAGAATAATGTAAACAATTATATTTGTCAAGGTACAGATACAGTAAATTCTCTCTAAACCGGAAGTTAAATTAAGTATCAATATCGGTCTTGGAGACAGGTGGAAGCTTAATGCAGGGTCAAAGCCATGCAGAAAGCTTCCTGCATTAAGCAGCCACCTGATTAAACATCTTTATTTCATCAACGTTAGCCTTATTGTAATTAGTGTTTTTCTCTTTTTTTTTTTTGATGAAGCTGTGGGGCTTTGTTTATCGGCGCGAAAGCTAATGCTTTCGCGTCTATATGTAACGCATTAGGTTGAATTTCACTGGTAGGAGGGCTGATTTATCAAGACTTGTGAAACTATTGTGGATTTGTAATTTGTGGTTTATGAGTGTAAAAACAGTATGGCTGGAATAATACAATTATATGTAGTTGGAAACATGTCGACATATTTGTTTCCACTGTAAAATTGTATGTATTTTGGAAATGAAAATGTTAGAAAATGATTTCCCCTATGGTCGGGGCTAATACAAAATGTATATACCGCAACGGCATGATCATCAAGGATAACCACCGAGGAAATGACTAAGATGTTGCGAAACCGAGTATGCCTAAAATACGAAAGGATGACTTTGGGCGAAAGGAGGCGAAAGGAGGATTAAAAATTAATAGGCAGAGTCTATTACCACGTAATTACGTGTCATTAGCAAGTCATCTAAAACCACGTATGCACATAATAATCACCTTTTCGTGAAAATCACCCCCATCTCAAGAAAGTTTCCGGCCTATATATACAAATAGTTTTATTATAGAAGAAGAAGAAAAAGTTAGAAATTTAATGTGTTACATGAATAAATGAAAGTCTGTTATTGTATAAAACGAAGAAATGGACGATTTTTTTGGGTTTTTTTTTACTATAATTTGAGATGTCTTAGTATCACGTAAGTAGATCTGTACAGTGCTTAGTGCCACGTATGGCCTTTTAATACCTTATTATGTGCAGTTTTGCTCCAGTTTTGTTGCAAACAGATGTGTAATAATAAGCTTAATATATGAACTATTTGTTACAATGGTAAAATTAGTGTTGTGTCTTAAAATAAGAGAAAAATTGCCGTACGTGAAAGCATTTTCAGCGGTGATGTCCCTTTGCTTATTGACCCGTATTTTCTGTTAGACGGGATTTTACATAATTCTCTCAAGAGAAAATATTTGTATAGAAAACCTGATATATGGAATAGTTGTTGCAATGAAAAAAGTAGTTTTATGTCTTAAAATAAGGGTGAAATCGCCGTACGTGTCACCAAAGGAACGATAACCTAGCCTACGGTCATTGAAATTGCAGCGGTGATGTCCCTTTGCTTATTGACCCGTATTTCTGTTAGAATGAATTTTTCATATTTCGCTCAATATTTCAGAAAAAAACAAATTTGTATTAGAAAACCTGCTATATGAAATAGTTATTACAATGAAAAAAAAGTTTTATGTCTTAAAATAAGGGAGAAATCGCCGTACGTGTCACCAAAGGAACGATAACCTAGCCTACGGTCATTGAATTTTCAGCGGTGATGTCCCTTTGCTTATTGACCCGTATTTTCTGTTAGACGGGATTTTACATAATTCTCTCAAGAGAAAATATTTGTATAGAAAACCTGATATATGGAATAGTTGTTGCAATGAAAAAAGTAGTTTTATGTCTTAAATAAGGGAGAAATCGCCGTACGTGTCACCAAAAGAACGATAACCTAGCCTACGGTCATTGAAATTGCAGCGGTGATGTCCCTTTGCTTATTGACCCGTATTTCTGTTAGAATGAATTTTTCATATTTCGCTCAATATTTCAGAAAAAACAAATTTGTATTAGAAAACCTACTATATGAAATAGTTATTACAATGAAAAAAAATAGTTTTATGTCTTAAAATAAGGGAGAAATCGCCGTACGTGTCACCAAAGGAACGATAACCTAGCCTACGGTCATTGAAATTGCAGCGGTGATGTCCCTTTGCTTATTGACCCGTATTTTCTGTTTGAATGAATTTTACATATTTCGCTCAATATTTCAGAAAAAACAAAATTGTATTAGAAAACCTGCTATATGAAATAGTTATTACAATGAAAAAAATAGTTTTATGTCTTAGAATAAGGGAGAAATCGCCGTACGTGTCACCAAAGGAACGATAACCTAGCCTACGGTCATTGAAATTGCAGCGGTGATATCCCTTTGCTTATTGACCCGTATTTTCTGTTAGAATGAAATTTTCATATTTTGCTCAATATTTCAGAAAAAACAAAATTGTATTAGAAAACCTGCTATATGAAATAGTTATTACAATGAAAAAAATAGTTTTATGTCTTAAAAAAAGGGAGAAATCGCCGTACGTGTCACCAAAGGAACGATAACCTAGTCTTATAGCATTGACAATTTTCAGCGGTAATGTCCCTTTGCTTAGTGACACGTAATTTATGTTATACGTGATTTTATATAGTTTTGCTCAAGATTTCTTGCAAACAGTTATGTGATGGTCTGCTCTGGGTCTGCTATGTTTTCACCCGTTTCCAACATCCAGGTACTTTAGGATTACTATTTTCACTGCAAAAAGGCGTCAGTACACGAGGTAAACGTGTTTTCACTCATTTGCAAACAGAGTAGACCCAGATCAGATGACTTCTATAAGAATGTCCCTTTGCTTAGTGACGCGTAATTTATGTTATACGTGATTCTATATAGTTTTGCTCAAGATTTCTTGCAAACAGTTATGTGATGGTCTGCTCTGGGTCTGCTCTGTTTAAACCCGTTTCCAACATCCAGGTACTTGAGGATTACTATTTTCACTGCAAAAAGGCGTCAGTACACGAGGTAAACGTGTTTTCACGCATCAACAGAGTAGACCCAGATCAGATGGTTCCTATAGGGACCGTCTGATCAGGGACTGTTCTGTTTACACCCGTTTCCAACATCCAGGTACTTGAGGATGAAATCTCCGACGTATAGAACATGGCATCAAAAGAAGAGTCTTTGCCTCGTGAGAAACAGATTATTCGATGAAATTTGAATTCTCTGAAGCTTATTTACGGTAAATCATGTGCCATTCAGCTTGGTCAAAGTTTGCTCCACAGTAGGTTTAGTTGCTGTTAGACGTTTACAGGTGTGAATGAGTAACACCAATTAATGCGTTTGTTGGCTTACCAACGCTGTTAGACATAATTAAGCTGTCGTGTGCGTGCTGTTTGGTGTTTGCATTGCAAACAACTCGTAATTACCGACTGTGATATTTGTGTATCAAAGCTGACATAAACTCGGCTTGCATGCTGAGTTATCAGTCAAATCTAGCTGACTTTTGCATTCATTTCTTTAGTATTCCAATGACGTTTGTGGGAAGCAAGGATACTTTCACATTAGTGAAATAGATTATTGTGGATTTATGTGAATGTGTCGTTAGTGAATAAGTTAGTGATAAGTGGATAAACACCAAGGTGGGTAATTTATCTAGTCATTATTTTCAGTACTATTATTGCAATAGTATTCTATACCACGCATAATCCTATTAAATTGTTTCCCCCGTTAATATTATTTCGTTCATTCTTTTGAGCTTTAATTTCTTCATCCCGAAAGTTAGATATCATCTGAACGTAGATTGGGCAGCTAATTAGGCCTACTTTTGCATATAACGAACAAAAATGATTATATTTTAAGTCTGCATACATTCTGCTTACAAGAAATAGTGTGACAAAATATATCTTACTTATCTAGGTCACTCGGAACACCTCGGCTATTTCTATCGAAATAAGACCTATATTCCGAACTCTGACGGAATACGGCGAGTAGTTACGATTGTTATCTAGGTGTGTAATTCGTCCAAATAAATGCATTTTAATCATGATATTAGAATGCTATCTAAATTTATTGACGTATTGTGTAACTCTCACGATGCGTATGATTTTTACCCTGTCACCGGTTATAAAAATACGTGGCAATAGACACTCCGAAATTAATAACGGCTATTTATTAGTTATTATAAATGATATTTACATAATTTTTATATTTTAAATTTATTTGGCATTAATATACTGATAGAAGCCTGAATATATGAACACATCATTAATATATAGATGACATTTACAGGGAAAACGGATTACTTATTCCTTTCGCCACAGTAAATCCAACGAAAGGAGTGTAATTGAGCGAAGAATTGCGGGTTATTAATAATATGTAATAATTAGTATTTTTAATTAATGTATACACATATTTTATGCTAGAGCATGATTTAAGACCCAGGCACAACATTTTACTTCATAGATACATCTTTGCAAACAGGGTAAACCTAGAGTGGACTCAAAATTAATGGTCTCGGGTCGTTTCGGACGCAATCCGTTTCGGCCTTGGTCGTTTCGGCCACGATTGGGACCGAAACGACCAAGGAATACGTGGAATATATCAGTAACAGACATCAACTTTTATTTAAGCAAAATCTGTTCTCTGTCGGAAAATGGACCCTTGACAAGAAATCAAGAACGCGAAGAGAAATACAGTCAGATTTGACAGTTCCTAAATGTCAACTATTGCACTTAGTTATTCCTCAACAGCCCCATCTGTTTCCGCTCTATATGACGAAAATAAACCCACGAGAATAAAGTATTTGATGTTTGCTTAAAAATGCTGCACATATTGATAATTGCTTAAATTTGTAATTATATTAATGATTTTGTAAACTGTTAGTCAAAGATTTTACAGAATCAACGATATAGACAGTAGATAATGGTTTAATTGTAATTAAAATATAACCTTTATAAGTATCAAACGAACAAAATCAATCGCTGTTTGAATTATGTTGTTATAGCAAATTACTGTTAATGGCGGTACCTGTTTGCACTAGTGTCATCAGAGATGTTTATAGCCACGACAGTTTGTACTAATTATTTAATTGGTTATTTCTTTGATGATGTATCACTCAATTTAACGGCATGTATGATCGGAATAATTTTAATTATGGGTGCACATTTTTGGTTGAAAGTTGTTGGTTTTTTTACACCAATTTTCACCCGCTATATGCAAGCAAGGTGCCAAACAGTTTGGATCTTGATAAGAAACTGAGTTACTCAACATATCATCTGGACCCAAAGTGTTTGCAAAAAAAATCATTCATCCACCAGCAAAAGGCTTAAGGCTAACATCTAACAACAACATATGTCCTTATTTTTTTTATTGGATTCATTTCTGCATATATCATATCATAATTGCCATTTATATATGGCTCCTACTGAATCTTCTCTGTTTACTTATGAAATAATATAGACACTCCTTGGCTTTTCATTTAGACATACAGTTGAACTTTGCTATCTCAAATTGGATAATATACAGTATGAAATGAATACTATTATGTCTAAAAACCTACAGGAGTTGTCAGCATTTCTTTAGACCTGCAATAAGCTGTGAACTTAAGAAATTGTTCAGATTAGAAATTAAATATTTGTGTGCTCATGCCATTATAAAAGGTGGGATAATAAATATTCATGATGTCATTATTTCTTACATGAATATTTAGCCTGAAAAGGGATAAGGGGTCCAGACTGAAATGGCTGCCGATTCAAGGGCCCTTTGTGATGAAAATGATGATTTTTTTAAGTTACTAAGGCCATATGAGTAGTCTAAAACATTTAGACATTTTTTGACATTACTTAAATATTATATTAAAAAAATATGACGTCACTTCCACTTTGTTATGTCCTGATGAAGATGTAAATCGAAACATGTATGCAGTAAAATAAAAAAAATGTTGGTTGTTACTTTACCCCATATTTAAATATTATGTAAAATAGGTTTGATTATTATTCAGTAATACGCGCCTTTTGATGCTTCGCATCAATGATTTTCTTGTTTCATATAATATAATGCGTCAGTCATTTATGTTGTTATGTCCTCACCCACAGTGATAAAAATGATGTAAATTAATGACCGTACGTGCTAGCAAATATGCGTACATGCACATGTATTTTGCACAAGTGAAACAAATATGCGTACATGCACATGTATTTTGCACAAGTATACGTACATGCACGTGTATTTGCACAAGTAAAACAAATATGCGTACATGCACGTGTATTTTGCACAAGTAAAACAAATATGCGTACATGCACATGTATTTTGCACAAGTAAAACAAATATACGTACATGCACGTGTATTTTGCACAAGTAAAACAAATATGCGTACATGCACGTGTATTATGCACAAGAAATACAAATATGCGTACATGTACCATGCGCATGTATTTTGCACAAGTAAAACAAATATACATACATGCACGTGCATTTTACACAAGTAAAATACATGTACTTTAAAGTTGTGAGTACAATCAACATTTGTATTACTAAGCACATCAAACGTCACACTCACACTTGTGGATGTGGCTTGGCCTAGTGGTTGAGCGTTGAGCTGATAACCCAGGTGTCCAGGGTTCGAATCTCGGCTGGACTAGCTCGAAATTTCAGAGACGCTTTTCATTGTCTCCCACCCGCACGAAGTTGCCTCCTCTCCACCCAAGGGTTAAAATGGGTACCTGTGAGGGTCAGTAGTCGGTACTGCGGCTGCATGATTACGCGGTATGTTAGCAGTACTCCATATTGTAGGCGAATGGCTCAACGACCAGGGGAGTAAATGTACGAGTACAGTCGGCTGGGCTGTCATTCGGACTGAAAGTAAACTATAACTAGGTACCCCAGAAATAACGAGGACAATAAACTGATTCCCATATTTTGTGGGAGCTGATCTGGATTAAATCTGTGGCCGAAAACTTTGTAGACTTATAACAAGGGATAAAGGTAGACAATCAAAGTACTGACGGTACTGAAGGTTTCGGACATAATATTTATAACATAACACGTGGCTTCAGCGTGACGTAACACTATCATTTATTTTTTGATAATCATGGGCATATAATCACTAGTGATTATCATTCGAACGACCGAATGACATTCGAACGATTAATACGCGCTGTCACAACAAACAAAATGGCCGACGTTGACCTAGCTGTGAATGACAGAGTAACAATAGACGGCAAAGGTCTAGGGATAATAAAATCACGTATATTCAGAGGTTTTGGGACATGTTATACAGTAGAATTGTTCGGTAGTGACTTTCAAGTGGAACTTCCAGGAGAAAGACTCACAAGAGTGGAAAACAGCTTTTCTGAGCTCAGTAACGCCCACCCGCAGCCGACAGAGGTAGTTCCAAATACAGAGCACTCCAGCAGATTCAGGGTAGTTTCAGATGATCAGGTAGACGAATTTAATTCTCAACAAATTAACAGAAATACATTGACAAAAACTGCCAGTGATCTCAGGACATTACGAGCTTTCTTAGACCTGCCTGACATCAAAGAACCCCGTGATATCCATCAAATCCCTGTTCCTGAATTGTCATCTGTACTCTGTAGGTTTCTCGTAAGCGTTAAAAAGAAGAATGGTGACGAGTACGAACCATCTTGTCTTAGGGGCATGATATCAAGTTTTGATCGTCAACTCCGTCGCAAAAACTATGAACAGTCTATCGCAAATGGCCCCGGATTTGCTAAAGTGAGAGAAACTCTTTCTATGAAACAGCGTCAGCTTAAGAGCGTTGGCAAGGGGAATCTTCCGCAAAAAAGTGAGGCCCTCAGTGACGATGACATTGATAAACTTTGGATCACAGGCCAGTTAGGATCAGCCACCCCAGACAGTATCCTACAAACTTTATGGCTTTATAATACGGTCCATTTTGGTCTTAGAAGTTGTCAGGAACACCGTGATATGTGTTGGGGTGATATCGCTATAAAGAAGGACGACAGAGGCCATGATTATTTACAGTTTACAGAGAGACAAACTAAAACTAGATCAGGCGAAAATCCAAGGGACGTTAGAGCTGTTGCACCTAAACTTTGGTCAAACAATACAAATATTGATCGCTGTCCTGTAAAAATATACAAAATGTATGCAGAAAAAAGACCTACCGGATATTCTGATCCAAATCATCCCTTCTACATCGCCACCACAACTGTACCATTTCCTTCTCCACGCGACAGTTGGTTTAAAAGAAATCCTGTTGGTATTAACAAACTAGCATCCACACTGAGACGCATGGTACAGAAAGCAGGTTTAAATCCAAGCAAAAAGCTATCTAACCACAGTGCGCGAAAGTACTTGATCCAAAAGCTGAATGATAATAATATCCCTGCCAATCAGATCATGCAGATTTCTGGCCATAGAAATATAGCGTCCATTAACAACTACAGTCATCTCAATCCAGCTCAACACAAACAAATTTCGAACATTTTATACTCAAATACAAATGATCGTGAAAATCTTCCTCCAGTTTCAACACAGTCCTATGCAGCAGTTCGAACCGAATCTAGGTCATCTAGTTCTAGCAGTCTACATGTGTCCGGCGGGTTCCATAACATTTTTGGTGCTCCAATACACGGCGGAAATTTCCATGTGCATGTGTACAACACTAATGAAGATCAAAATCCGCCAAAACGAAGACGAATTTGGAATCCAATTGATAGTGACAGTGACGCGTAGAGAACTGTATGTAGGTCATCGTTTTGAAGAAAAGGCGCACTTTACACAGCTGTGTTATGTAAAAGTGACGTCATAGTGTGACAAGTTTGTATAGTGTAACTGTCACTCAACATTTATTTTGACATGTTTCTATTCGGGTTTTGATCATAAACTTTCATATTTAATTGAATAACAGAGAAATCAATATTAATTTCTATTTGTTATGACATAAAGTCAATAAAAACAGTGACAGTTTTGGAACTACTTTTTCCCAGCCACTTACAAACCTTATAACACATTTCATTGATCATTTCTATATAAGGAATGTTTACTACAATCTACGTTACTTCTGAAAAACTGTTTGCAAAAATCGGTTATGTTATAAATAGGATCTTGCATTCGTGTTCATGATTATTGGATTTATCAAATTCGTCTTTTTAAAACGATAAAAAACTCGCTAAAGCTCGTTTTTTATCGTTTTAAAAAGACTCATTTGATAAATCCAATAATCATGAACACTCATGTAAGATCCTCTATATATTATATTGATTGTTTGCTGTGGATTTTTCTGAAAAGCATGTCAGTAGTTTGGAAGACGGTTAAAGAATTGTTCTATGAACATGTCACACACAGGGCGATTCCAATAGCTCAACTTGTCACTTTGTGCCAACAGAGCCAAAATTGATAGTTTAATGTAGTATAGAGCCATCACTCCATTATTTGAAAGTAAGGGTCATACTTCTACTATCTGGTGGATCATAACAGTAATTAACATGCATCATTCACTTATCCATATATACACTTCCACCAATTTTAGACATATTCCTTATAATTCTAAATACCCTACAAATAATTGCCAAATATACTGTGGGGTGATATTAACAATATGACAAATTATAAAGTAACAAATATATTTCAACTTAGCATGGCAGGATACAACAGGGGAAAATAAAAGTAACTAGAAACTGTTTCCAAGGCACTGATGCATCCCTCCCCCTAACAATAGTGTCTCTATATCAAGCACTTTTGACTAAGTGTTATACAGTGAAGAAAATTTCAGAGTCCCATAACTCTGGTAAAATGGTATGAGCAATGATTACATTCTTTAAGAAAATCTTCACATCAAGGTTGACAGCTTATCATGGGTGAAAATTTGAAGTAAAACCTCCCATTGGTATATGGGTTGTTAGACACATAATATTGTTTCACTTTATATTATATAGTGAAGACGATTTCAGGGTTCCATATCGGGTACAATTGGTCTGGGTAAAAATAAGCCTTTCTATGCTTTTGCTAACAGAAAAGACCCTGAAGTTCATAGAATAGTTTATCCATGCCTATACTTCGTCTTTTTGTGTGATTGCATTGTATTTTCTTACCTTTTCCTGAGGAGACTGCAAGTGTGAGTCTGTTCAAGGCCAATTTGTGAGTCTGTGCTGCAAACAATACAGACCCCGATCAGTTACCACAACTGGTCAGGGTCTTCGCTATTTGCAGCATCATACATGTAACAAGTAGATCTATAAATGATATAATTATAAATAAATTATAGTCATACATGTAAATGACAGTTAGTGCTGTAGTAAACACTACAGACCCTGATCAGTAACCGGCGTCATAGAAATAAATGATATGAATTAGAAATAAATTACATACATTACCATAAGATACTATAAGACACTATAAAATACTATAAGCCTGATACGTAAATCAATGAATGATGAAATGTATATAAATTAAAAGATAAGAAAGTGTTTTGTTTAATTTTGTTTGCCTTTCTCCTTTTTTCCTTTTAATGATTTTTTAATAATATAAAGGATACAAAAACTTTGTTTCCTTTTAACAGTAATTGTTAATACTACCATCCAAGCTACTTAAACAATACAGGTTGGCAAAGTGGGACACACTGTTTGGATTCAGATCTAATACCAAGTAACTGTCTGACCAAAATCTATCTGTTTACAACTTGTGACAAATTTGGCTTAGGTCAAACTGCCTAAAACTGATCTTTTAGAAATTCAAACGATGACAAACCTGAAGCAGACGATATTACAGATCTCTACAGCTTGCTTAATCCTTACAATACTGAGTGATTTTTCATCTGCAACAATTGCCGTCTGCTTCGATTCTTCAATAAACTTTCGTTCATTTTATGCAAAAATATAGTCAAGATGACAAACAGTTTGGATCCTGATGAGATGCAGAATTATGTGACCTCTCATCTGGATCCAAACCGTTTGCATAGGTAATCACAGTTTCGCCGCTAGCGTGCAAAGAGTTAAGCGTATGACCTCGAGATGATGTAACAGTTGCCTGCACTGCACTGCTGACCACCAGTGCTGTAACCTTTATACTGTAGTTTCTGATATGAAGAACAGAAGCAGTCTATTTAACCCTTAATTTCCCTCATATAAACTTGTTTTCATGCATCTGCAAACAGATTAGACCCAGATAAGACGGCTCCCATAGGATCAGGGTCTGCTCGGTTTGCTAATGGATCCACCTTCCATATTTCATTATACATATTTTGTAAGATTCCGGAACCGGATTGTAAGCCAAGCACTGCACATGCTCTTATTCTCTTAGGGGGGTTCCCGCTAGGTAGAGCTCGTGCACTAGGGTTTTTTCAGGAAGTTTGAGTCGCAATCCATTTTATAAGGATTTCGGCAAAGCCGAAACCCTAAAAAGTCTAAGAGTTCCTTCCCTTAGATAAGCAACACGTTGCACGCTAGCGGTGGAGTTTGTGTCCAGTTGAGATGAGAGTAGGTATAAAAATAATAATACCGTGAAAGGTATAGGTAACTCCGGAACAAATACATGGTTTGTGACACGTTTTATCTCTACGGGTGGACTCGTCCTAAAGGTCACAGCTCACGGGTCAAAATCGAACCATAGGTAAATTGTTTAACCCTTTCCTTCATATAAACGCATTTTCGCACATTTGCAAACAGATTAGACCCAGATCAGACGGCTCCTATCAGATATACATAATTCCACAAGCAAATCACATCAGACCCTGATTAATCCATTATATCATAGGCTATATGATTAACTAGAGAAATGGAACATGTTAGAATTGTGTAGTTTTGACAATCATTGTGATAAATAGAGCATTAGCTCCATAGGAGAAAATGCTCTTCTGTCACAATGGTTTCAGACAGGGGCCATTTCCTACCAAAGTGTCATGATTTGTACAATCTTGGTAGAGGACTATATGGCTAAGCTGCATGTCAACTATTAAAGGTATTAGTCTTATGGTTTCAGAAAAGATCGTTAAAGGGTTTCCTATATAAGTCTATGTTAAACTGATAAACCCCGTCAATATTTGAGCAAACTTTGTAGAGGACTATCAAATAATGATATATACAAAATATCAAAGGTCTTGGCGTTTTAGTTTCAGAGAAGAAGAATATTTTTAAAGATTTTCCTATTAAACGCTGAAAAGCTCTGAGGCGGGGCCATTTTCGACCCAGGGGTCATAATTTGAACAATCGTTGTAGAGGACCATACGATTATGCTACTACATACAAACTATGAAAGTTCTAGGCCTTACATTTTCAGGGAAGACGCGTTTTAAGGAGCTTCCTATGAAAAACTGACAAGCCCTGGGACAGGCTCATTTTCTACCCAGGGGTTATGCTTTGAACACTATTTATATAGGACTATTAGATAATGCTTTATACCAAATATCAAAGGTCTAGGCCTTACAGTATCATAGAAGAAACTTTATGCTTTAAAGTGTATTCAATTTGCTATCTTCATATCAATACAAATATACGCGCTTTCATGTACATTTTATAATAGGTAAAATAAAGAACTAACTTGAGATAGTTTTAAAAATTTACTTTGACATCGTACATTTTAAAAGTGATTTCCAATAAAAGCAACTTGAAATATTTCAATAACTGCTTCTTCTACTCCAAGTCATTTTCATTGCATGCTTCTCTGCTAGTATAATAACAAGCAACCCTTCATAGATCTAGTTCTCTGTACTAAAAGAATCTCCAAACATTGAAATAAATATGACAGGGATTTAATATTATTATTGTTTTGTACATTATGTCAATATTTGAATGCCGCTGAATATCTTTATTAAAAGATATTTCTTGTTTGCCCTGGGGTCATAGTTTTCATTAGTGATTAAGTTTGATATAACTTTTTATATATACGATCAGATAAATACGATCCAGGTTTAATTATTCAGCAGATTAAATGTTAAGCAGACGTTTTCATTCGACACAGAAAGGGAAAACCGACATTGACACACTGTACAGTAAGGTCTTACACGTTTAGAAATGTTATACAGTAGAACCTGACCTAAACGGCCATTCATTGATTAACCCTTTCCCTCATACAAACGTGTTTTCACGCATTTGCAAACAGAGTAGACCCAGATCAGATGGCTCATAGAGGAGCCATCTGATCAGGGTCTGCTCTGTTTGCTCATAGAATTTGATAGATCTGTTTCTTTATTTTCTAAAATGGCTACAAAGTTCCACCTTCCATATTTCTTTATAACTATTTTGTCCATGAATATTCAGTAGGTACTGAAATTTGGAATAAACATAGAACAGGGAACCAGGGTTAAACATAGGTGATTGGGGTATGAAGCCACTACCTGACTTATAGACACACAATTAAACATGAACCGATGGCTGCTTAACTGTACAGTGCTCCCTCCCTACAACGGCCCTCTCAATAACGATTCCCTCCTTACAACAACGCATGTCACTGTTTCCGAAACAACAAGGCTCCAGAAAAAATGTTTTTCCATCGTATTTTCTTTATGCCTCATTCAAACCCTATGTTGTGACCACTCTTTAGAATCATCACTTTGTGACAATTCTAACGAGTGGTCACAACATAGGATTTGATTGAGGCATAACGGTTTTAGTTCTCGAAATACACATTATCTGGGGATCTGCAAACGAGCTAATTATGTTTGATTTTCCCTCCCTATAACAACTCCCTCTGAACAACACATACAATCTTCGTATCCCAAAGGGTGTCGTTGTAGAGAGGGAACACTATATGTGCAAAATGTGGCGTCTGTCTCAATCCATAGATGTAGTTTTTTCAATCCTCTTTATTAACACAAATCCACGAATGTCTCCATAGCAGACAGGGTCAACTCATCAATTCCTATATCATTTAAGTAAACCCCGCCCAGAGTGTATTTTGGAACCGTCCTTGGTGCTTGTGGAGTGGGCATAGCAAGCAAACAACACCGCTGAAAAGCTGGAATAAGAAATTGAAATGGGTGGATTCAGCAAACAGTGCAGACCATGATCAGAGGGCTCCTTTGGGGTCTACACTGTTTACCTATTTTATTTGAACCCATAGCACGCCAGTCATCACTATAGTTGCATTTGCATTCAGTGCAGACCCGGATGAGAGCGCTCTAAGGAGGTCTGGAGGTCCGCTCCTATAGGAGGTCTCTCATCTGGGTCTGCACTGTTTAGCATGGACATCTATGCCTTCATGCTATATGCGTTTGCCTAGGAAATCATTTCAACATATCCCGTGTACTTTTGTAAAGAATTGACTAACCAATATTCAAAGAAGGCAGAGTGATTAAAAATATGTGGCGGGCTAAAGGTTAAAGGACACTGGGCACTGTTGGGTTAAGACTTTCAACTTCAGTGGAAAATCTGTGATAAACTTTGCAAACAGGTTGGGTCCAGATATGAATCCGGGTAACTTATCCTAAATGACACCTCAACAGGTTTCAAACTGATTGACACCCGGACATGTTGCGCTAAACAAATGGAAATAAGACATATTAAAATTGAAGCAGACGACCAGTAATGTACATTGAGTGCTACTTTACCCTTTCATTCATACTTTTTCACACATTTACAAACAAAGTAGACCCAGATCAGACGATTCCTATTGAAGCTGTCTGATCAAGGTCCGCTCTGACTGCTTATGACAGGACAAATCACGCAAAACTGTTTTATCAATATTTTGTTTAGCTTGGGATCAACAAATGGTAGGCCTACGCATATTTCCTAATGATATGTTTGTTTATTTTACATTTTAATACTTCTCTAAACTTCTATCACTTGATTACCTGAAAACCAACGTGTTCAGGCTTCTTAACCCTTTACCTCATGGATGCACATTTCTACGCATTTCCAAACAGAGTACATCCAGATCAGACTGCTCCTGTGTAGGAGCCGTCTGACCAGGGTCTACTCTGTTCGTTTATGATATAATATAGATATGATTCTACAGTTTCAGCCATGACTAAAACATGCCTGTGTCCATGTGCTATTTTAACAAATTAATCGAACTGATATTCATGACGTCATTATTTCTTACATGATTATTCATGGGGGAAAGGTTTAACCTTTCACTTCATAGAGAGTTCGGCTTTGCAAACAGAATACTCAGATCATGTTTGGGATCTACTCTATTTGCTAATGGGATTTTATAGATATGTTTCTTTAATTTCTAAAATGGCTACAATGAACCCCCTTCCACTTTTCATTATAACTATTTGTCCATGAATATTCAGTAGGTATTGAACTTTGGGGAGAAATACAGAGCATGGTAAGGCTTAACGTTGAAAGGGTTAACCCGAGGTAGGCCCTATTGCGTTTTGTTGACAGTTTATTACGACTCCGAGCGCTCTGAGTGTGGTATACATCCACGGTTTGGCCTATCTGTCACTACACTCCGCAAAATATGCCGAAGCAAGATTAAACCTCCTTCAATAGCGGAACAGTCTTTCAGTGTGCATTGAATCAAAATTATGGAGCAATAAATAGGTGAGTTCTCACAAAGTATTTAACTATTTACATACTGATTATTCATGTAAGAAAGATATGACGAATTTATTCTATATCTGTTTGTTTTTTTAATAAGAAACATGCGAACCCAGTGAAATTGGGTCATGCCAGACATTGATCAATCAGATGTGCATTATTCTATCAGCAAACATATCAGACCCTAATCAAACTGGGTCCATGCTTATAAAACGTTTTAGTTGAGTCTGAGTTCGTTCTCAAGCTTTTGATTTGTCAGATTTGAGCCCAATCAAAAACTTGAGAACGAACTCGGACTCAACTAAAAGTTTTATAAGCATGGATACAGATCTTACAGCAGCTGTCCGATCTGAGTCTTCTGTTTGCAAAGCCGAACTCTCTAAGAAGTGAAATAATGACGTCATGAATATCAGTTCGATTAATTTGTTAAAATAGCACATGGACACAGGCATTTTTTAGTCATGGCTGAAACTGTAGAATCATATCTATATTATATCATAAACGAACAGAGTAGACCCTGGTCAGACGGCTCCTACACAGGAGTAGTCTGATCTGGATGTACTTTGTTTGCAAATGCGTAGAAATGTGCATCCATGGAGTAAAGGGTTAAGAAGCCTGAACACTTTAATTTTCAGGTAATCAAGTGATAGAAGTTTAGAGAAGTATTAAAATGTCATTAACATATCATTAGGAAATATGCGTAGGCTTACCATTTGTTGATCCCAAGCTAAACAAAATATTGATAAAACAGTTTTGCGTGATTTGTCCTGTTATAAGCAGTCAGAGCGGACCTTGATCAGACAGCTTCAATAGGAATCGTCTGACCTGGGTATACTTTGTTTGTAAATGTGTGAAAAAGTATTTATATGAAGGAAAGGGTTAGCCACAACAAAGTTCTTGTTTTTGCTCGCATGTAAACGATTTCATGTGCACATGTTAGTGTTAATGTTTATGATTTTTATTTGGTTGGCTTTTCTGCTGTCTGTTTATATTTTTTATTTTATGTTTGTGCTCCAGGTCCTTCTTAAATCACGTACCCTTTTGAGTGTGTATTACCTCTATATAACGGCCACTAAATTATGTAAATTAGTTGGTGTTTAGGGCAGGTGGCTGCTTAAAGCAAGTTGATAGTAAACGAGAACGCTCCTATATGAGCGTTCTGTTTTACTTTAACTTTGCTTTAAGCAGCCACCTGCCTTCAACACACAATACTTGATGTAATTTAGTGGCCGTTATAGAGAGGTTTTACTGTATTACTTTTCTTAATAGTAATTTATTTGGATACTCTTTACCCTTCCCTGTACTATGTTTATTCCCCCATTTTAGTACCTACTGAATATTCATGGACAAAATAGCTATAATAAAATATGGAAGGAGAATAATTGTAGCCATTTCAAAATGTAACGAAACAGAACTGTCAAATTCCATTAGCCAACAAAGCAGACCCTGATCAGATGGCTCCTATATGAGCTGTCTAATATGGATCTACTCAGTTTGTAAATGCGTGAAATGCGTTTATATGCAAAAAAGGGTTAAGAGATCTTTTGATCCATAAATTACTACAAACTTAATTTCATGTAACATGTCTAAATTTTTTGGTATGTAAGTGTATCCTCTATTTAGGAGGTTAATGGTTGACCTATTCAAAAAAAATATGTTTCGATTTTAACTGACTTTAAATGAAAACTAGCTTATTATATCCGGATATACACTGTTTGCATTCCTAAATACATGTATACAATTTACCTTGCTACATCATTAACTTTTTTGACTGCCAGTGGCGAGCTATGATTACCTATACAAACAGTTTACCTCCAGATGAGTCACCGAGCTACAGGCTCCAAACATTTTGAAATTGTGATTATGTTTACTGAACGAAAAAGTAAGGCAAATAACCCTTTCCTATTTATCAACGTGTATTTAGGAACGCGTCTGATCAGGGTCTATTCTGTTTGCTAATGGAATGTAAAAGATATGTTTCTTTACTTTCTAAATTGGCTACAATATTCTGCCTTCCATATTGCATTATTTTTTTCTTTCTGTAGGTGTTAAATTTGAAATAAACGCAAAACAGAGAAAGGGTTAGACACTGAAAATCCAAGCAGAATTTTTTTTCAGGCTAGGTAGCAGCGAAAGAGATAGAAAAATTACCTCAACTGCTCTGAACAACAGACCATGACCAGTTACCCATTGATGCACAGAGGATGCACACCCCTTCCGAAATTACTGACATTGGTTTTGGCAGTTAGTGTAGCTATGGTGTTCCTTCAGATTCGAGTCCATCTGGTTCAAAACCTCTTGATCCAGGTAAGGAAACACAGCGTGATGACCACACTACGAGAAAACATTTTCTACTGTCAAACGAACGAAATGTTAATGTTCAGTACTTGATACTTCAGGAGATGAAAGTTAACCCCTTCATTAGAAGGAGTTCAGCATAGGGGGGTCATTTCGTGGGTCTAAATGGTCTAAAAAGTAAATAAAATTGATTCGGTCGATTTAGTTTTGTATTATATACAAGGGGTCTAACTACCAAATCGCAAATTTCACGACCGATTCGAAATAACGCCCGGTTTTGGGCAGCCAAGATGGAATAACCACTAAATAGGTACGAACGTGAAGCTGGGACATTGTACTTTTCAAATAATATAACTTTTGATACATTCCGACTAAGCCATAGCTAGTGCCGACGTGAAATTCCTGCAAAATACGCTGATGTTTCTTTGTTTACTTTAAGTACTATGCTGTTATTGTCCATAGAGATTCTCGGGATGGTGCTTTCAGTTGTATATATAAACTATATATGCATTATATATTTCAGTCAAATGTATATTCAACGACGTGGAATGTACGGTATACGAAAATGTACTCGCGACGAAGCGCCACATCAAGGCTTGACTCGCACCTTATATCTGTCCTGCCACAAGAGGGCACAGAACGGGCAGAGTATATGTATGAACTGCCCGCCCATAATATTACTATATTTTCAGCCGTTGGAAGAAACAGGTAAACTTTAACAAAATGTTATTAATCTTAATCACTTGATTCATTTGTAAAACAAGAATAATGCTTAACCTGGCAATGTCGCTTTTTTACGCCTTGGCAAACATAATAGACCCAGATCAGACAGCTCATGTAGGATCTGTTTGACCAGGATCAGTCTTATTTGCTTTTATATTACACATCTGAAAATCTACTGTCAGCCATGCAAAATGTCAAAATTTTGTTTTGAGTGATATTCACACGGTATGGATCATTTCCTGAATATTCATTAAATAGAGAGTCAATATAATATGCTTTGCCTTTTCGCTCTTCTAGATCTCGCGACAGTGGCTGGGAAAACATTGCGCTCAGTGGCTGGGAAGGCAAAATACACACGAATGATACATACGACTGTTGCTTGTATTACAACGATGGTGATGCCATACAAGTTGGAATGGCCGGAAAGAGCCACTGGCCTAAGTGCAAAAAGGCCCATTTCATCGCCGTGCAGATCATTTGTCCGAATGTGCTGAAAGGGAATGGCGTAAAACCAGTAGGTGTTTCAATTGTGACTTCAAACTCCACATGCAACACCGGGAGTCCTTCAACAGTTCCAGTATACCTTCCGATCAAGCATGAGGACTATACTACTGGACTGTGCTCCAAGATCGCCTATGGATCTGTGTCACCGAGGCGACTGATTGAGTGGTACGAAGTTCAGAGGCAGATGGGCGTGTCCAAAATTGTGACGTATACTTACAACCTGACTAAAGAGGCCCTGAACGTGCTCCAGTATTATAAAAATACGGGCCTGGTGGATCTGATTCCATACAATTTTCCCCATAAAAGTAAGTAAGTCTGGGCCCAGCGAGCATTGCACCAAAGATTTTTTGCCATATATAAATATAACACTTAGCCTAATATTTTTTATCCACGATAAAAAATGACAACAAAATATTTTCGAAAAAGAAATGCTCAAACATGTCCATAAGAATTATATAATGTCTTGTAAATTATCATTTTTGAAATGAGGTTAAGTATATTTATATTTAGATTGATATTTACCTTAATCTTAAATTAAGACACAGTAAGGAGTCGCAATAGTGTGTTGGCCGTTCTTATTGACATGTCCGGATATACTTTCGTCCAGGTTCAATCTATTAATACGCACGTGTTAACGTATGCCAGTATTGCATCTGTTAAATAATTGACATACATGTATATCAGTATTGCGTCTGTTGAGTCATTGCCGTATCCAGTATTGCGTCTGTTAGGTCATCGACGCATGTCAATATTGCATCTGTTTGGTCGTCAACTTATATCGGTACGTACATGCATTGCATTTGTTTGGAAGTCGATATGTGTTGGTATTGAATCTGTTTTATCATCGAAGTATATCAATATTGAGGCTGTTTGATCGCCGACGTATGCCAGTATTACATGTTTGGTCGTCGACCTATGTCAATATTGTTCTGTTTTGGTCGTAGACGTATTTCAGTATTGCATGTTTGGTCGTCGACGTATGTCAGTATTACATGTTTGGTCTTTGGCCTGTGTCAATATTGTTTCTATTTTGGTCGTCGTCGACGTATGTCAGTATTACATATTTGGTCATCTACCTATGTCAGTATAACATGTTTGGTCGTCGACGTATGTCAGTATAACATGTTTGGTCGTCGACGTATGTCAGTATTACATGTTTGGTTTAGTCGTCGACGTATGTCAATATTGTTTTCTGTTTTGGTCGTCGACGTATGTTAGTATTACATCTGTTTGACCGTTGACGTGTGTCAGCATTGCGTCTGTTAAGCTGTCAACCTATGTTAGTTTTGCGTCAGTTTAGTTGTATTCGTATGGCGTGTGTTTGGTTGTCAACCTATGTTAGTATTGCGTCTGTTTTGTTGTCGACCTGTGTCTGTATTGCGCCTGTTTAGTTCTCGATGTGTGTCAGTATTGCATCTGTTTGGTTGTCGACGTGTGTCAGTATTGCGTCGTTTTGGTTGCCTATATCCACACATATGTATATGAAGGTTGAACTTAACCACTTTAAGCGTAATTGTGTTAAGGAAGACGACTGCTTAAACCAGAAAGAATGCAATGCAGAAGGGGGGGGGGGGGGTCTGCATTACTTTTGGACCGATCAGACCAATGCTGAGTAGTAATATGATATACAGGTAAACGGAACTGAAATACAAACGGAATTGTCTAAAACGCATGCGAATAGGTTGACATCAAACTTTCGCAATTTTAAGTTTTTAACCCTTAACCGATTGTGATAATATAATGTAAATGTCCAGATAAGATGCGTAAATTAAAACATTTTCAAGAATAACTCCTTTAATTCTAAAGAGTAATCACAGTATAGGGTTTGGTAGAGAAATGACGATTTTAGTATTTGGGTACGCACCTTTATCTGTAACTGTGTATAATATTTGCTCAATTCGATCGAAGTTTAACCGTTATGACTGCACGGTTTCTACAAATACCAACATACCCTGTCTACACATTCCGTTATAAACAGCTAATGAATATTCACGATGTCACTATTTCTTACATGAATATGCAACATCAAAGAGTTAAGTTTTCGCTTTAGAGAAGTCTGACCGTTCAGCTTTTTTTTTTTTATTTTAACAGAGGAACTGCCTCGATCTGTAGGTGACAAGACAGGCCAAGTATTCAATGATGAACAAGTAGCGGCATTCGACTGTGTTGAACGACTGGCAGGTTACCACTTCGTCGGACTGATAGACCATGACGAGTTTCTCGTGCCTACACCAACTGTTCTAACCAAATGGAAGCAGCTTTTTGTAAGTGGCATTGACACGCACCATAGGTAACTGTATCAAACTGGAAGGGGACACGCATCATAGATCCTACTGCTCCTTTGTAGTGTGTGTGAAGTAGGTGGTGTGGTAGGGTGAGGTTGGTATAGCGTGATGTGTATGTGTCGTGTGGTGTGTGTGTGGTATATGTGTGTGTGTGTCTGGTGCGGTGTGTTTGTGTGCTGTAAGTGGTGGGGTGTTTCCCGGTTTGTATGGTTTGTGTTGTGGTATGTGCTGTAGTGTATGTGCGTGGTGTAGCCCGGTTTATACGGTGTGTGCTGTGGTGTATGTGTGTGGTTTCGTAGTTGGTATGAACTGTTAGTATGTTGTGTGGTATGTATATATTTGGTAGGTGGTGTGATGCGTGGAAGTTGGTATTGTGTGTTTAGTGTAGTATGTGATGCACGTGTGGTGCGGTGTGTCTATGTATGTGCGTGTTTGTGTTATAATGCTACCTATGGCACACACAAAACGCAAAGGGCTTAGTGCAATACATGTACATCTTGCAGCAACCGTTTACGTCAAAAATGTGATAATGCTTAGTAAGCAATATACATGTAGATACTCATGATACGTCGAGTAAATCGGTGTCCAAACTGTTTGTTGTTACTATTGTACTTTTTTAAGAAAAGGGAAGACAAATCGGCAATTTTTAAAGAACTCCAGAGCTCCAGATATGATGCGTAAATTTAAACATTTTCAAGCATAGCTCCTTTATTTCTCCGCCTATACTGTAACCACTCTTTAGAATCGTCTCAATGATTTTAATATTTGGGTAGGCATCCTTATCTGTAGCTCTGGAACTCTGATTTAACTCATTTATTCCCATATTATTTAAAGAAAACTCGTCCAACTTTATTTTGGATCACGTAAATTTTTCTAGTTGAGGTGGCACCACAGCAAACAAAATATTTGCTTGTACAGTTTAACTTCAATAGCTCGATCTCGGGATAACTAGAACTAAAAGTTCGGTCCTTCCAAAACTTACAATACAGAATTGCTCCAATCTGTATCACTACGCACATCTAGAAACACATGTCACACACATGTGACAGCTTAATGCAGGTCTAAAGTAATGCTGAAAGCTCCTACAGGAGCTATCAGCACTACTTTATACCTGCATTAAGTCATGAACTTAAGACATTATCCAGATCAGAAATCGGATAACTCGAACTTCTGTTATCTCAAACTAATTCCCATGGTCCCCTGAAGTTCGAGATATCAAAGTTCAACTGTATTAGCCATTTACATCGTCCCGATCTTCATTCCCAGTGTTGTTATACTTTCAGGTCCTTCGGGATCACTACTACATGTAGTTATGAAAAGTGAATACCACTTAAGCCGGTGATAGCGTGTGTGACTAGGTTTGCACTTTTAATAACGGCCCATGAACAGACTCAATAAGACCGAGTCTGCAAATTTCTCTTTTTGCATTGCTGCTTTTGCTTTCGAATGATTTCATACTTTCAGAATTTATAACAAATGTTTTGGTCTGCATATATCAAAATCTGTGTTTTACCTTATTCATAACAGTGTCTCGTAGCGAGGTACATGTATTTTGTCACAGTTTAAAACTACAATGTATACATGTTTTCAGATTCATCTTTTAAAAAAGAAACCTAACTCATCAGGTTTTTCTTTCCGCACCGAATTGTTTGTGTTGGACTGGGAAAATAACGGAACCAATTCTTCCTTGGATTCCGTGGCGCCTTTCACCAATCGAACACGGCCCATGTGGGACAGGCGCAAGAATATCTTCATACCAGAAAGAGTGATTCCCGGTTCCGTGTGGACACATAACTATACTGACAAACCTGGTTATCAGAAGTGAGTTAACATTAACCTATTCCCTCATAAGCTAATTTTAGACACAACCTTTTTGAATGAATCAACCGAAAAGGAGCATTAACTAGAAAAAAGGAAATTTTTAGAATTGTGTAGTTCTGAAACCATTGTGATAAATAGAGCATATGGAGTGTAACGTGCAAACCGAATGACCCAGCAACAACAAACCCTGTCGGTGCAAAGCTTAAGCTCACGTCAAGAGATGTTTGTTGCGCTATATATATACTCCACTTCCCAAGATACAATGATCTGGTCAGCCTCATTTGCATAAGTACCAACGTTCTACGAACGTTACATTAACAAATACTCTATTTATCACAATGGTTTAAAGTGACTTTTATAGAGGCGTAGAAAAGCGTATTTATGGAGGAAAGGGTTAACTTCATATAAACGCTTTCTTTTTTCTCGCCTTTGCGACCAAGATAAGATCAGACAGAGGATCTGCTCTCTATGAAATTGTAATAGTTTCTACCTATACATACCAAAACCAAATGTACGTTGATTTGCCATTGTAAAAAATAAGCTGATAAATAGTTTGATGTCATTATTTCTGACATGAATATTCAACAGGGAAAGGGTTAAAAAAAATCAACTTCGTGTATAATTATCTTTCTTCTGGAACGTTTATTGAATACTTCAAATTCCAACCATTTTCTTCCATTTATTTAAAAAAAATCCAAACTGTTCGGCTGTTATGTATACATTAAACAGTATGGATACAGATAAGAAACCGAGATACCGTTCACCTCGGCAGTATAGAAGTACCGACCACCTGGCCAGTATCGAAATGTTCGCTGAGTATCGATGCATTTGTCACCTCGGCAATATCGAGATATACTATTCGTCACCTAGGCAACATCATGGTACGCGTTAACTCGGAAATATTTTGACCCCGTCACCTTAGTAGGAGCGAGGTACTCGTCAACTCGTCAGTATCGATGTACTTATCACCATGGCAACATTTGTGTACTTGTCACCTCGGCAGTACTGGCCTACTTGTCATTTCGGCAGTATCGATGTACTCGTCACATCGACAATACTGACGTACTTGTCACCTCGGCAGTACTGACGTACTTGTCACTTCAGCAGCACTGACGTACTTGTCACCTCGGCAGTACTGACGTACTTGTCACCTCGGGAGTACTGGCGTACTTATCACCTCGGCAGTACTTGTGTACTTGTCACCTCGGGAGTACTGGCGTACTTATCACCTCGGCAGTACTTGCGTTCTTATCACCTCGGCAGTATTGGCGTACTTGTCACCTCGGCAGTACCGATATCACCTCGACATTATTGTGGTACTCCTCACCTTTGGCGGTATGCACATTGGATTCAGACTACTACAATGTTATCACGATTCCATTTAGATAGTGCAGTGACTGTGGTTGTGGTGTGTGGAGTTCGTATGCCAGCCCGGGTAGAGTTGGTAGAACACTCGCCATGTAAGCGATTTGGTCCCCGGTTCGAGCCCGGCACTTGAATGCACTTTTCTTCCTATCACTTTAATGGTATTAGTACATGTAGTGCTTGACGACCCATGCAGTGGGAAGCACGGTCTGTGAGAACTGGGAGCTCTGAAGTGTAGTGGTTGTAGTGTGCGGAGCTCTCATTCCAGCCCGGGTAGCTCAGTTGGTAGAGCACTCGCCCTGTAAACAAGGGGTCCCAGGTTACTTTATCTTAACGATGATGCAACAACAGTTTTATTCTGTTACCTAGTATTGGGTTTTACTGTATTGACTCAGTGTCAAACATTCTGAATTCTGATGAGACAGACACTAATTCTGCGTCTCGTTTTGGTTAGCTCCCTTTGTCAGCCATGCCGTTCCCATTCCCCCATACTGACACCTTTTCACGCCTGAGGAAAATCACATTTTGAGTCTACTGTGATAAATTGAGCATTTGCTCCTTAGGAGCAAATGTTCTATTTATCACAATGGTTCAAAACTGCACAAGTCTTAACTAATTTTTTTCCTTTTCTCTAGTCAATGCTCCTTCTCGGTAGATTTATTCAAAGAGGTTGGATATAAAATAGGCTATGAGGGCATGGCTTAACATGATAAAGGTTGAGGACGATTCATATCATAAGTATGACAGATTACTATGGAGAAAAAGGGGCGTGACAGCAAGAAACTGAAACCATTGACATTTGAATACTTTGTGTATAAATTTCAATATCTGATAATTCCTTTTTCTCCAAATAAGCACATCTTAAATGTTTATATTATTGTCCATCTTCAGATTTCTTGTGCGCAGTGGATTCGCAGCGATAAAACATTTCCGGGCATGTCGAAAGGAGTGGGTGGAGAAACACAGCTGTTTCCAACGGCGTCGATATCAAGACCTGCACGTTACCAACCTTATCGACAAAGTGAAATCAAGGATATTAGAAGTGGAGAATATTTTGACCGGACTGAAACCCGTTTAACACCGAACCGAGCAATTTTCGTTCGCAAAATAACGACACATTCGTGAACGTTCCCAAACCACTGGCACTTGATTGAAAAATAATGTAGTGTATTTATAACACCTGGTACATTAATATGGTGCATTAATTAATATACTACAGTAAAACCTCACTATAACGGCCACTCAATCGTGTTAATCGGTTGGTATTTAAGGCAGGTAGCTGCTTAAAGCAAGGTGAAAGTAAAACAGAACGCTCCTATACTTAAACGGACAAGGATAACTCGTCGTTAACCCTGGATGATTTTTGTTTGAAAATACGCCATGTGGCGATCCTCGTATGGTTGGACTGTGACAATCATGTACGGTTGGACTGTGATAATCCTGTACGGTTGTACTGTGGCGATCCTCGTATGGTTGGACTGTGGTAATCCTGTATGGTTTGACTGTGACAATATTGTATGGCTGGACTACCGGTATAACAATCATGTATAGTTGGACTGTGTCAATCCTGTATAGTTGAAAAATTTTGAAACCTAGATCGCAAATCCTGCATTCTGAGGTATTCTGGATGACAAATGGCAGAACAAAATTAGATTATTTTTCTCCATGATCTGACTTCTTTTTTTTTTTTTAAAGAATTACCATCTTGGTCACTAGGCCGTCATCTCGTAATTATCATATGTCGACATTAAATTACAACTTTAAAACATATAAAACATACAACCAACAATCAAAATCAACCTTGATGTTGAACGAGCCATTAATACTGTAATATAAGCTCAAGCTGATTTAGAGAGCAAATATATATGTTAGTATCCAAATATAAAACAGCTAATGTTGATTCTTATAATATTCTGTTGCTATATTGTGAAATATTAAAGGAAACTGCTGTATTAGCTGACACTTACATACAAAACACAGAAAAACTCCTGTTTACTGTTTTGAACAGATGTTCAGTAAAACGGAGATACTAGATCCAAAGTGGATAAATGCTTAACTGTCTCCATTTTACTTGTCTCTATTTTATTCAGAAAAAAATCCATTTTTCTACATTTGCGTAATGCAAATGTGTTAATGGCTCGTTCAACATCAATGTCAATAAGCTTATGCATATACAGTATGGCCAAGCCAGACGACCTATCCATTCCAATTGTGGTATGTAGATAGTTTTTATGCGCCCGTTTGACAAAACGGGACGTACTATGGAATGGCGCTGTCTGTATGTCCGTCTTGGCGGATCCTTCTCAAATTACACCACAATGTTTACCTGGACATGCTACAGTAGCATGGATGTGCCCCGGTATGTATATCAAAGGCCAAGATAGCACAATTGGACTTAGAATTTGGGTTCAGCAAATATGTTACATTTAACCTCAGTTTATGTTTAACAAAGCCTCGACGGACGAATATTGTGCCCACTGGCACTCTTGTTAATCCTCTTCATAGCACTAAAGGACCGCTTGGTTATATTTTCTGAGTTGTTAACTTACGTCTGCTATTTCACAAAGTCTGCACTGGTATGATATTGAAAGTGCTCTGTACCTAACACCCCCTTGCATTTTATTGAATTTTTAGCGTTTTTATTTTTCTTACATTTTTTATCAATGTGTAGGCATGTGCCTAAAGTGCCTATAGGAAGCTACGCCACTGGTTAAGAGGTGATTTACTGTATCTAGAATCACAAAATATATTATAACAGTCAATCGGTGGTGACATTTGGTATTTATTACGTTAATGATAATCCTATTGCAATTTACTTTATTTCCTTTTATGAATCTGTAGGGCTTCGTTTATTTCATATAACACAAGCAAGGTTTTACGCAAGCGTAAAATGGCTGCGTAACATGTCTTTAAGCAGGATAGAAGAAAAAGAGGGAGCAATAGTGTTTAGTACTGTTAATTAACAAATACATTGGGAAAACATGACTAATGTATACATTAATAGCAGAAACGGGGGAATGTTTTAATGAGCTATGATGCATAATACCTGTGTATGCCACCAATAATACACGTTACGTCACAGATCAACGTTATTCAATTGCTGAAACACACTGACGTAGTTCTAAACCATTATCACATTATTAAGTGGTGTTCACAAGGCATACAAACTCCCATATCCATCGGAGGATACTTTCAGTATACATGAAATTATTCGAATAGGTCGACTCAATGCCCATTAACTTTTTCGCTTTTATTGTCCCCAAATTAAGGACAGGTTAGTATAAGATATACATTCAAATGGAAGCAAATTCATGCACAATGGTGAAATATACAAAACGGTCAACAAAACCACGAGTAAAAGGTCTCAGCTAAATAACTTTACCAAAGTCAAAATGCAAACAAAGGACTTATATTTTTATGTACAAAATGATTTTAAACCAAAAGCACGTAAACCACAAGGGAATATAACACTTAATCGACTTTTTAGACCATCTAGACCCACGAAATGGCCCCTGTGACGTAAACTAAGGGTGCTAAGAAAAATGAGACAAAAATATTAAGCTTCCATCGAGGATCAAACCCACGACCTCACATTTTCTAAGCCATCGTTATATCCCCTTGACCACGATTACCACTATGATTGAGAATGTGATTTTAATTAGTTATACCTCACTAGCATTTTCAATGAAACTGGGTCATGGCAGAAAAGAAATAAATAACCCCGACAAAAATATGTACCCCCGTTGAGAAAAATATATGAATCAAAATAGATGAATATATATAAATTAAAACTTGTCTAACAGTAAACTATAGTTATTAAAACAATTGGCTTTTATAGAAACACAGGAACGCAGAAACGCGTGTCAAAATTCAAAGCCGTGTGAGACTGGGCTGCTTTCGCAGCCCAAATAAGGCGGGGTCATTCTCACCAAAAGTGATGAATACGATGTAAATCATTAATGACCGCACGTGCGTGCAAATATGCGTACATGTACATGTATTTTGAACAAGTAAAACAAATACCGGTATGCACATATGCACATGTATTGTGCACAAGTAAAACACATACGCGTACATGCACATGTACTTTGCACAAGTAAAATAATTATGCGTACATGCGCATGCATTTTGCACAAGTAAAACTACTTTAGAGTTGTGAGTTCATTCCCCGCACACCCACCCACATTAATGAGGACATTAAACTGATTTCCCATACGTTGTGGGAGCTGATCTGGGTTAAATTGTTTGCATAGGCCATAAATGTCAGATGGCCGAAAACTTTGTAGACCTAAAAGGGATATAAATGGTTTATAAAGGTAGACAAAACGTCTAAGAGTTTCTTCCCTTAGATAAGCAACACATTGCACGCTAGCGGTGAAGTTTGTGTCCAGTTGAGATGACGAGTAGGTAGATAGTGTTTAAACCCTTTCCTTCATATAAACGCATTTTTGCGCATTTGCAAACAGAGTAGACCCATATCAGACGGCTCCAATCAGAGTTTGTTCTATTTGCTCATGGAATTTTAACAAATCTGTGTTTTTATTTTCTAAAATGGCTACAGTTCCATATCTCATTATAACTATTTAGCCATGAATAATTCAATAAGTATTGAAACCTGGACTAAATAAAGAACAGGGAAAGGGTTAACACTTTGGTTGTATCGTTTATGGAGAAACGGAAGAAACCAAAGAACTTTATATATTTATAGCAAGTGATGTTTGCCAGAGGTCAATTATGTATTGTGCAAAACTCAACACCGATTACCCCCATAGAATGACTTTTGGCACCTTTGCAAAAGCAGACGACCTATAGGAGCTGCCTGACCAGGATCTGCTGTTTGCTTATGGAGTGATATGGATCCGATTCTGAAGGTTCTGTATCAGCTAAAAGGGCTGTATCATGCATAAACATTCAGTCCATGCATATTCATACAGTACTAAATTTTTAAATTGACATTCTTGGCAGAAAGGGTTATTCCATTCATGGCAGATTGGCAATGTGTTTTAATTTGCCATTTTAGTCACTTAAAAATGTATGTGGGAGCATTTCATGTGTATTAGTGATAGATATCTGATTACTATTATCATATATAAAATAATTCAAAGCAATATAGCATCACTTTATTTATATTTAACCCTATGAATAATCATGTAAGAAATAATGACATCATGAGGATGTATTAGATTAATTTCCATACTGGCACATGAACATAGAAATTTGACTTGGCATAAATTGTAGAGTTCCACAGGCAACAGAGCAGGCCAATATCAGGCAGCTCCTATAGGAGGAATGACCGAATCTGATCTGGGTCTGCTCTGTTTGCAAAGGTGTTAAAGGCAGATTTATGGGGTAGAGGTACCTGGGTTAATTCCCTGTTCTATGTTTATTTCAAATTGCAATACCTACTGCATAATCATGAACAAAATAGTTATATGGAAGGTAGAACATGGAAGCCATTTTAGAAAGTAAAGAAACTGGTTAAAGAAATGTGGAAAATTGATTGTTATACAATGGTTAACATCCTTTTCTTGACCAATTTGATTCCCTGGGCTACAGAAATAATCACAGAGGCTGTTGTTTCCTGCAAACCATTTTATTAAATAATGTATTATATATAAAACATGATCTACAAACCTACAAATAGAATCCCAGAGACTATGGTAAAATATACAGAATTTACATTAGGCTTCATAAACATATACATGTACAAAACTAGATCTAATCTGAAAAATAGTCCAATACCACAGATGTAACTCATGACCCTAGAGTTTCAATTTAACCCTTTACTCCATGAATATTCAAGTAAAATTATGACATCATCAGTATTAATTTAATTCATTGTTATAATAGCACATGAACATAGGAAATTGTAGAATCAGATCTATATCATTCCATAAGCAAACAGAGCAGACCCTGATCAGACGGCTCCTATATGAGCCGTCTGATCTGAGTCTACTCTGTTTGCAAAGGTGTAAAAAGGTGTGTTAACGGAGCAAAGGGTTAAAACTTATTCCACAGACAAGCTTGTCATAACTGTTCCATTTCTCCTTAAAAATAGTGTCACATCATCAAACAGTCTGGATCCAGATGAGACGCTTAGATACTAGGCTTCTCATTTGGCTCCAACCAGTTCGCATAGACAATAATACATTTGGCATTAGTGTGCAAAGAGTTATAAAAAATGGCTAATAAATGTTAATTTAGCCAGAGATAGCATTTTAAGTAATTATAAGACTTCAAAAGAACAGCTTCCGTTGAAATATTTCTTCAGTTTTATCGTGAAACAGGGTCCAGTGGCTGTCGGTGCACGTCTATCTTTATATAAAGTAGATGTCCATGAAAAGGATAAAGCTCTGTTACTATGACAATGTGTAGACATTAATTAGAGTGTTGCCCTAATGAAGGTAAATACACATGGGAATAATGAAGGCAATACAGATATTAAACTTAAAGTTATATAGTAAAACCTCTCTATAACGACCACTAAATTGTATTAATTAGTTGGTATTTTGGGCAGGTGGGTGCTTAAAGCAAGGTGAAAGCAAAACAGAATGCTCCTACAGGAGCGTTCTGTTTTACTTTTACCTTGCTTTAAGCACCCACCTGCCTTTAACACAAAATACTTGACGTAATTTAGTGGTCGTTATAGAGAGGTTTTACTGTATACCCCTCTGAATGCAGGGAATGAGTGTACTGACAGTGTAGACCAAGATCAGAGGGCTCCTAGAGGAGCCCTTTCATCAGAGTCTGCACTGTAAGTCTTTCAAAATCTTACAGTAATCTTGACCCTTTATTCCTCAGATATACCTTACAATGCCTTAGCAAACAGAGTAGACCCAGATCAGACAGCTACTGCAGGAGCCATCTGATCCGGTCTGTTCTGTTTGCTTATACATGTATAGATCTTACATTCATGGAGTAAAAGCTGAAGAATTCTATACTGAATAAACTCTATCATTATACACTGATGGGTCATTCCACTTTGAATATCCAGCGTTCAAAGGGTCACATGTATTCCATGGAACACCTGATGGCTATCATATATTCTTGACTATTAAAATTCAAAGCAATGGTTGAAGAATCCATATACATTGATTTTTGCTTTGAATTATAATTTTTCATTGGCAAAAGACGGACTCTATGAGTCTTTTGTCTACAAACAGTTAAACCCCTCTAACCTGGAATTTTAATAAAAAAAGAATTTAGGTCTTTTTTTATTGCTTAATGTATGTTGAAAGTCATGTCAAAAGCTCCTTTGGGAGCTTTTGGCATGACTTTCATCCTACATTAAGCTACCACCTATCTTTAAGACAGGTATTGATACTAATTTGTTTTAAATATCTGGTTTAAAGGGGTTTCACTGTACATACAAAACACAACGCATATGCATTAAGGTGTCATATTTGCATTAAGGTGTTAAGATGGATATTGTATGTGGTATAGTCAAAGGTATTCTTGCTCACAACACTGCTTGTTTTCTATTACAAATTCCTTAATTCATTGTTCAAACAAAGCCAATATGAGTATATACACAAGCTGTAAAGACAACAATAAATAGTACTACAAACTCTGGCACTAACGAAACAACCTTGGACAGAGACATTAGGATACAACACAAGCCATCTAACCTATTCCCTCATACTGATGCTTTTTGGCGCCTCTGGAAAAGTCACTTTTTGAAACCAATGTGATAAATAGAGCATTTGCTCCACAGGAGCAAATGCCCTATTTATCACAATGGTTTCTAAACTACACAATTCTAAAATTTTCCTTTTGTTCTAGTTAATGCTCCTCAGTAGTTGGATCTAAAAATAGCCTATGAGGTAATGGGTTAACATGGAGGATACCAAGCAAGTGTTTGCTTGTATTTCATCTACATTTTTTAACCTTTTCCCTGATGAATATTCATGTGAGAAATAATGATGTGATGAATATTTATAAGCTGAATTTTCATATCCGTGTATGAACAGATTTTTTTTTACTTTCACATTGAATCAGATTTACATATATATTATTTCAAAAGCAAACAGAGCAGACCCTGATCAGATGGCACCTACAGGAGCCGTCTGATCTAGGTCTTCTCTGCTGCAAAAGCGTGAAAAGGCATTTCTATGAAGGAAGGGGTTCACTATTTATCTCATGGAAACAACTTGCCAAACAGAGTAGACCCAGATCAGACAGTTTCTGCAGAAGTTGTCTGATCAGGGTCGGCTATGCTTGCTTATGGCCTAACATTGATATGATTCTTTAGTATTTGTCATGGTCAAAATGACTCTTGTTAACATGCCATTATAAAAATTCAGGTATATATTCATAAATTTACTACTTTTAACATGAATATTCATTAGCTACGGTTAATTGAAAGTTACATTTTCCATCGCTTCAAAGGTACAATTAAAGTGAGCTCACATAAGAATCTGAATGTGTTATCAATAATTTACTGGATGAGCTATGACTGCTCCAACTGTGTTTCTGAAAAGAAATGAAACACAACTTCTACAAAATACAGCTTGAATCACCTATCATCTTCTTGAAAATAAAGGAAAGAAACACTTGATATTCGATAGTATCGGAGTGAAAAACTGTTTGTAACATAGACTTACTTAGTGTACTAAACGTTAACCCTTTACTCCATGGATATTCATGTAATAAACAATGTCATCATGAATATTCATTAGATTAACTGTTATACTTATAATGGTACATGGACACTGGAATTTTTTGGCCATGGCAGAAACTGAAGAATGATATCTATATTAAATCATAGGCAAACAGAGCAGACTTTGATCAGATGGCTCCGTCAGGAGCCATCTGATCTGGGTCTACTCTGTTTGCAAAGGCGTAGAAAGGCGTTTATATGGAGTAAAGGGTTAGACTCTACTATTGAATACATAACAATGACAATTACCTAGAGTATTACAGTGTACAAGAGTATTTACTGCAGTAGAGTGTTGCTAATGCAACCACATCATTTAGTAACACAGGAGTCTGTAATAGCAGCTGGTTGCTTGACCCTTTCCTTGTTCAGTATTTAGGCCAGATTTCAATACCTACTGAATATTCATTAACAAAGAGTTAAGAAATATGGAAGGTGGAACATTGTAGACATATTAGAATGCATAGAAACAGATCTTTTAAATTCTATTAGAAAACAGAGCAGACCCTGATCAGACGGCTCCTCAAGGAGCTGTCTGATCTGGGTCTTCTCTGTTTGCAAATGCGTGAAAACACATTTATATGAGGGAAAGGCTTAACCCTTTCCCTCACATAAACACCTTTTCATGCATTTGCAAACTGAGTAGACCCAGGCCAGATGGCTCATGAATTTTTATATGTATAATTTTTAAAGGAATTTTTTGCTTTGACAAAAACTGTAAAATCAGATGTCATAAGCAACAAGAGTACCGCATACGGTACATAATACGCCCACTTGCAAACTTTCTCCAATTCAACATGCCTTATAAGTGTTGACATTTTCTAATCTGTGCTTCAGATCTTGATTTCCATATTAAGGTGGTACTATTTTTTTTAAAAATGAAGTGAATATCTTATTAAATAAAAAAGTTACAGCTAATCCTCATTTTTGCAGATTTTTGTAAAGTGCAACGGCCATAACTCTGTAAAGACAAACTGAATGAACCTCAAAATAAACTCAGCTTCAAATTTTGTTGCTTAAAACATTTGTGTTAAGTTGTTAAGTTTCATTTATATCAACCGACAAACTAAAAATTTACCGACTAACAAAGCAACAAACACACAAAGTTCAAGGACCATAACTTTAGAATAAAATGACATATCAAAAAACCCACAATATATGTGAAAATTCACATTAAGGTTTAACCATATAAAAAAATTGAAGCAAATATCATTTTAAATGAAAAAGTTATGGCCATCCTCATATTTGCATAGATTTGCATTATTTTTTTTAAGTGCAAAGGCCATAACTCCGAAACATTTAATCAAATGATCCTCAGACTCCACTTAGCTTTAGGTCTAGATGCATTAAACATGTGTATGAAGTTTCAAAAATATCTGTCAAATAGTTTTCCCAGAAAACAGCGGACAAACTATTTGCATATTTTTCAAGGACAAGGGCCATAACTCTGAAATGAAAAATCAAATGAACCTCAGAATCAATTCAGCTTCAGATCTTGATGCATTAAACATTTGTGTGAAGTTTCATTAATATCCGTCATATAGTTTTCCCAGAAAACAGTGGACAAACTATTTGCATGTATTTGCATTATTTTTCAAGTAAAAGGGCCATAACTCCAAAACGACAAATCAAATGAGCCCCAGATTCGACTTATCTTCAGACCTTGATGCATTTAACATTTGTGTGAAGTTTCATTAATATCTCTCAAATAGTTTTCCCAGAAAACAGCGGACTAACTATTTGCATGTTTTTAAGGACAAGGGCCACAACTCCGAAATGACAAATCAAATGAACCTCAGAATCAATTCAGCTTCAGATCTTGATGCATTAAACATTTGTGTGAAGTTTCATTAATATCCGTCAAATAATTTTCCCAGAAAACAGCGGACAAACTATTTGCATGTATTTTCCTTTTTTTTTTTAAGTAAAAGGGCCATAACTCCGAAACGACAAATAAAATGAACCTCAGAATCGACTCAGCTTCAGATCTTGATGCATTAAACATTTGTGTGACGTTTCATTAACATCTCTCAAATAGTTTTCCCAGAAAACAGCGGACAAACTATTTGCATATTTTTTAAGGACAAGGGCCATAACTCTGAAATGAAGAATCAAATGAACCTCAGAATCAACTCAGCTTCAGATCTTCATGCATTTAACATTTGTGTGAAGTTTCATTAATATCTGTCTAATAGTTTTCCCAGAAAACAGCGGACAAACAAAATGTTGACGGACGAACGAACGAACAAACGAACGAACGAACGAACGAACGGACGGACGGACGGACAGGGCCACGACAATATACGACCACCTTTATTAGGTGGGCGTATAAAAAGACCAGACCCAGATTGGACAGCTCCTTTGAAGCAGCTTGATCTAGGTCGACATTCTTTGTGTAAAAACGTTTATATGAAGGAAAGGTGTAGTACTTCTGATGGGCATAAGATCATATAAAATGGGTTTTTTCACAACCTTAAATGGCAAACTCGATGTAAAATAACCACAGTTTCATTAATATACAATCATTTGTAGACAGTGGGCACATATATTAATAGAACATGTAAGTACTATATGATTGTATGTTTGTATTTTATTCACCTGCGCCTATACTGCTTTAATCTAAAAACGTGCAAATAGATGAAGTATTGTCCGACAACAAAATAAAACAAAATAAAATATGATACAAAGACATAAATATTAAAATTTTCAACAAAAAATGTTTTACAAAAAGAACAGAAGGCACAATACAAACTATTTGACCAGCATTATCTTAGTTTGGCATAAACTGTACATGAAAAATGTTTTAGTTAACTTTGAGAAAGAACAAACAAAGCATTAAATAAACCGTTCACAACAACATGCATGTACACAAAGAATAGACTAAAAATATATTGCATTAAATGGTAAAAATTGTTTAAAAACACACCCAAATATGTAAATTGAAACAAGGGTTTTTACCGATATGTGTACATGATTCACAAATTGATGTGCTACTGGTTTAACCAGACACCCTTGAACGCCTTTGCAAACAGTGTAGACCCAGATCATATGGCTCCTGTAGGAGATGTCTGATCAGTGACTGCTCTGTTTGTTTATAAAATTAAAACGGAACTTATTCGACAGTTTCTGCCGTAGTTTCTTAATCCTTTTATATTGATGTTTGGCATCTCTGCAAAAGTCACTTTTTGAAACCACTGTAATAAATAGAGCATTTGCTCCATAGGAGCAAATGCTCTAATTATCACAATGGTTTCAAAAATACATAATTCTATAATTTTCCATTTTTCCTAGTAAATGCTCCTCTTCCGTAGATTTATTAAAAAAGGTACGGTCTAAAAGTAGCTTACGATGTAATGGGTAAAAATTTTGATCAAATTGGTAACAAGAAAAAACTGCACAAGAGCAGAGTTAGAGAAGATATCATTTTACCAATAATAGTTGATACCTGCAAAATATGAACCCTTTCCTCCATAATGTTTTTAAAACGCCTTCCTAAGCCTCTGTAAGGTCACTTTTTGAAGCCATTGTGATAAATAGAGCATTTGCTCCATAGGAGCAAATGCTCTATTTGTCACAACAGTTTCAAAACGACACAATTCTAAAACAACTTTTCTCTAGTAAATGCTCCTTTTTGGTAAATATATTCAAAGAGGTTGGATCTAAAAATAGCCTATGAGAAAATGAATTAAAGGTAAATGGCTGAACTATCATGATAAATACATTTAACATTTAGAGTTCTTGTCATTTGAACGATTTGGTTCAGTGGTTTACATTTATTTTGTCTAAGCTGCCGACAGCGTACTTTTCAATGAAATAAATTACAACATCAAATTTATGCCTGTTGCTTGTAACACTTTATGCAACTCAATCCTTGTTGAATATTCAAGTACTTGATATCTTATAATGGCATTGTACACAGAATTTTTGGTATGACTACAAATCTATAATAATTTCATTAACAGAGCAGATCCTGATCAGATGGCTCCAATAGGAGCCATCTGATCTGGCTCTACTCTGTTTGCAATAGCTTGAAAAAGTGTTTATATCAAGGAAAAGGTAAAGCACTAGCTTGCTTTCATCAATTTGTGATTATCTTTACAATAGTTTAAATCCAGATGATATGCAATTAACTTTGAGTCTCATCCAAATATACAAAGTAAAGATACTGTTTGAAAATTGGTGGAAAATGTTGTTCAAAGTTGGAAAAGACAAAAATATTATTTCTACAGCAATCGCTGAGTATTTCAAATTAAGAGTAAAATGAACAGTTTAAAGGTAGAGATAAAACCTGAGCCTGCAGCAAAACAGGCAGTCTTACCTCACAAGTATTTTATCAACACATGACTGGCCATATCTTAATGAGATAAAGGCACACACCACAAAAACAGCTTAAGGTATAAATGATATTAAACAATGAGACACGATTTTCAGTTTGTAGCTAGCATAACAAGATGATGAATTATCTGACGGAAATATTATTCAAATGACTTGAAATTGAAATAAAAGTTGTCTTTATGAATTTTAGAGTCAACAGTTATAAGATAAGGCACAGATTTGAACACAGTTTAATTTTGAAGTGTTGACCGTTTACCTGATGAACTATTTACTCATTTCCTCATATTAATCACTTTTGACGATTCTGGAAAAGTCACTTTGTGAAACCATTGTGATAAATAGAGCATTTGCTCCTATAGGAGCAAATGCTCTATTTATCACAATGGTTTCAAACTACAAATTTTCTAAAATTTTCCTTTTCTCTAGTTAATGCTCCTTTTCGGTAGATTTATTCAAAGAGGTTGTATCTAAAATTAGCCTATGAGGTAATAGGTTAAGTCATGAATACTTATTAGCTGGATTTTATAATGATATATGACCACAGACTTTTTTGGCCCATGGTAAAATCCTGTAGAATTGGATATACATAATTCCACAAGCAGTTCATAGCACACCCTGATTCAACAACTCCTACTGAAGCTGTCTGATATGGGTCTATTCTGTTTGCAAATGCGTGAAAAGTTGTTTCTATCAGATAAAGAGTTAACCATTTTCCTCATATCAATGCTTTTCCATGCCTTCCATCAGGGTCTGCAAACACAGTAGACACAGATCAGGGTCTGCAAACACAGTAGACACAGATCAGTGTCTGAAAACACAGTAGACACAGATCAGTGTCTGCAAACACAGTAGACACAGATCAGGGTCTGCTAAGTTTACTTATGGAATTATAATACATCTGATTCTAGTTTCTACCAATACAAAACTATCCTATATACAGAGTAAACATTCATTTTGTAGAATAAAAACTTGATAATTATGCAAAAAATGAGTTAATATAAGACTATGCAATTAACTATAAAATTATTGCTGATGTGGTGAACAGCAGGCCAAACCATTAACCTTTGCAACACAGAAACACATTTGTGATCACCTTAGAAGACAGTTTGAGTCTATAATTATGAGATGCCTCTAGTATGATATAAATACAGGTCTTGGATATAGGTGGTTGCCTAATGTAGGGTGAAAGTCATGCAGAAAGCTACGAGAGGAGCTTTCTGCATGACTTTCACCCTGCATTAAGCAGCCACCTGCATAAAAGTATCTAAATTCTTCTCAACCAGAATTCTTGTTTAGACGGGTTTTACTGTAATAGTTTAAAACATCATAGCAGACAAAGTCTTATCTACAGATTTACTGAAGATCAAAACTTTCTGAAAAGAATCTGAAATAGAATAAAATTCACACCCAGATCAAACCACTTCTGTAGAGCGTAGAAGCTCTTTTACACCCTTACAATGTTTCCAAGAGCTAGATAAAGGTTTAGCTCACTGATGTATAAAGATGACTGTACATTATGGCAACTAGATCTGTTAAAACAACAGCCGAAGGTGTACATTAACAACAATTACAATCCCTACAGCTTGAATAAATAAAATCTTAGGCCACAATAATTAAAACAAGGGCATGTTGTATTGCTATGCAAGACATGAGTCCCCCACCGGACTGAAAAAAAAACACCTCCACTCTCCCCACCCCACCCACCCATGGTGTGGTTGACCATGGTATATACATGACCACCTGAATGGTATTAGTACCTACTTTCATACATTGGATCAGTAAATAAAAAGTTATTGTCCCGACGAGAAAATATGAAAAAGGGGAGTAACTCCAAAAATATTGATGCTAGAGTTATTGCCCTTGTGCATGACACTACACCTCATCATGCTTGTTCCATATGAGAAGTTTCAAATCAATTGAACCAGTACATAAAGAGTTATTAACTGGACAAGAAAATATGAAAGGGGGAATAACTCCAAAAATATAGATGCTAGAGTTATGGCCCTTGTGCATGACATTACCCCTCATCATGCTTGTTCCATATGTGAAGTTTCAAATCAATTGAACCAGTAGATAAAGAGTTATTGTCCGGACAAAAAATATGAAAAAGGGGAATAACTCCAAAAATATTGATGCTAGAGTTATGGCCCTTGTGCATGACACTACCCTGATCATGCTTCTTCAATGTGTGAAGTTATAATGAATTTGGTCTAATTTTGTAGGAGATATTGCCCGGACACAAAGCGTGACAGACGGACTGTCAAGAAAATATGAAAAAGGGGAAGAACTCCAAAAATATCGATGCTAGAGTTATAACCCTTGTGTATGACACTACCTCTCATCATGATTGTTCCATATGTGAAGTTTCACATCAATTGAACCAGTAGATAAAGAGTTATTATCCGGACAAAAAAATATGTAAAAGGGGAATAACTCCAAAAATATTGATGCTAGAGTTATGGCCCTTGTGCATGACACTAGCCCTCATCATGCTTCTTCAATGTTTGAAGTTATAATGAATTTGGCATAACTTTGTAGGAGATATGGCCCGGACACGAAGCGTGACAGACGGACTGACAAGAAAATATGAAAAAGGGGAATAACTCCAAAAATATTGATGCTAGAGTTATGGCCCTTGTGTATGACACTGCCCCTCATCATGATTGTTCCATATGTGAAGTTTCAAATCAATTGAACCAGTAAATAAAGAGTTATTGTCCGGACAAAAAAATATGTAAAAGGGGCATAACTCCAAAAATATTGATGCTAGAATTATGGCCCTTGTGCATGACACTAGCCCTCATCATGCTTCTTCAATGTGTGAAGCTATAATGAATTTGGCTTAACTTTGTAGGAGATATGGCCCGGACAAGAAGCGTGACAGACGGACGGACGGACGGACGGACGGACAGACGGACAGACGGACGGACGGACGGACGGACGGAATCGAGCAAACCTATAGTCCCCCAACCGGTAACCGGTGGGGGACTAACAAAGACATCCTGTTCGTCCTCCGTAAAATGACACACATACTATTTACATGCAATGTACATACAGAATACAAAAAGATTATCTTGTAAACTCTCTATGATTTACTAAAGGTGAAATGTCATAATTTATTTCAGCAATTTGGGTGCAGATGAGAAAATCGTTGTCAAATCAGAATCTACACTTTCTGCAGCTTAATGCTCATTTTGTGTAAATCAGAAGAAAGAGGAAGGAAACTCCGGTTTGAAATACAAATTTTGCAGATTAAATAATTAACCCTACACTCCATGAATATTCATAAAGAAATAATGACATCATGAATATTAATTAGATCAACTTTTATAATGGCTAATGGACACCGGTGTTTTTTGTCCTTGTATAAAGTGAAAAATCATAATATATATTATTTCATAGGCAAAAGGAGCAGACCCAGATCAGAAGGCTCCCTGTAGGAGAGATGGCTCCCTGTAGACGCCGTCTAATCTGAGTCTACTCTGTTTGCATTAAATGAGGGAAAGGGTTTAAAGAAATGAAAAGAAAAAAATTGAAACAGATTTAGATGTTGAAAGGGTGGACTATACCCTTAGCTTATTGCATGTGTATTACACACACACCATCTAATCAACAGTTTTCTAGTCAGTACCCTGATTTGACACCAATTGAAGTAAGACATTTTCGAATCACTTAAATATATCTCAATATACTTCAATCATTGTACATATTGCACAATTATCACAACTATTTCATGAAAATACAGGCCAGTTATAATTTGTTACAGTGAACAACATTTAACCCTTTGCTCCATAAATAGAAATACTCAAATTCATGACTTCATGAATAGTCATTATCATATTTTTTATAATATACAACAACCACAGGAATTTTTTTTTATCTGTAGCAATTGTAAATTCAGGTATATTTCATTTCTTAAGCAAACGGGACAGACTCTGATCAGATGGTTCCTACAGAAGCTGTCTGATCTAGGTCTACCCTATTTTCATTGGTGCCAAAAGTCTTCTATATGGGGGAAAGGGTTAAATGCCAATTTACAAAAATATTAATTTGACTGTACATTTCAAAGCTGTCTGCCAGGTATCAGATGAATGAAAATGATATAAGCACCAAAATAGTGTGTCAATGACAGTGAATGGTTTATCCCTTTACTCCATAATTAGATCTATGAATTGTTAATTTGTTATAATATCACTGGACACAGGATATTTTGGCCATGGTAGGAGCTGTAGAAACATGTCTAGGAGACATCTGATCTAGGTCTACTCTGTTTGCTACTTGTAGTAGAAAGGCGTATTTAAGGAGTAAAGGGTTATCCTGAATGGTTTCCTTATGAACTGATAACTATTTCCAAGACCTGATAAGAGTCAAAGCAAAATCAATAAAAACTTGGCACTACACATTAAGGAAAATCCTTACAATGGCACTTAAGATACAGCATTTTCTGTTTTTTTTTAAATTATTTTTTTTATCCCTTTCTCTGTTCTATGTTGATTTCAAATTTCAATACCTACTGAATGTTCATGGAACAAAATGGTGAATGTCATAATGAAATATGGAAGGTGGACAATTGTAGCCATTTTAGAAAGTAAAGAAATAGATCTGTCAAATTCCATTAGCAAATACAGCAGACCCTGATCAGACGGCTACTATAGGAGCAATCTGATCTGGGTCTTCTTGGTTTGCAAATGCATGAAAATGTGTTCATATGAAGGAAAGCGTTAACAATAGATGACGCTTGTATGCATTGATGTCTTGAAATATATACAAGATCTGATCAGCTCCAGTAGTACACTGCTACACACCTTTCATGGTAAAAATTAACCTTTAATCTCATGAACGTTCATGTACGAAATTACATCATGCATGTTAATCAATTAACCCTTTCCCTGTTCTGTATTTAGGCCAAATTTCAATACCTACTGAATATTCATTAACAAAATAGTTATATAGAAATCTGGAAGGTGGAGCATTGTAGACATTTTAGAACGTAAAGAAACATATCTATCAAATTACATTAGCAAACAGAGCAGACCCTGATCAGACGGCTCCTCTAGGAGCCGTCTGATCTGGGTCTACTCTGTTTGCAAATGCGTGAAAACACGTTTATATGAGGGAAAGGGTTAAGTATGACATTACGAGAAAAAAGATTTTTGTTTTTACCATTGCATATCTTTATTTATTGATGACTTTTGGCATGTTTGCAAACAGAGCAGACCCATATCAGATGACTCCTACAGGAAGTGTTTGATCAGGATCTGTTCTGTATGCTTATGGAATAATTTTTACCAGATTCTGAACTTTCTCTTGCAGTCAAAACTTTCCTTGTCAGTGTGTAATTAAATTAACAAGAGGGCCATTGGCCCTATATCGCTCACCTGAGTTACAGTAATACATGTATATTGACATGTTAATTTTTCAGTGGACAACATTTCTAGCAGATGAAATAAGCTTAGTGCACTGCTTTCACCCTTTCACTGCTGAATAAACTTGAACTGAATTCAGAACTAATACCAAGTGACTGGTTGACCAAGACCTAAACTGTTTACAACTTGTGCCATTTTTGCCTTAGCTCAAAATGCCTAAAACTGGTCTTTGAGAAATTCAAATGACTTCAATAAAGCTATGCAATTATACCTTGACCCAGGTATATAGGCAAATAGAGTGCTAGGCAGTACATAATGCCAGTTTTTGTGTGAAATGACCAATAAGAATATCTTTAAAAATCGTTTAACCCTTTCCCTCATATAAAGCTGTTTTTATGCATTAGCAAACAGAGAAGACTCAGATCAGACGACTCCTACGGAAGCTGTCTGATCTGGGTCTTCTCTGTTTCTTTTGACACAATATAGATCGGATTCTACAGTTTTTGTCAAAACAAAAACTTCTCTTCAGAGAAATAATGTGTTTTACACATTAAAAATAAGAGTAGACTAGATCAGACGGCTGCTATAGAAGCTGTCTGATCAGGGTCTGCTCTTTTTACATTTGACAAGATATAGATTTGATTTTACAGTTTTTTTCAAAGCTAAAACTTCTATTTATGGCATTAACAATTTTTTTAAGCATTAGCAAACAAGAGTAGTCCCAGATCAATTTTTGTCAAAGCAAACAGGTTAAGGGTTAATAGGTGTTTAGAAATAAGTCTAGCTCTAGGTGTGAATATCTGATGATAATTCAATTAAACGGGTCATTAGTATTTTTAACAATTGAAATTGAGAAGAGTTACGTCTACTGTTATAATTAAGTTATATTTACTCAGTTATTTCATTAATATCATACAAGATTCAGACATTTTAGGACTTTTTAATGTGTTGTCATCAAATTTTATAAAAAAAAGTTATATTTAAGATGCTTTTTGGGGCAGCAGACTTAATCCACAGTAGTAAGTTTAACACCTATCATTGTTAGGGGGAGGGGGGGGGGGGGGGGGGGGGATTATCATGTTTTTTTTAAGAATTACCATGACTTATATCAGTTGGGCCATTGCATAATCATGTTTTCACAGTTTTCTTAAACATTACCATGACTTACATCAGTTGGGTTTGGACCCAGATCAAAAGTCTAGATGGTGATCAATTTCCTTGATTGCCTGAATTGTTACTTTCCTATATCTCTCACATCTAATTTGAGAGACATTGGAAGACACCATGTAACATCACTCACACTACACACTGGGGTGAATGGGTCAAAATGCCTTTAATGTTTCGTCTGCAACAAAAAGTTATTGTCATCTGCTTCAATTCTTAAAATAAACTTACTTTCATTTTTTTGCAAAAATATGATTAAGATGACAAACAGTTTGGATCCTGATGAGATGCCGCAGTATGCGGCCTCTCATCTGGATCCAAACTGTTTGCATAGGTAATCACAGTTTCACCACTAGCATGCAAAGAGTTAAGAGTCATGCATTGACCTGGAGAGATTCTGGGCAGCTGTAATCTTTGAACTGCTGCTGGTCTGCAGTTTAGGATCTGGAGTTGATATTTAACCCTTAATTTCTCTCATATAAACTTGTTTTCATGCATCTGCAAACAGAGTAGACCCAGATAAGGTGGCTCCTATAGGATCAAGGTCTGTTATTTGCTAATGGAATTTGATAGATGTTTCTATGCCTTCTAAAACAGCTACACTGATTCATCTTCAACATTTTACTATAAATAGTTATAAATAGAATGATACTAGCACTCCAATGCAGTTATCTCCCTTTGTCCCTTATGGCTATGCTGATGGGACAAGGGAAATAACTGTGAGGAAATTACCTTTTAAGTGTTACAGATTCTGATGTTAAGTAGCATAAAACCCCAGGGTGAGACCATTTATGGCCCAGGGGTCATTATTTGAACACACCTGGTAGTGGTATATTAGGTGATGCTTCATACCAAATATCTTAGCTCTAGATTATGTGGTTTCAGACAAAAAGATTTTTAAAGGTTTCCCTATATAAGTCTATGTAAAAACTACAAGCCCCAGGGCAGGGCCATTTTTGGCCCGGGGGTCATCATTTTAACAAACTTGGTAAAGGACCATTAGATGATGCTATATACCAAATATCAAAGCTCTAGAAATTGTGGTTTCAGAGAAGAAGATTTTTAAAGATTTAAAAAAAAACCCTGTAAAAGTAGTGGGGCGGGGCCATTTTTTGCCCGGGGGTCATGATTTTAACAAAACTGATAGAGGACATCCTAAGGTACATTTCTGTGAAATTTGGTTGAAATCCTCCCAGTGGTTTAGGAGAAGAAGTCATTTGAAATAAAAGTGAACGGACAGACGGACGGACGTACTAACAAATGGGTAGTTGTGTGACTTTTTCCTTTGATCTTTTCTTGTGGGACTAGTCCCACAAGAAAAACTATTTTTGGCTCTAACTTTGGAAAAGAATGATCTGGAAGCTAACCCTAACCCTAACCCTATGTCCCACAACTGGCCAGGTTAATGTCACAAGAAATGGCCAGTTAATGTCACAAGAGATGGCCAGGTTAATGATTTTACTTGTGCGACTAGTTAGAAAAAGTCACACAACTACCCTTTGGTGAGTGCGGACAGACGGACAGACGGACAGACGGACGACGGACGACAGGCGGTCACAATAGCTCACCTTGAGCCTTTGGCTCAGGTGAGCTAAAAATCAGAGCAATGAATGTGGGTGCCAATCCTTGTAAATTCAACTGTAATTGTTAATGTTAATGACAATAACACAGACGCTAGTGTTGAGACAATAGCTCATATTTCTTGTTCGAAAATCAGACGAGCTATAAATTCAGTCCATGAATATTCATGCACTTTTTAATTCTTAAATTAGTATTCAAGGGAGAAACGGTTGTGACTATACCTGTTTATCAGACAAGTTTCCTTGTAATGAATGTCACAGATAGACACTCAGCTGATTACATTACATGTTCTTACAAATAAATCATATGAACACATTCATTATGGTACCTCTAGCACACCATATAAGCACTATGTCTAACTCTATTATGCTGTCCAAAGCTTCCTTACACTGATACAGAAATGGACAAAGTACAAAAAAAATATTGTATACCCTAGTTTAACAGACACTTCACCAATATTCAGAAAGTATGGATTGTACATCAACTGACAGTTAATACTGTAAAACCCCTCTAATGCGATCACTTAATGAATAAATATGTCTGTCTTTATAAGCAGGTGGGTGCTTAATGCAGGACGAAAGTTATGCAGAAAGTTCTGCATTAATTTCGTCCTGGATTAAGCTACCACCTGCCTTTGCCACTGTGAATTATGCTGGTCACATTAGAGGGGTTTTACTGTATATAGCAAACATAAAACAGTTAAGCAATAAAATTATGGAATTCACTACAAGTTCTTCATCTGACACTATCATACATTCACAATTTTGTTTTATGTAGTTTTATGTAGTCATATTTGTGAATATGTAATACCAAATTATCTTTCAAATGACCACATGAGCAAGCATCCAAAGTAGAACTTCTCTAACACAGTCAGACCCAGAATTATACATCACTTTGTGGCCATTACATGGAAGTTTTACTGTATTCTTTTCATACATATTTTGCATTAACCCTAATTAACATTAAATTTTATGCATGAATTATTCACTTCATGAATATTCATCAATTTAGTTTTTATACTGTAAAGTTTTAAAACAATTATACAAGAACTGTTTGTTTTTTTGGGTTTTACATCGTTTTAACAGTATTTCAATCATATCACGGCATCCAGCTAAATACAGGTGGAGGGAGACCCTAGAGGTTCATCTGTGCACGGAACAAATTGCATTTGTTCACAGAAGAACATCAAGGTAGAACCACTGAGCTACCGCAAGCCAGCTGAAAGGCTTCCTCACATGAGAATCGAACCCACAGCGGTGAGGGGCTAAGCGATTGTCAGTCAAAGACCATAATCACTCGGCCACGGAGGCCCCTTAACAAACACTGTAGGTAATGATCTACATTATTTCATAAACAAACAGAGAGACCTTGATCAGACAGCTCCTACAGGAGTTGTGTGATCTGGGTCTGCTTTGTTAATAAATTGTGCAAAAATGCGTTACTATGAGAGAAAAAAGTTATGTTTGTTACACTTACTGACAGTAGTCATATAGTAAACTCTTGCTTCAAAAGTATGATCATTCCGATCAGTATGAATCTCGACTTGAACACCGCTCTAGATTAAATCTATCCACATGTACGGCAGACTTACAATCCATACAATCCTTTTCTTAGTAAATAAATCAATCCTCCTCTGAACCATTTGTGACCATACTTCTACTCCTACGTAATCTAAAATACAGTGAAACCTGTCTCAAGTGGCAATTTAAAGCAAGTCATATGTCAGATTTTATGACAGATGATTGCTTGATCGGGATGAAGCTAACGCAGCAAGTTGCTTTTGAATAACTAGCAACCATCTGCATTTAGAATATACAGTAAAACCTCTCTATAACGGCCACTAAATTACATCAAGTATTTTGTGTTAAAGGCAGGTGGATGCTTAAAGCAATCACCTGTCTAAAAAACCAACTAATTAACACAATTTAGAGGGTGTTGTAGAGAGGTTTTACTATATATTTAAAATGTCCCTTAAAAGAGGATCCACACTAGGTTTATAAATAGAATGTTACGTTTTCAGTAAATATTTATCATAGTGCATTCTAAAATAATATAATTTTCTTTTGAAGTGTATGTATAGTGGATAGTGGTGCATTCCCCAATAGAAATGACATACAGTAAAGGCTAGATTATTCAAACACTAAAATCCATAATGTTATTGATCAATAAGACAAGTAGCAGCTTAATGCAGGGTGAAAGTCATGCAGAAAGCTCCTCTGAGACTTTCACCCTGCAATAAGCAGCCACCTGCCTACAAGTGTCTTACTTCTTCTATATTCAAATTTTGAATTATCGAGATTTAAATTGTATATCCTCAAATCTCTTGAAAAATAGTTTCAGATCTGTCTGGTCCACCTGAACTGTAAACCTAACATCTTTTTCTACACTGTGAACAAAGTTTTTGGCTATAATTTAGCATTTCAGAGATAAGATTGTGTAGTGTGGTACTTTGTGTCTCTGATGATGACCATACAGCAGGTTTTGCCTTCTCTACCACTCAGTATGTGCCAATGATGAGTACAGCAAACAAACAAAATCACCAGATGAACTTGTGAGCTTAATTAGATGTATGTGCAGATGTTACTGTTGCCAGCTTCAGATGTAGTAGTCTTCTTTCCTGCCCTCGCAGAAGTACAGTACTGAAGACAGAAGTCCCATGCCTGCACCTCCTACAGCCACCCAGAAACTCCAGCCAAACAGAGGGTCACCAGTACCTCCTTCCCTCAGAACTGATGCCTTGTTGTCCATGTGGGCCTTGGCCCCAAAAACACACACTGACACTGCCAGCAGAATAACTAAAATAAAACAAAGGCATGCATTAAATGACAGACTATTGAAAACCAACAAAACCATTAATAAAATGTAAAAATTCAAGTTTGATGTTACAGACTCCAAAGATGGTTCTTCACAATATTAGCCAAATAATATAGATCTGATACTAGTGTTTTTACTATGGTCAGTAATTCTCTTGTTCATATTTTCCATTATAAAAGTATTCAGCAGAGATACAGATAAAGGTGCGTACATTGTAGTTAAATACTACAAGAGCACCGCAAGCGGGTGCAATGCTTGTCTTTCGTCATTGTCAAGATGAACATGCATACCAAAAAATGAAGGTAGTAAATGAAAAATTGAAGAAGTTATGGTCAATGTTAAGATTTCGGACCCGGACGCCGGAGTTACGACAATAGCTTGTGATTTCTTCAAAACAGACGGGCTAAAAACCTGTCATTTCTCCACCAAACCCTATACTGTGATCGCTCTTTAGAATCGCCTCTTGGTGAGACAATTCTAAAGAGTGGTCACAGTATAGGGTTTGGTGGAGAAATAAAGAAGTTGTTCTTGAATATGATATATTTATTAAATTTACGCGTATAATCTTGAGCTCTGATACAGATAATTAATATTCATACAGTCAATATTTCTTACATGAATATTCATGAGGTAAAACGTTAAATACATGTAACTTATTGGGAGAAATGTTAGAAGAAAAAAGGAACTAAATGCTGCCTGCAGTACTACTTTTTGGTCCACAAAGATTTTTAAAAATCCAAGAAGGCCATCAGTTAGTCACATTTATCTGATCAAAAACAAATATGTTATGCACAACAATTACCAACGTTTGAATTGATAATATTTCTTGATTTCCCTGAAAATGCAGTGAAATTTTTAAAAGGAGTTCCACCAATCTTTATTAATGAAATTACAATCATGACCAACCATAAAGGCTAACAAACAGAGCCTATATATACTGCTGTCCATACTTAATGTATATGGGAGTTTTTTCTGGTGTTTTTCTTCAGAATACTAGTAGTAACTGTATAGTCAGAGCTACAGTTCTAAAGAAAGTCTCAAAGAGACAATTTTAAAGAGTCATCACAATTATCATAGAGTTTTGTGTAGAAATAAAGAAGTTTTTCTTGAAATTGTTTTAATTTACGCCAGAGCTACAGATAACTGTGGGTTCTCAATTCTAAAATTGCCATTTCTCCACCAAACCCTAAGTTGTGACCATTCTTTAGAATTGTCTCTTTGAGACAATTCTATAGAGTGGTTACAACATAGGGTTTGATGGAGAAATAAAGTTTTTCTTGAAAAGGTTTTAATTTACGCATCTTATCTGGAGCTCTGTTACGTATCTTATCTGGATCTCTGATAGTACTCACATGTAAGGTTGGCAAAGGCAGCCGCTGCCATGTTAGGATTGCAGCTCTTACAAGCACAGCACAGGGAGAAGAGACCAATGAATAGAGCAAGCACTGCACTGGCTAGAGCACAGGACATCAAACCTTGTACTGCCTTAAACCAGTCTGAAAAATACAAACATAAAAAATATATTAACCAGTCTGAAAAACATGTACACAGTAAGGGCCATAAACACTTCTATAACTAGAATAATCACTATGTCACCCTAACACAAGCTCTTGTTTGAATATTATGTTTTTTTACTTAATAACTCTGGAAAATTGTCTGAGTGGATTATGTAGAAACGATATGCACACAAAGTCATAATATAGCTCAAATTTCCATGAATTCCTGTCAGTTGCTGAAAAATAGTGTGAACCAGAAAACTGAAAAGTCAACAGGCCAAATAACATAGTGACTCCTACATGTATATATATACCCCCAGCCCATCTCTTTAACTCATTCCCTCATATTGACGACTGAAAAAGTCACCTGTTGAAACCATTGTGAGTATGCATTTGCTCCTATAGGAGCAAATGCTCTATTTAATTTTATCACAATGGTTTCAAACTACAAAATTCTAAAATTTTCCTTTTCTCTGGTTAATGCTCCTTTTCGGTAGATTTATTCAAAGAGGTTGGATCTAAAAATTGCCTATGAGGTAATGGGTTAATACATGTACATGTACTGTCATGGGTCAAGGTTATTGTCAGTAGCAAAATGAACTCATGAAACACCATCATTTCAAGGGGTTATCTCTTTTCATATAGAGCTGATATATACATGTAGTTCTCATATATCTGAAGACATTTTGATAGATTTGCCATATGATTCTGTGGGCATGCATACTTAACTGGCCATAATTACTTTCACAAACACATTTGATATGTTTAAGCTCTTTCAACATCATTGGCCAATTCAAAAAGTATGGGTCCTTGAGAATTTTGACACATTAGAGGAATCTAAAGTGTTCAACAGTGTTAACCCTTTCCTTGTTTAATATTCATAAAAAAAATAATGACATCATGGCATAGAATATGTACTCAGTATTGGTAGAAACTGTAGTCAGATTTATTATAATTCCATAAGCAAACAGAGCAGACCCTGATCAGACAGCTCATACAGGAGCAATCTTACCTGGGTCTTCTCTATTTGCAAAGGCAAAAAAAAAGTTGTATGAAGGTAAGGGTTAAATGCTGAAAAACAATTAACTGAAGCTGACAAGAATTTGATTTTCATGTTTGGTCTACTATTTGGACACATGATCTCCCCTCTCCTCTACTTTTACACATCTGAGTACGTCCATATGGCATCATTTGGATAACTTGGTTTAAATCATACTAATGGACTATGGAATAGCAAGTTTCATTTAGGTCTAAACTATTAGAATACTGTAGGTAAAATATGATCCTTACCCTAGAAAGATAGTTAGATCGAACTACATTACAATAATTGGCCTCTCTGTCCGGCAATTCTAATTAGTAGACTAGTCAACAAGATCGGGTTTGGTTGCAAAATTTACCCCTTTAAAAGTTAGATTGACCAGCATAAAAACACAAAGCTCTGTGATAATGTACTATGTTTCCAATGTAGCAACTGATCTAGGTCTCTGCAATTACAGTACACCCTCTGAAAATTCTTCACTGTCTCAACAAAGAATGAAACGTGCGCCTTTAAGTTTAACCCTAATTTCCCCGCATAAAGCCGTTTCAATTATTCGCGAACAGAGCAGATCCAGATCAGACAGCTCCCAGAGGAGTGGTCTGATCAGGGTCTGCTCTGTTTGCTAATGGAATTTTATAGGTCTGATTTAACAGTTTTCATCCTGGTGTAAAAAATCCCTTTTCCATACACATGTATTCCACTTTATTGATTCTGTCCATGAATATTAATTAGCGGACAATATTTTTAACCCTTCGCTTGCTGAATTTTAAAATACATTTCTCCTTCTTTAGCCATGCCCTGTTGTATAATTACATATATCTTCACTGTGCACACATATTTCGCTGTACAATCACTGCTGTAGGGTGCACTGGTTGCACTATCAACTTGTAAATAGGGCAGACCCAGATGAGACAGCTCCTGCAAGAACTGTCACATCTGGGTCTTCACTATTTACATGTAGGTATATTGACGTGAATAGCAAGCGAAGGGTTAATAAATGTTCAACAGAGTAAGGGTTAATGCAGATAATAAGTGAATTTTGTCCTGCATTAAGCTAGAACTCAAGTGCCTAAAGACCTATTTTTTTGGTGTTCCCTGGTGAACAGCTAGACTTGTTTAAAACCATTTATCTGACAAATATGAATTAATGTACATGTATCTCTATCAAGGAGCAGAACTTTTATAATAGCATATGATCACAGGAAGTTTTAGTCATGGCAGAAACCGTAGAAATTAGAATCAGAATGAGATCTTTATTATTTCATAATCATATAGAGAAATCCTGATCAGATGATCCCTTCAGGAACCATCATTCTGATCATGTTTACACGGGCCTGAACATGTGTATATACTGTAAAGAGTAAATTAGAAGGTTCACTGTGCAGTTTATTAATGTAATATGGTACAGTTTCTATTATCATGTCTGAAATTATTTGTGCTACACTTTTTCATCGTGTGTATCTTTATAATTCATACACACTTCTGTAGTCTGTACACCTTAACCATTGCACTGCTAAATATTCAACATGGAAAGGCATACCTGAGTAATAAACTATGGTATACATTCAGTAGCTTATCTTTGATGGAGGATTTTGAATGAAAAACAGTGCAGATCCTGATCAGAGGGCTCCCCTAGGAGCCCTCTGATCTGGGTCTACACTGTTTATAAATCCATTACAACTGTTTTGCCATATTCTCAGGTTTAACTCTTAGCATGCAAGCTGTGAATATGCAATTACCTATGCAAACAGTGTAGATCCAGATCAGATGAAGACAAACTCCATGTTTCATCAGGATCTAGACCGTTTGACGCCCTGACTACATTTTCTAGGCAGAAATGGAATGAAATTTATGTCAGAAATGTAGCAAAATAGCACTATTTGCATACGAGAATTACAGTGTGAAAAGAATTCTTGCAAAACTTTAAGTTTTACAACACTCTAGCAACTGTTGTAATAACCCTTTCTTTCATATAAATGCATTTTCAAACATTTGCAAACAGAGTAGACCCAGATCAGATGGCTCCTAGATATGTTTCTTTACTTTCTAAAATGGCTACAAATTCCAATGTTCCACTTTCCATATTTCTTTATAACTATTTTGTCCATTACTATACAGTAGACTGTAGGTATTAAAATTTGGAATAAACATAGAACAGGGAAAGGGTTACACATGAAAACATTCCTCCTCATGATAGGAATTTACCCTACAATTTACTCCATAAATATTAATGGCACCGTGCATATCAATCCTTTCCCCCCATATGAGCGCCTTTAACACACTTGCAAACAGAGTAGACCTAGATCAGACGGCTCCTATAGGAGTTGTCTTATCAGGGTCTGCACTATTTGTTATGATCAACAATTCAGGACTGATTCTTCAATTTTTGTCACAGCAAGAAATTCCCTTTGAAACTTTCACAGTATAAACATTTAGCTAATAAATATTCATGATGTCATCAATTCTAACAAGAATTGTGAACAGGGAAAGGGTATACCACAGGAAATTTTGGCCAGAAGCTGTGTCCAGATCTATATAATTCCTTTTCACCCTTTCCCTCATATAAACGTGTTTTCACGCATTTGCAAACAGAGTAGACCCAGATCAGACGGCTCCTAGAGGAGCCGTCTGATCAGGGTCTGCTCTGTTTGCTAATAGAATTTGATAGATCTGTGTCTTTGCTTTCTAATATGTCTACAAAGTTCCACCTTCCACATTTTTTTATAACTATTTTGTTAATGAATATTCAGTAGGTATTAAAATTTGTAATAAAAACAGAACAGGGAAAGGGTTAAGAAAACAGAGCTGACACAGTGATAAGACAGCTCCTACTAACGCTGTCTGATATTGGTCTACTCTGTTTACAAAGGCATAAAAACTTAAAAAGGCATCGCTATGGTTTTACCGTTTAGTGCATGTTTCCAAGTTACCATGCCACTTAATTGAACCAGATGGTCAGCAATCATAGCTTTATCAGAATACTCCGATTCTAATATGACAGAAAAAACTGCATTGATAACAGAAGCAGACAAATTTTGCAGATTAGAATTAGTTCATGTAGAAAGGGTTAAATACGAATATATGTTCAGACTTTAAAGTGTATACACACAGAGCTGAGGTGTGTGCACCTGTAATTTTACATGTATAACTATCCCCCATTATAAGAGTTATTATACATCACTGCCTCGCCCATCAACAATAAATAACTCCCTCTGATAGAAAAAGCAGCTGGGGCTACAGCTCAATGTGATGTACAGTAAAACCCGTCTCAAAACCACCATGTACTGGTTAGGGTCTACTTGCTTATGGATTACATGTATATTGATATGATCCTATAGTTTTTATCTGCAAGCGTTGCTGAATCATATTCATGAAACATGTAAGCATGATAAAACATTACTATTACGGCTTTGATTTGATGATAAAATGTAACACTTTATAGTTATCTGTATCAATATTTGACTCTCTTATTTTTGTCACTGCCAAAATTTTAAGAGCAGGAAAATCTGGCAAGAATCTAGAGCTGTCTTATATAGTCCGCTCAGTCAGCTGTAATATTCCCGCCAGATTATCCCATGTTATGAGCAAGAATAAATTCAATGACTCAAATAGTTATGAAAATGTTAGTCAGCATTTGCAAAACTAAACTCAGGTCTAGCGCTACACAGCCACATAACAGATTTATTAGTAAATGCTGACTAACATACATGTACACTAACAAATTTACTGAAATTTAAAAAAAATTGCAAGCTTTATCATCCTATGATAAACTTTATGTAAATCAATCAACTTCCTGGGTTAATAGCCATTTATTAACCCTTTTCTCCATAAATATGCCTTTCTACACCTCTGTAAAAGTCACATAATGAAACCATTGTGATAAACAGAGCATTTGCTCCTATAGGAGCAAAATGCTCTATTTATCACAATGCTTTTATACTACAAAATCCTAAAATTTCACTTTTTTCTAGTAAATGCTATTCAAAGAGGTTGAGTCTAAAAATAGCCTATGAAGGAAATGGTTAAATAAGTGGCAGGTTAATCATTAATACTGATGTAAATATTAAAACAATTCCAATCAGATAATTTGAAAAATAATGCAATGCCATTGGACAACTTAAATATAATTTCAATCAATTTTTAAAACACAATTTCTTGTGGTAACAGTAATGGTTTAGGATGCCTCGGTGCTTCCCAAATGTTATTAATTAATCAACTGGCATAAACACAATATGTCCTATACCCCTCCCCCACACTTTGTTTGGAGGACACAATATTCATGGAGTAAAGTTAACCAATTCCCTCATATTAACACCTTTTGACACCTGCATGTGTAACAGTCACATTTTGAAATCGCTGTGATTAAAAAGAGCATTTGCTTCATAGGACTTAGAGCAAATGCTCTATTTATCACAATGATTTCAAGACAGCACAATTTTAAAAGTTTCTTTTTCTTTTAACCCATTCCCTCATAGGCTATTTTTAGATCCAACCATTCTGAATAAATCTACCGAAAAGGAGCATTAATTTGAGAAAAAGGAAACTTATTTATCACAATGGTTTCAACAGAGAGGTTGGGTCTAAAAATAGCCTATCAGGGAATGGATTAACTCATCATGTCTAGGAGGATCTGGCTGCATATCAAAGCTTGATAAGACATTATATCTTGTTACCAAGTTCACTGAAGAGTTTTTTTCTTCAAATCGTCTTTGACGATTGAAATCCATGCAAACAGCTTAGATTTAGAACAGAAGCTGAGTATAAAAATCTTGCAGACAACCATTGGCTAAAGAATAATAACTCATTTATATTTTGGCAAATGTTGGAAGATAGCTAAAAAAAACTTTCAATAGTAACTGTAAGAGTGCAGACAATGTCAAACTTTGTCAACGACCAGTGCGATCCATCAGGAAGATATCTAGTTAGATTAATTGAGAAGTTTTGGTCATGATTTTATATCCTACATGTATGCTCAACATAGTATATAAATGTTGTACATATATAGTCAAAACTTCTCCCTAGGCTCAAAATAAGGATAAGTGAGCAGTGTACAGATATTTTTTCTCTAATATACATGTATTCCCCTCTGGAGTCCTGACTTTTGAAGTGACATGGGGTATAATAACTGCTATATATGTATATCTGATGAGATTGAACAAACCCTTATTCAGTAAAGATGGAATGAAATTTTTATCTTAGAACTGCGAGTCGACATGTGCCCATCTGTTACCCTTTCCCTGTTCTGTATTGAGGCCAAATTTCAATAACTACTGAATATTCATTAACAAAATAGGTATTTAGAACTATGGAAAGTGGAACATTGTAGACATTTTAGAAAGTAAAGAAACATATCTATCAAGTTCTATTAGCAAACAGAGCAGACCCTGATCAGACCTAGAGGAGCCGTCTGATCTGGGTCTTCTCTGTTTGCAAATGTGTGAAAACACGTTTATATGAGGGAAAGGGTTAGTTGACAGAGAACAAAGTTATTTGGGGTATTTAAAGAGACATCATTGATATTCTGTTTATTTTTGCAGCCAAGCGTTGCTTTGAAAGCTGAAGGTTGCAATTTTGATAAGGTTTTGTCAATACATGTTCCTATGAAATACTATATAATCTGTTGTCTTCATTGTAAGCATTTCAAGTTAACAGTCCAAAACACAATTTTCCTTCATTTGCACAATCAGCTACTAGAACAGAAAAACAGATGCCTGGCATTATGTACTTCAGTGGAAAAATGTCTGTCTCTATTACCCTTTAGCACTGCAGGTAAATGTTGCCTTGCCATATATTGCAATCTATTTCCATGACTCCCGACTATATTTCTTTCCATTCTTTACAACAACTTGGCAAGAGTCAAACAGGATTGGAATATTGAGTTATTCAATGATTTATCAGGTTATAACTATTTCAAACAATTCCTGCGAATTCTCTAACAGCAAGCTAAGTGGTAAACACAATAAAATTCCAAAATGTACACAAATGAGGTAAAAAATTTACTGTAACATTCTGGCATTCATTGCATAAGCGATTCTTTATAACTTCTATAGATCAAAAGCACAAGTCTGGTTTTACAGCAGTTCTCTGCAAAGATCCAGTAACTTCAGGGAATCAGTTATTGTTAGATTTACAAAAGACGGTGTGTCTAAGAATATCAGCTGGAAGACATAATGACCAACTGATCCCTTCTAAATAGACAGAGGATAGAGGTAACGACTTCAACATGAGCAGCCGTCCTGATATGCTTCACCTGTAACCATTACTTCCTCTGGAAATCCCGACCCCTGAATATTCTTCAATTGAAAAGGGCTGTACATGTACATGTAGAGATCTATTAACCCTTTCCACCATGAATACGCCTTTCTATGTCTCTGTAAGTCACTTCTTGAAAGTCAAACCATTGCTCCATAGGAGCAAATGCTCTATTTATCACAACTGTTTCTATACTACACAGTTTTATAAATAACATTTTCCCTTTCTCTTGTAAATGCTCCTTTTCGGTAGACTCATTCAAAGAGGTTGAGTCTAAAAATAGCCTATGGAGGAAAGGGTTAAAATCTCTTATTTCTCAACCAAACCCTATCTTGCTGCTACTCATTAGAAACATCTCGTAGAGGCTATTATCTCATAGAGGCTATTATCTCGTAGAGGCTATTATCTCATAGAGGCTATTATCTCATAGAGGCTATCATAGAGGCTATTATCTCATAGAGGCTATTATCTCGTAGAGGCTATTATCTCGTAGAGGCTATTATCTCATAGAGGCTATTATCTCGTAGAGGCTATTATCTCGTAGAGGCTATTATCTCATAGAGGCTATTATCTCATAGAGGCTATAATATCATATGCCTCTATTATCTCATAGAGGCTATTATCTCATAGAGGCTATAATATCATAGAGGCTATTATCTCATAGAGGCCATTATCTCATAGAGGCCATTATCTCATAGAGGCTATTATCTCGTAGAGGCTATTATCTTGTAGAGGCTATTATCTCATAGAGGCTATTATCTCATAGAGGCTTTTATCTCATAGAGGCTATAATATCATAGAGGCTATAATATCATAGAGGCCATTATCTCATAGAGGCCATTATCTCATAGAGGCTATTATCTCATAGAGGCTATTATCTCATAGAGGCTATTCTAATGAGTAGCAGCCAGACAGGGTGTTGTGGAGAAATATCAAGTGTATTTCAATATATTTCCTAAACATCCACCTGATACTATTAGTTACACGTTTATTTGGCAGGTTGTACAGTTTATTTGGCAAGTTGTACGGGCTGGTATGACCAGGTTAGAAGCCGAAGGAAATACTTGGTCTAACCCGGTCATACCAGCATGTACACCCTGCCAAATTACAGTGTAACGAATTTATTTCCAGTCAGAGATCCGATTTACCTAATTAAGAAACGAAAAACTCTTATTTTGCTGACATAAGATCTCTTATTATATGACGACATGACAAGGAAAACATGACATCATCACAGAGCAAATATGACTTCATCTCAGAGCAATTTCGAAAGAGGAATTCAAACTTCAATTGTAAACATTTGAGTTTAAACAGTTACACGTTATACTGAGAAGTTGATAGTGTCAAATTAGTGTCAAATTGGGGAATGTATGAGAAACAATTTTTTACATTTATTATCGATTATTTGGTTGTAATCCGTCCAGAACTAATATGGAGTAAGGACAATATGAAATTTCGAATCGACGCTTTAAACAAAAACAAAACAAATGACGTAAATATATATATCTACAGTTCTGCTAAATTTCTAGAGCGGAATGTTGTATCGTTGTTTAGGAATTTTAGATCATTGTATTACCACTTGAATGTCGGATAATCACTGTTTGTCATTTAAAATCCTCTACCAAATTCAAGCTTTTCACATAGAATGGACTCTATATAACTTTAAGTTTTACACTGATGGGCTATTCCACTTTGAATATTCAGCATTCAAGTATTATAGTATATATGCAGTAAAACCCCTCTTAACTGGAATTCTAGTAGAGAAAAAAATAGATACTTTTCGGCAGGTGGCTGCTTAATGCAGGGTGGTAGAATGGTAGTCATGCAGAAAGCTCCTATATGAGCTTTATGCATGACTTTCACCCTACATGTACATTAAGCTGCCACCTGTCTCCAAGTTCCATTTATACTAAACTGAAAGTCCAGTTTAGAGGGGTTTCACTGTTTATGTATATAGTACATAATTATATATACATATTTTGATATTTTGAACCAAAGATACCACTACTGTGCTTAACATGTAAATAAATTTACTTGTGACCCAAATTCCTGCTGAGGTCAACATTTTCCACATGGCACGCTGATGTCCGCTGGTTATCGGTAAACCAATCACATGACTATTTGTCTGATGATTGATATGCCACAGTAATGTTAACCCTTCCCTCATGAATAGTAATGCAAGAAATAATTACATCATGCATCTTTAGTAACTGAAATTCTATACAATGTACAGTAGAAACTTGATGATGTGAAATTTTCGTAATTATTAATTTATGACTTTGTAGCCAGGTGGCTGCTTAAAGCAGGGTGAAACTCATGCAGAAAGCTCCTAGAGGAGCTTTCTGCATAACTTCTAACATGCATGAAGCTGCCACCTGTCTTAAAGATTGATAATGATATGTATTTCATTATTCATATAATCAAGATTTTACTGTAACTATGTATGAACACGGGATTGTTTTCGGCCATGACAGAAATTATTGTAGAACCAGATCTACCGTATATCATTTCATAAGCAAATAGAGTAGAGTGAGACCATCATCAGACAGTTCCTACAGGAGCCAGCCAATACGGGTTTCTCTGTTTGCAAAACTGTTTCTATCGGATAAAGCGTTAACACTTTACTCTGTTAATATACCTTTCTACGCCTTTGTAATTATATAAATAAAGTTCTGCAGTTTCTGATCAGGATCTGCTCTGTAAGCTTAAGACTGTTTCAATTTCTTTATGGTATTATCAATACGAATGTACAGTTTCTATCATAGCCAAAACATTGATGTGCACATGTGCTAATAAATAAATATAACAGTTAATGTAATTAATAATCAGGATGCCATTATTTCTTACATGAATATTCATGGAGTAAATGGTTAAATGTTTCTCTCCTAAATCAATACACTTGTGAATAAAGGTGAAAAGACCAACTACATGTATTTGTATAGACTACTACAATCTTGTGTCCAAAAGATTGGGTACAAAATATAAACAGTGCACATCATAATTATTAACTCTTCGCTTGCTGAATTTTAAAATACATTTCTACTTCTTTACCCAATTATATATACCTTCACTGTGTACAAGTATATAGCTGTGCAATAACTGTTGTGGAGTGCGCTGGTTGCACAATCAACATGTAAATAATGCAGACCCTGATTTACAGGGACGTATATTGACGTGAATAGCAAGCGAAGGGTTAATAAAATATTGAAAAGCACAATTTGGAATCTGGAAAATTCTCTCAATTAGATATCTTGATTGTTTGATTAGAGTGAATCTACAATATTTACAATGTTGGACATTGAGATAGACACGTTTATAAACAACTCCACACGGAAATACAACACAGCCCAGCAACAACCCGCTCATTTTAACACATCTGTTAGCCTGTTACCTGATGAATATTCAAGTCAGAAATAATCATGACATGAAAATTCAATAGTTGAATTTTTACAAGAGCATCACATGCGGGTGCCAACGCTCGTTTAACCCTTTCTTCCATAAATACGCCTATCTATGCCTAGAGCTGTAAAAATCACCTATTGAAACCATTGTGATAAACAGCATTTGCTCCTAATTAGGAGCAAATGCTCTATTTATCACATTATGGTTTCAAACTACAAAATTCTAAAATTTTCCTTTTCTCTAGTTAATGCTCCTTTTCGATAGATTTATTCAAATAGGTTGACTTTTAATTCAAATTGGTTGGATCTAAAAATAGCCTATGGGGGAATAGGTTAAGCTTTTATTTCCTAAGTCAATAAAACAGAAACAGTCAAGCTAATACTGGCAAATGCACACAGGCTTTTTTGTACTGGTAGAAACTGTAGAGTCAGATCTATTATAATTTTATAAGGTAACAGAGCAGACCCTGATCAGACAACTCTACTCTGTTTGCAAAGATGTGAAATGAGTTTGTGTTGATTAACGTCTAATTCTGCTTATTATGGCCGGCCAGGCCTAATTGGACGCCCCAGAGAGAGGGGAGAGGATATGTACAGAGAAACCCGGGCGCGATGCCCTACTCTTATTATCGACTGAGTTTCTCTGGTTCTTTTAGATGCCCAGTGTAAAGCACCGGACCTCAGTTTATAGTCTCGTCTGAAGGACTTGGTCCAGCGGGGGATCAAACACGTGACCCCTGGTATTGCAGTCGATCAATGGGTTGTATGAAAGAAAGGATTAACCTTAACTCATTCCCTCCTAGGCTATTTTTAGACCCAGCCTCTTTGAATTTTATAATCTACCGAAAAGGAGCATAAATTTACTACAGAAAAGAAGAATTTTTATAATAGTGCAGTTTTTAAACCATTGTGATAAATAGAGCATTTGCTCCAATGGAGCAAAATTAATGCTCTATTTATCACAATGGTTTCTAAATATGACTTTTACAGAAACACCAAAATGCATCACTAGGGGAGATTTTTTTTTAAATTTACCTGATATATATTCATGCAAGAAATAATCACACCATTAAAATTTATTTATCAAAGTTATAATGGCATATGAACACAGATTTTTCTGGTAGTAACCAGATAGAAACAGTAGAATAAGATCTGTATAATTTAACCCATTCCTCCTCCATAAGCTATTTTTAGACCCAACCTCTTCGAACGAATCTACTCAAAAGGAGCATTTTACTAGAGAAAAGTTAATTTTTAGAATATTGTAGTTTGAAACCATTGTGATAAATAGAGCATTTGCTCCTATAGGAGCATATGCTCTATTTATCACAATGGTTTCAAGAATTTACAGAGGCATAGAAAGGCGTATTTATGGAGGAAAGGGTTATAAGCAAAGATACAGATCTGGTCAGATGTCTCCTACAGGAGTGGTCTAATTTGGATCTACTCTATGTGCAACAGGTCTGAAAAGCATTTGTATGAAGTGAATTAATGGTTAATTAATGTAATATTTTATACATTATATATATAATATACCTGTAAACACCCAATAAAATGACAATTTGATTGGTTCATATTACATAAGAGGGCAGATTCACTAGGAAATGTCTAATACCGGTTTAATGGGTTAAATTCATTATCAATTACAATTAGTGCATTTTAAAGGGAAAAAAACATTATTAAAAGTGCAGACCATGATCAAAGGGCTCATGAACTTTTAACCCGTTCCCTTATATAAACGTATTTTCACGCATTTGCAATTAGAGCAGACCCAGATCAGACGGCTCCTTTGCTAATGGAATTTGACAAATCTGTTTCTATACTTTCTGAAATAGCTACAATATTTCACCTTGCATATTCCATTATAACTATTTTGTCCATGAATATACAGTAAGTATTGAAATTTGGAATAAATTTAGAACAGGGAAAGGGTTAACCCATTCCCTTAATGGGCCTTATATGGACGACTTTTAACGCCTCAGTAAAAGTCACTTTGTGAAACCATTGTGATAAATAGAGCATTTGCTCCTATAGGAGCAAATGCTCTATTTATCACAATGGTTTCAAACTACAAAATTCCCTTTTCTCTAGTTAATGCTTCTTTTCGGTAGATTTATTCAAAGACTCCGCTGCCCTTAGAGGTTGTACATGTATCTAAAAATAGCCTATGAGATAAAGGGTTTTATAAGGAAGATGATCATGGTATCTAATTCTTAAGTTAATGCAGGACAAAAGTAATGCAGAAAGCTCCCAAAGGCATTACTTTTGTCTTGCATTATGCAGCCACCTGCCTTTAAAGCTCCTGATCAATCAAATACATGTACATGGTTGTTGGAGACTGGCTTTAGCCGCTTTACTGTATATATCAGAATTGAAGCAGATTGCAATTTTTCAAACATGAAAACTACTACTCATTATGCTCACTTACAGTACATTTGTAAATATATGAAAGTGGATTTAATCATTTAACCCTTTCCCTGTTTAAAATTTACATGTACATGTATGTACAGTACAACCTCTCTATAAATGCCACTGAATTGTGTTAATTAGTTGGTATTTAAGACAAGTGGCTGCTTAAAGCAAGGCGAAAGTAAAACAGAACCCTCCTATAGGAGCGTTCGGTTTTACTTTCACCTTGCTTTAAGCAGCCACCTGCCTTTAACACAATATACTTGATGTAATTTAGTGTCCGATATAGAGCGGTTTTACTGTATTCAAGATTTCATCACTTCAATACTATTCATTGGCTGAATCCATAAATTGGAACATGATATGGAAAGGGATTTTTTTTCACCATGGTAGAAATTGTAAAGTCAGATCTATGAAATTCCATATGCAAACAGAGCAGAGCCTGTTCAGATAGCTCCTACAGGAGCCATCTGATCTGGGTCTACTCTGTTTGCAAAAGCGTGAAAAAACGTTTATATGTATGTAAGATGGAAAGGGTTTTAAAAACAAAATCGTCTAATTCAAAACATTCATATTAACCCATTCCCTCATATTGATGACTCTGTAAAAGTCACTTTGTGAAACCATTGTGATAAATAGAGCATTTGCTCCTATAGGAGCAAATGCTCTATTTATCACAATGGTTTCAAACTACAATTTTCTAAAATTTTCCTTAAATTCTCTACTTACCGGTAATACTCCTTTTCGGTAGATTTATTCAAAGAGGTTGTATCTAAAAATAGCCTATGAGGTAATGGGTTAAGGGTAGTTTTATAGACTTTTAAAAGTTAAAAAGTCTCATTCATTCTTAGTTTCTCCCAGAAGTAGTTAAGGGGGTGTTTACAAGGCAGAATAATTATGGTACATGTATATATCTACATTACGAGACCAAACCCATAATTCAATATTCTGTTTAATGATCCATCCTAGTGATGATGCAGCCTTGAGAGCTGGGTGGGGCAGTCAATACATCTATATTCTGTTTAATGATCCATCCTAGTGATGATGCAGCCTTGAGAGCTGGGTGGGGCAGTCAATACATAACATGAAGCCATTTAAAACCAGCCACCGTTCAAGATTAGCTTTTCATGCATGCTTAACTGTGATAGATTTTAGTCTGCTGAGCAAATATTTCATAAATAGAAAATGTCTATTAACCCTTTCCTTGATTCCTTCATATATATATATATATATGAGCCAATATATAATTTGGGCAGATTTTGAAATCAATTTTTTGAAAAATTAAAGGTGTTTCCCCTTGAAAGTTTTGTTGATTTCTAGGTACTTTGTTGTTTAAGTGACACTAAAAATGTAAAATGCACCCTAAATTCATTCATCTTTAAAACTTTATATGACTTTATGACGATGACTCTCAAGCACATGTCATTGCAGTAACGAAAATGAAAACAATGACTATAAAAGCATGTGGTTCATTTAAAGTAATTTATTGCATTATATCTCTTATGTATGCCATATTTGAATAGATGAACATATAAAAACCTTTTTTTCCATATATATTAATGAGAAATTTTGAATCATTGCATGATGCGATAAAACCAATACAATTACAAATATAACAAGATGTGTTTGTGAAACACTATGCCCCCTCAATATGATATTTGACCCTAAAGGATGACCTTGATCTTGACATGTCACTCCTCTACCTGTGCAGCTTCATGGGGTACACATGCATATCAAATATCAAGTCTGTATCTCTAATGGTTCAAAAGTTATGGCCAATGTTAAAAGTTGGTGACCTTTGACCATGAAGTATGACCTTGACCTTGACATGTCACCCCTCAAACTGTGCGGCTTCATGAGATATACATGCATACCAGTACCAAGGCTGTATATCTACTGGTTCAAACGTTATGGCCAATGTTAATGACCTTTGACCTTCAAAGATGACCTTGACCTTGACATGTCACCCCTGAAACTGTGCAGCCAAATGAGAAACACATATATACAAACTATCAAGTCTGTATCTCTACTGATTCGAAAGTTATGGCCAATGTTAAAGTATGTGACCTTTGACCCTGAAAGATGACCTTGACCTTGACATCCCACCCCACAAAATGTGCAGCTTCATGAGATACACATGCATACCAAATATCAAGACTATATCTCTATTGGTTCAAAAGTTATGGCCAATTTGAAGTTGGTGACCTTTGACCCTGAAGGATGACCTTGACATGTCACCCCTCAAACTGTGCAGCTTCATGAGATACACAAGTATGCCAAATATCAAGCCTCTATCTGTACTGGTTCAAAAGTTATGGCCAATGTTAAAGTCGGTGATTTGACCCATATGTTTGACCTCTGACCTTGAAGGATGACCTTGACCTTGACATATTACCCCTCACAATGTGCGGCTTTATGAGATACATATGCATGCCAATTATCAAGTTTCTATCTGTACTGATTCAAAAGTTATGATCAATGTTAAAGTTACTGACTAAGAAACAGACAATTTGACCTTTGACCCTGAAGGATGACCTTGACCTTGACATGTTACCCATCAAAACGTAAAGCTTCATGAGATACACAAGCATGCCAAATATCAAGTCTCTTTCTTTTCTGGTCCAAAAGTTATGGCCAATGTTAAAGTCGGTGATTTGACCAATATATTTGACCTCTGACCTTGAAGGATGACCTTGACCTTGACATATTACCCCTCAAAATGTGCGGCTTCATAATATACATATGCATGCCAAATATCAAATCTCTATCTGTACTGAGTCAAAAGTTATGACCGATGTTAAAGTTGCGTTAAAGTTACAGCCAAAAAACAGATAATTTGACCTTTGACCCTGAAAGATGACCTTGACCTTGACATGTCACCCCTCAAAATGTGCAGCTTCATGAGATACACAAGCATGCCAAGTATCAAGTCTCTATCTCTACTGGTCCAAAAGTTATGGCCAATGTTAAAGTCAGTGATTTGACCCATATATTTGACCTCTGACCTTGAAGGATGACCTTGACCTTGACATGTCACCCCTCAAAATGTGCGGCTTTATGAGATACATAGGCATACCAAATATCAAGTCTCTATCTGTACTGGCTCAAAAGTTATGACCAATGTTAAAGTTGCTGACAAACAAACAGACAAACAGACAAACAGACAAACAAACAAACAGACAGGGCAAAAACAATATGCCCCCCAGATTTGATCTGGGGGGCATAAAAATTAGTGTTATGATCATTATTGGCTTTGTATAGTGCTTTACACTTGCTTAACCTAGAATAATGCCATAATTATCAACAAATAATGAATCAGACAAATAGTTAAACATGTTTCAGCTTTTTTGTCATCATTCTTTACTCATGTTATTGCAAGGACACCCTTGTTATTGCAAAGACATTTATTGTAACTGCAATGACAAACTGACAATAAAATTTATTTTTGCTATCTTTTATTTGCAAATTGTCCAAAATAACACACAAACTGTTAACAACACGTTCAGCAATTTCAATTCTAAACTATATCAAGTAATTTTACAAAAAGATTTTAATGGACATTGAAAAAAGATTCCAGCGTGACTGCAATGACATTTTTGTTATTGCAATGACTTGCATAATCTTAAGCTGATAAAATCAACCCTATGCCAGACTTAAATGCCCCACATTATAATGTTCTTTTCAAATTCATACTTTCCCTCATGAATATTTTAAAAAAAAACTCCGCCCGCTGTGAATATTTTATCATTTTTCATTGCGCCACATAAAACAAAGGAATTAATTACCAGAGTCAAGAGATGGTCTGATCCATAATATTTCAATAAGTAAGTAAATTGAGCAAACCCTGATCAGGCAGATTCTAGAGGAGCTTTCTGATCTGGATCTTTTCTGTTGTGAGGGGTGTTAATGTTTTATTATGAGGGGTAGGGTTAAAGATAATAAATTTATGAACAACAACAATGCACATTATATTTCACTGTTGCCTTAGACTGACTTTTATGTAAATTAATTTATTTTTGATAATAGAACAACTTTTGATAGCTGAGAATAAAGCAAACAAAAAAATATTTACAATGCATTACATGACTAGCAGGGTAGACCCAAAGTACACAGGTGTTGCAAGATAATGCTTGATCTAGGGCATGATTTGAAAATGATGCTGGCATATGTGGTTAGATGCAGCAAACCAATGTTCAACATTTTTGTTTTCAACCCTTCTCATGCTACAGTTTATAGAGGATGTTGGCCACTTTTATTATAGTGTCCTCAACAAAGTCATTTTCTAAAAAGTAAGAAAGTTTTGTTTCTTCAATTAAAAGTTAAGACTGGGATAAGACAGAGTTTATACAAACAGATGCCTTTAAACTACTCTTTAAAGTCACATTTTGAAACAGTTGTGATAAATAGAGCATTTGCTCCAAAGCAGCATATGCTCTTTTTATCACAATGGTTTCAAGACTACAATATATATATCCTGAAAATTCCCTTCTATCCAGGAAATGCTCCTTTCCAGTAGATTCATTCATAACATTTGAGTCTAAAAATAGCATATCAGGCAATGGGATAACCCTTAATTATCTTTCAATTGAACCCTTTCACTCATGAGTTATAATTCTGGTAAAACTCTGCCAGCTGTACATATTTAATTACATATACTTTTTATGGGGGTATATAGAGCAAAGAATTTTAATCGGAGTTGACCCTGATCTGGAAGCTTCCTTACATTAAAAAATAACACTTATGTAAAATCTTAGATGTCTTGAAATTTTATGAACTTGTTATTAAACTCCATGGAATTTTTTTTCTATCACATAACTTCATCTGTTTATGAGTTAATAAAGCCAACACATATTTTTTTATATTAACCATTTGGCATATATAAATGATGTGATGTCATTAAAAGCAGTATGGCATGACATCATACAATGCATTTTTTTTAATTTAAAACTTTGGAGCTCTTTTTTAAGACGTTCATGATAAGAGAAACTTGCACTCATCATCACTTCTTATCACACTCATTATCACCTCTTATCAAATTTTATTTAACTCATTCAAGAAATGCTATAAAGCTTGCCAGATGCTTGCTTAACTCATTCTCTCCTAGACTATTTTTAGACCCAGCCTCTTTGAATTAATCTACCGAAAAGGAGCATTAACTATAGAAAAGGAAAATTTTAGAATTGCATAGTTTTGAAACCATTGCGATAAATAGATTATTTGCTCCTATGGAGCAAATGCTCTGTTTATCACAATGGTTTCAAAGAATGAGTTTTACAGAGGGGCAAAAAGGCGTCATTAGGAGAGAATGGGCTAATAACATTTTCTTGAATTTGTTTATTAAAAGTTGTTATGAAGTGACAATCCATGTAAGATCCTCGATATAGCTATAGCTTCAGGACTGGATTGGCATATATCTATTGGTCATCATGGTTAATATGGGTTCAAATGATATGTGACTGATTAAAAATATCCAAGCTCCTAATTAGAATTGACAGGCTGTTCAGTAATACACTACTTGCTTAACCCTTTCCTCATATAAACATGTTTTCACGCATTTGCAAACAGAGTAGACCCAGATCAGACAGCTCCTAGGAGCCATTTGATCAGGGTCTGCTCTGTTTGCTAATAGAATTTGATAGATGTGTTTCTTTACTTTCTAAAATGATTCCAATGTTCCACCTTCAATATTTCATTATATTATTTGGTCCATGAATATTCAGTAGGTATTGAAATTGCAAATAAATATAGAACAGGGAAAGGGTTAATCCAAAGATCTATTAATGTCCATCATAGCTCAACGACAACAATTGTTATTTAACCCTTTCCCTGTTCTATGCTTATTACAAATTTCAATACCTACTAAATATTCATGGACAAATTAGTTGTAATGAAATATGGAAAGTGGAACACTGTAGCCATTTTAGAAAGTACAGAAACAGATCTATCCAATTCCTTTAGCAAACAGAGCAGACCATATAGGAGCCTTCTGATCTGGGTCTACTCTGTTTGCAGGTGCATAAAACATGTTTATATGAGGGAACGTATTGATACACAATGTCTTACAATATCCAGCCTAAAACTGACTTTGAGAAAGAGAAAACTGTATTTATTCCATATATTTACCTTACATGCATATCTGCAGTGCTATTCTTGTAGTAAAATAACAAAAAATAATGAAGAAAATTTAAAAGAACTAGAAATGTCATCGCAATAACAAATCCTGTCGTTGCAATAACAAATTTCTTTAAAAATCCCATCTTACATACATTTTCAACAAACATGCACATTTTAATTTATTATGCATATTTACTTGCATATTTCTGTTAAATAATTCCAACTGAAATGAAAATTATAAAGATAATAACAATACAATGCTGTATTGTCACTGCAATAACAAATCTTGTCATTGCAGTCACAAAATTAGTGTTATTGCAATGACTGTAATTGCAATGACGCATTCTCATATTTACCTCAACTTTTGGTGCTGATCTCTGACCTAGCCATACTTTGATATGTTTATAACATAAACATTCATATTTATAACCTGTATGCACTTTAAAATGCAAGCTATGATTTAAAACATCTCTGTAATATGTGTTACATAAATGACAGATTTCAAAAATACTCGCTCACATACTGAACTTAAATAATCTTGTTTTTTGAAACTGTTTTCACACCATGCTTATAACATGGTGGCAACCATTTAGCGGTGAACAATCTTCTTCTTGAGGGTAATTGTCTCCCTTGAATGTGTGCTTTAATGGTAGAACTCCACCATATTATAACATTGTTACTGCAATGACGTAGGTCTGAGGGACAAAGTTCAAAGTGTATTTTGAGTGCCATAAATGCTATTTACTGACTATATTTTCTCTTTACAATGCAGTTAAATGTTGATATTTATTATATTCACCATTATTATTTTGAAAACCACATTTTCTCTCATTGAAATAGAGATCTGAATGTATAATTTTAGATTTGGGACATGACTTTTACCTAAAAATTGATACCAAAACTTGGAACAGCTGTTCAATTAATTCCTCAAATTCATTTTTTTATCACTATTTTACTAGATTGCCTTGATATATACACATTCTATGAGGAACTTTCTTTACACAATTCTTGTGCTTTGTTTAAAACCTAAAGGACAAGAAATCTGCCCAAATTATATATTAGCTCATATATATATAAACATATTTTCACACATTTGCAAACAGAGTAGATCCAGATCAGACATAGGAGCCATCTGATCAGGGTCTGCTAATTTTGTTTGCTACTGAAATGAAGTCAAACAATCCTGTGTCTGCTCTGTCTGGTGTTGGCAGAGCAGCAGATAAAGGTGTGTACCCAAATACTAAATAGTAAAATCCTCTTTTCTCCATCAAACCCTGGCCTACGTGTATACTGTGACCACTCTTTAGAATTGTCTCCAAGAGATCATTCTTAAGAATGGTCACAGTATAGGGTTTGGCGGTGAAATAAAGGAATTACAGTAAAACCTCTCTATAATGGCCACTGAATTGTGTTAATTAGTTGGTATTTGGGGCAGGTGGCTGCTTAAAGCAAGGTGAAAGTAAAACAGAACGCTCCTATAGGAGCGATCTGTTTTACTTTCACCTTGCTTTAAGCAGCCACCTGCCTTTAAAACAAAATATTTTATGTTATTAATTTAGTGGCCGTTATAGAGAGGTTTTACTGTACTTTTGAAAATGTTTAAAGTAATGTATCTTTCTCTGGACCTCTGTGTTGGCATGTGATGACGTAGATCTGAGTCGACAGTTTCAGCCTGAGCCCAAGTTAAATACATGTATCCTGTCACAGTGTGTTCACATGCCATTATAAAAATAATCTAATGAATATCCATGACATCATTACTTCTTACATGAATATTGAACAGGGAAAGGGTTAACTATAATTTCATAGCAGACTTTCTTCTATTTTATTTCAAAGACTTAACCAGTTACTCCATAAATATACCTTTCTATGCCTTTGCAAACAGAATAGACCCAGATCAGACAGCTCTGGTTTGCACTCTAAGCATATGAAATAATATAAATATGATTCTACAGTTTCTGCCATGGCCACAATATCCTGTGTTCATCTAATCAATAATACAATATTTCACCAGTGTCATTATTTCTCATATAAATATCCAATCATGAACTAAAGGGTTATGCAGAGTGTCAAAAGTTTTGATCCTGATAAGACGCTTTGGATTTACTCAGGATTATTGATCTACTCATGACAGGCTAAAGGTAAATATTCCCTTTGAAAATATAAGTCCTCAGACTATTTGCACGCCAAGTAATTTTTCGTCTGTAACAATTGTCGTCTGCATCAATTCTAAAAATAAAATTTCTCTCATTTCTTTGTTAAAATATGGCCAAAGTGTCAAACAGTTTGGATCCTAATGAGAAGCCGCATTATGCCGTGTCTAATCTGGATCCAAACTGTTTGCATTATAAGTAATCACAGTTTTGCGCCGCTAGCATGCAAAGATTTAAGCCCTGCATAATTTCATGTATAAAATTATACAATGTACATGTACTACGTTGTGACCCCTTTTTAGCATTACAGTAAAACCCCTCTAGTGTGACCAGCAATATTTAAGGGGCATAATTGACAGGTGGTAGCTTAATGCAGGATGAAAGTTATGCAGAAAGCTCCTATAGCAACCATCTGCTTATGAACACATCATGTTTGTTCATTAAGTGGTCACATTAGAGGGGTTTTACTGTATCTGGAAGTGATGATTATAAACAGTGGTCAAACATAGGGTTTACTCGAAAAGTGAATCACTGACGATTATAAAGAGTGGTCACAACACAGGGTTTAGTGAAAAAGTGATATTTATAAAGTTGTTGCAATATAGGGTTTAGTAGATATGTGATGATATTAATATATAACGAGTGGTCAAACATACCATACGGTTAAGTAGATATGTGATGATTATAACGAGTGGTCAAACATACCATAGGGTTTATTGGAAATGGGATGATTATAGTATACATGTAACTTTGAAATATGCTCCATGTCCATGACTGTCCGTTGACAACAGATTAGCCACATGACCTGAAACATTCTTAGCCTTTATCATGGCTTGGTAGCTCCTATGCACCGAAAAAATCTTTGTTCTAAACTTTGCCTGTCTCTTTCATTTTTTGATAAAATGATAATTATAATATAGTCTAATTATTAAATACCTTGGATCAAGATCAGATGCCAAGTTATTCAATGTCGATCTATTTCCAAGCTATTAATATGCATGTGTTATTACACCCATGACATGACATGGTGATAAGGGTTATGTTTAAGTCAACACCTGCATGTTTCAGTGTGTGTATGTTGTCGGTCTTCTAAAGACAAGTACAACTTTACAAGCAACAACCATGCCATGTATGCAACAAGGCTGTCAAGAGACATCAGAGAGGTGGAAGGCTTTGAAGTTAACTAATTTATAAAACAGCTTTTCATTCATGAGACGGACACAAGTCCAGGGTGTTCCTAACTTCCGAATAAGCTGCTTGTAAGGCTTGTATGCATAAATTTACACTTTCAATGCTGAATTTTCAATGTGCAATTTTCAATAATTATTTAACCATTTCCTTCATAATAAACACAGGTAAAATATGCAAATAAGTAACATTTTTAAAATCCCAATAGACACCAAATTTTGATTAAAATACTAAAAGGTGCAAAATAAGTACGAATGGGACCAAAAATTTATGCTTTCTAAATCATTGGGTTTCACGCACAATTCCCAGCCAATTAGTGATGTCCCGATAATCGATTATAATGGAAAATCAGGAAAATCAGTCTAGACTAGTTCAGCCCCAAACCAAGCGCTTGAACATGACTTGGACATTTCGATTAATCGGAATACCGAGAATCATGGAGATAGCTAAGTTATTTGTAATCTTAGGCATTGCACGGCATGTTTGTAATCATATTTTCGTGGTATTTCAACCTTATATCACAATTCCTATATTTGCTATTAAATGAACAACCATGGTTCGAACTTAGTGCTTGCATACTCGCAAAATGCCAGTAGAATATGAAAATTGAGAGTTCAAATTTCAAGCACTGGAAAAAAAATATGTGAGTGCTTTTTCGAACATTAAAATACGATGTTACTGAAATCTAAAGATTTATATCATTAACAGTGATTGTCTCAATCAGTTACCGAGAGAAACAACCATACAAGCTACGACTGTTCTATGTCTAATAGTTTGAAACCAAATTTGAGTTTATTGTGTAGAGTCAGCTGAATGGATTATGGAGCAAACTACAGTGAAACCTCGGTCAGAGCTGTGAATGGTGTTTACCGTTATCACTTATATAAGTAAAGAATAGATGCATTATATACATTTATACGTTGTACACTGTATAGCTTGAATTCACAATTACTGCCTACATATGTGTATACTGTTGGACCCGGTGTTATTTACACGTAGTTGCAAACTAACACAGTGGCACCTCTAATTGCTGGGGGCACACAGAGTTGCGAGACATCAACAATGGAGGTGTGATAAATTGACTTTGAAGCATCCACGATGCATGCTCGGATTAGGCAAGTAATTTAATGAAGCAATCGATTGAAGGGACCAAGAAGCTTGCTAAAAAACGGATTATTCAGACTCAGATTACACTGTACATGTACATAGTTGTATTAAAATAATAGATGTCATGCCCGGACCATACAAATTCCCTCTGAGTAGACCATATACTCGGAAAATTGCTCTGCGGATTATTGCCGTTTTATTGTATTCCATAAATATCCAAATTGTCTCTTTCTTTTTCTCCATCCTACTGTTAATATTTATAGTATAATTGTGGGAAAACCCAATTGAAGCTGCACACGCCCCGCTACTTTAGCCCGATTTATATTTATATAACATATTATGTCGTAAATAGAGGATCTTACATGAGTGTTCTTGATTATTGGATTCATTAAATGAGTCTTTATAAAACGATAAAAAACGAGCTTTAGCGAGTTCTTTATCGTTTTAAAAAGACGAATTTAATAAATCCAATAATCATGAACACGAATGCAAGATCCTATTTATAACATAACACACACAAATGTTATTTGCAGCCAATATTTCAGCAGTAACATGGATTGTTATAAATTCTCCTTACATATAGAAATGATGAATGAAAGGTGTTATTAGATTCGCTAGGTAACTGAGACAAAGTAGGTCCAAATTTTCCAAATTTTTTTTTTACTTACTGTCATATCAACCAGGATCTAATTCAGACCTCTCTGGTATTCAATTTAACTGTGATAGTTTATGATAAAAAAAACATACAAACCACTCCAAAATAAATTTTGAGTTACAGTTTTGACATACATAGTTACAAACATGTCACATTATGACGTTATTGTACACAACATGACTGTGTATGTAAAGCGCGCCAATTACATGAAGACCCACATACAGTCGCCAACACGTCTGACCCTCACTGTCAATGGGATTTGAAATGCACCTTCGTTTTGGTATATTAAGCCCTTCATTAGTGTTGTATACACATGGACATTTCCACTGAGAAAAAAATCTTGATTGAAGTTCAGTGAAAATGTTTGAAATGGACAAAAGATTCAGTACGAACTGCTGCATAAAATGTGTTGGAACAGGAGGAAGATTTTCGCGATCAGCTGAGTATAGCATATTTGAAATATGTTTGTGCTGTGCTGGATTCAGATGACTATAGTTGTTGATTGACGAGATATTTTTATGAGTAGAAACCTGCATTAACAAAAGGACATGCGGTGAAGAAAATGCAAAGTTGTGGAGGCATTTTCTATGTAGAATGGATTGTATGGGTCAGAGTAGCTGGTAGGTCTTTTTTGGCATACATTTTGTATATAATTACTGACAGCGATTACAATTTGTATTATTTTATCGAAATTAAGGCACAAGTGCCAACAGTCCTTTGCCATCTATCTTGACTCAATCGTTGACAGGTAGGTCACCGTCCGTCAGTTTGTTTGTTTTGACAGCGCGTATGAATACAGTTCGGTCGTTTGAATGTTATTCACTAGTGAATATATGCCCGTGAATATCAAAAAATAAATAATAGTTTTACGTCACGCTGAAACCACGAGTTATGTTATAAATAGCATATAAAAATGGGGTACCAGTATCGTTAAGCAACTGTATGCGACCATTTTAGCTGATGGAAACCAGACACAACGATGTCAATACAAACAAATTTTTTTTGCAAAACCAAACCAAGGCTTTAAAAGAAAATTGACAGATGATGGAGAAAGAAAAATAGATCGCTATTTATAAATATTTTTAGCCTTAAATATACGAAGCCGTCTGCAGGCTGTACTGAAAATCATTAATTCAGGTAGAAACAGTCGGTAACAGTTTTATAAAATTCATTTTATGTGCAACTTCCACAAACAAATCTTAACATAATGACAGCATGTGAAACATTTGAATAACATGGGAACAAGACTGACAAGTAATTAATCTTCAAACGCGTCCATTCTTTTTCAATTTTCTAAAACCTTTCTGTATCATAGTACACTTGTTACACAGTAACAAATCAAAGTCATAATCGAAGCTTAGTTGGTTAGTGGCATGAACCGAAAATAGATATAAAATTAATATGAAAATCCAGCTGATTCCAAATCCAATCACTACCACCAATTATTAAAATGAATTTTTCCCGTAAACTGCCAGAAAAAAATCCAACCCTTTATTCATATACATGTAAACATCAAGCCCTTTTCATCCCTTTGCAAAAATAGGAGACCAAGACGATTAGAATAGATTCTAATTTAGATCAGATGGCTCAAAATCACCCTTTGGTTTATTTGCGCCACCCAACATCGAAGAGGCACAATCACTTGATATTTCTAAATTAGTCTCGACTTCAACAAAAAATTATTTCATTCAAGAAAGGCATGGTCCCTTGTCAAACCAGACTAAAAAAGTAAAACTGGCCCAAAATTTGGTCGAACCGACCATTATAATTTGGCTGGTCAAACCGGTCCATTTTGATCAAATCGGTCCCAAAGAAAGGTAGAATTGCTATTGTCCTTTAAATAAACTTCAAGTGTCACTCTGTTTGATTCAAGTTTTTTTTTTTTTAATTTTGCTCGATGTCATGAGTTTCAGGGTTGGCAAAATGCCGGCATTTATGAGTATTTACCCTGCCGGCGGTAAATACCGGGATTTACTGGCATTTTGAATTGTCCAGGGGCTTAGCACATATTTAAACCATCCTCATGTGCTTTATTAGTTCTCTAATCATATATACAAGTTTTGCCTTATGTATATATAATTTGCAGTGTAAACAACCCAAAAAATAAAATAAAACGTGTAATTAGAGCCCTGCTTGGAAATGCAGTCCTGAGCCCTATAGGAATCACAATTTCTGTCCATCCGTCAACACTTTTGATGTGACATGATAACTCAGCAGTACTTCACATATTGGTTTCATATGCTAAGTATCATCAGAGGAAGACACCTATAGTTTTTGGGTTTAATCTGATCACATAAATTATCTGCCCTTGATTACAGGGCTCTCTCCCTCTCTGTAACTGAGTCAGTTTTCTAGTTTAAGCTGAATTTTGAATGAACCAAGTTTCATGAAAATCAAAAGACTGGCAGTCAGTTGTAGAGAACTGAGTAACAGATAAGAGAAACAATACCTAACCCACTGCAAATTACTGTCAGGTCTGATCTCAAAACAATAGTTTAGACACCTCTACTGGCCACTATGGTACACACTATTCATTTAAGAGATACACACAATGAACCATGAAGTGTCAAACACAATTTGGAGGGGGCAATGATTCAGATTAAACCAGTCAAACTGCAGTATCAGACAAAGGAGAACTTTGGTCTGTTGTACTGATGATTTTAACACATTATACCAGCAGAATCATGCCATTATTTACATTTAGAGCTATACAGGACATTTCTGATAACCAGATGAAACTCCTAGATAAGATATATAAGCCATCTGATGAGTACACCTGGCAAGCATGAAACAGTTTAAACCCTCAGTATAATGATGGTCAGAAATCAATAAATAAACTTATCAATATTCCACTGACCAGCAATTTAAAACTGCCTTTATAAAAACAATAAACTTCAAAGAAATAATATATATTCCACCTTTTCTGGAGTATTTGCCGGTAAATGCCAGTACTGGCCATTTTTGGAGTATTTACCGGACTGGTAAATACCGGTATTTACCAGCGGTATTTACCGCCCGGTATTTACAGGGGTGAGAATGGCCGATGGTGAAAAAAGAGGAAAATTGGCAGGGGTCAAGGGGCCGCCTTGCGGGACATGGGCAGTGCCCATGTGGGGGGTTCAAGGGGGCAAAGCCCCCGTCGCAAAATGAAATATAGCTTTCCTGAGCACTTTAGGAGCCTTCTCCTGCATTTTCACTTGGGTCTGTCATTCATGTTTTTGTTACAATTATACTTGAGTTGCATGTCATACATGATGAACTGTGTTTACATGTCCATACAATTTACATTCAGTTTATTATTGGATCCATTCAACATTGCCAGATTAATTTCTTGTCAAACACAAGCAATTAAAACTCACACGTTTTAAAAATGAAATCAAATGGAACTCGGTGATCACAGATAAAGCTACAAAATTTGATTTTTAAAGTTGGCATGGTATTGTAACAGTTAACTTTCTAGACAAGATTCACCAAAGTTCACATTACAGTCACAATTTCTAGTCAAAGAACACATTCAAACTCTGATTCTGATTACTTTTTTATGTCAATAAACCACCTTCTAATTCATTAAACTGGTTTATTAAAAACAAAATATAACTTTTCTGAAACGATACATCTTGACCAGTTCCTTTAACATTACCTATGAATAGCTATTGACAGACAACTTTCTGGTGAATACTTGACATTACAGGTTTTTACCTGTGACTGGAAATCCGCTGTTTCAACAACTGGACATGTTTAATGCTTTTCAGAAGGTTCTTATATGCTACGCAGTCGCGTTTTGACTTTTCCGTAATTCATTTGTTTGGAACAAAGTTTACACAAGGTTCCCTCGTCTGAAGTTTACTTTCAGTTTCACGAAATTGTCGCCAATTATCACTTTTATTGTTTCTTTACCGAATGTCAACGTAATTTCTTTCTCTAGCCATCTTGGGTAGAACTTGTTTTCCACACTGTTATCGTAATCTCTGCCTATGCTTCTCATTTTTGTCTTAAATTCAGATTAATTGACAGTACAGATACAGAATTTCATATCACGGACGCCATCTTGGAAATGATGAACGCACACTGCATAATATGAGCGTTTTGATTGGCTGTAGGACAAGAGTCTCGTTATTCGATTAGCTGAACCGAAATCTCGCTGTTAACGTGATATAAACGCTGTTAACGCGGATTTACTTGGAATAGTGAAAGAATATATCGGCAAATAATAATTTCCTGAATTAATCGCCATAACCCCCCCCCCCCCCTCTACAAATTTCTCATCGGATTTACATCGATCTCAAAAACGGCCCTGAGTGAAACGAAATCCGCGGAATTCCGCGGAAAATTCTCACCCCTGTATTTACCGCCCAACCCTGATGAGTTTACAACATTTGTAATTTATAAATATATTTTTGAAAGTTACTTGGGGCCTGTTTGACCTGCTATAAAGTTAAATTAATATTCAACAAACTGTTAAGATTGTATGGGCATTTTTCCAGATAAGGCCATCAAATTAAAGTTTTCATAAGAACCTGCCTAGCCCTTTGGATAGTGTATTTTCTACAAAGGCAGACTCATTTATATGGATTTTCTTTCTGAAATAGGAATCGATTTGTTGGGAGTCATTTTGTAACGTCAACCCTCCTTTTGGATACATGTTCATGCACATGAAATGTGTTTTACCTGGTAACTCTTTCTGAATGAAGAATTCGTCAGCAAAGAACCATTTGCAGTTATCTAGGTTACCAGTGTCGCTTAATGATCCCCCAGAACAGGCGAGCCATAGACCGCAGTCACAGCTATAACAGCCACACAGCATGTTGCCATCCCCTCGTCCGTCGAATTCTATCCAGTTAGGGGTGGAAAAAGCTACAATGGTAGCAACTGTGGTGATTAATACACAAATAATAGCCGTAATAACCAAACAAGAGGCCATTCTGATGTCAGTTTTTCACTTAAAACACTAAACACAAAACTTATCTTTTCTTGAGAAAATCCACTTCCGTTAACTAGCTTTAACGATCGGTACAAAAATGAGCACAAAACATTTAACGAAATAATTTATCCGCATTTATTTTCGTAAAGTAGTCAACAGCCGAGTTTCATGCTGCAAAACCGCTGCAAATACACATATATACACACATGTATGCATGTCCCTGATAATTCATAAAAAAGTTTACGAAATGCATATAGATAGGTGTCTTATATTTATAAACGTGTTTTCGATTATTAGCTAATTGCAGAGTAGACCCACAGGTGCCCGTCACAATGAAGTATGAACCTCGACAGAAAAAATGCATTTTATGTTCTTTCGAGGTTCATACGACATTGTGACGGTCCCCTGTGAGTAGACCCAGATCAGACGGTTCCTATATATAGCTTCCATTTGCGATAGTCGTATACCAGAACTTACGATAAAAATGCTGTTGTAGAATTCATGCGAGATAACTTCGGCTCTATAGATGCACGTCGATCGTGGATTAGGTCTTCCAAGTTGTCAGTGTCTATTCTAGGGAGTGGGATTGGTGTATGTGTGTGCGTGCGTGCGTGTATTCTGCACAGGTGTGTGTGATTGATGAGGACAGGTGTGGGGTGGGGTGTGATATGTGATGGGTCATGGTGTGTGTGTGTGTGTGTTACACAGTGTGTGTGGTGTGCGTTCGCACGTGCAGGAGATCGTCCGTGTGTTTATTAAAGTCCTTCTAACAGTATTTCAGTTTGATTTATATATAAAGCCAACGTGAATCGCTACATGGTGTATTCTAGTGCTAGAAATAGGACCCAAACATTTTACTCGGTCATCGGCACGAGTAAAACTTGCGAAGTTGTGATTAAATTCTAATACGGCGGACTTTGGGCTGTATGTTTGCAATCAATGTACATGTATATCAATCAATGTAGATTATCGAGACACGTCTCTTTGTCTAAAACATGGCATACGATAAGGGTAAAATCTGTTTTAAATCTTTGATTACAACATGATGCTGCACATAAAACAATGTGACAAACCATACTCAGGTGTTTGACCGTGTCTGGATTATTTAAGGCTTTTCGGTTGCTGTTTGCTATATAATTGTATGGTGTCCATAAGGTTTAACGTATAAATCTTCAACGACGGGTGCTCCGCACATACCGGAGGAACGTATACGTACCAGAACTGATCAGTATCCATGCTTATAAAACTTTCAGTTGAGTCTGAGTTCGTTCTCAAGTTTTTGATTGGTCAGATTTGAGCCTTTGGCTCAAATCTGACCAATCAAAATCTTGTGAGAACTCAAATCTAACAAATCAAAAGCTTGAGAACGAACTCAGACTCAACTAAAACGTTTTATAAGCATGGACCCAGAAGAACAGAACAGATGGCCTGTTCTTCGTCGATCATCACGTCGCCCGGAACCTTCACGACGTGATTGCCAAGTACTTCGATTTAAAATCGGCACTTATTAATATTTCTCACATAGCCTACCTTCCCTTATCTCCGAGTTAGAACAACAGGTTAAGATTTCCTTATCTGTAACACGTGTAAGATCACCTTAGAACGTATGACGTCATATATGACGTCAAGCCATGGAAACCTATGTTTACATGTCATTTAAACGGCGAAAATACACTTTTTTGATATGTGAGAAAAAGAATCTGATGCTCGTTGTCTTTTAAGATCACATGTTCCTAAACTCACCAAGAAAATGTTATTAAGCTCGCAAAGGCTCGCTTAATGACATTTTAGGCTCGTTTAGGAACATGTGATCTTAAAAGACAACTCGCAACAGATCCTCTATAGAATAAACAAAAATTCAACTTTGTTTCAATTAAAACGTCTCCAAATATTACATTTAACGGCAATTTAGGGACCTGTTAACGTATTTTAAACATATTTCATGAGCCGGATGCCTATGTACCGCTTCATGGGAGTCTGTATACAAATGTACTATATAATTATTATATAGTATATATGAAGATTCCCATGAAGCGGCACTGACTCCTATACACAACTCCTTCATAATGATAAAAGAAGGTGGTATAGGTTGTCTTTCTTGTATAAAGATTAAAATCGACGGGAAAATTGTTGCCGTATGATGTTTCTTTCTGTCACCATGTGTCTATATGTATCTAGGGCTATCTATATGTCCTTCGACTGTATGTTTGTTACTCTATGTGTCTGTGTATAGTTCGATTTTGACCCGTGAGCTGTGACCTTTAGAACCAGTCCACCCATAGAGGTAAAACGCGTCACAAACCATGTATTTGTTCCGGAGTTACCCGTCGATATGCAGACAAGTAATAAGCATAGACAGTAAAACCTCTCTATAACGGCCACTAAATTGTGTTAATTAGTTGGTATTTAGGTCAGGTGACTGCTTAAAGCAAGGTGAAAGTCAAACAGAACGCTTCTATAGGAGCATTCTGTTTTGCTGTCACCTTGCTTTAAGCAGCCACCTGCCTTTAAAGACATTCCCTTGGCCGGCTTGGGTCTTTACAGCTAACCTGTGAAAAAGCATGCGGCACATGGTAAGAGCTATAGCAGTCTGCCTGTCAAGAACCACTGGAGCGTTCCATGTGAGGCCCGTCTCTTACATTTATATACATTAAATATTCATCTGCTAAATTGCTTGTCTGCTTCAAATGTGAAAGTGCTTCATAGTTTGTAAAGATTTGTGAAAATGTTGTCTGTCAAATAGCTTGGATCCAGATAAGATGCCGGGTTACTTGACGTCTCATCTGGATCCAACCTGTTTGCATATGGCCCTTTGTTTGTTAGTGGTAGGCTTCTTAAGGGTTGAACTTCTATTGGGTTCTGACCAACAATGGTCTTTTGAGTGTGTTCCCCTTGACTAATTGTATGTCAGGGCCTCTCTAGACAGAATGAGACGGCTTGCCATATTTTGCACACTTGTATCATGCTTTTACTGTTACTTTCACGCCTATTGAGAACAATGGGGGGGGGGGGAATCATTGAATGGACCTGGGTAATGTCTTTAACACAAAAGACTTGATGTAATTTAGTGGCCGTCATAGAGAGGTTTTACTGTATGTACTTATACTGCACGATTACTACGAGCTTCTTGTGACAACCATTGTCCACTTACCCATAAATTAGAATGGTTCTATAAATAGAAAAATGCAGCCACGGCTCAGAGCTCGAAATCGAACTATACCTGCTTCTGGTGCTATGCATCTCCAGCCTTGGTTCTTTCATTTTAAGCTCGCGTTATAACCCCCACCCCGTAGCACAATGAGCGTTGGCACCGCATGCGGTGCTCTTGTGTTATTTGTCGCTACGTGTCTTGTGAATATGTTTCTATCAGTATGTCTATTTGTGTTTGTCGCTCTCTCTCATTATGTCTCCCCCATATTTATATAGGGGGGACATATTGTATTTGTGAGAGTTGTCTGTCTGTCTGTCCGTCCGCCTGTCTGTCTGTCCGTCACACTTTTTGTCCGGACGATAACTTCAATATGCCTGATGCCAGTTGATTGAAACTTCATATATGGAAAGAGCATGATGAGAGGAAGGGTCATGCACAAGGTACATAACTCTGGCTTCACTAATACAGGAGTAATTGCCCCTTGTAAAAAAAACCAAACAAAACTTTTTTGTCCGGACGATAACTTCAATATGCCTGATGCCAGTTGATTGAAACTTCATATATTGAAAGAGCATAATGAGAGGAAGTGTCATGCACAAGGTCCATAACTCTGGCTTTACTAATATAGGAGTTATTGCCCCTTGCAAAAATGCACACTTTTTTGTCCGGACGATAATTCCTATATGGCTCATGCCATTGGATTGAAACTTCATATATGGTAAGATCATGACGAGAGAAAGTGTCATACACAAGGTCCATAACTCTGACTTCACTAATAATGGAGTTATTGCTCTTGTAATCTTTTTCACATTTTTTTGTCCGGACGATAACTCCTATATGGCTCATGCCATTGGATTGAAAATTCATACATGGAAAGATCATGATAAGAGAAAGTGTCATGCTCAAGGTCCATAACTCTGGCTTCACTAATATATGAGGTATTGCCCTTTGTAAAAAAAAGACATATTTTTTTGGTCAGGATGATAACCCCTATATGGCACAATCCATTGGAGTGAAACTTCATACATGGAAAGATCATGATGAGAGAAAGTGGCATGCATAAGGTCCTTAACTTTGGCTTCAATGAATTGAGAGTTGTTGCCCCTTGTACATTTGTTTAACGCTTTCTTGTCCGGACGATAACTCCTACATGGCTCTTGTCATTGTATTGAAACTTCGTACATGGAAAGAGCATGATGAGAGAAAGTATCATGAACAAGGGCCATAACTCTGGCTTCAATACTTTTGTAGTCATTGCCCTTTGTAACATTTTTTTTGTCCGATCAATAACTCCTGTTCGACTGATGCCACTGGAATGACATTTCATTTACGGAAAGAGCATGATGAAAGTAAGCGTCATGCACAAGGGCCATAACTCTGATATCATTATTTTTGGAGTTATTAGCTGTTATCATTTTCTTCTTGAAAAATGTGGTGTGGAAAGCGCATAATTAGGGGAAGTATCAATAATCAAGTCCATAACATTTTTAGTGATATCCCTTTACATATTGTTTTTATTAGAGGGGAGACATCCGTTTTTGTGACAAAAACCTCTAGTTTTTAACTACATCTATGTGCTTGTCCATCATATCTCTGTGTGTCTGTTTCTGTGTCCGTCGCTCCTAATCTCTGTCGCGTCCTTACTTTCTACCTCTTTCCGCACCTTTCTTTATCTTTCTGTGCCCTTGTCTTTCTGCCGTTCCCTGCCTATAGGACCTTCCTGCAATGTTTTCAGCCTGCATTAAACTATCTTATATATTTTGAAAAATCTATATTTTTATACATGTATACTGGTTATTATATACACGTATGTGATTTGTTGTTTTATACATTGTTAGTTAGGATTTTAATAACATACATACACCTGTGTTTTGTATGTTGTAAAAAAACCGTAAAACTTGGGAGACCTGCGAAATTTAATTGCGACACATACTGCAGTTGATCTCTATATTTTCAATTAACCCTTTACTCCATAAATGCGCCTTTCTTTGCCTTTGCAAACAGAGAAGACGGCGCCTACAGGAGCCGTCTGATCAGGGTCTGCTCTGTTTGCTAATGATATTGTATAGATCTGATTCTACTGTTTCTGTCTTGATAAATAATACTTTTGTCCACAGTATCATTATAAAGATGCAGTTAAACTATAGTCATGATGTCGTCATTTCTTGCCTGAATATTCATGGAATAAAGGGTTAAGACAAACGTTTCATTTGAACATTATTCATCATAGTAAAAGCTCTCTATAACTGCCACTAAATTACATAAAGTATTTTGTGTTAAAAGCAGGCGGCTGTTTAAAGCAAGGTGAAAGTAAAACAGAACGTTCCTATAGGAGCGTTCTGTTTTACTTTCACCTTGCTTAAAGCAGCCACCTGCTCTAAATACCGACTAATCAACACAATTAAGTGGCCGTTATAGAGAGGTTTTACTGTACTATCTGTCTTTATTCGATAAGATGATATAGTCATTTTATGCACAATGCATTCCATTTCTTCTTATTTCTTACTTTTCCTCCGTATTTGTGTTCTGGGAGTAGGGAAAACGATTGAAACCTTAGTGGAATCCCTCAAGTGCTCATGTTGAGCTGTTGTGACGGTGTCGTGTCTGTCGTCGTCAACAATTTACTTCAAACAACACCTCCTCCATCAAACCTGGACTAGTTCTTCATAGAAATTATTCCATGTGACGTTATCTTTCATTTTTGTACAAATAATTAAAACCCACGCAGAACTGGTTGCCATGGCAACGGAAAGGACACAGTTGTGCGAATTGCAATACACCCTAGGCTGTAACCTCCAAACCATTGTAATTCGTTAATAATATACCACCAGGCACGAGGATAACTTCCCTAAACGACTTGTGATTAAAAAGTCTCCTCTGAAACAACTAGTCAGATTTCAATATACATGTGTAATTATGTTTTTACAGCAACGTGGCATAGATGACTATCTGCCGAACAGTTTTAAGCCAATGGGATTCATAAAAGCACATGACCGTCAGGGACAGGGCTATCTTTCCCTATAAGTGTATTTCGAAGCTTTCAACAATATTCTCCTCAAAAGGCATTTGGCGGATGTCAATCTTATTTTGCAGGGACATTGTTTAGGTGACCCTCTACCAAGATAAAGTGTTCAAGTCAACGTGGTTTGGTAGAACACGTTGCCGCATAGCTAGTTTTCCTTATACGGATATGATGACAATTTCAACAATCTTCTTCTCTGAAACCACTATGCAGAATTCAATAAATTTTCATCTTATAGTCCTTTACCCTTTATTATTTGAAACATTGCCGCCCAGGGGCGGGGCTTATTTTCATTATATGACTAATGCAATTTTTGAAAAAAAACCCTTTATTTCTGAAAACACGGATTTCAATAAACATTGATAGGCATATTCTTTACTCCCTCTAGATTTGATAAGAAGACTTGTTCATTTTATGTAACAACGCATTCCATTTTCTCTTATTTCTTAATTCTTCACCTCTATGTTTTAACCCTTTCGGTGCCAAATTTCTAATTGTCGTCCGGAATCCATTTTTTGTTAAATCATTCGGTACAATAAGGAAATGAGTTAACTAAATGCTAGTTTCAAAGGTATAAAGCACAGATATAGAAATAGAGATCGAAGCAAAAAGTGAAGTCACTGATCAGACACCGCATTGAAAAGGCGGCGTCTGATCTGGTACTGCACTATTTGTCTTGGTGCATTTATGCGACATTGGCGGTGAAAGGGTTAAACGTCTTAACCCTTCGCTTGCTGAATTTTAAAATACATTTCTCCTTCTTTACCCATGCCCTGTTGTATATTAACATATATCTTCACTGTGTACACGTATTTCGCTGCGCAATCACTGCTGTGGAGTGCACTGGTTGCACAATCCTGCAGGAGCTATCTCATCTGGGTCTTCACTATTTACAGGTAGGTATATTGACGCGATTAGCAAGCGAAGGGTTAAGTTTACTAGCAGAGATGAGACACAGTACATACCCTGATAGGTAGCTCTTCTAGGAGCCCTCTGGTTTGGGTCTTAAATGTTTGTATATGACAGTACACTCACCTCACGCATTCTGGAGCTATATGACAGTACACTCACCTCACGCATTCTAGGGCTATATGACAGTACACTCACCTCACGCATTCTGGAGCTATATGACAGTACACTCACCTCACGCATTCTAGGGCTATATGACAGTACACTCACCTCACGCATTCTAGGGCTATATGACAGTACACTCACCTCACGCATTCTAGGGCTATATGACAGTACACTCACCTCACGCATTCTAGGGCTATATGACAGTACACTCACCTCACGCATTCTAGGGCTATATGACAGTACACTCACCTCACGCATTCTAGGGCTATATGACAGTACACTCACCTCACGCATTCTGGAGCTATATGACAGTACACTCACCTCACGCATTCTAGGGCTATATGACAGTACACTCACCTCACGCATTCTAGGGCTTAAAATTCTACATTTACCCTTTCCTGCTGATTATCTAGTTAAGAAATAATGACCGTACGGGTATTAGCTAGTCACATGTTTACCAGAGACATCAATCCGGGTTTTAACTTTAAGTTTAAACTATTAACTTTAAGTATTAAGTATTAACTGTGTGTAGAACTCTTTATCGGATATCCCTTCTTACCATGTATAGTCTTGGCTAAGTCTATGTCTTGCAATGGAAGACCACAAAATAGTTTGATAAACTTAACATAAGAGATACATAATGACATTATATGCGGGATATTCTTTCAAAGATACATGAAATTTGTTAAAAGGATTTAGGAGGAGTTGCTCTCACGAATTTAGTACCCAAACTCCATGTACTATTATGTCTAAGTCCATGTTTAATACTATCTGGAATAAATCTGAAAGTCTGATTATCTCCCCTAACATTTGTTGAACCATAAAGATTTTTCTTCATGCATATCTTCAACTGATGCCCTACCTTCTGTTCAAGTTTCGTTGAAATCCGACTACCTATATAGGACTTGCTCTTACACGTTAAAAAATACAAACTATATGGAATAAATCCTAGTCAAATTGTCTCCCCTGAAATATGTCAGATCGTAAAGCTAATCTTTCATGCACATCTTCATATGACGTATTACCTTCTGTTAAAGATTCATTGAAACCCAACTACCCATGTACCAGGAGTTGCGCTTACGAGTTCAACCATACATAAACTCTGGAATAAATTCCAAGGATAGGGTCAAATACCTAGTGAATTCTAAGTTCAAAGGGCCCAGAAAAATGGCAGAGGGAAAATTCCCCGACAATATGCACATCTAAATATTCTGTCCTTGCTACATACAAGGTTTTATGAAATTCTGTTGAACAGCTTCAGAGGAGCTGTGCTTACAAGTATAGGGTCAAAATACCTTGCGATTTCTCAGTTCAAAGGGGCATAACTCCCAGAAAAATTGCAGAAGGAAACATCCCCGACAATATGCACATCTACATATTGCGTCCTTGCTACTTGCAAGGTTTTATGGAAATCTGTTGAAACAGTTTCAGAGGAGTTGCGCTTACAAGATTGACAGCCGCCCGCCCGCTCGCCTGCCCAACCGTCCGCCCGCCGTACATCACCATTTCAATAACCGGATTTTCCGTGAAAAAAATGGTTAAAAAAGAATTTATACCGTGGCAGAAACTCAGCAATATTATTTCAGAAGCAAACAGAGCAGAGCCTGATCAGACGGCTCCTACAAGAGCCGTCTGATCTGGATCTACCCTGTTTGTAAAGGCGTAAAAAGGGATATGTATACGAGGAATAGGATCAACACTGTTCTCTCGGTGTTGACCATGCTGTATAGTTATTGCAGGTTTTCGGTACGGCATGAGAAAAACAAGAGACCATCTAAAGGACAATCTTTAATAATTGAAGACATGGACCTGGATTAACTTTCAGCATGATTAATCCATTCCCTCATATTGACGCCTTTTGACGCATCTGTAAAAGACACTTTCTGAAAACAGTGTGGTAAATGGAGCATCTGCTCAATAGAAGCAAATGCTTTATCTATCACAATGTTTCAAATTACACAATTCTACAAACAACAATTTTCTTTTAGTAAATGACCCTTTTTAGTAAATTTATTCAAAGAAGTTGGGCCTAAGATAGCCTATCAGGGTGAAGTCTAGTCAATATAAATTTTGAATAGGTAGGCGGTCATATCGCAACATTTGCAAATGACATTGTTAACCCTTTCCCCTGTGTAAGCGCATTTTCACGCATCTGCAAACAGAGTAGACCCAGATCAGACGGCTCCTATAGGAGCCGTCTGATCAGGGTCTGCTCTGTTTGCTTATGGTGCAACATAGATCTGAACCTACAGCTTCTGCCTGAGCCAAAATGTCCTGTGTTCATATGCCATTATAAAAACATTCTGATTAATATTCATGACGTCATTGTTTCCTATACGAATATTCATCAGGGAAAAGTGTTCAGCCGTAACTCCATAATATATATACGTTTTTGCAAGCAGAGTAGACCTATATCAGAGTTTCTATAGGAGCCATCTGACCTGGGTCTTCTCTATAGGAGCCATCTGATCTGGGACTGCTCCATAGGAGCCATCTGATCTGGGCCTGCTCTATAAGAGCCATCTGATCTGGGTCTGCTCTATAGGAGTCATCTGATCTGGGCCTGCTGTATAGGAGCCATCTGATCTGGGCCTGCTTTATAGGAGCCATCTGATCTGGGCCTGCTCTATAGGAGTCATCTGATCTGGGCCTGCTGTATAGGAGCCATCTGATCTGGACCTGCTGTATAGGAGCCATCTGATCTTGGCCTGCCCTATAGGAGCCATCTAATCTGGGCCTGCTTTATAGGAGTCATCTGATCTGGGCCAGATTTATAGGAGCCATCTGACCTGGGCCTGCTCTATAGGAGCCATCTAATCTGGGCCTGCTTTATAGGAGTCATCTGATCTGGGCCGGATTTATAGGAGCCATCTGATCTGGGCCTGCTCTATAGGAGCCATCTGATCTGGGTCTGCTCTAGTTACTTACGAATTAATACAGATGTGCAGTTTTTGACATGGACCAAATTTTCTATGTCCTTAATATGCCATTTGTCTACAAAATGTACTTTAGTATTTGAGACGTTGTGGGTACGGATGAATATAGATGTGATAATGCAGCTTCTGACATGCACCAATTTTTCTGTGTCCATATGCAATCATAGAGAGTTGTCTACTTAATATTTGTGTAGGGCATCGCGCCCGGGTTTCTCTGTATCCTCTCCCCTCTCTCTGGGGGCGTCCAATTATCCCTTAGGGAGCAGAAACGGACGTTAATCGACACAAACAAACAAACACAACTTAATATTTGTGACGCCATTTTTCCTGAATGAAAAGAACAGCAGTACGTACCCATGATTATACTCAAATCGTCATTTCTCCACGAAATCCGATCTTGTGACCACATTTTAGAATCGTTTCTTCGAGATGGTTCTAAAGAGTAGTCACAACAAAGGGTCTGATGGAGGAATAAAGGATTTTTGAAAATGTTCTATTTTAGGCATCTAATCAGGACCTCTGATGTATGTTCATGAAGTAAAGGGAAGTGGTGATGAAAATGACAATACGTGTTATTGCTTTGGGTTTATAAGTACATGTACATTATAATTTCGAGGGCTTGGTGCAAAACTATTCTAACTCCTTCACAAAGTGAAGGAGTTAGAATAGTTTTGCACCAAGCCCTCGATATCTGTATGACACGTATGAAAATAATAAATATACACCGGCCAACTCCATATCTAATAAACAGTCACATGTGTATATTTTTTGTTTATCTCTTTCCCTCATATAAACACATTTTCATGCATTTGCAAACAGAGTGGACCCAGATCAGACGGTTCCTATAGGAACCATCTGATCAGTGTCTGCCCTGTTTGCTTTTGAAATTATAGATTTGTTTCAAAGCAAAACAATCCTGGAAAAGTTTACATTTTAAAAAATCAGCTTACAAATATTTAAGATGTCATTATTTCTTACATGAATACTGAACAGGGAAAGGGTAAAAGTTACATGGCATTGCTAAGATATCCTTTACTGCAATCTGGTATCTGCATTTGTTCTTCAATGTTGCAGTCTTGGAGATTTTGGTGCATCGGATATTTTGGATCAATTAGTATACCGATGGTCAACAACTGTAAAGAATTCCATTATTTATTGCATATACACTAATCACGATGTATCCGTAACTGCTGTTCAACCTTTAGCCTGCTATGGGCGGAATGCGTTAATACCTATCCAAACTGTTTGACACACTGATTGCATTTAGGTAGACGAATTTATTATATCTTGAATTTTGAAAACGTAGTAGGTGAAATATTCTGTAAAATTAATTTGCTCAGCAGGCTAAAGGTTAATTGATAACGCTTTCACACTGTCGCAAACATAACTGATCAAGATCGGACAACATATGTTAGGTCTATCTGATCAATATCTGCTTTGTTTGCCTCTATGCTGTCTGGTTTGCCATAACAACATATTGGTACAAATATAGATCAAAAGTCAGGCAATAGGTGCAACAGTAGTAGTCCATAGCAACACCAGAAGCATAAATGATGTGCGCATGCAATTGTGCACACTCCCCATACATCAACACTTTCGCTTAAACCCTTCTCCCTCTTCACAGAACTGTTCTTTGCCTGCCCAGCACCGACATGATATCTGCGCTTTATTACCACTATGCATATGCAAGACTCAAAATAAATCGTAGTTGCGTTTAACCCTTTCCCGGTTCTATGTTTGTTTCAAAATTTCAATACTTACTGAGTATTCATGGACAAAAAAGTTATACTGAAATAAGGGATATTGAAAATTGTAGCCATTTTAGAAACTAAAGAACCAGATCTATCGATTTCTATTAGCAAACAGAACAGACCCTGATCAGACGGCTCCTCTAGGAGCCGTCTGATCTAGGTCTATTATGTTTGCAAATGCGTGAAAACACATTTCTATGAGGGAAAGGGTCAAAGAGTAATATAGGACTATCATGTCACATAACGCCTTATTGGATGAAATGAATGAACTCTTTACTCCATAAATACGTCTTTCTCCGCTTATACGTAGTAGAGAATCAGGGTCCATGCTTATAAAACGTTGAGTCTGAGTTCGTTCTCAAGTTGTTGATTGGTCAGATTTGAGCCGTTGGCTCAAATCTGACCAATCAAAAGCTTGAGAACTCAAATCTGACCAATCAAAAGCTTGAAAACGAAACTCAGATTCAACTAAAAGCTTTATAAGCATGGACCCTGATCAAATGGTTCCTATATGAGCCGTCTAATCAGTATATGCTCGGTTTGCTGATGATATTCTACAGTTTCTACCATGGCCGAAACGCCCTGTATCCATGTGCTATTATAACAATTAAATCTAATAAATATTCATGATATCATTATTTCTTTCATGAATATTCAGGGTATAAAGGGTTAATAATCACAGTGAATGGCATCCTTTTTGTCCGTTGAACTTTGACACCGTACATAGTTCGATGTAAGATAAGTGTATAACAAGAGTGTTCGAAGGAACACACGTGTCACCTGCTGGGAGAAGTGTTAGTAAATAAAGAAAGAAAAAATGTGACGGACAAAACTTGTGACGGACAGACAGATAGACAGACAAACAGATGGCCTCTCGGCAGGTGACACAAACTATATCATACACTTGTATGCATACTTCTGTATAACTCCGACTGACGCTTGTTGTGCTGTATTAAACTCGGTCAAGGTATAGCGCAGGGGGGCACGGCAATTGTAGATTAACCCTTTACTCCATAACTATGCCTTTCTACGCCTATGCAAACAGAGTAGACCCAGAGTAGACTCCTGTCGGAGCCGTCTGGGTCCATGCCTATAAAACTTTTTAGTACAGTCCGAGTTCGTTCGCAAGCTTTTGATTGGTCAGATTTGAGTTCTCAAGCTTTTGATTGGTCAGATTTGAGCAAAAGGCTCAAATCTGACCAATCAAAAACTTGAGAACGAACTCAAGACTCAACTAAAAGTTTTATAAGCATGGACCCTGATCAAGTTCTGCTTTGTTTGCTTAGGAAATAATATAGATATAATTATGCAGTTTCTATACCATGGCCAAAACGCCATGTGTCCATGTGCTATTATAACAAATTAATCTAATCAATATTCATGATACCATGGATCAAGGGCTTAACTGCATCCAAATTGAATACGTACGCTGAATATCGAAGTTATATATATTGTTTTGATGTGATGGACTCGAGAAACAAGATTTCTTATATACACGAATAAGTGTTAATGTTTACACGTAATGAGAATGCTAAAATGGCACACATTGAAATGCCTTGTTTTCTCCAGACTTCGCTCGAATATCAAAACCTTCACTTATCCCAATTTGTAAAGTTTATACATGTAAAGAATTAATAAAATCTTGATACAGAAGCAGCAATGCAAAAAGCAATGCAGATTCGGGTTTATTAAGTCTTTTGATGAGCAGTGATTAAAAGTGCAAAACTGCTCGCTGCCAATGTCGCATCTGTGATTATCTATGCAAACAGTTTGGACCCAGATGAGACGCCGAGTTACATCAGGATTCAAATTGTTTGACACCCTGATTGCATTTTGTTACTGTTGCATTTTGTTACAGTTGCATTTTGTTACTGTTACTGCTTCTTGAAACGCTTTAGCCTTTACACGATGCATGTTCATATAAACATTATAATCATGCTCATTTATTAGATGAATTGTTATAATGGCCTTATCATTATGATCCATGAGTATTTTTAACCCATTTGCTCCCAGTGGATTCTTCCATGATTATATATTGGATACGTTCATTTTCTATCTAAGGGATGCCTGGTCTAAAATTTCAGTTTCGTTTTGTTTTAAATTGAAATTCCTATCAGCAAACAGTGTAGACTCTGATCAGACGCCGCATAATGCGTATCCATGTATCCCATATATGGGATCGTGGGTACAAATGGGTTCAGACGGATCGGTTCCTACTGGTGCCATCTGATCAGAGTCTACAATGTTTGACTATATCCCATATATGGGATCGTGTGCATACATGAGTTAAAATGGCCTATACTAAAGAATCAGATCTATATTATTTCTAAAGCAAATAGAGAAGACACGGGCTAGACGGATCGGTTCCTACTGGTGCCATCTGATATGGGTCTACTCTGCAAAGGCATTTCTATCATTTTTATGAGGTAAATGGCTAACTTCGTGCAGAATAAGCACCAGACGACTGGAAACATTTGTCTGATACAATACAGTAAAACCTCTCTATAACGGCCACTAAATTACATCAAGTATTTTGTGTTTAAGACAGGTGGCTGCTTAAAGCAATGTGAAAGTAAAACAGAACGCTCCTATAGGACAGTTCTGTTTTACTTTCACATTGCTTTAAGCAGCCACCTGCCCTACATACAAACTAATTAACATAATTTAGTGGTCGTTATAGAGAGGTTTTACTGTACTTCATTCTACAGTAAAATCTGTCCTTATCGGCTATTCATTTATTGAACACAGGAGTCTTAACAAGCAAGTGGTTGATTAATGACTTGTTTAAACTAAAAAAACAAAGAGGAGAAGAACTCCATAAACGTTTAGCTTTCGTTCTAAAATCTATAGCGATGCTCTGTGTTTATCATGATTAATGTACACCTTTTCAAATAAAATACATGTATGTTTAAACTAATGCAGGGCAAAAGTAATGCAGAAAGCTCCAATAGCTTTTTGCATCACATTTGACCTGCATTAAACCAAAATTTGCATTACAGACCCATAATTAGTGTTATTGTATAGCTGTTCAAAACCACAATATATGTGTGAAATCATGGTGTTATATCTGGATCCACTTTGTTTTGTAATATATAGCAGGACGCACGGTAAACGTTGGAGACTGACACACATTTTGGCTCCATAAGTAGACTAATATTTGGTTCCATAAGCGTCACTCATTTAAGTTTGTCATGAACCACTGATGTTTTCAACAAGGACTATTGGGTTTTGATGAAAGTCAATCAAAGATAGTTTCACTCTTTTACAAATTCCCTGAACTTATCCTGTATGTTGTATGCTGTGTCACAAAGCTCACATGTAAAGTCTCTCAGACTTGGCATTGTATGTCGCTTCAAGTATAACTTTGCTTGATTCAGAGCTTCCCGTTTAATTGTATAAAACAAATCGTAACGGAGCGAGTCCGCACCAACATTGTAATCAGGAAAGATGTATGACAACCACGGGTTGGTGTGGAAGAAATGTGGTAAACGCTGCTCTTCCAGGCAAATCTGCAACAAGTCCAGGAGAATGGTGAGCGCTTCCCGTACACCCGACACCCGGTACTTGTGCAGTACTGGGTAATACAGGATACAATAGAACGCCAGCTGCTTCAGAAAGTAGCTTCTTAGAACTGTTACTATTTGGGGTGGCGGCGAATCTGATGAATTTTTGTATTTCCTTTTTTCATACAGAAAGTAAGCCTTCAAAATTCTAGCTGCCGTCAAAATATATCTCTGTTCCTTGGAACCATGTGCGACATCTAATATGTGCTTTTCGTAGCCAGACGAGTCCATTCTCCAGATAGTGTCTGGTTCCACATTGTAATCAAAGACGAAAGGGTGCGTGTCCCTGACCCACTTGAACACGGCGTACCTGGGACAGTCCATGTATTGTCCATACTCTGTAGGGTCTGGAACCCGATCGTTCTGTATCAGTAAGGCTAGAAGGAACAAACATGAGAATGTTAAATTATACAGAAATCTACCTAGTGGTTTCAGAGCAGAAGCGTTTTGATATTTCGACTATAGCCATAGAAGGAAAAAGGTAAAACTTCACCCCTGGCAAATTAGTCTGAACAATTTAGAAGAGTTTCACCTGAGAAAATTTCCGCAAACTTATATTTAAATGTGCCAAGCAGTTTCATAGAGGAAGATTTATGAAATTTCCACAACATCCATGTAAGAACACATTTAGCTCCATTCCTAGCGGCCATGACTTATAGCGAATCAAAACGGTTGAATAATTTCTGTCGTCCGAACAGCACCATGACAAAAGGAACAATAAATGTACACGCCTATCTAAAACAAAAAGAGACGCACAAAGACATAACATACAACAATAGGGGTAGATGGAAGTACGGCCTTGGAACGGCCAGAGACAATTGTCACTGGGGGTTTAAACCGGTTTAATGGCTCCCAAACTCACACTTATTCCATCCTAAAAGACACATAGTCCGCAATTTACATGTACTGCTTTCAACAAGGGCTCATGCATATCATTCTTCATAAAATCCAAATACATGTTTTCTAAAATCAAACTGTAAAGCAAGTTAAAATGTAGCCCTCTTACAAGAAGCTGGGTTGGGGATGAAAGTCGATCTGGGAGAGAAACTCAAGTTCCCTGAAGTGACTCACACTACCCTTATGCCAGACATTGTGCTATGGTCTAACTCCCCAAAGCGGCTAGTAAGTGTGGAGTTGAAGTTCCGTGGGAAGAGGGAGTTGATGAAGGCCATGGAGGAAATATGATCAAATACCAGGAACTGACAGACATTTGCAGCGAAAAGAGGTGAAAGCAATAGTTATTTCCTGTATAAGTTGGAAGCAGATTAAAGAGTGTATTATCTCAGCTAGACTGACAAATAAGTTTTTTCGGAAACAGATACCATCATTGTCTAGAATGCCAGACCTAAAATATGCAGATGTAACTTAGGGCTGTTCCATTTAAATGTGTATCGGGGGGGGGGGGGTGCTATGCATGGATGTATTTCGCTATTTGGTTTGTGCATTAGTAAAACACTTCTATGGGTGGGTGACCGAATTTTAAAGTGCCTTTCTGTACCCCAATACACATTTAAATGGACCAGCCCTTAACAAGCAAACCTGACCTGGAACAATGTCGATGTCAATATGGTATTTATTGTCTCTGGCAGCCTCCTGAACAACTGTTGGGTAATGCCAATTATTTCGGACGGCTCGGAGGTGTGGTCTGAGATCGTTAGCTGCATCCGTCAGCTCAAATGTTAACCCCACATTCACAGACGGTGGATTTATTGCTCTGGTCATACTAAATCTATACTTGGCGGGAGAAGAGTCTATCCGATGTCGAATTTTATCCTTTGCTCTGTCAATGATCGCAGTGAAAACTCGTTCGTGCAGTATTTTGGAATTCAAATAAATCACCCCGTTGTCATAACGGAACGCCCGAATCAAGTGTAGTTTTGGGTAATCGCATTCTAGTTGGAAAGTACTTCGAGGGCATACAACACGAAGCTTGCCAATCTCTGACAGAACCCGTTCTCTTTCGTCTGTTTCTTTCTGCACCTGAAAAATCACGAGTGTCGATAAACATTCGGATCTCTTCGAAACCAAAACTGAGTGATAATATGCCCTGTTACTATTAACAATTCAGTAAATACCATCCAGCATCCAAATATCGTTTTAATTAAACAAGAGGGTCAGAATGGCCCTAAAGCTCTTACCTGACAATCAGAGGAGAATATTTTCAAAGTTTTCATTATATGTTTATATAGAAAACTCGCCGACGCTGGGACGGGGCCAACTTTGACCCAAAGCACACAATTTCTATAACTTTTGTAGAGGACCTGAACCTGGTGCTATGTGCCAAATATAAAAGTTGAGAACCTTCCAGTTTCAGAGGAGAATAAACTATATGTTCCTATAGAAAACAATGTACGCCTGGGGCGGGGCCAAATTTGACCCCAGGGACATAATTTATATAAATTTTGTATAGGACCTACAGATGATGCTATGTGCACAAAGATGAAAGCTGAGAACCCTGTAGATTCAGAGAAGATTTTTAAAGGTTCAAAGTGTTGGCGACTGGCGACGGACGACGCACGCAGACGGACGACGAATATCAGGCGATCACAAAAGTTCACCCTAAGCACTTTGTGCTCTGGCGAGCTAATAACTATAGCAAAGACTAGCAGGAAAAGCGGCACACAAGTTACGTATACACAAGCTTTAATTGACAGGCGCATTTTCACGCTTTTGTAAATAGATTAGATCCAGATCAGACGGGTTCTATAGTAAACCTCTTATCAGGGGTTCGTCTTTTTTCTTACGGTATTTATGTATGATATTAAATAAATGAAGCATAGTTATGATAAAAGGCATTCAGACACAAACTATGTAAACTATGAGAATGTCATTTTAGTATCTCATTTGCATAAGCATAAATAATTACTTCGCAACCAAATGTGTACAATATGCGTACATATTCTTGGGTACCTCTTACTACAAGCCGTATGGATTGAAGTACATGTATGAGTCATGCAGGAAACACCACATACAAAAACACAATCGGCTTAACAGCACCATGATGAAGAACGGTCAGCGACAAATGTCACTGGGGATAAACCGGTTTAGGGGCACCCAACCTCACACTTATTCCATCCCCACCCTAAAAGATAAACAGTGTAAATAAACATATCGCCTCTCCGACTTATCTACAACAACAGCGATGGCAAATACATTGGTAAAGTGTTAAAGTGCATGTTAAACTACATTTGTGCCCACGATCCCATAAATGGGACATAGGCAAATAGTGAAGAGTTTGATCAGACGCCGCATATTTTATATTTTCCCATGAAAAACTGATTAGCCCCAAGGCAGGTCCAAGTTTCGCCCAGACGTCGGGATCGTAAGTTGAACATTCTTGGCAGAGGACCACAAGCCAAATCTACAAATTTGTAGAGGACCATTGGATCATGTTACATACCAAACATCAAAGGTCTATGCCTTACAGTTTCTGAATAGTTTTAAAGATTTTCCTATGAAAAACTGATAATCCCTTGGACGGGGCAAGTTTTGGCCTGGGGTCATAATTTGAACAATCTTTGTTGTAGAGGACTATTAGAATGTTATATACCAAATATCAAAGGCCTATGCTTTACAGTTTCAGAGAAGAAGATTTTAAAAGAGTTTCCCATGACAAACCGATAAGCCCTCGGGCTGGGCAAATTTTGGCCCGGGGGTAATAATTTGTACAATCTTTGTAGAGGACCAGTAGATCATACTACATACCAAATATCAAATGTCTAGGCCTTGCAGTTTCAGAGAAGAAGATTTTAAAAGATTTTCCTATGAAAAACTGATAAGCCATTGGACGGGGCCATTTTTGGCCCGGGGTCATAATTTGAACTTCTTTGTAGAGGACCATTAGATCATGTCACATACCAAATATCAAAGGTCTAGGCTTTACAGTTTCAGAGAAGAAGTTTTGTTTTTTAAATATGATCCTATGAAAAACTGATAAGTCCTTGGGCGGTGCCATTTTTGGCCCGGGGTCATAATGTGAACAACGTTTCGTCCCCCTAGCCACTGATGCTTCTGACAAAATTTGGTTAAAATCGGGTGAGCAGTTTCGGAGAAGATGTCGTTTGAAAATGTGGACGGACGCGGGACGCCGGACGGATCGCGGTCACAATAGCTAACCCTGAGCCTTCGGCCTTGGAGTAATCCAATATATAAACATGGAAGAACCCACTGGGCGCAAATGGGTTAAGTGAAAAAACTGTATCCACCTATCGCTAGTGTACTCAATGACTGAGCTACAAACTGAGTAAGCATAGAAAAGTAATAAAGGACACGACAAAAACGAGGACAAATATCCGACGTCCTCCTTCCGTTTCCGGATTTAAGAGGTCGCCTTCACAGAGTACTAAATCTTTCTTGTCGGCGTACATGCAAGGAGGGCAGCGTGGTTGCCAGTTGTAAAAGGGTTGACAATCAGAGACGCAGTATGTTGTAGTACCAAAGGATCATATTCCTTTTGAATGATTATTTTAAATGTACAGGTCTGTATGTAGTGAACAAAGTGAGAAAATAGGTATGTCCAATAATTTTACGAAGTTTGTAAATTACATCACCATAAAATTCAGGATGTGAAATACCGTGTAGCAGGAGCGCCTTAACATTACATTTGTAATTACCAATAAGTGAGCGACTTCGATAATAAAATTTAGAGAATGGTTTTCTTCGTTAATGGTATCTATATCCTTGCTTAAGCAGCTTTTCAGTTAATTCGACTGTTAAAATCGTCAACAGAAGAACAAGCTTGAGCGAAACAAATGAGTTGAGATGTATAAACCCCGTAATAAGGGACACTGGGATCGTCTCCATCAAGGTGAGGGAAATTTACACTATTACAATTAAAATCGTCTCTTTTGTCATTTGAGGAGGAGAACATTCCATTGTCAATTTTTACCGGTTAGAACCCCCAGTGGTGGCTTTGGCACTGACCGTTCCAAGGCGATACTCTCTTTGTCACCCTTGCCTTTGTGTTTGTTTTGCGTCTTTGTGCCATTGTTTTTGTGCTTTTGTTCGTGTTTGATGTTTTTGTCTCGTATATGTGACTGTGGATGTGTTGCTTGCTTTCTGTTGATGTTTTTGGTGTTGGTTGCGTTTTGTATGTGTCTTTTCCTGCTTGACATGGTAGGAATCAAAACATCAAAGAAAATGTTATTTTAGTTGAAAGTATCATCAAAGGCTTTTATGACATATTGTGATTGTGGGTTTAAACTCAACATGGAAGTACAAAAGTGAGTCATGCAGGAAACACCACATACAGAACAAACAGTCGCCCGAACAGCAACACAAGGAAACAGCAAATGTACATAACTATAAAAACAACAAGAGACGCACAAAGACAAAACAAACATACAATAGGGGGAAGATAGAAGCACCGCCTTGGAAAGGTCAGTGACAAAAGTCACTGGGGGGTTAAACCGGTTTATGGGCGCCCAACCGCACACTTATTCCACCCCACCCTAAAAGACAAACAGTGTAAATAAACGTATCCCCTCTCCAACTAATCTACAACAACCGCGACGGCAAATACAGTGGTAAAGTGCATGTATAACGAAAACATTTAAGTGAACAAACTGTATCCACCTATCGCTAGTGTACTCAATGATTGAGCTGCAAACAGAGTAACTGTAGAAAAGCAATAAAGGGTACGACAAAAACGAAATAGTACAGATATCCGACGTTCTCCTTCCATTTCTGGATTTAAGAGGTCGCCTTCATAGAGTACTAAACCTTTCTTGCCGGCGTACATGCAAAGAGGCCAGCGTGATTGCCAACTGTTAAAGGGTTGACAACCAAACATGCAGTATGTGGTAGTACTACAGGATCATATCCCTTTTTAATGAATGTTTTAACATATTTGATGAACAAAGTGAGAAAATGGGTTTACGAATATGTCCAATACGTTTACGAAGTTAGTAAATCACATCACCATAAAATTCAGGATGTGAAACACCGTGTCGCAGAAGCTCCTTGAGATTAGATTGGTACTTGCCAATAAGCGAGATATTTCGATAGTAAAATTTAGAAAAAGTATTTCTTAGTTTATGATATCTATATCCTTGCTTAAGCAGTTTTTCAGTTAAAATGAGATTTCGACTGTTAAAATCGTCAATAGATGAACACGCTCTAGCAAAACGAATAAGTTGAGATATATAAACCCGAAATCTCTCTCATAGCAGAACAAAATCAAATCGGCGACCAGTGGTGCACAATAGGAATACCAATCACCTGACGGTATATATAGCAATCACATAACGTACGAATATCTTATCCAGAAGAAAGGTTAGTGATTCGCAAACTTCTGAGCAAGACCGATTGGTGTAATATTTCATTTGCTCGTCATTAAAGAAAGCTTTTTTCAGCATACATGCCAGAAATGTTGTTTTTTTCTAGCAAATATTTTCTTGATTAAGCTAGTAAGTTTATTTTTAATTAGATCATGAGGAAGGGTTGTGTACAAATTAGAAAAAGCGTATGTGCGTACAGTGGATGCAAGCCACATTTTGTCCTTAAATTTTGTTAAGACCTCCCATTATATTGCAACGCACTGCATGTTTGGTTATCGACCCTTTTACAGTCGGTAGCTACGCTTCCCTCTTTGCTTGCGCGATGACAGGTCGAGGGTGGTACTCTTTGATGGTATACTCTTAAACACAGATACGGGATGAGTTTACCAGACTCATGTATTACTTTTTCCCTGTCGTGCACTTAACGGCTTACCTGCAGGTACGCTGACTTCAGTAAAATCATTGAGTACATATTTGACGGATTGTCACAGTTATTATGCTATGTTTTACATGTTGTCCTGTGTTCACCGTCGTCTATGTTGTGGGTAAGTCCAGCGGGGATACCTTTTTTACACTATTTGTAAAGCTAGGGTGACTTTGAGAGAAGTTTGAGGTTAGGACGTCCGTAAACCGGTTTAAACCCCAGTGGTGTTTCTGCTACTGACCGTGCCAAGGCGGTACTCTCTTTGTCACCCTTCCTTTTGTTTGACTTGCGTCTTTGTGATTGTGATTTTGTTCGTGTGTGGAGTGTTTGTCTCTGGTTCTTGTGTGTCTGTTGGTGTTTTCTGTGTTCATCTCGTGTGTGAGTGTGCGTTTGTGTGTGTATGTGTGTCATACTGTCTATCGGTGTTTTGGCGGTGGTTGAGTCTTGTATGTGGCTTTGCCTGCTTGACTTTACTACTTTTCCATTCTGAAGAGTTTGTAATAGTCCAGAAAAGATTCATTCCATAAGTTTGATCAGTCTTATCACAATACAATTTTAGATGTTCTTTTATCTTAGTTAGACAAGCAGTTAAAAGTATAGACAACTAAGTAGTTGTACAAGACCTAGAATTTGCAATGAAACGCGCTTTATATGTTTTTATGTAGTTTCGGTAACCAATACGTTGTAGGAAAAGTACAAAAATGCAGGAAACACCACATACAGAACAAGCAGTCGCCCGAACAGCAACACAAGGAAACAGCAAATGTACATAACTATAAAAACATCAAGAGACGCACAAAGAGGGAACACACATACATAGGGGGGAAGATGGAAGTACCGCCTTGGAACGATCAGTGACAAAAGTCACTTGGGGTTTAACCGGTTTATGGGCGCCCAACCTCACACATATTCCATCCCCACCCAAAGAGAAAAAAAGTGTAAATAAACCTATCCCTCTCCGACTAATCTACAACAACCGCAACGGCAAATACAGTGGTAAAGTGCATGTAAACGAAAACATTTAAGTGAACAAACTGTATCCACCTATCGCTAGTATGCTCAATGACTGAGCTGCAAACAGAGTAACTGTAGAAACGTAATAAAAGGTACGACAAAAATGAAATAGTACAGATATCCGACGTCCTCCTTCCGTTTCTGGATTTAAGAGGTCGCCTTCATAGAGTACTAAACCTTTTGACAACCAAACATGCAGTATGTTGTAGTACTATAGAATCATATCCCTTTTTAATGAATTTTTCAAAATATTTGATGAACAAAGTTAGAAAATGGGTATGTCCAATAATTTTACGAAGTTTGTAAATCACATCACCATAAAATTCAGGATGTGAAATACCGTGTCGCAGAAGTGCCTTGAGATTACATTGGTACTTGCCAATAAGTGAGAGATTTCGATAGTAAAATTTAGAGAATAAATTCTGGAGGGAGGTGATCCCCCGAGAGCAAATATTGCAACACAAAAAGAGAAAATTGCAGACTCGGTTTTATTGAGTCTGTTCATGAACAATAATTGAAAGTGCAACACTGCTCACGCCACCTAGCACCCGGCTTAAGTGGTATTCAATTTTCAAAACAAGAAGTACTGAAATTCATGATCTCGAAATATCAGAAAGTATAACAACACTGAGAATGAAGTACGGGGCGACGTTTTACGGCCGCCACACAAGCACTTAACACCTGCTGTTGTGAAGATTATAAATTCTGAAGGGAGGTGATCCCCCGAGAGCAAAAATTGCAACACAAAAAGAGAAAATTGCAGACTCGGTTTTATTGAGTCTGTTTATGAACAGTAATTGAAAGTGCAACACTGCTCACGCCCCCCCTAGCACCGGCTTAAGCGGTATTCAATTTTCAAAACAAGAAGTACTGAAATTCATGATCTCGAAAGATCAGAAGGTATAACAACACTGAAGTTTTTCTTAGTTTATGGTATATATATCCTTGCTTAAGCAGCTTTTCAGTTAAAATGAGATTTCGACTGTTAAAATCGTCAATAGATGAACCAGTTCTAGCAAAATGCATAAGTTGAGATATATAAACCCCATAAGATGGGGCACGGGGAACATCTCCGTCAAGATGAGGGAAATTTACAATATTAAAATCAAAAGCATCTCTTCCATTATCAATTTTAAGGTCTAGATCAAGAAAAGATGCATAATTGTCGGACGTGTAAGCTTTATTCAATTTGAGTTGAAGTTTATGTTGTGTAATTTTAAAACCGACTTCAAGTTGTTCACTCTTGGAGGTTATTCATACAACAAACATTATTACTAAATATCTTTCAGTACAACAGGGCCCCATACTCAGTCTGTGGAGTTACCTCATATTCAAGTCCATCGATGGAAAACAGCAACAAAGAGTCGAACTCGTCAGCTGATCGAACCTTCAGCCCTTCTCTGGCACTACCTGCAAAGAAAATAATTAAGATAGTAGAACATTTACAACCACCACTGATCATGCAGATTGGTTTTATTAGACGAATGTCTTGGAATCTATTTGTATGTTATCTTCAAATCATACTGGACAATCCGTACTGGATCATCCATGCCGCCATGCTCAATCTACCACCTAACTCATACTGGACAATCAATAGTGCCAAACTCAATATACCACCTAATCTACTGGACCATCCAGACACCAAAACTCAATCTACCTACGAACTCATACTGGACCATCCATAGTGCCAAACTCAATCTACCACCTGCCTCATACTGGACCATCCATATCGCCAAAAACTCAATCTAACAAATAACTCATACTGGGCCCCCATATCGCCAAAAACTCAATCTAACACATTACTCATACTGAACCATCCATATCGCCAAAACTCAATCTACCTTCTAACTCATACTGGACTACCCATAGTGCCAAACTCAATATACCACCTAATTCATAATGTACCATCCATAGTGCCAAACTCAATATACCACCTAATTCATACTGGACCATCTCAATCCACAACAAAAATTATACAGGACCATCCATAGTGCCAAACACTAAATCTGCAACCTTACTCATACTGGACCATCCATGCACAAAAAGTCAATCTACTTCCTAACTTTTACTGGACCGTCCATAGTGCCAAACTCAATCTATAATATAACTTATACTGGACCATCAATAGTGCCAAACTAAATCTACAACATAACTCATACTGGACCATCCACATCGCCGAAAAATCAATCTAACACATAACTCATACTGGACCTTCCATAGTGCCAAGATCAATATACCACCTAATTCAAACTAGATCATCCATAATGCCAAAACTCAATCTACCACCTAATCCATACTGGACCATGCATACACTAAACTCAATCTACCTCCTAACTCATACTGGACACCCATTTCGCCAAAACTCAATCTACCTACTAACTGATATTGGACCATCCATAGTGCTAAATCAAATCTACAACTCCGTGTATTTTCAGGCCTTTTTGGGGCCGAAATTGGGCCCCATTCCCTTCTTGAAAAAGTATATTTTTCCCCTAATTGAAAACAAAAATCCTCTCCAATTTCATTGACAGTGATGTCAACAGAAATATTGAAATAGACATTGACTTGTAAACCTATTCTGTAAGGTTTCTATGATCAGGGTTTTACTGCATTAAGTAAATAAAGAAATATCTCTTATGTACATTGTTTTATTCATCCCCTATTTCGTTCTTACGACGCATTTTCCCCTCTCAAAGGGTCCCGCCAACATTCCTACAAAAGTGAAAAATAACACTGACAACCTAACTCATACTGGACCATCCATACACCTAAGCTCAATCTACCATGTACGATAAAGCATCTCGGTCTAGATTACTGTATGCAACCACCAAAAAGAGGTATACGGTTTGATCATAGAATATGAGATTATGAGCGAATATAAACACTAACATATAATGTGAATAACCGAGTAAGAGTGTGCAAGCGAATATGAACAAGGGCATCTAATTTTAATAAACGAGTATGTGTGTACGAGCTAATACGAACAAGGACATCTGACGTGAATAACCGTGTATGAGAGTACTTGTTTGTAAATATGAACACGGGCATCTAATGTGAATAACTGTGTATAAGAGTACAAGTGAATATGGCCAAGTACATGTGAATAACAATGTACATGAGTACGAACAAATATAAACGATGCCATCTAATATGAATAAGCCTGTATGAGAGTATAGGTGAATATGAACAATGTCATCTAATGCGAATAACCGTGTACGAGAGTACAAGTGAATATGAACAGTGCATGTTAATAACAGTGAACGGGGTATGAATATAAACAATATCAGCGAATGTGAATAAGCCTGTATGAGAGAGTTATGGGTGAATATGAACAAGGTCATATAATGTGAAACTGTTTATGAGAGAGTATGAACGTATATAAACAATGACACCTACTGTAAATAACCAGAAAAGTAATTTTTCTCTCATTAAAACAATACGCTTACCACGATTTTTCCAGTGAAACTATTATTAAATAGGAATTAAATTATTACGCATTTTTTTCGCCCTTGCAAACAAAGTAGGCCCTGGACAGGCGGCTGCTCAATGATAGATAGTGAGATTCCGAGTCCATGTGCTATTATAACAATTAATATAATTAATATTCATCATGTCATTCGTTTTTACATCTAACCCATTACCTCATGTGCTATTTTTAGAAACAGTCCCTTTGAATAAATCAACAGAAAAGGAGCATTGACTTTTAGAATTTTGTAGTTTGAAACCATTGTGATAAATAGAGCATTTGCACCTTAAAGTCGTCAATATGAGGGAATGGGTTAATACATTCACAAACAGAGTAGACCCAGGCCAGACATATTGTGGAGCCGTCTTATCAAAACTGTCCTGTTTGGTTACAGAATAATATATAATTCTAAAGTTTCTTTCAATGTATTCGTATGCCGTTATCAAAATTATTGAGATAAATCAAATTAGTAAAATGTGATTCAAAAGTTACCTTAATTAGCTTGAGCATTCGGATAAATACAGTAGAACCCCTCTAATGCGACGAATAAACATGGGTGTCTTTATAATCAGGTGTTTGCTTAATGCAGGACAAAAGTAATGCAGAAACCTCCTCTAAGACCGTTTTACATTACTTTTCTCCTGCATTAAGCTACCACCTGCATCTAGCACCCAGAATTATACCTCTTTTAGGTGGTCGCATTAGCGGTGCTTTATTGTATAGGAAAACAATAAGGCCCTAGATCAAACGGCTTTTAAATGACCAGTTTGATATGGGTCTACACAAATACTATAATCTCAGTCTTACCTTTCGCTGCCAAATTCTGTCGTCTGCTAACTTTGACGTCTGCTTCAAATTTTCATTCTTTTGATTTTCTTCATTTTTGTTTCAAAAACATAGTAACAGTAACAAAGAGTTTGGATCCTGATGAGACGCCGAGTTACTCGGCGTCTCATCTGGATCCAAACTGTTTGCATAGGTAATCACAGATCCGGCATTCGCAGCGAAAGGGTTAGTGTCAAACTGATTTATAGAGCTTTACAACTCATTAGAGTGATATGATTGAATGCCCAAATACTTAGGGTAAATTTGGTGTAGCAATCATAAGCGAAGCAAGAGCTTGTTTCTGCCCTGCGTTCAATTTACAGTAACTGATACATTTTTACGCAACAGTTCGCACTTTTCAAGAAATATTGCGATTACAACAGTAATAACAACCTATCGATCTTGAAATTTACGAATAGCTGCATAAAGTTGCAACGTTTGCTGTTTACTGATCGCACCCGATGTTTCACTGACCTTGTCTAACAAACTTGTCTATATTTATCCGGTACTGGGAGGCGAGCTGGGCCACCTCTGAAAACAGCATCCTGAGTACGATATCAACAACCTCTGTGGCTTTGTGCCACTCCTCAGGACAGATGTCAAAAGTTTGCATCGCTGAAACGAGTGAAACATATGTTTTAACGATGTATTAAACCAACACATGTATTAACACAAGGAAGCAACAAATGTACATGGCTATTAAAACATCAAGAGACGCACAAAGACAAAATAAACATACAATAGGGGGAAAATGGAAGTACCGTCTTGGAACGGTCAGTGACATAAGTCACGGGGGGGGGGGGGTTAAACCGGTTTATGGGCGCCAAACCTCACACTTATTCCATACCCACGCTTAAAGACGAACAGTGTAAATAAACGTATCCCCTCTCCGACTAATCTACAACAACCGCGATGGCAAATACAGGGGTAAAGTGCATGTATAACGAAAACATTTAAGTGAACAAACTGCATCCACCTATCGCTAGTGTACTCAATGATTGAGCTGCAAACAGAGTAACTGTAGAAAAGTAATAAAGGGTACGACACAAACGAAATAGTACAGATATCTGACGTTCTCCTTCCGTTTCTGGATTTAAGAAGTCGCCTTCATAGAGTACTAAGCCTTTCTTGTCGGCGTACATGCAAAGAGGCCAGCGTGATTGCCAACTGTAAAAGGGTTGACAACCAAACATGTAGTATGTTGTAGTACTACAGGATCATGTCCCTTTTTAATTTTTTTTTTTAACATATCAAGGTATGCTGTCTACAAAATCATGACAGCCCGTCTGTTATGTTGAATCCAATGAGAAATACAATTTTACGTGAAACTGATCATCATAGTATTAATCATTTCTGTGACTTTTCATAATGCAGCAAAACTGTAGAAATAGTTCTACAATTTGGAATGGATCGACACAGGACGACAGTGCCGACATGTAATATAATCCTTCAACTTTATTTGTGGGTGTATAAACATCAGAAGTACAGTAAAACCTCTCTATAACGGCTATTAAATTGTGTTAATTAGATAATATTTAGGGCAGGTGGTTTCTTAAAGCAAGGTGAAAGTAAAACAGAACGCTCCAATAGGAGCGTTCTGTTTTACTTTCACTTTGCTTTAAGCAGCCACCTGCCTTTAACACAGGTTTTACTGTATAACCTTTTTGATTTTTATTTCTCCACAAAACCCTATGTGGGGACTACTCTTTAAATCGTCTCGAAGCACTGGTCACAACATAGGTTTTGGTGGAGAAATGACGATTTTAGTATCTGAGTACGCATCTCTATGTTTAGTTCTGATTACATGCTTTATTAACTCATTCCCTCCTAGTGACGTATTTTGACGCCTCTGTAAAATTCAAATTTTGAAACCATTATGATAAATAGAGCATTTGATCCTATGGATTTATCATATCGGTTTCAAAACTAAACACTTTTAGCATTCTCCTTTTCTATAGTAATTTTCCTTTTCCGTAGATTAATCCAAAGAGATTGTGTCTAAAATAGTCTAGTAGGGAATGAGTTAAATTAGACACAGTTTTCATCTAGTTCGATTAATACTAATAATTACTAATATAATAATCCTACGTAACCCGAATGACCTACACAGTTTACAGCATAGCATTTCTTCCAGGTGTTCTTCTCCCGGTCCATATACGGCAACAGGTGATCTCCAGCCATTAAAGCGAACACCAACCTGGTCTGGACGGAGATTCCTGCGCGGCGGTGAAATGGTCGCCGTTCTAGTCTGAAAAAGGACGTGAACATGTACTTTAAATGAATACAATATAGTTAGCAAAGGTTAAATGTGTGCGGGTAACGGTAAAATGAAGTCGCTAGTCTGAATTAGTTATTTTAATTAAATAAACCTGAATGAATTTAACCATTGCCCTCATATAAACGCCTTTGCAAACAGAGTAGACCCAGATTAGACGTCTGTTATAGGAGATGTCTGATCAGGGTCTGCTCTTTTTGCTTATGAAATTATAATACATCTGATTGTACAGCGTTTATAACTACCAAAACAACATATGTATATACAATTGAACTTTGATATCTCGAGCTCGGATAACTCGAACATCGAACTCGAAATAAAGGTTCGTTTCTTTCAAAATTTACAACACAAACTTGTTCTAAAATATATTTCTACGCATATCTATAAAACACGTGACAGTGTAATGCAGGTATAAAGTAATGCTGGAGGCTCCTTTGGGAATTTTCAGCATTATTTCCGACCTGCATTATGCTGTGAACATGAACAACTATTCAGAATAGAAATCGGACTCGAACCTCTGTTATCTCGAGTTAATTTGTATGGTCCCTTGAAGTTCGAGATATCGAAGCTCAACTGTATGTCATTTTAATCATTCAACCAAAAATATCAATGAGTCAATATGTCGTTCACGAATATTCAACAGGGAAATAGGTTAAATATACTCCTCGGCCAAATATCCATGTACAGGCTATATAAGGTGTATTGTTTGCAACTGTTGTACCCATATCGCGGAAGAATATTCTACAGTAAAACCTCTCTATAATAGTCACTAAATCGTGTAAATTAGTTGGTATTTAGGGCAGGTGGTTCCTTAAAGCAAGGTGAAAGTAAAACAGAACGCTCCTATAGGAGCGTTCTGTTTTACTTTCACCTTGCTTTAAGCAGCCACATGTCTTTAATACAAAATACTTGATGTAATTTAGTGGCCGTTATAGAGAGGTTTTGCTGTACTCGATTGTTTGTCTGTTTTGCAGACAATTCATGATAAGCATTGCAAACCGTTTGAATCTGGATTTGGATCAGAATCAAATCTGTTTGACACTCTAACATTACATCTGAAGAGAAAATTCCACAGACATGCTTTTTAACCCTTTCCACCATAATTACCCCTTTCTACACCTCTATAATAAACACTTCTTGAAACCATTGTGATAAATAGAGAATTTGCTTTCATAGGAGAAAAGCTCTATTAAGCACAATGGTTTCAAACGACAGAAATCGGAAATTGTCATTTTCTCTAGTAAATGCTCCTTTTATATAGATTCATTCAAAGAGGTTGGGTCTAAAATAGCATATGGAGGAATGGTTAATGACTTTGCAAACAGAGTACACCAAGATCAGACGACTCCTGTAAGAGCACGTCTGATAAAGGTCTGCTCTGTTTGCTTATGGAATAACATAGAACGGAGTCCATACAATGTCGGCCATGACAAACATTTCCTGTGCTCATATGCCGTTTTAAAACTCAACTTAATTACTATAATATTGTCATTATTTTACATGAATATTCATGGAGTAAATAGCAGTTGAAGTTCATTTCACCAGCACAAATCTTTCTTTTTTTTCAATACCACAAACAAGTGGTCCGATGTAAGTGTACAGTAAAACCCCTCTAATGCGACCACCAAAAGGAGCGTAATTCTGGGTGGCAGAGGCAAGCGGTAGCTTAATGCAGGACGAAAGTTATGCAGAAAACTGCTATATAGGAGCTTTCTACATTACTTTCGTCCTGCATTACACTCGGTCAATAGTTTCTCGAAAGCTTGATCGAACTGGAAGTTGTAACAAATGCAGCAGATATAAATATGAGCAGGTATACGCGCTATTGGCGAATTGATATTATGTGTAGAAACAGTAAAAGAAAGTACCTAGTTATGATCTACTTTCAATCCGAAGTACTCTGTACATTTACTTCCCTGGTCATTGAGTCGTTCCGATTCGCCTACAATATTGAGCACTGCTAATACATGTATATGGCGCAAACATGCAGCCGCAGTACCGGCTAGTGATCCTCACAGGTACCCACAGGTACCCATTTTAACCACTATGTGGGGATGAGGTGTGGATGGGAGGCACTGGAAAGCATCTCTGGAATCCCGGACCTCCAGATTGGTAGTCAAGCGCGTTACCACTAGACTACCGCACACTGTATATTAAGATGTGTTCCTTTTTGAAAAGCTATCCACTACCTTAGTTGGTATTGCTTGGGTTATCTCCCTTTCTACGGAGATCACATGTCAATAAAACTGAATAGTGTCTGATATTCAAGTCAATTTCTATCAACATTATAAGTGAATATAAATCGTGTCGCTGTGTAGCAACACAGGGTTTTGGTAAACAGTTTGGTTCAGGCTAGATAACATATGTGGTGACCCATTTTATACTTGTTAAACAATTGAGTAGATCCTATTCAGATTAGGACACTAGTATAACAGGGTGATCTACACTGTTGTCCTGTATTTAAATCTGTAATTTAGAGGCACTTAACTAGTGTAATGGCAACTGCAATAAATACAGACTTAGATTAGATGGCTCCTATAATGGTTACCTCTGATAACATTTTGTAGTGTACTCTCGTAAACACCATATATGAGCATTTTCCATTTTAGAGGACTCTACTATTAAGTAAAGAAGGACTATTTCTTTTTAAAAGGGCAAACCTCTTCTCCATAAAAAGGCCTTCTACACCTTTGCAAACAGAGTTGACTCAGTTCAGACCCGTCTGATCATGGTCTGCTCTGTTTGCTGATGATATACTATAGAAACATGTATTATTAGTTACATAGTCATGTAGTGACCGGGTACGGGATGATACCTGGTAAGTAAATGTTATATCCGGCGAGGCGAAGCCAAACTGGGTATAACATTTACTAACCAAGTATCATCCCGTACCCGGTCACTACATGACAATGTAACGAATTTACCCCACCGATGACCTGTCACTATTATTTTATCAGTGCTCAGTTGCTTCTTTTTCTCAATCTCGTCTGCGTCTAAGGAAGCAAAGCGTTAACAAACTAACGACAACTCTTACCATAACTGTGCCGTGCCTATTTGGCCCAACATCAATTCGGCACAGTCCAATCGACCAAAATTATAACGGAACAAAAATCCGTTATGTATTTAACTTTAAAATAAAATCTTATTTACTCAGTAACCATTTGCTGACAAAAGACCGTGCAGTCATTACCTCAAATGTGGGATCTACTTTGGCAGGGGAAGTAACCTAGCTACTGACCGTGTATTGGATTTCTAGGCTACTGATTGTGTATTGAATTTCTAGTGACGGTGTATAAGTTTTACTCGTCGATCACGTGGCAGAATTCAACCAATCACACACACGGATTTCACCCACAAATTATCAGAGGTGGGGTAAAGGATTCTACAGTTTCTGTTACGGCTAAATATTCCTGTGTGCATGTCATAAAAATGAATCAAATTAATATTCATTAGGTCGGTATTTTTGACACGAAAATTTAACACGGAAAAGGTTATTTATGCAGTGCCCACTGTATAGCGGTTCTACTGTGTGTAGTCTTCTTCTCCATATTTTTATACAATCATAACCACAGGGGTCTGGACCGCTTCATTGGGGTCTATATGTACTATATAATAACAAGGGTTCCAACTAGCAGAACGGATATCCGTGACCCACGAGTACAAATATGACTGTAACTCTTACAATTTAAATGATAATTTCGTAATTCTTTCGGCTATTGAAAGCCAAAATATTTTTCTATCAAATCAATATAATCTAATAACGGTAACTTATGAACAATTATCAATCCAACAATGATTTCCTCAAAATTTCACGTGTTTTAGGACCATTGACAAACGTTCGTTCACTCCGGTTTCACTATATCACAGCAATAACCTGGCAATCTGCAGTTCAAAAAATGGCGCGAGTCAATAAAACGAATCAATTCTAACACCCACCTCCAATTATTTAGTCCCCAGCATCAAAAGAATGATGTAAAACTAGCGAGTTTTGTCAGTTTGCTTCAAATCGTCGAGGAAGGAGCCATTGTACGTGACGTCACGGATTTTCCAACTTTTCCTTCGCTCATCCAATGAAATGGCTCCATTCAAATTTGTTGCAATATGGCAGCATCCGAAATAGAAATATAACGACAGACGGAAAGGCCGCTGTTGCTAGTTGCTTATTTATTAAGAGGACACAACACATGGAGATTGGTGATATAATTGGGTTGTTTTATTGAACCACGCCATCTTTTGAACTGAAAATCGCCAGGTTATGGCTGTGATATAGTGAAACCGGGGTGAACGAACGTTTGTCAATGACCCAGAAAACACGTGAAATTTTGAGAAAATCGTTGTTGGATGGATAATTGCGCGTAAGGTACCGTTATAAGATTATATTTATTTGATAGTAAAATATATTTGCTTTCAATAGCCGAAAGAATTACAAAATTATCATTGAAATTGCAAGAGTTACATTCATATTTGTACTTGTGGTACACGGATGTCCGTTCTGCTAGTTGGAACCCTTGTTATTATATATCTATAGACCCCCTGAAGCGGTCCAGACCCCTGTGATCATAACTGAACCCTAGGTCACATTTGTGTACTCTAAATAATGATATCGAACTACTTTCGGTTTTACCGATATCCCAACCATCACAAAATTAGCTAGTCTCATTAATGACCTGTAGGACAGCATGCTAATTTTGTGACAGTTGCCATCTTACAGTACTCTGTCGGGGTATCGTTAAAACCGAAAGTAGCTCGAGATCACCATTTAGAGTACACAGATGTGAACCAAAAATTAGAATGCTGTCTTGCAGCTCATTAATGAGACTAAACTTATCCCTAACCTCATCAGTTTCCTGCTAACACGACATGCTTATTGCTGACGATCTCCGTTTACATGTTGGGATATCATCAAGACCGAATGTAGATCGATATTACTAATCTGTCCTAAATGACCATTAAAATTGAGGTCTGTAAGGTATTAGTTCACATTTGTGTACTCTAAATGGTGATATCGAGCTGTAGGACGACAACAGTCACAAAACTAGCACGCTGTCTTCTGTAGCTCATTGATGCGACTAGTAGGCATTTGTTAGCTTAATACGGGTAAAAAATAATGCAAAAAGCTCCTGTAGAATCTTACTGGTTTACATCTGCCATGCATTAAGCAGTCGCCTGTTTTATAAGATTCCTTCTGTGTCCAATCAATACAATACCGCTTAAGAAGGCTCTACTGTATTAATATGGAATAAACTTACCTCATATCCAGCTCTCGTGACAGTTGAATCACTCTTAACGAATTTAGCAATTACGAAAACGACAACTGCTGCAGCTACAATCACAATACCTCCAAGAACACTTGACAACTCGTCGTCCAACATTGTCAGTGGCAACATTTCTCAGACTTGGTATTGCATGTATAATTATGCACGTAACCACCGTCTATCAACAACTCCGGAAATAGCTAGGTAAAACTACTAAGCGAAGCGAAGAAAGTGATAAAATTGACCAACACCATGTAAGACAATCCCTTGTTATTTTAACTCTCATTATCTTAACCATCATAGATAAAGCACTACCGGGTCCATGAATATTTGATTACTTCACTCAGGGTTTAAACTCTTGCATAGGTTAGCCATATCAGAATATTTAACCTGTAAAATGCGTCCCTAGTAGCGAGGAAAAGTCTACGCAACTTGATGTTTGGGTCTTATTTAAGGAAACTTTTATTTGTATATTCATGAATTAACTGCCGAATCGAAGCATATGATTGTTTTGTTTTATGTACCAAAAATTGTATCTTTCCATACATTGTGTGAGAAGATATCACAAAATTCATATGTAGGAATGTGTACGGCGAATAGTTGTTACGGTGTACGGCGAATAGCGTTTCTGGTGATTTTTAGTATACGGCGAATAGCTTCAACAGTTTTCGAAAGAAAATGCTTTTAATAAGGGTGGTATCTTAATCGACAGTGTCGAACAAGGACCCGTGAGTTAAACTATTTAATAGGCTACTTAACAATTTATGAATATTGCTTTAGAGTTGGTCATTGTGCTCATTCAAGTTGAAGTTCTACTCTTAAGTGTAATACTTATGGATTTTCATGAGTACGTTTCCTGCTTTATGACATCAATCCGAAAGCAAATAGAGCAGAGAAATGAATCCGGTCCTACTATGTTTGCAAAGGCTTAGATGTGTGTTTCTATACAGAAAAGGTTTGAGATTTGTTTCTGGCAAAAAATAGAGTAGAACCTGTCTTAACCGACCATCATAAAGGTCCAATTATGGGTCTGTAAGGCAGATGGTACAGTAATACAGGCTACAATTAATACAGAAAGTTCCTATGAGCTTTCTGCACTACTTTTGTCTTGTATTAAGTAACCTCCTGCTTTTAAGACTAATGTGTTCAATATATGTATGTATGTATATACAGTTACTTTTCATCGTATTAACCCCTTTCTACTAAAGAAATTTAATACGAATTATTTAACCCTTTAATTGTTCAATCTAGTTTGGATCTACTCAGTTTGCAAATACGTAAAACTGAGTTTATAGGAAGAAAAGCATTAATGATTTAATGAAGATTTCTGTAACCTGGGTTTCTCTAGAGAAAATATACTCATCGGGTGTAGGGAGCCGGGTTGCATAGCAATGCTGTACAAGTGTTGATACAGGTCAGCTTCAGCCTGTGGCATACGAGGGCTGATTGATTAGTCGAGAGCTTTGTATTGTAGGAGTTAAGCAGGGATGTCCTTTTTCTGCCCTACTATTCCCTGACTATTCAAGGCTGATGTCATGTGGTCAGTTTATACCAAAGAGGTAGGGGGGGGGGGGGGGGAGGGTGTATAAAATACCGATTTTTTCTCAAACCATTGTTTACGCAGGGGATTCTCTCATTGCAATTACATGTAATATAGCAGACTTTCTTGTTTAGACCAAACACCAGTCTTTTCAAATACAAAGTGATTAATAAACTAATTCTTTATTCATACATATATCTTGTGGTATCCGAATTTTGTGAATGCTCCGATGCATGCAACAGTAATCAAAACCTAGAAATTCACTTGAACATCTTTAAGGAGCGTAGCTGAATTCAAATATAGTTTAAGCACCGTGGCTATAGGGGCCCGGGGGCTTGCCCCCCCCCCCCCGGAAAATTTAGAATTGGATGGTTTCAAAAAGTGACTTTTAAGGAGACGTCAATAGGAGGAGTGGGTTAAATCTTACATGACAAGACAGAACGTTTCAACGTTTTATTCCATTTTGGCCATACTAGTTAATGTTTTCACCTATCATTGATGCTACACACGTGCGTTAATGCGTGTCGCTAGTTACGCCCCTGTCTTTAGAAATTGGCCTGTAGTCTTCGCGGCTGACGTTGAAATGTTTGATCAACTGCAAGCGCACTTCTTCACTGCAAGAAAGGGTGTGCAGTTTGTAAGGCTCCCAACACGGGCAGATTTTATGCAGATTTTTTCTCCTTACCGTTGCACCACTTCCCTGAAATGCTTTCGTATGGCATTATAACTTATTATTCTATACAAATTCCTAAAATATCGGTCATAAAACAAATCCATACAATCTAAATTCTTTATTTACCAGCAAAACTTAACAGTACCGTAATTACGGAGAGTATTCATGAGCAATTAATTATGTAATCATTGTTATGTACAGATCCGTCAAAACCGAAAGAAGTACAATAATAGATGTGGATACTCTGCCATTTGTGTCTTCTAAAAGTTTCCTCATTTGCTATTGCAAAACCTACATTTTAATTCTAGATCAATGGCATGTTCATGATAGACATGAGGTGTCAGTTTATTTTCCTCGCACTAACCTTAGGTAACGACTATAAATAATTGTTAGCCGTAAAATGCCACACACCACGCAAGATATTTGCCGAGAAGTCTTCACAACAGTGAAATATATTACTATTCGCCGTACACATAGGAAGCTATTCGCCGTACAATATTTATACCACATTTATCTATTCGCCGTACACACACCTTGTTTTTCTTTTATCAAATTCAAAGCCAATTTCGATCGTATTCTGCAATCAACGCTGGCATAAGAGTGTATTAGCTGTGTGATGACAAGGAATATGTGAAATCGTGTGTCGGAGGATTAGAAAAGCGATTTCGAACACGTTTTTGACCTCTTCGCTGCTATATCGGTTGTATTAATCCGAGAATAATGCACCCAAAATGATTTACCTACGTAAATTTGAATTGATCAGAAACCATGTAACCATTAGTTGATCTATCTACCAGTAGTTTCAAACATTGCAATGCTAGAATATGTCATAATCTATATAAATATATCGAATTACTAAATCACAGTCAATGAACTTTCGCTTTACTTAGTAGTTTTACCTAGCTATTTCCGGAGTTGTTGATAGACGGTGGTAACGTTACGTCTGCATTACACAACAGTAAAAGCAATAGCCCTTTAACCTTTTGCACTCGTAGCAAACTTCGCCTGCAAATACTGTCGTCTGCTTCAATTCTCTTTTAGGAAAACAGTGTCAGAATATTCTGATCTGTATCTAAACTGTTTACAAAGAACATCACAAAAATCGCCAATAAATTGCTGAATACTCCACAGCGGGTTGAGTCTTAATGTACACCATAGAAGTCAGTACACCATTTAAGTTAGGTGGCAGTCATACCGTAAGCCCCGCCTTTAGACGAAGTCCTGCCCACCTGCCTTTATTATATATGGGACCGAAAAACTTGCACACCATTTAAGTCAGGTGACCAGAGAGACCTAGAATACTTCCAAAGGACCGAAAAACATGTACACCATTTAAGTCAGGTGACCAGGTAGACCTAGAATCAGCCCCACATGACAAAAAGACTTGTACACCATTTAAGTAAGGTGACAAGAGAGACCTAGACAACTTGCACTAAACAGCGTAGCGATTAGGGGAGATAACTGCAGTGGAATTTGATTAAACACACATATGTCATGGTAAACTTTTCTTTATCTATTATATGTGAACATAACCGATCGATATATAATTATTTAAACACAAAGTAAATTTCGTCTGCAATATTTCACAGTTTACGTCTGCTTTAATTCTCATACTCTCACATTGTCCTGTTAACCGAAGCTATATAGCCTATGGCGTGTTCAGCAATCGTATAGATATAATTATTTAAAGTTTGACAGGTTAATAAAACAGGACAATACTACCCTAATATACTGTATAGATATAAATCTGCCGCGCTAGTTTGACATGTAAACAAACCAAACAATAAACATTAAACATTAATATAGGGAAAATAGGTGTTTTAATAACTGCTGTCGAAAGGTTCAGGTATTTAACTATTGAGATGTGCACGTGCACAGAGAGAGAGAGAGAGAGAGAGAGCGAGAGAGAGAGAGAGAGAGAGCGAGAGAGTGTGTGTGTGTGTGTGAGAGAGAGAGAAAGTCAGAAAGAAAGAGAGAGAGCGAGAGACAGAGAAAGACGGACAGAGATAAAGATAGATACAGAGAGATACAGAGAGAAAGAGAGAGCGGAGAGAGAGAGAGAGAGGATATATATATATATATATATATATATATAGAGAGAGAGACAGAGAGCGCGAGAGAGAGTGTGTGTGTGTGTGTGTGAGAGAGAGAGAGAAAGTCAGAAAGAAAGAGATAGAGAGCGAGAGACAGAGAAAGACGGACAGAGATAAAGATAGATACAGAGAGATACAGAGAGAAAGAGAGAGCGGAGAGAGAGAGAGCAGAGAGAGAGAGACACAGAGAGAGAGAGAGACAGAGGGAGAGAGAGAGACACAGAGAGAGACAGAGAGAGACAGAGAGAGACAGAGACATAGAAAGACATAGAAAGACATAGAAGAGAGAGAGAGAGAGAGAGAGAGAGAGAGAGAGGGGTGGGGGTTAGAGGGTTTTTTTTGGAAGGGGGGGGGGTGCGTAGATTTTTATGTTTGATGACATAAATAAACAGTGTGTTTGTAATACATGGTGAAATAGAGCTTAATTGGGTGAGGAAAATAAAACACCCCTACTGAATCATTGTTTTATTGATTGTTAGTAGATACAACGTCCACTAAATTACATCAATTATTTTGTGTTATTTAAAGGCAGGTGGCTGCTTAAAGCAAGGTGAAAGTAAAACAGATGGCTCCTATGGGAGCGTTCTGTTTTACTTTCACATTGCTTTAAGCTGCCACCTGCTCTAAATACCAACTACTTAACACAATTTAGTGGTCGTTATAGAGAGGTTTTATTGTATATAGATCTAAATTATTACTAAAAATTGTTTTGGCAATTTTAGGGGGGGGGGGGGGCGTACGCCGGCTCCGCCCCTCTAAATCCGCGACTGATCAGGGCGCCCTGTCCTACTCTTATTAAAGAGTTTCACTGGTTCCTGTAGATGTTCTGTAAAGCACCAATACATCGAACCTCGGTTTATCGACTTGTATTGTGAATGTGTATATGCCTAAGTGATTTACATTGTGACTAACGACGATGCTTAAAACAACGCCATCACATGTGACTTGTAGAGTCAAAGGTACCAACATTGTAAAACTAATGAAAGTGCCAAAATCTGAATGACATGTTCAGTGGCATGTCGGGCCAAACTTAGCCCAATTGCCGATACAAAAGTGTCCAAGCATAATAAAAAATTATGGCAAAACTTTGCCTTTGTAGGCCATTTAAAAGTTTAAGGACATGAACTGTGATCTAGTGTGAACACCATATTTCAAGTCATTTACATTCTACATGTACTTGATTGTAGTAGAGAACGACAGTGAAAGTATATTTGTCTTGTTGTGCAAAAGCTGCCCACATCTTGACAAACTAGCCACCTTACAGACACATGACATATCAATTTAAATCTGCCCACATATTGACAAACTAGCCACCTTACAAATTCAATTCAATTCAATTCAATTCAAATTCACGTTATTTCTCTCAGTTCACAATACATGAATACATGAGGATATATAAATATTAATACAACAAGAGGCTCTGTCTAATTGAGAAGAGCAGGACAGTAATAAATCAATACAGAAAAAGAGGAAACGTATAATTTCCGAGTTTATCATGGAAAAGTCACGTCAAATATAAATAAGCGAGTCTTCTTTTGTGAATGACAAACAGTTTGGATTCTGATCCGACATCCCATTACGCGAAGTTTGATCTGGATCTTAACTGTTTGCGAACTCCAATGCCACCGTACCTGGCATAAATGAGACTAATCTGTCCGTTATTATTGTTCATTAGGAGAACAGTTACAGCATATACTACAAAATCTCATACAAAAGCTTAACACAAAGCTCTTTATAGGTGAGGTAGAGTTATGAACATATGCTAACGAGCCATATGTTATATAATTAACCCTTCCACTTTCAAACCAGACCAACTTATGACAAACAGTTTGCATTCTGCTCGGACACCGAGTTAAGCGGTGTCTGATCTGGATCATAACTGTTTGCAAACGTCAGTTCTGACGAACTTTGAAGTGGAGTTTTAATTAGCTGGCTGTCACTGTTTCTCGGAGGAATCTACCTCTTTTCGCCGCTCCCTATCGAAACAAAACATAAGGAGCAGCTGAGGTAATAATGTCGGTGAGTCGCAGTCTTTGCAGATGACTGTCAATGGACCGTAATCGCATTCATTGAATTTCAATGACCGGTCACGTAAAAAGCGTGCGCCGTTACGTAGCCAGTTCAATGCCATTCACCTGTCTGAAGATATAGGCATGCCGCTTCTATTTCCCATTACATGGGGAATAGCTACTAAGGTAAGTATATTTATGCATGAAAATAACATTATGATCAATATCTACAAATAGGTAAAAACAGTTATAATAAATAAAAGACAGATATATTGTACATTATATTGTGGAGTGAAAAGATAATATTGAGATTGTCTCAACCATTATTGGCAAGTGTCCAGTTCAAGTCTGAGAAGCATAGTGCAAAAGGTGTAGACCCCGATCTAAGGGCTCTTATATGGGTCCTCCGATCTGGGTACACAGCACCAAACTAGAGTTCCGGGGAGTCGGTAATCACAATTTCTTTTTTCGAAGATACATGTATATTGCAAATGGTGTACACCTGATCAGGGGATTCATTTAAATGACCTCTGGTCTAGATATGCACCGTTTGCATAGGAGTATCAGTAAGATTCGGGCTGAATAGGGTTTAAACATATGGGATAACTTAAGGTTCAGCGTACATATGCTAACTATATAACCTAAGACGTGTCGCGTATATATAGGGCGTCTCAGATTACAGTGTGCAGTTTGGGCTCACATGTACAGACATATTCAGATTCCTTTTTTCTTCAGATACATATCACATATACAGTAGTAGGAGTGGTAAGTACTGTTCATGTAGTATTTTCATTTATACAGGTGAGTAATGTCATATAGGTAAGTCTCTCTCTCTCTCTCTCTCTCTCTAGGTAAGTCTCTCTCTCTCTCTATCTATCTATCTATCTATCTATCTATCTATCTCTCAAGCAGGTTTTCGATAATCATTGATGTAACTTTATTATGACTTTTATGAATTCACACAATTTACTAAATTCAGCTTTATTTGTTGTATTCATGAGACTGTTGAATTTTAAAATGTTTGGACTTGACCAATATTGTGTTTTAAGGTACTTTCTTCGCATGGGAGTTAGTTCTCTACATGTAAGTAGGTAATGGAATTCGTCCCCTGTATCTTGTTTGCATAAAGTGCATAGTCGCTCTGTCCTGTCCAGTAGGTTCCACCTTCCAGTTTCAATTGGTAATTTGTGGTTCCTTGTTCTGAATCTAATTACATAAGTTAAATTTTTATTCCGAGTATCTGCTAGATAGTTTTCAAATTCAAATGTGTGCTTAAAAATCCTATAGGTTGAGCAACTACTTGATGTGTCAATGATATTGTACCATTCATTTAGAAACAAGTCTTTTAACTTTTGTTTAACTGCTGCAATTAGCCATTTTCTATTTGGAAATAGATTAGTTTCCCATATACCACTGAAGCCACAATTTATGAGAATAGTTCTTATGTTATTAAACCAGCCAAACTTTTTTTTCAATTGAACTTCTGTCAAACATACACATGACATGTCAATTTAAAGCTGCCCACCTCTTGACAAACTTATCATATTTCAGACTCGTGGCGAGTCGGGCCAAAGCTGCCCACCTCTTGACAAACTTATCATATTTCAGACTCGTGGCGAGTCGGGCCAAAGCTGCCCACCTCTTGACAAACTTATCATATTTCAGACTCGTGGCGAGTCGGGCCAAAGCTGCCCACCTCTTGACAAACTTATCATATTTCAGACTCGTGGCGAGTCGGGCCAAAGCTGCCCACCTCTTGACAAACTTATCATATTTCAGACTCGTGGCGAGTCGGGCCAAAGCTGCCCACCTCTTGACAAACTTATCATATTTCAGACTCGTGGCGAGTCGGGCCAAAGCTGCCCACCTCTTGACAAACTTATCATATTTCAGACTCGTGGCGAGTCGGGCCAAAGCTGCCCACCTCTTGACAAACTTATCATATTTCAGACTCGTGGCGAGTCGGGCCAAAGCTGCCCACCTCTTGACAAACTTATCATATTTCAGACTCGTGGCGAGTCGGGCCAAAGCTGCCCACCTCTTGACAAACTTATCATATTTCAGACTCGTGGCGAGTCGGGCCAAAGCTGCCCACCTCTTGACAAACTTATCATATTTCAGACTCGTGGCGAGTCGGGCCAAAGCTGCCCACCTCTTGACAAACTTATCATATTTCAGACTCGTGGCGAGTCGGGCCAAAGCTGCCCACCTCTTGACAAACTTATCATATTTCAGACTCGTGGCGAGTCGGGCCAAAGCTGCCCACCTCTTGACAAACTTATCATATTTCAGACTCGTGGCGAGTCGGGCCAAAGCTGCCCACCTCTTGACAAACTTATCATATTTCAGACTCGTGGCGAGTCGGGCCAAAGCTGCCCACCTCTTGACAAACTTATCATATTTCAGACTCGTGGCGAGTCGGGCCAAAGCTGCCCACCTCTTGACAAACTTATCATATTTCAGACTCGTGGCGAGTCGGGCCAAAGCTGCCCACCTCTTGACAAACTTATCATATTTCAGACTCGTGGCGAGTCGGGCCAAAGCTGCCCACCTCTTGACAAACTTATCATATTTCAGACTCGTGGCGAGTCGGGCCAAAGCTGCCCACCTCTTGACAAACTTATCATATTTCAGACTCGTGGCGAGTCGGGCCAAAGCTGCCCACCTCTTGACAAACTTATCATATTTCAGACTCGTGGCGAGTCGGGCCAAAGCTGTCCAACTTTTGACAAACTTATCATATTTCAGACTCGTGGCGAGTCGGGCCAAAGCTGTCCAACTCTTGACAAACTTATCATATTTCAGACTCGTGGCGAGTCGGGCCAAAGCTGTCCAACTTTTGACAAACTTATCATATTTCAGACTCGTGGCATGTCGGGCCAAAGCTGTCCACCTTTTGACAAACTTATCATATTTCAGACTCGTGGCATGTCGGACCAAAGCTGTCCACCTTTTGACAAACGTTGCACCTTTCAGACACATTGGATGTAAACCCAAAGCTGTCTAACAACTGATACATAGTGTCAGAGGACAATGGGCGAATGCAGGTATCTTTACTACATTAACGTCATGGTCAAAGCTGTCTAACAACTGATACATAGTGTCAGAGGACAATGGGCGAATGCAGGTATCTTTACTACATTAACGTCATGGTTAACCCATTACCGCATAAGCTATTTTTAGATACAACCTCTTTGAATGAATATACCCAAAAGGAGCATTTACTTGAGAAAAGTAAAAAATTAGAATGATGTAGTTTAATACCATTGTGATAAATAGAGCATTTGCTCCTATAGGACCAAATGCTCTATTTATCACAATGGTTTCACAAAGTGACTTTTATAGAGTCGTCAAAAGTCGTCAATATGAGGGAAAGGGTTAAGACTAACGTGACAGCAACATCAAGAGAGATTCGAAGTGCAACAGTAAGGATCCTACTGGCTACTAATGATATAACCAGTATGGCACAATATAAATGTCTCACCCATCCCCACTGGACTAACTTTAGACGAATCCTCTTTGAATAAATCTACTGAAAGGGAGCATTTAGTAAAAGACACACTTGTTTTAGAATTACATGTATGTAGTTTTGAAACTCATGTAATCAATAGAGTAATTGCTCCTTTGGAGCAAATGCCTTATGTGTCACAGTGGTTTCAAAAATGACATTTATAGCGGCGTCAAAATACGTCAGTATGAGGGTATTGGTTAACAAAGAGAAGTGGGTCACTGCACAGTTACACTTGTTCATTGTAGTCATTTGAAAGAGTTCGTCTTACATTGGAGACTTACGATCTGTTACAAGATTGTATTTGTCGTGATAACCTGCCTGAAATGCTGAAGGAAATCAGATGTACATCTCACAAAATATGAAAGTTAAGGACATTTGCTAGCAGTCATATGCTCGAAAACAGGAATATAACCGATCATTAAACAAAAACAAGCATTTGTGGGGAAACGTGTACAGAGCGGCAACGCAAACAAAGCATAGGTCGTCATCACCTTACATCAAAGTGGACACATATATGTTCTTAGAGAATAGGCAACAGTTGTAGTTAACCGTTTCCCTGTTCTATGTTTATTACAAATGTCAATACCTATTGAATATTCATGGCGAAAAAAAGTTATAAGGAAATTTGGAAGGTGGGACATTTTAGCCGTATTAGAAACTAAAGAAACAGAACTATCAAATTCCACTAGCAAACAGAGCAGATCCTGATCAGACGGCTTCTATAGGAGCCGTCTGATATGGGTCTACTCTGTTTGCAGATGCGTGAAAACACGTTAATATGAGGGAAAGGGTTAATATCGGATCACTCTTACAGATATAACATTACCATTTGTTGACTTGCCGTATGAATCTAGACAACAATATACATGTCTATCAAATGTAGATTGATGAACAACTGTCCAAACTGATAAAACAAGCAAAATACACTTGAAATGACTGTAAGTCATATCGTGTTTGTGTTTAACGTATATATACATTGATCATGAAGAAGGATAATCCAATTTAGCTTATGTTGAATTCAAGACGCCGTAATTCGTAATGACTAAATTGAACATGTTTATACAAAAAGTTAGCCCATTCCTCTATTCTGAGCCCATTTTTACGCCTCTGTGAAAGTCACTCTCTGGAAGTATTGTGATCAAACAGAAAAAATACATGTCAGCTATTTTGATCTAGACACTCTAACCAACTTGTATGCTAGAAATGTTTTTATAATGGCATGCGACACTTGTCAAACGCCCCAACTTTCCGCTTTGTCACAAAATGGGGGCCTATAACTTTGAAAAGACATAATGGATCAAGACGTTACACCGAGTAACTCGACATGTTATCAGGACTGTTTGATACAGTGCATGTGTTTTTGAAATACAGTAAGACCTTTCTATAACGACCACTAAATTACATCAAGTATTTAAAAATGTGTTAAAGGCAAGTAGTTGCTTAAAGCAATGTGACATTAAAACAGAACGCTCCAATAGGAGCGTTCTGTTTTACTTTCACCTTGTTTTAAGCAGCCACCTGCCCTAAATAACCATTCGCTTCCTATTCGCGTCAATATACCTATCTGTAAATAATGAAGACCATGATGAGACAGCTCCTGCTGGAGCTGTCTCATCTGGGTCTGCACTATTTACAAGTTGATTGTGCAACCAGTGCACTCCACAGCAGTGATTTCACAGCGAAATACTTGTACACAGTGAAGATATGTGTAATTATACAACAGGGCATGGGTAAAGAATAAGAAATGTGTTTTAAAATTCAGCAAGAGAAGGGTTAAAACAATTTAATGGCCGTTATAGAGAGTTAGTACTGTAAACAGGAAAACAAAATCAAAATTAATATTCATGACAAAAATATTGACTTTGCAATTGCATATGCACAAATACATGTTTGGCTATGTTGGACACTACAGAATCAGACCTATATTATTTGGCATATCCTGATCAAATAGCTTCTATAGGAGCTGTCCGATCTGGGTCTACTCTGTTTGCAAATACGTCTCTATCACGAAATTAAACTAGCACATTGTGTGTTAGAATGCAGCGGCTTGTCTGAGAATAAACAGTGTTTCTAAAACATTGGCAACAGCAGTAAGACGTGATAGGTCGAAGTTTTAGTAATAAAGAACAGAACTTTTAAGGCAGATGGCTGCATAGTCATAAAGAAAGCTCATAGCTCATCCATCATTAAGGTATCACCTGTCTAAAAGATCGATAATGGTGCTTGCTGCAATGTTCGAACTATCGGGGTTTCACTGTTAGTGTTCGAATTTTCGGGGTGGTTTTAGTATTCGAACTATCGGGAGTTTATTGTACTATTCCTGTGATGGATCAATTATCTCAAATTGACCTTTTTGTACTTACAATGTAAGTACCACCTGTTCTTGTTCTCACAGTGTGTACAGGATCGGTAGTAACCTGGTGATGTGTCCCTTGATAAGAAGAACTGTTTTAGGCAATATGAAATCATTCGCTACTAACGATGAAGAGAGACGGTGCCCTAGGGGCACTGCTCTCCTTAGCAACGGTAATTGTTGCTGCGCGCGCCAGTGAGGTTGATGGCGACACGAATCCGAGGAGTATTTGCGATCCATCGCTTAGCAACCAGACCATTTTTGATTTTCAAATCAAAGATGTGTATGAGAATAAAAGTTTGGACCTGACTCAGCTGCGAGGCAAGGTGACTTTGATAGTCAACGTTGCTACCTACTGAGGTTACGTGGTCCAGTATTTTGGACTGAATGCACTGCAAACTCGCTATGGTGGCGACGGATTCCAGGTTCTTGGAGTACCATGCAACCAATTCTATGGCGTAAGTATACACACCGTTCCTCTTTAACCCTGTCCATGTTCTATGTTTTTTTCCAAATCTCATTTCCTCCTAAATATTTAAGGACAAAATAGTCATATTGAAATATAAAAGGTGTAGTCATTTTAGAAACTAAAGAAACAGATCTATCGCATTCCATTACCAAACAGAGCCAACCCTGATCAGACGTCTCCTGTATCAACCGTCTAATCTGGGTCTCCTCTGTATGCAAATGCGCGAAATCCCGTTTTAACCATTCGCTTGCTGTTCACGTCAATATACATACCTGTAAATAGTGAAGACCCAGATGAGACAGCTCCTGTAAGAGCTGTCTCATCTGGGTCTGTACTATTTACAAGTTGATTGTGCAACCAGTGCACTCCACAGCAGTGATTGCACATCGATATACTTGTACACAGTGAAGATATATGTAATTATACAACGGGGCATGGGTAAAGAAGGAGAAATGTGTTTTGAAATTCAGGAAGAGAAGGGTTAACCCTTTCCTTGTAGTTCCCAGGCAAGAAATGATGATATTATTAATATTTTAGCTGAACTTTTATTATTGCACATGTTCATGTTGGTGGAAAGTGTAGATTCAGATCTATTATGATATTAAGCAAACAGAACAAGCCCTGATCAAACGGCTCCTACAATGACCGTCCGAGTTAGGTCTATTCTGTTTGCAAACAGGAGCAAATGCTCTATTTATCACAAATTCAAAATTGCCCTTTGTCTAGTAAATGCTTCTTTCCGGTAGGTTAATTCAAAGTGGTTTGGTGTAAAATAGCATATGAGAGAATTGGGTGAGAAAATGTGAGTAACTTGGTGTCTCGTTAGGAAAAAAGGTACCCGACGCATGCTGGGACTCACCCACGAACCACGCCCCCTCCCCTATTTATGATCGAAATATGCAAAACGTACCCAAAACTATCTATTTCCATCCCAAACCACCCCGAAAAACAAGGAAAACACGACCCGGATAAACATCGCTGCTGTTTTCAGGTTGTATGTGTACAAAATACTATTTCAAATTCAGGAGGAGCCATCTTGGAACGGCCGTGAGCTGATGGACGGACTTAAGTATGTTCGACCTGGTGGCGGATTCGTCCCAAATTTTCTAATGTCGGAGAAAGTCGAGGTCAACGGCGCTAACGAGCATGGGCTGTTTACGTATCTCAAGGTCGGATATTTTTTACCCTTTACCAAACAAACGAATTAAAACTGAATGTTTTCATTATTGTTCATCAGAATAAGATAAACATTACCTATTTAGTTAGTTTTTAAATTTGAAATTCGTAATTTATCAAACTGATTCTGTTAACCATTCACAGTATATTAGATGCCTTCTGGTTCCTGTAGAAGCTGTTTGATAGATCCAGGCTCCGGGGTTATAAAATATTTTGCTTGAGTCTGAGATCATTCTCAAGCATCTGACCAATCAGATACTTGAGAATGATCTCAGACTCACAGTAATAAGTTTTATAACATTGGGCCCATCTCTATAGTTTATGCCATGGTTATGATGCTTAAACAGTAAACCCCCTCTCAGTCGGACGTTAAAATTAATATCAGTGCATTAAGCAAACACCTGCCTCAAAATTCAGGTATAGAGGGGGTTTAACCCTTTCGGCGCCACATTTCTAATTGTCATCTGTAATCCAATTTTGTTAATTCATATGGTAAAATAAGGAAATGATATAAATAAATGCAAAGTTCAAAGGAATAAACCACAGATATAGAACTATAGAATGAGACAAAAAGTGAAGTCCCTGATCAGGCGCCGCCTTAAAAAGTCGGCGTCTGATCTGGGGCTGCACTACTTGTCGTGGTGGTGCATTTATGCGACATTGGCGGTGAAAGGGTTAATGTATAAGAATTCAGCTAATTGATGTTCATCATAATAATAATTTCTTACTTAAGATGGATATTCGTCGTGTAAAGGGTTTTAAGGCAGCTTAAAGATCTGGGTCCATGCTTATAAAGCTTTTAGTTGAGTCTGAGATCGTTCTCAAGCTTTTGATTGGTCAGATTTGAGCCAAAAGCTTGAGAACTCAAATCTGACCAATCAAAAGCCTGAGAACGAAACTCAGACTCAACTAAAAGCTTTATAAGCATGGACCCAAACCTATTCTAAGATGAGCACAAACTGTGCTTCTACAAATATTGTATTAATGTATTCTGTGATAATTACTTCTTCATTGTGGCAGTCCTAGAAGTAAAGCTGAAGATTCTTGGGTGGTAATGAAAATAAGTGGAAAGAAATCAGAAATACAGAGTTGATCCTGATCCTAATGCAGACCATTTGATCCCTTTTGAACACGGGGTCTGCTGTTTGAAATGTTTTCCAGATAAGATATGTAAATTATGCAAATGCCTTCACCAAATCATTGTGAGATAATCCTTGAAACAATAATTCTACATTAACACCCTAGTACAGTTGAACCTCTATTAACCGAACGTTAAATTAAGTATTAATATCGGTCTTGGAGATAGGTGGCTGCTTAATGCAGGGTGAGAGTCATACAAAAAGCTTCTCTAGGAGCTTTCTGCATGACTTTCATCCTGCATTAAGCAGCCACCTGCGTAAAAAATGTCTGAATTCTTCTTTACTAAAATCCGGTTAAGAGAGGTTTTACTGGACTTCCAGGATACTGGTAAAACTATACATTCAGGTATTTCTTTCATTTTTATTGCAGTCCCAGTGTCCTAACGTGTACAGAAAGGTCTACAGCCCGGTTCTGTACCAACCGGTCTACACCGAGGACATCCGATGGAACTATGAGAAATTTTTGGTTGGTCCGGACGGGCGACCTATCTATAGATACGCACAAACAGTTGACCCGAGATTTGACTCGCAGCTTCTGGCGGATATTAAAAACGAAGTTGCGAAACTTAAAACAACAGTATAATTACTTTCATTCAGAGCTAAAAAAGATTGACTCCTACAACATTTTACAAATATGTATTGCAAAGCTATAAATATTTAGAATAACCAAAGCACTCCCGTAATATATACACAGGGTCCAGATAAGATTCGTAAATTAATACCGTTTTAATAATTACTTCTTATTTCTCCTCCAAACCCTATACTACAGCCACTCTTTACAATCGTCTCGAAGAGACGTTTCTAAAGAGTGGCAACAACACAGGGTTTGGTGGAGATAAGAGGGTTTTAGTAGCTTAGTACGCACCTTTATCAGTTGTTCTGTGTATCTCAGGAATATTGCTACAGTGTGTTTTTAGACAAACCTTTTGGATTGGCAGCTGAACACTTTACTTCATTTAACCTTTTCCCTGTTCTATGTTTATTACAAATTTCAATACCTACTGAATATTCATGGACAAAAAGGTTATTATGAAATATGGAACATGGAGCATTGTAGCCATTTTAGAAAGTAAAGACACAGATCTTTGAAATTCTATTAGCAAACACAGTAGACCCTGATCAGACGGCTCCTCTAGGAGCCGTCTGATCTGGGTGTACTCTGTTTGAAGATGCGTGAAAACACGTTTATATAAGGGAAAGGGTTAAATGCCTTTTCCCGCATTTGCAAACATGGTAGACTCAGACCAGACGGCTCCTAGACGAGCCGTCTGATCAGGGTCTGCACTGTTTGCTTATGACATGATATATATAGATCTGAATCTTCAGGTTTTGTCAAAGTAAAACATTCCTTTGAAAAAAATACAGTATACAAATTCAGCCTATAATTATTCATGATGTCAGTTTTTCTACATGAATATTGAACTGGGAAAGCGTAAATGCAGGATGGAAGAACTCTATTGCTTGACATTCACCCAGAATGGAATAGTCATTTGTTTTTAACTCTTTCGCCACCGTTGGCGAAACCGTGACGACTTTTGTAAGCAGTTTAGATCCAGATGAGTAAATCAGTGTCTTATCAGGATCCAAACTGTTTGACACTCTAATAAGTTGGTAAAAAGATATTAAAAACAGCTCCAATTAGAAACTTAAAGCCACCGGCACTAGCTCGAGAAAGACTATACAGTAAAACTTCGATTGTTCGAACACTAAAATACGTATTAGTATCGATCTGTAAGACAGGTGGCAGCTTAATGCATGGTGAAAGTCATGCAGAAAGCTCCTCTAGGAGCTTTCTGCATGACTTTCACCATGCATTAAACAGCCACCTGCCTAAAAGGGTCTAAATTCTTCTATATCGAAAATTCGAATAATTGAGGTTTTACTGTAGTTTATTTATAACATCTATAGTACATGAATACACTAGGTTAATGTATTAGGTGCTATAAATAAACTACGGTCTTTTTCGATATGGTGCCAGTGCCTAAAGCAGACGGTAATCTTACCAGGCGAAATGTTCATCTGGTGGCTCAAGGGTTAAAATTTACCAATTCGGCTTTACTAATGGTTCGGTTTAAAACACACTTCATGCATTATTACAGTAAAACTTGTATTGTGTGTTAAAGGCAGGTGGGTGTTTAAAGCCAGTTGAAAGTAAAACAGAACGCTCCTATAGGAGCGTTCTGTTTTACTTTCACCTTGCTTTAAGCACCCACCTGCCCTATATACCAATTAATTAACATAATTTAGTGGCCGTTATAGAGAGGTTTTACTGTATGTAATTGTGTAACAATGATGTCTATATGTATTTTTTTAACAATAATTTTCAACCTGTTCAACCCTGTGGCATCACATGTGTCTTCCAGGTTGAGTGGGTTAAATGCTTTTTCCACTAACATGCTCTCAGTGCGGTTTATTGTAGACACTATGAAGGAACTGCTGTAAACAGTAACCTACTGCTGGCAGTTTCTGATATGGTCGACTGAAACAGGTCTTCAGTGCATTCAGCTTGTATCTCGAGATCATAGTCTAGATAAATAAACCACCCAGAAAGTCTGCAAGTTGTTCTTGTTTTTTGATTTACTATGTTTATGTAACAGCAAATCAAATAATGATGCTGGTATATTAAGTAAAAATCTCGCACGTCCGTCCGTCCATCTTGGATTCAGAAAGTGAGTCTGTGTGTCCTGAAACCTTTATCTCAAAACACATGCCTTTAAATTCTTTCATTCTTGAACATTAATGTAAGAATTGATGACGCCATGAATACTTATTAGCTGCTTTCTTACACTGACCTATGTACACATGAAATGTTGGTACTGGTTGAAACTGTAGAGACAGAAGAATTTCATAAGCAAACCAAACAGAACCTGATCTGACGGCTCCTATAAGAGCCGTCTCATCAGGATCTACCCCGCTTGCAAAAGCGTGAAAACGGCGTTTATATGAGGACAAAGGTTTACACCATAGCAAACAGAGTAAACTAAGATCTGGGTCCATGCTTATAAAACTTTTAGTTGAGTCTGAGTTCGTTCTCAAGTTTTTGATTGGTCAGAGTTGAGTCTTTGGCTCAATCTTACCAATCAAAAGCTTGAGAACTCAAATCTGACCAATCAAAAGCTTGAGAACGAACTCAGACTCAACTAAAAAGCTGTATAAGCATGGACCCAGATGTCTCATGTAGGAACCTTCTGATTAGAGAGTCTGCACTCTTTGCTCAACACAATAGTATCTAAAAGACACAAGAGTTGCTGCAGAAACATCCCTTCCCACATTCCCACCCGACATCTTTGAATGAATCTACCGAAAAGGAGCATTTATTAGAGAAAAAGGAAACGTTATTATTGTTTAGTACCAGGGTTGGCAAAATGCCGGCATTATGAGTATTTACCGTGCCGGCGGTAAATACCGGTAAATACCGGGATTTACTGGCGTTTACTGGCATTTACTGGTATTTTGAATTGTCCAGGGGCTTAGCACATATTTAAACCATCCTAATGTGCTTTATTAGTTCTCTAATCATACATACAAGTTTTGCCTTATGTATTTGCAGTGTAAACAACACAAAAAATAACATAAAAGGTGTAATTAGGACCCTGCTTGGAAATGCAGGAGCCCTATAGGAATCACAATTTCTGTCCATCCGTTAACACTTTTGATGTGACATGATAACTCAAACAGTACTTCACATATTGGTTTCATATTAAGGCATATGCTTAGTATCATCAGAGGAAGACGCCTATAGTTTTTGGGTTGAATCTGATCACTATGTCTAGAGTTATCTGCCCTTCATTACAGGGCTCTCTCTCCGTGACTGAGTCAGTTTCATGAAAATCAAAAGACTGGCAGTCAACTGTAGAAAACTGAGTAACAGATAAGAGAAACAATACTGACCACCTAACCCACTGTAAATTACTGTCAGATCAACTCTCAAAACAACAGTTTTGACACCTCTACTGGCCACTATGGTAATTGTTGTAAAAACATACACACTTTTCATTTAAGAGATACACACAACTCTCGGTAAGTAGTTTGAGAATAGTTACTGGCAGATATACTCAAAACAGAGAGAATCGAAACATGCGACTTTGCACTTTTTGTCAATGTTCAGATATTGAAGATGAATATCATTTCTTACTTATTTGTCCAGCATATAGAGAAATACGTAAAACCTGTATCAATTCGTATTACTATAGACGTCCGAGTGTTTTTAAATTTACTGAATTGATGAAATGCACGCAACTCTCTGATATAAAAAGGTTAGCTAGATTTCTGTATGAAGCATTTAAGTTGCCTAATTCCTTAAGTATATAAACTGTAATAACAATATACTGTGATATACTCGTCTTGATTAGTCCAGCTCCTAATAATTAATGTGCATATTCAATTATGTCATGTTTGCACATTTAATAGCAATACTTAGTCACGTGATACTTGTTTATTTATTATATATATTTGTATGACTAGAAACTGTATCAGTTTATGTCAAAATAAAATATTCTATTCTATTCTAATGAACCATGAAGTGTCAAACACAATATAGACAATTTGGAGGGGTCAATGATTCAGATTAAACCAATCAAACTGCAGTTTCAGACAAAAGAGTTGCTCTGTTGTACTTATGATTTTAACACATTGTACCAGCAGAATCATGCCATTACGGTATTTAAATTTAGAGCTATACAGGACTTTTCTGTAAACCAGATGAAACTCCTAGATAAGATATATAAGCCATCTGATGAGTACCCTTGGCAGGCATGAAACATTTTAACCCTCAGTAAAATGATGGTTAGAAATCAATAAATAAACTTATCAATATTCCACTAACCAGCAATTTAAAACAGCCTTTATAAAAATAATAAACTTCAAAGAAATAATATATATTTCACCTTTTCTGGAGTATTTGCCAGTAAATGCCAGTATTGGCCATTTTGGGAGTATTTACCGGACCGGTAAATACCGGTATTTACCAGCGGTATTTACCGCCCCCGGTATTTACCGCCCAACCCTGTTTAGTACAGAAACAATTGTGATAAATAGAGCATTTGCTATTATGGGGCAAATGCTCTATTTATCACAATGGTTTCAAAAAGTGGTTATTACAGAGGCGTAGAAAGGCGTACTTGTGGAGGTAAGGGTTAACTATTTACTATAGTAAAATATCGCTAATGCGACCACATAGTTTACTAACCCGTTTATTTCCATATCAATTAAGGGGAAAATGGAAGTACCGCCTTGGAATGGCCAGTGACAATAGTCACTGGGGTTTAAACCGGTTTAGAGGCGCCCAACTTCACACGTATTCCATCTCCTCCCTAAAATACAAACAGTGTAAATAAACGTATCCCCTCTCCGACTAACCTATAACAACCGCGATGGCAAATATAGTGGTAAATTGCATGTAAAACAAAAACATATTTAATTCAAACAAACTGTATCTACCTATCGATTGCGTACTCACTGATTTAGCTGCAGAGTAACTGTAGAAAAGTGATAAAGGGTAAGACAAAAACAAGATCCGACGTCCACCTTCCTATCAGGATTTAAGAGGTCGTCTTCATAGAGCACTAACCCTTTATTGTCGGCGTACATGAAAAGAGGAAAGAGTCATTGTCAACTGTAAAAGGGTTGACAACCAGACGCAGTATATTGTAGTACTATAGGATCATATACATGTGCAATGATTTTTAGTGTCTGTGTGAATTCTACCGAATCTGCGACAGTAAATCAGCCGGGCCTCACAAAACGATTTACTCAAACTTTCAATGTAGTTAGGTATTTAGCTCAATTTATTACAAAAAGTACGAATGTGGACCGCGTTTTAAGACAAGCATTTACTGTATTGGATTATTTCTTCAACAAACATGACGAATATTGTTCAAATGAGGCGATATTTATTATATCGGTTTTTTTATGCACACTTATACACGAATTTATTTTTGATTAATTGGTCGCCGCCATTTTGAATATCACGTGACATGTCAGCCATCAACAAAGCGAGTGTAGAATTGACTTTACACAGAATTTCTTTTACCAGACCCGCATTTTGGACGAGCTAGAATATCGTAAGTACATGAAGATACAATAGTATCTATTAATAGTTCTGCTATGACTTTCAAGAAGAAAATAATTATCTAACAGAATCACTCGTGACACGATTATCGGTGAATCCCCGAGTTAAAACAATGTCTGTCATGTAGATAAGAAGATTTGCAGCGCCTGAGCTATTTTATATTTTAGTTTTAACTCATTAACCCCCCTAGAGATTTTAAATTAAACCCCTTCGGCTACATTCCTCCATAAATATGCCTTTCTACGTTTTTGCAAACCGATGATGGGAGTCGGGACGTTTCGGACCCAATCCGTTTCGGTCCTTAGTCGTTTCGGACCCAATCCGTTTCGGCATTGGTCGTTTCGGCCTTGTTGCTTGATAATGAGAAACGTTATTTTAGTCTATTTCGTGGATTCAACAAAATATTTCAATAAGAGTTTACAAAAACATTATATAATTACAAACTTAAGCAATTTGAAAGTATTTGCAGCATTTTTTTAGCAAATATTAAACACTTTAAAAAAAAAAAGAGTTTATTCTCATGGGTTTATTTGCTTCATATAAGGTAGAAACAGATGGGGCTTGTTGAGGAACAACTAAGTGCAATAGTACTACACAAACATTTCTGACATAATTATAGGAACTATTCAATCTGACTGGATATTGCAATCTTCGCTTTCTTTATTTCTTGTCAATTGTCAATTTTCTGAAACAAAGAACAGATTTTGCTTAAATAAAATTTGATGTCCATTGCTGATATATTCCACGTAATCCTTGGTCGTTTCGGCCCCAATTGTGGCCGAAACGACCAAGGCCAATACAACCAAGGCCGAAACAGATTGGGTCCGAAACGACCTGGGATCTCATCTGATCAGGGTCTGGTTTGATTGCTCATGAATGAAATAATATAAATAAGTATATGGCAAACAGTACAGATTCTGATGAGAGTAGTTAGTACATCTCTGTCTCATCTGTTGTAGTGCCCCACTGACAGTTCAGCATAGCCCCTACCCTCATATAAACGCATTTTCACGCATTTGTAAACAAGATAAACCCTTATCAGATGGCGTGGAGCCCTCCTATTTGAGCTGTCTGATCAGGGTCTGCTCCGTTTGTTTATGGTGTTATACAGATCAGATTGTATGTTCCTACAGTTAGTGTTTAATCGATGATCAGTTATTTCCGATGATTGATCGAAAGTGCTCATTTAATAGATAATCGATTACAAAATCAAATAATCGATTAATAGAAATAAAAAAATTATTATATTTTATCTAAAATAGCTATATTGTTTCTGATATAAAATGTATGAAAACACATTACTACATTAGTAAATAGTAATGTATGTATTTATCTTCAGATGTGCAATTAAAATCAAAAACATAAAATCTGTTGGTTTTTTATTGTCAATTTTAAGATTTTCGTTACTAAATTTGTACTCAAAATTGAAATTTCTCATTTCGATTGTATAATCGATGATTAATTGAAGTGGTCTGTCTGATTATATCCGATGATCGATTAAGACAATCAGTCGATTATGAAACACTACCTACAGTTTCTGTCTATACCAAAATGTCATTTGTTAAAATGCAATTTTAAAAATTGATCTAATAATATCAATATGCCATTATTAATCCATAACCCTTTCTCTGTTGTGTACAATGTATTCATGTAAGAAATAATGATGTCATGAATATTAATAAGATTAGTTTTTATAATGGTATATGAACACATGAGATTCTGGCCGAGACAGAAGCTGTTGAATCAGATCTATATTGGTTGGGAGTTTTATTACACCACAAGTAAACGGAGCCGACCCTGATCAGACAGCTCCTATACTCTGTTTGCAGATGCGTGAAAATGTGTCTATATGAGGGAAAAGGTTAAATTTAATTTTAAACAGAGAAAGGTTTAAATTATCGACATAGTGAAATCTGAAGAAGGATTGTACAAAGCCTTTCTATATTGTTGTTATCCTGGTAATATGCACTTGTGAAAAAAGGTGAATGATCTGTACAATTTTAAATGTAAAATGTTTTATAGTCATTTACTGATACATACTCCATTAATAGACCTCTTAACCCTTTCCCAGTTCTATGTTTATATCAAATTTCAATACCTACTGAATATTCATGAACAAAATAGTAATGAAATATGGAAGGTGGAACATTGTAGACATTTTGGAAAGTAAAGGAAAAGGGCTATTGAATTCGGTTAGCAATGAGAGAAGAACCTGATCTGGGTCTACTCTGTTTGCAAATGAATTTTATTTGAGAGAAAGGGTTAATGCCTTTGCAAACAGCATCTATCCATATCAGACAGTGTCTATAAGAGCTCTCTGATCAGGGTCTGCTTTGTTTGCTTATGAAATAATAAAGATTAGACGATTCTACAGTTTCTAGTATGATTAAAACAGAATTGTTCATAGTGCCATTATAAACATTCAGTTAATATCCAGTATAAATGTAATTATTACATTTGTTACTACATGTATAAATAGTATCATTTTAACACTCAAAATGGTCCAATATCAGTCGAAAGTGGAATTCTCCGAGCGGGCATGTACGGACCTAGCGACGGGCCAATAACTGATTCTTATTCTGCTCCAATGCTGCAAATGTTGTCGAAGTGCTCGTACATGTACCGATAAGCCCCAATTTCCAAACGACGATCCTCGCCGGATTTGATTCAGATTTATTCAAATGCACCGTGCACATACCAGTAAAGTGACATCTAGTCGCTAGTTCCATCGCCCATTGTTCGGATAGTGTAAAACCGTCAATTTGACGTCATCCAAATGATGTCAGGATAGCGCCATTCCCTCAGTTGAGTTTTTAACACCGTTTTCATGCTGAGAAATACTGTCTGCTCTATATCTGATCTGCTAAAATGTTCATCAATGTTTTACAAATGTAATAAACAGGTTATTACACGGCTGGCTTGTACAGCGGCGTGATATTGGCCCTTAACTTGATATAGACCCTCAGGCTTAGGCCCTTAGGCCAATATCAAGGTGGCGGGACAATATCACGTTGAGGCCCTAGTCATCCCGTGTAATAACCTCTATTTATTATATTTGTTACTATAAATAGTAACATTTTTACGTTAAAAATGGTCCAATATAATTTGAAAAATGGAGTGGTGTTGTCTGAGCAGGCCAATACAGACCTAGCGACAGGGCCAATAACTGATTTTGTGCCAGCTGCCAAGATAACATTCTAAATCTATTGTCTATAGCAACAGAACCCCAATAAGCGATAAAAGGTCTAATTTTGCTATAATCATTATAAATGATGCAAATGTTGTCCAAGTGCTCATACACATACCGATTAGTCCCCAAATCCTGGCTTTTACAAAGACAATCCTGAATCCTCGCCCGATTCAATTCAGATTATTTACATGTCCTGTACACATACAGGTAAATAAAAAGTGCACACTTGCCGCTCTTTGCAATGCCCATTTTTAATAATAAAAAAACCCTGTCATTTTGACGTTATCCAACTGACGTCAGAATAGTCATTACCGTCTGATTCTTTCAATCCTTTGAGAAACTATTGCACCTGGTAGATCCCTTTTTATCCACAAATGTAATAAACAGGTTGTTACACAGGTGACTAGGACCGCAGAGTGATATAGTCCCTTACCTTGATATACCTGTAGTCCCTCGTGTTTAAGCCCTAGAGCCAATCTCAAGGTGACATGCCAATATCGCTGAGGCCCTAGTCACCTATGAAATAACCTCTACATGTATTTATTTGTTATATGAATATTTATGGTATAGGGGGTTAAGAAATATATTTTAATCATAAAAAATAATTTTATTTGCAGGGGACAGTAATTTCAACAAGATTCCAAACAATCATGAACCTGACATACCAGTTTTCTAACAGAGCCCACGTTGCTTTAATTGCCACAAAAAAGGAGAATAATATTGCTTTATTGACAAAGAGCGAATCGATGAAACATTTTTATCAACATCCAGACAAGACTTCCCAATACTCATCTAAGTACATGTATGAAAAGCTTGATCAACTGGTGCTGACTTTGTGATATATGAATTATTAAAATCTACTGAACTACAAGCAGCCAGTGTTTGCTGATCTCCAGATGGAACATTAAATGGTTAAAGATTGTGGTGGAACATTGAAAAGCTTTAGACTGTGTGACCTTGACAGCACAGTAGGTAGAGTGTTGGCATGGTAAGTCAAAGGCCCTGGGTTCAAGTCCCTTTCGAGTCACCACTTTTTCACATGTACCAGTTAATTGCAAAACAATTTGGTCAAAGACGGTATGATGGTGATTCTAAACGGAAAGTAGAATATATGTTAGACATGCTGAGAGAGATGGGCAGTACTCTGAAGCTTGATGCTTTTCAACAACTTGGACATATCAAAAAGCAGAAAGGACTATCAGAAGCTATGCTGAAGTTTTGTAAAATGACAAAAACAAAAATGAATGAACCTTCTGAACTACTTTGGACACAAGCAGCCAGTATTTGTTGGTCATCCCCCATTAAGATGATGCTCAGTTTGTTAAAAACCACAGTTGACATGTCATAGTGATCAAATTTTGATCATAGCAGTTAAGTCTTTACTCCATAAATATTCATGTTAGAAATAATGACATCATGAATATTAATGAGTTGAGTTTTTGCAATGGCATTATTAAGACAGGCATTTTTGGCCATAACAGAAACTGTAGAGCCAGATGTATATTATGTCATAAGCAAACAGAACATACCCTGATCAGACAACTCCTATAGGCATATAGCTACAGATAAGGGTGTGTTTCCAAATACTAATTTAATTGTCATTTCTCCACCAAACCCTACACTGTGACCACTTTATAGAATTGTCTCTTCGAGAAGATTTCTGAAGATAGGTCATAGTATAAGGTTTGGTGGAGAAATAAAGGAGTTATTCCTGAACATGTAATTGGTGCATCTTATCTGGAGCTCTGTATAGGAGCTATCTGGTGTGGGTCTACCCTGTTTGCAATGGTGTAGAATGGCCGGTATTTACCGCTCAACCCTGCGTATTTATGGAGTATTTAACACAGTATTCATGAGTGGTATACATGTACAAGGAAGAGGACTGACAACCAGATGGCAATATACATATATATAAGAGCTGAATATCTCTTTTAATCATTTTTGAATGTCCCTTTAACTAGTGTATCCCCTAGGGTCCAATGAAGGCACAGTAATTTTTGTTGAAAAGGGCATTGGTTTATAGACCCTGGTGCTTCACCAATCCTTGAATCTTGTTTTTAATGTATGATGCTATGTAATGTCAGTAAAATTTGGTAACCTTATCCTTTTAACATTTACACCCCTTTTAAGTCTTTACAAAAAGGGTACATCAGTATCATACAGCCCCTATGATAACTTATTGACTAAGGTCTACTCTGTCTGCTAATTAAAGTACTGTAGATCAGAATATACAATTCAGGCTGTGGCAGTGAAGTGCTTGATAATGTGGACCAGAATGAATTTTTCTTAACCCATTCCCTCATAGGCTATTTTTAGATCCAACCTCCTTGAATAAATCTACCGAAAAGGAGCATCAACTAGAGAAAAGAATTTTTTTAGAATTTTGTAAATCTGAAACCATTGTGATAAATTGTAAAATAGAGCATTAATTTTGTTCCCAAGGAGCAATTAATGCTCTATTTATCACAATACATGTAGTTTCCAAAAGTTACTTTAACAGAGGCGTAGAAAGGCGTATTTATGTAGGAAAGGGTTAAGTAAAACTTCAAATTGATCATAGTTTCTGATAAACATTGTATGTTTATGAACAAGGGATAACATGGATCATCATTGTATAACATAGTATGTCAATGTATATAGTGTATTTATATAAATATGTAACATGTTTAATGCAATAGTATATATAATTAGATTGAAAAGGAAGATATTTTAATTACTTAATGTCAAGACTAGTTTTGCTTCATCCTTAACCCATTCTCTCATATTGATGCATTTTGATGCATGCATGTATGTTAAAGTCACTTTTTTAAACCATTGTGATAAATAGAGCAAAGGAGCAAATGCTCTATTTATCACAATGGTTTAAAATCTACTGTTTTTCTTGTAAGTGCTTCTTTTCAGTAGATTTGTTCATAGAGGTTGAATCGAAAATAACATATCAGGGAATGGGATAAAAGATTGTAACTAGATTGTAACTTAATTCTATTGAGTTGCTGCAACATCATTTTTCTGAAAAACTTGTTTGCTCTTTCTTCAGCACATGGTTTTGTTTCAATAATTTGCCTAACATACACTTAACCCTTTCCCGCATATTGACGACTTTTGACAACTCAGTAAAAGTCACTTTGTGAAACCATTATGATAAATAGAGCATTTGCTCCTTTAGGAGCAAATGCTCTATTTATCACAATGGTTTTTTTCATAGGAAAATCTTTAAAAATCTTCTGATGAAACCTTAAGGCCTTGATATTTGGTATGTAGCATCATCTAATAGTCCTCTACAAAGATTGTTCAAATTATGATTCCTGGACTAAAACTGGCCCTGCCCCGAGCTTATCAGTTTTTCATAGGAAAATCTTTAAAAATCTTCTACTCTAAAACTGTAAGGCCTATACCTTTGATATTTGGTATGTAGCATAGTCTATTGATTTTCTACCAAGATTGTTCAAATTGTGACCCCAGGGCCAAAAATGGCCCCACCCCATGGCTCATCAGTTTTAAGCTCACCAAAGCACAAAGTGCTCAGGGTACCTTTTGTGATTGCCTGATGTCCGTCGACGTGCGTTGTCCGTCGTCAGTCGTCAACAATTTGAACCTTTGAAAATCTTCTCCTCTGAAACCAGAAGGTTCTTAGCTTTCATATTTGGCACATAGTATCATGTTCAGGTCCTCTACAAGTTATATAAATTATGGCCCTGGGGTCAAAATTGGCCCCGCCCCAGGGGTGGGCTGTTTTCAGTAGAAACAAATAGTGAAATCTTTGAAAATCTTCATCTCTGAAACTGGAAGGCTCTCAGCTTTCATATTTGGCACATAGCATCATGTTCAGATCCTCTACAAAAGTTATATAAATTATTGCCCGCTGACAAAATTGGCCCCGCCCCAGGGGTGGGCAGATTCAATAGAAACAAATAGTGAAATCTTTGAAAATCTTCTTTTCTGAAACTGGAAGGCTCCCAGCTTTCATATTTGGCACATATCGTCATATTCAGGTCCTCTACAAAAAGGGATATAAATTATGGCCCTGGGGTCAAAATTGGCCCCGCCCCAGGGGTGGGCAGTTTTCAGTAGAAACAAATAGTGAAATCTTTGAAAATCTTCATCTCTGAAACTGGAAAGCTCTCAGCTTTCATATTTGGCACACAGCATCATGCTCAGGTCCTCTAAAAAGTTATATAAATTATGGCACTGGGGTCAAGATTGCCCCCCCCCCCAGCGGTGGGCAGTTTTCAATAGAAACAAAGAGTGAAAACTTTGAAAATCTTCTCCTCTGAAACTGGAAAGCTCTCAGCTTTCATATTTGTTACAGAGCATCTTGTTCAGGTCCTCTACAAAAGTTATATAAATATTGGCCCTGGGGTGAAATTTGGCCCGCCCTAGGGGTGTCTTGTTTTCAATAGAAACATATAGTAAAACTTTGAAAATCTTCTCCTCTGAAACCAGAAGGTTTTCAGCTTTCATATTTTGCACATAGTATCATGTTCAGGTCCTCTACAAAAGTTATATAAATTATGGCCCTGGGGTCAAAATTGGCACCGCCCCAGGGGTGGGCAGTTTTCAGTAGAAACAAATAGTGAAATCTTTGAAAATCTTCATCTCTGAAACTGGAAAGCTCTCAGCTTTCATATTTGGCACAAAGCATCATGCTCAGGTACTCTGCAAAAGTTATATAAATTATGGCCCTGGGGTCAAAATTGGCCCGCCCCAGGGGTGGGCAGTTTTCAATAGAAACAAATAGTGAAATCTTTGAAAATCTTCATCTCTGAAACTGGAAAGCTCTCAGCTTTCATATTTGGCACACAGCATCATGCTCAGGTCCTCTAAAAAGTTATATAAATTATGGCACTGGGGTCAAGATTGCCCCCCCCCCAGCGGTGGGCAGTTTTCAATAGAAACAAAGAGTGAAAACTTTGAAAATCTTCTCCTCTGAAACTGGAAAGCTCTCAGCTTTCATATTTGTTACAGAGCATCTTGTTCAGGTCCTCTACAAAAGTTATATAAATATTGGCCCTGGGGTGAAATTTGGCCCGCCCTAGGGGTGTCTTGTTTTCAATAGAAACATATAGTAAAACTTTGAAAATCTTCTCCTCTGAAACCAGAAGGTTTTCAGCTTTCATATTTTGCACATAGTATCATGTTCAGGTCCTCTACAAAAGTTATATAAATTATGGCCCTGGGGTCAAAATTGGCACCGCCCCAGGGGTGGGCAGTTTTCAGTAGAAACAAATAGTGAAATCTTTGAAAATCTTCATCTCTGAAACTGGAAAGCTCTCAGCTTTCATATTTGGCACAAAGCATCATGCTCAGGTACTCTGCAAAAGTTATAAAAAATTATGGCCCTGGGGTCAAAATTGGCCCGCCCCAGGGGTGGGCAGTTTTCAATAGAAACAAATAGTGAAATCTTTGAAAATCTTCATCTCTGAAACTTGAAGGCTCTCAGCTTTCATATTTTGAGATATTATCATCTTCAGGTCCTCTACAAAAGTTATATAAATTATGGCCCTGGGGTCAAAATTGGCCCCGCCCCAGCGGTGGGCAGTTTTCAATAGAAACAAAGAGTGAAAATTTTGAAAATATTCTCCTCTGAAACTGGAAAGCTCTCAGCTTTCATATTTGTCACAGAGCATCATGTTCAGGTCCTCTACAAAATTTATATAAATTATGGACCTGGGGTCAAATTTGGCACCGCCCCAGGGGTGGGCAGTTTTCAGTAGAAACAAATAGTGAAATCTTTGAAAATCTTCTTCTCTGAAACTGGAAAGCTCTCAGCTTTCATATTTGGCACATAGCATCATGTTCAGGTCCTATACAAAAGTTATATAAATTATGGTCCCGGGTATCAAAATTGGCCCCGCACCAGAGTTGGGCAGTTTTCAATAGAAACAAATAGTGAAATCTTTGAAAATCTTCTTCTCTGAAACTGGAAAGCTCTCAGCTTTCATATTTGGCACATAGTATCATGTTCAGGTCCTCTACAAAAGTTATATAAATTATGGCCCTGGGGTCAAAATTGGCACCGCCCCAGGGGTGGGCAGTTTTCAGTAGAAACAAATAGTGAACTCTTTGAAAATCTTCTCCTCTGATTGTCTGGTGAGCGCTTCAGGGCCATTCTGGCCCTCTTGTTTATTGGTAAGTCTTTAAAAATCTTCTACTCCGAAACTGTAAGGCCTAGAAAATTGGTATGTAGTATCAACTAATGGTTTCTACTAAGATTGTTCAAATTATGAGACCTGGACCAAAATGGCCCCGCTAGGGCTTCTGTGAAATCTCCTTCTGTGAAATTGTAAGGCCCAGACTTGAAATTTATATGAAGCATCACCTAATGTTCCTTTATTGTTCAAATTGTAACATCCAGGCCTAAAATTTTGGCCCTTGGTTTCATTTTGGCCCGAATCTGAAGCCGACTAATTTTTACATAGAAATACAGTGTATGCATAAGTGTATAGAAACCAGGTGAGCGATTTAGGACCATCATGGTTCTCTTGTTCCAAATTGTGAAACCCTGCAATGTCTTAAACGGGATGTCCCTACATTTGATGCGTTTCATAAACACTTAAAATATACAAAACTCATTTGTTTACATGCTGAAAAGTAGTATATTGTATATTCCGAGAAAGCTATTACGTAAACAATGGAGGGATCGGGTGATCATCGGCAAAACACGGAAAACCTTAACGGAAAAGGCCGATAATATTGTGCTGTAGAACAAAAATGATCAGTATTGATGAAATCGGTTTTCGAAATAAGTTCAAATTGGGAACCTTCATAATAATGATAGAGCATAACAAATACCAAGTGTTATGCTATTCTTGAAAATATGCGATCATTGTAGGGACTTCCACTTTAAAGTTGAAAACTATAGCATATCTGAACATTATTATTGAAATATGGTTTGCCTGTCAATGTTTCTGTATCATATGTAGTGTAGCTATTTAGTTTAGATGTAAGAGTAACTATTCATGATTCCATTTAATGTTTCAATAACCTTTATTGAACAGCCACTTGTTTTTAACCATGATGACCTATGATTACAGTGACAGCCTAATGCAACGAAAAGGGTTGTCAATTTGCATTCAAGTTCTACCTATCATAAGGAATTGTCAATTAACATCTGAATGGCTGTTCAACAGAGGTTTTACAAAAATCGGGTAAAAGTGGAAATACAACTATGTTTCGATTTAACATTTGATTACATTTTTTATTACATTCAAACAGATGCTTTACTTGCAATATATGTTTATTTGCTGTTTTGTACTTTTTCTTGCCATTGTCTACAATAAAATTTCCATCAGGAATATATTTACATGTACTCTTTGTTTTCCTCCCATTTCAAAATCTATGAACAATTTCAGATGATCTGAAGTTGTTCAAAAGATCTGAGTATACCATTATAGCATGTAAAACAATACAAACATTCTTGATTATCTACTTGTAATGTTTGTTAGATTCCAATATTTAACTAATTCCAAACTTATTTTTGTATATATTTACATCAATATATTTATATAATGTTTTTCGGAAAATCAATATTTCTTGACACTGATCGACTTATGCCTTGAATGTGTTGTACTTCAGATTTGGAAATTGCGTTTGAAATATTTACATAAATCATGCAAAACACCAACTACCTTCAGATAAGATTTCAACATCTGGGAACATAAAAAATAACTCGCAAACAAACCACCGAAATACAGTAGTACCTCTCTAGATCGAACAGAAAATAAACATAACAGGTGGCTGCTTGATGCAGGCTGACAACGATACGGAAATTTTCAGCATACAGCAGTCGTTAACGCCCATCCTTAATGTTTATTTTTGTCCGGTTTAGAGAGGTTCTACTGTATTCAACACTTTTTCTTTCCAAAAACACAGACACTTTCAGTACTATCAGTACTTTGATTAAGATATTTGATGAACAACGTGAGAAAATGTGTATGTCCACTAATTTTACGATGTTTGTAAATCACATCACCATAAGTTCAGTATGTGAAATACCGTGTCGCAGGAGCGCCTTAGATTTGCATATGTACATGTACTTGCCAATGAGTGAGAGATTTCGAAAATAAAATTTAGAAAAAGATTTTTCTTATTTTATGATATCTATATATCATGGCTCAAGCAGCTTTTCAGTTAAAATGAGATTTCGACTGTTGAAATCGTCAACAGAAGAACAAGCTCTAACGAAACGAATAAGTTGAGATATATAAACCCCGTAAGATGAAGCACGGGGATTATCTCCGTCATCAAAATCAAAGTCGTCTCTTTTGTCATAAATATTATCAGAAATAATTTTGTGGTCTAGATCAAGAAAAGCTGCATAAGTATCGGAACTTTTTCCGGAAGGGTTAGCTTTATTCAATTTGAGTGCTTTTGGGTAAATGGTAGGAATCAAAACATCAAAGAAAGGGTTATCTAAAATAAAGATATCATCCAAATATCGAGAAGAGATTTGAAGGCTTTTATGACATCTTCTTGTGATGGCGGGTTCAAACGTAACATGAAATCTCTCTCATAGCAGTACAAAAACAAATCGGCGACCAGTGATGTACAATTCGTACCCATCACCAGATGGTACACTGGGGGGAAACGTATCCCGGATATTGCTAATAAATGAGCTTTATTTTGACACAACGGAGAGAACAGGATGGCAACGAGGGTAAGTAAATGCGTATTTTCTCTTAATTAGTTCTTTTTCGGCAATTGATAGGTGGTGCTTTAGATTCATCATACTCATATTATACACGCTATATACATGATTTGGAATCAAACAATGCAAACGATGGGAAACCCCACAAAATGAACACCGTGCTCGCGAAAGAATGCATAACCATCTCCCAGATTTTTTTATGTTACTGAAATATGGAATCAAAATATAAAATTCTGAATTGAGCGATCGCTTTGAATATCATTTAACTATGTATACTGAAAATTTCAGTCATATTGGTTCAAGTTTGCCCAAAATATGGCCACAAACGAATAGTCGGTTAGTCACTGTTAGTGTACTGGGGATTGGTAGCTCCAAAGATTTTAGTGTACTGGGTATTGCATGATAGTGTACTGGGTATTGCATTTCATTTGTTCTCTTTTTCCGTTTTATTGAACGTTGTTAGATATTTCAGATATATTTCTGTCGTGATAAATATTGTTTCTAGTCAATCGCACATTCTAGATAGATCTATATGCATCTGTATTGAAATACTCGATGATCACTGACTTGTTAAAAGCCATTATCTATAAGTACCTGTTAATAATAGTTTCTGTGTAGCAGTGCCGTAAAATCCAACTCATCCATCCATGAATCATAATAGTCTTTTTACCTATTTCTTAATAGATCTGTTGTTTACTCTTCAGTTAATTGATATGACATAACATGTAGATCTATGTGTAGCTCTAGTTAACAGGCTCAGTACCATATTGAGTACTGACTGATGCAAAACATACTGTAATCAAAGGTAATAGGCTTTTATTAATAGCATAAACATTCAGAAATATTAGATCTATATCACTCAGTTTTTCCAAAAATGCAAATGAACGCTGTTATACATAACAGCGGCTTTAGCCCAGTGGTAAAAATAGTACTGTGATATAAGAAGTGATATAGCTAGGGGCAAGTGTTTTTAACGACACATTCTCAAATAAATTGGTCAATTCACCGAATGAAAACGTTAAATTTCAACTACGTCGTATGTCTGAAAAGTTGTGAATATTGAAATGTTTAATGTATCTTTGACCTTATTCCGAAATAGTTCTAATATTTATTAACAATTAATTATGTAAAATGAGTGGTTAATGTATAAGCTATAGAAATTTATTCCTTGTGTTCACAGTACCCATAACCTGATTTTTAACAGTTCTACATAGAGCTCGGACAGTTATATAATTCAAAGAATCGAGTTATGTGTATGAACTGAGATTATATAGCATGCATTTATCCATTTCTGATGAAACATTTTGATATTAAGTATGAAAATTAGGAGTTGAACACCACACTCAACTTCATAAAAATATAGTTTCATGAATGTTGTATTTGAACTTTTACACAGTTAAAATTAGTGCAAAACAAAAAAAACAATTTGAGGGTCAGGAAACGTTCCCGATGTATTATAAACTCATACATAAGTACACAAAATCGTTAAGACAATTTGTAAGAAAATTTCTCTTTCGAAAGTCACAGTCCCGTAAATTATAGGAATGTGTCCTGTAAATTAGACTGACAAATAATATGATATACATTGCTTTATAAACAGCAGCATTCATCAAAACGAGCATTTAGGAGTATACAAATAGACCGAAAATTTCAAATTCAACTCTGTATGTCGTGTTCAACTCTGTAATTTTACTGTCTGAGTTAAAACATCCCTTTTGACTGAACTAGGCACTGACCGCTGACAAATGTATGTAATGAAAATAGTTTGATTCAGTCGAACAATCAATTGTTAACTGTTTGCAAGAGTTACTAATAAAAATAACAAAACTGATTACTACTTGCGTTCACAAAACCCAGAACCAGCCATTTGCTGGGGAAAAAGTGTGTCATTGGATTGTCCCGTAAATCATAAAATTATGTTTAAGGACTATTGGTAAAGGACGTGAAGTTGAAAACTTTTTCAGGGACAGTGAAATTCTTCTCCCATTTCCTGTAGGTACCAGGACGCCTGTCTTGCGCATTACATTTTCTTTTTCAATCAATTTCATCTGCTTTAGATGGCCTTAAGTTTGTTATATTTTATAGTACAGTCAAACATTGATAAGTCTATAACACGATTTCCTACATACTCGTAATTCAAAGTTTCCATTAGAACTAAAACTACACTTAATTGTTTACCTCTTTATTGGCGAGTCTATATTATCTTTTTCAAACAGCTCAAAGTGCGAATAAATTCTCATTTTGAGTCATTTGAAACAGATATATTATATTCCTCCCAGCTGTCATTGAATCTATATCTTTCATATTGATGGTACATCGCTATATATTTTCAATGACAAGTATACATTTATCAAAGGTTGGCTGTACTTTCTTATTTAAATTATTGCTGCTCTAAATTATCACACTGTCACCAATGTTTTGCTAACTCATGGGCCGAAACTTAAGGTACACATGCTCAAATAATGCACGTTTCAACAGTCCGCTTCAATTAGTGTTTGAGTAATTAGTCACACAACACCTCGAGACGGATAAACACTATCACAACATATGAATAAACAGACAGACGAAAGTAGGGATGGACGAACAAAACAATTCAGCTATTTAATGGGATTCAAACCTGTTGATGTGAATAAAACTATTACTATAATTTACGGGACAAAAGAGATTATATTTTACGGGACACTTTGGTGACTGTATGTGTGGCTTTGTAAATGCCTATTTGAAAGGAGACATACTTGACTATATTTGTATGTAGATTGGGCAATAGGAATAAATGCAATGAAGTGAATGTTTGCTCTTTTTGTAGAAGAAATACCAAGTAAACATGTTCTTGACTTAACAAAAATAAAAGTAAATATAGTAGTGAAAAAAAATCTGAAAAATTCTACAAATAATTGCCATTAATATATTGCCAATCTTGTTTTTATTGAACCATTTATTATTTCTGAATAGATTTGTATTATACTGGCATACTTTAAACTTACTTTACGTTTGAAAAATTGTGTAGAAATACTTTTATATTGGCATCCTCATCTACGGGACAATTTAATCTAAGCTACGAGTCAGAACTTTCATGTGGAATATTTAAACAATGCGAAAAGTTATGTTGTTCATACGTCGATAAGTCGGTATTCAAATCATAATTATGAAATAATATGTATACAAATTCAAGAAGGCAATCCTGTAAGCTATTTCTGCAAAATGTCAAATAACTCACCGCTTTCTTAGGGAATTGTGTAGACGAATTATGTAGCAGACTGACATCTTCCATGAATTATTTACATGTGACTGTGGTTTAAGTATTGAATAAGATGTAATTGAGTGGCATGACACTCGGGAATGATGGAAGGGGCAACTCAAGAACGATATTTGTCTCGTAAATTAGGCCTCGTAGATTAGGATTTTTTCTTTTCCGCTGTATTTGATTGGCCAGCAAAATTTTATATGCTTTCTCAAAGTACTTTTCATTAAATTTTGATAAACAATAGGTTATTTAGTACACAAAATTGGCAAAACAAACATAAAAGAAGCTTTTCATGGGGAAACGAATATGCTTATTTGTGATGACTCGTAGATTAGAAAGCTAAATTTTCGAAGTGTAATTTAGAAACTTGGCCTCTGAATTTTTTTTCCATAGATGAATTTGGTAAAAATCTTTTTTCATACACATGATTTACATTATTAAAGGGTGAATGAATAAGGCATTGCAGAATTATCGTGCAGTATGTGATATTCTATTTACCGTTATAGTTTAGCCTCATAGATTAGGTCAGGTTTGGCGACATTGCATTAGCATGTCAGTGTATTTTAATGTTTGGTTGCTTTAGCGCCGTTTTGTCTTCGTGAAAAACATCCATTAATAATAAATAAATGCAAGGGCTTAAATCGGGAATGATTACATTCTACACTATATTATGGGTACAATGAAAACTAAAAATGTCCATGGCGACATACAAATTCCGCCACCCCATGCAGATTTAAAGGCATGGAAAGCCATTCAGAACAACATTTTATACCATAAAAATGTTTATGAAATAATCCTAATATAATGAAAAATAGAGAAAAACAATGACACGACGTTAATTGCTTTTAATTGGCGAAATATCAGTTGACTTATAACGGCGACATTGATTGTCCATTTTTTTTAGAATGGGTCCCCACCAAATAGGCTGCCCTATATCATTGAATGATTCATATAAACTGCATCAACTACAGTACAAGGTAAAGAAATGTCAACTTTTATACCCAACACATGAACCCGTCTGTATTGTCCTCAAAGATAAGTTCATGCATAACTGAAAAAATGCAAACACTGGGGTGTCATGTGTTATGTAAGAAAAATATCTTGCACTCCAGTTTCTTGACACTTCTGACAGAGGCACTGACTAAACAGGGACATGTTACTTAGGTTCACACAAGTTCTTCACAAACCCTTTCTAGAATAACAGACAAGCATTGTATCTATTCTCTGACAACCATGTATATCTACATGATAAACATAAAATGATGAAAATCCCATGAAAACAGTGCTACTTTATTTTGAGGCAAAATATTTGACACTAATTCTCAGTGGACTTGTAACTTTTGACTACACCATGGGGCATTTGCGGCTAATTGGTGTTCTGGGTGTTCTGATACCAGTTACTTCTACCCAGTTACTGATTTGTATCTGAAAAGGTGTATAAAGGGTATCTGGTGTCTCCCTCCACCAGTAATTAGCTGGACGTCGCAATATGACTGAAAAACTGTTAAAGAGACGTAATATCTGAAACAAATAAACAAACAATTTTTAATGCATTTTTTTCATATGAAATAGTTTGAAAATCATTTTCTGTCTCAATATGACACTGTACATAAAGAATATGTATTGCTAGAATATTACAACTAACGTTTTCAGGCTATCCGATCCCTGCTGAATTACATCGATGGATAGGGCATATTTTAACAACGCTTAAATACCTATTATAGGGGTTCATAACTACCCCTTTACCGCAAGCCAGTTAGCACAGTAGGGTTCTAATTGATAGATGCTAAACCCATATCATGCAGCAATATATGTGTATATTTTAATTCAAAAGGTCTCAGAGACAAATGTATTTTAAATCTAACAGCCTGGATCTAGATAAGACGCGGCATTATGCAGCATCTGATTTGGATCCAAAACTGTTTGCAAATAACAGTCAAGACACGACCAGCAGGATAAGGGTTAGTTGCAATTTATCCTTATCCTTCTAGTGGCCACTTGTCTGTTATTTGCAAACAGTTTGGATCCAAATCAGAGGTAGCATAGCATAGAGCATCTGATGTATGTACAAATCGTATTTAGATCTAAATATTGTTTTGCAGACGGCAATTTCAAAGCAGACGAAAGTACTGGAGGATATGGGTTAATATGATGCAATAACTATCAAGCATGGTGGGACCCAACCACAATAAACAATCCAATTAACACCCCATCAAGTCAAAACTAGACCTTTAAACACTACTTTATGATGAAAATAGAAAAATATTGCCTGAATAAACTTTTCAGAGGTCTTTTCAAATTATTATGCTGGTGAATAAGCAAAAAAATTTAACTAAAGTGTAATGTACAATCCCCAGTACACCAAATTTTGACAATATGCAATACCCAGTACACCGTTTATCAATCCCCAGTACACTAATAGTGACTAACCGACTTTTCGTTTGTGGCCATATTTTGGTAAAACTTGAACCAATATGACTGAAATTTTCAGTATACATAATTGAGTGATATTCAAAGCGATCGCTCAATTCAGAATGTTATATTTTGATTCCATCTTTCAGTAACATAAAAAAAATCTGGGAGAGGGTTATGCATTCTTTCGCGAGCACGGCGTTCATTTTGTGATTTTCCCCAACGTTTGCATTGTTTGATTCCAAATCATGTATATAGCGTGTATAATATGAGTATGGTGAATCTAAAGCACCACCTATCAATTGCCGAAAAAGAACTAATTAAGAGAAAATACGCATTTACTTACCCTCGTTGCACTCCTATTCTCTCCGTTGCGTCAAAATACAGCTCATTTATTAGCAATATCCGGGATACGTTTCCCCCCAGTGGGTATATAGCATTCCAAAAACGCACGAATATGTTATCCAGAAGAACGTTTTGTGATTCGCAAACTTCCGAGCAAGTCCAATTGGTGTAATATTTCATTGGCTCGTCAGAAATGTTCTTCTCGGGCTAATATTAAATTAGTAAGTTTATCGTTAATTAAATCATGAGGAAAGATCGTGTACAAAGTAGAAAACATCGTATGTGCTGGTGTGGGTAGAATACTTCCTAAGCATCTAGTCTATGGTTTAAATATATAACAACTTTATATAGTACCATTTTCAAGAGGCTATTTCATGGGGTTGGTTTCCCGGTCAATGAACCAATACTGTAAGTGTTCCTTTGCATAAGAAAGGTGATATTAATTGTACAAATAACTACAGAGGGATAGACCTGATAGATGTGATGTGTTAAGTAATACGCATGAGTATACAATATTCAAATTTGGTTAAAACTGTTATCTTTATCCAGAGACATATATGTTCGACTATGTTATGGAATGCAATTGCACTTGGACAGATTAGGGTACACGAATTGGGTTACATAATTATTTGAGAACGCATTTATATGAAAACGGTTTTGGATATCTCTGGGAAGTCCAGCATGTCCAGAATCATCATATGTTTTGTCTGAATATTGGCAGAGATTCAAAGACCAATTTGTGCAGAATTGGAGAACACGCTGTTTAGAGAAACGTCAGTTAAAAGTACTACGTTAGTTTTAAACATGAATTTAATGTTAAAAAACAACAACAATGCATTATGATTGAGACAGGTAGACATTATGGATTAACACATGAATTTCGTACGTGTCCATATATTGATGGATGTATTTCGGAGAAAACTCATTTTATACTCATGTGTCCATTATACAAAAGCCTTCGTTTGATTAGAAACACAAAACCATACCGTTAGTACAGACACTTTTGGCATCAAAATTAGGGTTATTATGTTTCTTCAGCAGAAATATTTGTCATTTGAAACAGATCAATCCTGACATATATTACTACTAAATGCGAGTACATATTTTAATGTTGCAAGATGCTAATAATTGCCCTAGCATATGCATACTCTTCTATTTAACATCTTTGTTATGCAATTTTTTTTTATGATTCTTACTGTATACGTATATCTTCGCACACTTTCCTGTGTATTGTTTGTATATGATGTTATATTTGTTATTTGTTTTCTAATAAACTTTGAACTGAACATAACAAATACAACTCCTGTCACGATCGATGATCTAAAACGCGTAAAATGGGCAACTATACGTTATTCTTGTTATGAAGCTATACAAAAATGATGTTGTTAAGTAATTGACATCTGCTGAATGGAGGAATAAAGGAAATAACTAAGCTTTCGGATATCATTCTAATCCTTACCCACAACCACCTGTCCTGATATATCCCCATGTTTATATAAATAAAACTCCTTTAAAACTGAATTCTACTTGAGAAGAATTTAGACACTCTTAGACAGGCGGCTGCTTAATGCAGGGTGCAATTCACACAGAAAGCTCCTAGAGGAACTTTCTGCATGACTTCCACCTTGCATTAACCTACCCCTGTCTGATATTTATACTAAATTTAACGTCCGGACCGTATTTCTAGGTATCTATAGACACGTTCTACTATAGCTGTTTACCTATAGATGTTTACCTATACATGCAGATGTTTACCTTGTCGTCGGTCAAAGACAGTGACCACGAAGGAGTGTCGAAATGATGTTCAAACATGTTGTTTGTTTATTTCTGATTGTGCACAACACGCATATATTTGTTTACATAATTAATGCAGGATGAAAGTAATTTTCTTAGAGAAGATTTCTGCAAACCTTTCGATCTGCATTAAGATACCGTCCGACTTTTAAAACACAAACTTGGAGTTATATAAGTTTTGTGGTCACACTTTAAACGGTCGATGTCTTGACGCAAGTCACATCAGCTTACATTAGATAAGTCACAGTATTTCGCAAGACAAATATTGCAATGGTGCAATTAGAATATCGTGAACCTGCTGAACTAAGCGAACCAAGCCAAGGAATACTTATCTTCTATGCTGTTCCAACTGTCAACCATTGTCTTTAAAGAGGTCCAGCTACGTAAATTTAAATATTTTCAAGAAAAGCTCCTTTACTTCTCCACCAAACCCTATACGGTGACCACTCTTTAGAATCGTCTCGATACAGCTTTCTACACCTAGGCAAAGAGAGTAGACCAAGATCAGACGGCTGAGGCAATTGATCTGATTTAGCTTTTGTCTGAGTCAAACTTTAATTTGAAAAATCAATCATTTTATTATTATTTTAAATTAATGAATATTCAGGAAATTAATAATTATTCACGAAGAGATAAACTCGTGTATAAATGTGCATTAGGGAAAGGTTTAAGTAGTTGCAGCACTGAGGTTACATTTTGATAATGATACTAAGTGTGTATGTTATAATACTAAAACTGCACTGTTACGCCAAAGAACTAATGTAGTGATTGAGTTCATTAACATATTTTAAGTCCCAGTCTTCAAGAATACCATGAAGCATGTTTGATTGGCTGCCTGAGTCTACCAGAACGAGTAACACTGGGAATCAAATATTGTTGTCTTTGTCGAACAACCCTTTACTCGATGAATATTCCTGTAAGAAGTGATGATTATTTGATTAAGTTTTAAAATGGCATATTAACATAGGAAAGTTTTGTCAAAGGAGAATCTGTAGATTGAGATTTATCAATATTCCATAAGCAAACAGAATAGACCCTGATCAGATGGCTCCTATAGGAGCCATTTGATCTGGGTCTGCTCTGTTTGCAAAGGCGTAGATATGCGTATTTATGGAGTAAAGGGTTAAAGGCAGATGTCGGAGTTTAACATTGCAACATTACTCAATAAAGTAGATACACGAAATCATACAGAACATGCTAACATGCTAAAATATCAATGTTGCCATTTAACATTATGTACACGTCTACATTCAGCTTTCGGCTCTGTTTGCTAATGGGATTAAACTAGACCTGACTATACAGTTTTTATCAATACCAAGAAACCCTGTGTACATAACAATGCCATTATAAAATTTCACCTAATATATATGCATGATGACAATACTTCTTACATGAATATTGAACAAGGAAATCATTGATTTATGATGTTGTTCAGGTTTGATAGGACTAAACGGATCACCAGACTGACGATATAAAACTCGGTCACCAGACTGATCATATCAAAATGGGTCATCAGCCTGGTGATATTGAAATGGGTCACAAGTTCGAAGATATTATCAGGGAAGAAGAACCTTATGTTCCATGTCAAGATTACAATAGCACCGCCCTAAAAGAAATTGGTATATTCTTTAGCATGCTGTATTGAAGATGATATGCACTTCAATTTTCGGATTTTATGTATTTTTTGTTCCTTACTGTTGATTAACGTCCGTTACCGCCAACTATTAACTATTTGGACGTTCCAGAGGGAGGGGAGCGGATACAGAGAAACTCGGGTGCGATGCCCTACTCTTATCCTCGACAGAGGTTCTCTGAATAGTTTAGATGTCCCTTGTAAAGGACTGAAACATCGGACATTGAATTTAAAAGTCTCATCCGAAAGACTTGGTCCGGCGGGGGATCGAATCAGGGACCCTGGTATCGTAGTCGATTTTATGTGTATTTCAGCGTCTCATCTAGATTCAAATTATTTGCAAGGATAGTCTTGAAGTATTCAATAGCGTGCTAAAGATTTAATTGTGCAAACAGTGCTATTATAGCAAAACTGGTGAGAATGCTATATTCAGAACGAGTTCCACGAGTATTTCCCAGTTCAATTCTTGACAACATTTGAAAGTATATAGTCTAGACAAAATCACCTGACGTTAGTGACCTCTATTAGCATAATGTCACACTTCGCTGTATTTCTAAATATAGCTTCAGAACACTTCGGAATCGTACGATGTGGCATGGGATGACACGTGGTAAGAATATAGTGAGACGATCGTGCCACCCGTGCATTTTATTGTGTCATCCATCGCTGGCGTTTATTTTATACTGCGTCATCTTACTGTAATTTATTCATGCATAAAGGTCAACGTCATGTGAATTTGTCTTGACTATACTCTGTTTTCCCCGTGGGGTGGTCCAAGCAAAATCACACGAAGATTACGTGACAAATAAGTGTAAATTTTCGGCGATTGCGGTATGCACACTAAGTGAACAACGACTCTCTTCTCAGCTGCATTGACTGCATCAAGTAGACTCGGTTTAAGTTAATGTCCTCTCAATGTCGTCAGCCTTAATAACTAACTACTCATTCTTCTTCTTCTTCTCCACAATCACACCATATTCTTATTCTTCCTCTCCTTCTCCCTGTTCTTCTTTTCTTCTTCGTCTTCTCTTATTCTTCTCCCCCTCTTCTTCTTTTCTGGTTTGTTTGGTTCGATATATCAGAACAGTGTTTGGTTCGATATATCAAACAGACAAATGAATAGAAAAATACGTTGAATTATAATTGGTGGCAATTAAGTTAATAAATAAATATCTTGTATACTTGATACAATAATGAATTAATAATCACAATAGACGGAGGCTTGTATAGAGTTTCAAAGGTAAAGGTTAACTCTTCATGCTTCTGAAATATAGATATTGTAATTCAAAATTACAGATTCTACGGACCACTACATAACACCACATTTTTAGCGCACCCCTTCACCTCTGTCTTCATTGTTGGCCGTGTCAACAAGTGTGGACCACAACTAGCCCCACAATTCTGACGCATAGTATTGTCTTTGTCTGCACTATTTGTGTATTACTGTTCTATATTGTTTCAGTATCTGCACTTAACACATTATCCCCTAATGACGCATTTTTGCGCATCTATAAAATTCACATTGAGGAACCAACTACAAAATTCTAAAATTTTCCTTTTCTCTAGTTAATGCTCCTTTTCGGTATATTAATTAAAAAAGGTTAGGTCTAAAAATAGCCTATGAGAGAATGAGTTAATGTTAAGGTTATCATCTGGAACAAATGACTACTCTGCGCTGTAATAGATTGGAATAAATAGAAGAAACGGGGTTTGACCTTTATCAGTTGGTGTTGGCAGCCATGACGGGGAATGGTGCGCTCAGTGCGCTTTTCTCTATTGCTACTGCAATAGTTGCCACCGGACTGAAAATCGACCCAAGAAGTGTGTGTGATCCGTCACTTAGCAACAACACAATTTTCGACTTCGCCATAGGAAATATCTATGGCAACGAGACGCTGGATCTGACCCAGTTTCGCGGCAAGCTGACGCTGGTCGTCAACGTGGCCACTTACTGAGGACACGTTTTCCAGTACCATGGATTGAATGCACTAAAATCCACACATGGAGCCCAAGGGTTCGAGGTTCTCGGGGCACCATGTAACCAGTTTGGCTTCGTAAGTAGTTTTATGGTGGTACGGTGGAATTTGTCATGCATTTATTGAAGGTTTTTGCATTGCTCTTGATCTGTATTATGCTACCACCTGTCGTAATAAGACTTCTTTTTGATGGTCCTTTAACCTTTTCCCTCATATAAAAGTTTTTTCACGCATTTGCTCCTATGAGCCGTCTGATCAGGGTCTGCCCCGTCTGCTAATTGAATTTGAAATCTATGTTTCTTTACTTTTTAAAATGGCTACAATCTTCTATTTTCCATATTTCATCATTATTATTTTGTCGATGAATATTCAGTAGGTATTAAAATTTGGAATGAATATGGAACAGGGAAAGGGTTAAGACAGTTAACACATTTTCTCCTCTGTAAAAATCATATTTTTAAACCATTGTGATAAATAGAGCATTTGCTCCTATAGGAGCAAATGCTCTATTTATCACAATGGTTTCAAACTACAAAATTCTAACATTTTCCTTTTCTACAATTAATACTCCTTTTCGGTAGATTTTTTCAAAGAGGTTGGGTCTAAAAATAGTATCGGAGGGAATGGGTTAATCAGATTAAAAAACACTGGAGAAAATGTTTCAAGTGTTTGATATTGAAGTGTCGCCTATGAACTAGTATCCGCTAATTCGGCATTTAGTTTCGTAACTGTTTGACACCGGCTGATAATATTTTGTACAAAAAAAAATTACGAAGTTCGACGAAAACGATTTATTTAAGTTCAAATCGACTATCTTCATAACACTGATTGCGCATACATGTAACACAAACCATGTTATATGATGTTTTTGAAAATATTCGTTTATGTTGTGACTATCACTTTAAACCCCGAGTTGTTGTAATTTTATCCGACACTGCTGATTGAATGTCTTGAAAGGGTGCGATCCTAATGAGACGTCGATTCGGCGTCTGGTCTTGATCCAAACTCTTTACAAATGCATATTAGGTGGCGCTGGCATACTTTGGTTAATTGCTTGTCCATTTTTCAGCAAGAACCCGAGTTCAGCGGTCATGAGATTATGGCTGCCCTCAAGCACGTCCGACCAGGAGGTGGGTTTGTGCCTAACTTTCCACTGACCCAATTGGTGGAGGTCAACGGATATTCGCAACACAAAATGTTCAAATACTTGAAGGTTTGATTTTTATTGTTCAAATACATGTACTCAAAGGTTCGTGTTTAATTTGTTCGTTATGGTGTTTTAAATTGAGATTTTACCGTGATAAACCGTCACAGCAACGTAGACATATTGGGTAGTATAACACCCCACCTTATGGCACCCGTTCCTATACGATCCTTCTGATCTGGGTATACTCTGTTTGCAAATCCATGAAAAAAGCGTTTATATGACAAAAAGGGTTAAGCAGGCATCATTTTACAGCAGGCTAAGTGATAAGGTACCAGCCCTGATTAAGACTGACAAGTAAAATGCATTTAGGGATACACGCCCTAAACCATTTACTCCATAAATAAGCCTTTCTACGACTTTGCAAACAGCGTCGATCCAGATCAGACGAATCCCATTGGAGCCATCTGATTAGGGTCTGCTCTGTTTGCTTATGTTATGATATAGATAGGATTCTACAGTTTCTACAATGACAAAAACTTCCCTTCCCGTATTCATGTGATGTTATAAAAAATAACCTTATTAATATGTATGGCGTCATGTCTTCTAACATGAATATTCATATAGTGCAGGTTGAACTTACACAGACATTAACCCATTCCCGCATATTGACGCCATTTGACGCCTCTGTAAAAGTCACTTTTTGAAACCATTATGATAAATAGAGCATTTGCTCCACAGGAGCAAATGCTCTATTTATCAGAATGATTTCAATACTACACAATTCTTAATACTTTCTTTTCTCTAGTAAATGCTCCTTTTGGGTAGACTTTTTCAAAGAGGTTAGGTCTAAAATGGCCTCAGTGGGAATGGGTTAAGACGTCATTTTACGCCTTTGCAAGCAGAAAAGATATGATACACACAGATCAGTCGGAAAGACTAATCTAAGAGCAATTAGGCTGTGATGTTTGCTTATGTATATAGCATTATCACGGAACTATCGTTTTATTTCTGGACACACACATTCACGTGTTAATATTATGAAACAGAGCTCCAGATAAGATGCTTAAAACATTTTCAAAAATAGTTCATTTATTTCTCCACCAAATCCTATATTGTGACCACTCTTTAGATTCGTCTGGAAGAGATGATTCTAAAGATTGGTCACAGTATAGCGTTCGGTGGAGAAATGGCGATTTTAAATTTAGTATTTGGGTACGCATCCTTATCTGTAGCTCTGAATATACCATTATTATATTCAGCTGACATACATTACTGATGACGTAATGATGGTATTAACCCTTTTACTCCATGAATATTCACGTAAGAAATAATGACACCATGGGTATTAATTAGATTGGTTGTTACACGGCTCATAAACACAAGAGTATTTGGCGTATAATTCTGGGTGCTAGATGCAGGTGATAGCTTAATGCAGGACAAAAGTAATGCAGAAAGCTCATCCAGGAGTTTTCTGCATTACTTTTGCCCTTCATTAAGCATCCACCTGCTTATAAAGACACCCATGTTTATTCATTAAGTGGTCGCATTAAAGGGGTTCTACTGTATATTATAGCAGTGTAAGCAAACAGAGCAGATCCTGATCAGACGGCTCCTACAGGAACCGTCTGGCATGGATTTAATCTGTTAGCAATGGCACAGAAAGTAGCATAGTTTGAGGCAAAGGGTTAATGAAGGGGGTATCATGAGGTAAAGGGTTAAGTATTGTGAGTACGACTTTATTTGTAGACATGCTGTCCCTCCGTATCCCGGCGGATCTACACGCCCCTCCTGTATGACCCAACTTATACGGAGGACATCAAGTGGAACTATGAGAAGTTCCTCGTCGGCCCGGATGGCAGGCCGATCTACAGATACTCAGACAGCGTTGACCCTCGCACAGACACGGGGCTGGAGGCAGATATTGTGACAGAGCTGGCCAAGATTCAAGGACCGGGGTCCAGCGGTTTAGTGGGCTAATTGTGTAAACGACAACCCCTCTTGTGTATTCAGCGTCTTTGTATGCTAGCGGGGTATATTTTGATTACCGGTTCAAACAGTTTGGATTCAGATGAGACTCTGTGTTACTATGTGGCTCATTCAAATCCAAACCATTTGACACTATATATTACATTTAACTTTCAGAATTATACAATTCAAATATTTAACATCTAATATATATTGCTAAAATACAGTACGCCTTTCACGTTCGGAAGTGACCCAAAGTGAACATGAAGTAGTGATGAATATATCGGTATCAGTATGGCAATGTTTTATTTGTGTCTGTCATGTAAACATTTGTTTTATAATGGTATGTCTAGTTACAATGAAGTGTAAACTGCAAACAGCTATGCCTGTGAGTTTGCACTGATATATTTGACGGCTACTAGTCTTTAGTGCATTCAGCTTCTAACCAGAGAATATAACTAAATAAACCATCATATAACAATCTAATGTCTTGTTGTTTGTCTGTTTCTTTTTCAATGTTCAAATATGTTCATGGTCTGTATAGACGTTCTTATAAATCTCCAACTACTATTACAACCGAAATAGCAAAAAGTCGACACTGCGAACATTCGATACTACAAACACTTGATACTACGAGCACCGAAATACGTACCATTATTGATCTTTAACACATGTGGCAGCTTAATGTAGGATCAAGTCATGCAGAATGCTCCTCTAGGAGCTTTTTGAATGACTTTCAGCCTGCATTAAGCAGCTACTTGTCTAAAAGGACATAAATTCCTCATTACTGAAATTTCGTAACATCGAGTTTTTAGTGTATGTTGTCAAAGTATACCTCAAACAGAGTAGATCTATATTAACCCTTCGCTTGCTATTCGCGTCAATATACCTACCAGTAAATAGTGAAGACCCAGATGAGACAACTCCTGCAGGAGCTGTCTCATCAGTGTCTGCACTATTTACAAGTTGATTGTGCAACCAGTGCACTCCACAGAAGTGATTGCACAGGGAAATACTTGTACACAGTGATATATATGTAATTATACAACAGGGCATGGGTAAGGAAGAAGAAATGTATTTTAAAATTCAGCAAGAGAAGGGTTAAAACAGAGTTCCAGATATAATGCGTGCATTAAAATATGTGCAAGACGATCTGCTTTGTTTCTCCCCAAAACCACAAGTTAGGACCACTTTTTAGAATGCATCGGAGAGACGATTCTAAAGAGTGGTAACAATATATAGGGTTTGGTGGAGAAATAACGATATTAGTATTTGAGTACGCAACTTTATCTTTTGCCCAGTAAAATGCTTTTTCAATTGATCGAACGATCAAAACCTTGTTTTGAAGGTCGATATCCAAACCAAAGGATTTGTTACAATATTCACATAGAAAATGGTTTTTTTTTGGCTTCATCCATAATGGCAACGGTACTTACCAACTCATTACCGGTATATAGAGAATAATAGGTTAGTGCCGTAGATGGGACGCTTTATCCGACGAGGGGAGAAAACGTTGAGGCGAGGCTTGCCGAGCCTCAACTGTTTTCTCTCCGAGTCGGATAAAGACGTCCCATCTACGGCACTAACCTATTATTCTATTTATCCAGTCAATTTAGTTATATCTTTTTTCATAGACTCATAAAACATACGAATATTGAAATAATTTGCATTGAAAATGAGGTTTTTCGATCAACGGACCTCCCTTTTCATTTCCATTCTAGAGACGTAAATAATGAGATACCGCAGAGGAAAATAGTTTCGATAATTGCATTACAAGAGGGGAAAACGTGGTTGAATTTGAAAAATAAGATCATTTGAATCGAGAGTCGATATGTTAATTCAAACAGACATGATAATATTCTCCCGGAGGCTCTCTGGACAAATTCGAGTTCCGTCGTCTCGGTTTCTATTTTTAGTAACGTCACTCATAAATCGATGGAACTGAACAGCCTATATTTAGGTCTATGACAATCACCGCCCATGTAAGAGCTTATCAATCAAATTATTATGAGAGTGAAAAGAAATATTTACTATTTATCTATAAATATTTGCTCCCTGACGTGATTTTTATTAAAAACGCGTTTCGCCAGCGGTGAATTAAATTAATAAAACTGATAAATCAACGACACTTTGTATGTGGCCTCAGTGGCGTAATCGGTAAGCACGACGTCTCTAGAGAGATTGGATTTGGCTTTTGTAGAATCAGGCGCGGGTTCGAATCCAGCTATAGCCATTTTTTTTTTTTCTTCTTTGAATAATTATATTGGTGAATTTTCTGTTTTATCTATTCGGTCAACATGTTCATGCATATTTATCGAAAATTAAAATAGTTCCATGGTTATAGAATCATTCCGCCTATCTACTAACCTAATAAACCTTCTACTACCGGAAGTAACCTAATAAACCTAAGTTTATTTGCACCCCCTTTATTATGTCACTAGAGAAGCCTGGTGACTGGATAAATGATTTTATCCCGTCACTACAGCCACTAGTGACGTAATAAAGGGGTAGCATAATAAACCTAAGTTTATACGTACAGTAGAGGTTTATTTGTATAGTAGGTGTAGGAATTTTTCTTACGACAGTAACTATTTTTATTTTTTTTTCAAAATTGTTTTACCAAAAATAACGTATTAATTGAAAGAAAAAACACTTAATATGGATAATTATCATTAAGTATCCCAGTAAAAACCCAAACCGTCATTTAAAAAAATAATAGAAAGGAAAAAGAGAAAAAAAAAAGATTCGTCAGAGGTGAGAATCGAACCGGGGATAACTGCACAATAAGCGACCATCGTAACCATTACGCTATCGGGCCAGACATACTGTAAGCGAAATTTAAGATGTATATAAAGTTACCATGCTACTATATTGACGCGTTTTTTTAAAAAACAAAATAAAACAATAAAACTTCATTAAAATATTTATCACTCTCATGATAATTTAATCGATAAACTCTTACAAGGGCGGCGATGGTCATAGACCTAAATATAGCCTGTTCAGTTCCATTGACGAGTGACGTTAGCCCTATCTAAAAATAGAAATCGAGACGACGGAACTCGAAGCCTCCGATAGAATAATAACCATGTCTGTTTGAATTAACATATCGACTCTCGATTCAAACGATCTTATTTTTCAAATTCAAGCACGTTTTCCCGTTAATCGATAAACTCTTACAAGGGCGGTGATGGTCATAGACCTAAATATAGCCTGTTCAGTTCCATTGACGAGTAACGTTAGCCCTATCTAAAAATACACCGAACCGCAAAAGAAACGCAGCAGTTGGAGAACCACATATAATTCTAAACTAAACAGTTCAAATGATACATAACGGATGTACTCCAGTTTATAGGTACCTTATCTACATACCGTGTAATTTTCATTACAATATATCAACAAATAACTCCGATTTCATTATGTTAAAGTTCATTACCCATGAGTTCAATTTTCACACATTATCAATAGCCATTGGAGGATACACGAGGTATTGACAATGTGTGAAAATTGAACTTGTGGGTAATGAACTTTGACATAATGATATCGGGAGTATTTGTTGATACATTTCAATGATAAGTATACAGTATGTAGGTAAGATACATATGAAATGAAATAAAACCGTTATTTATCATTTGAACTGTTTAGTTTCGAATTATATGTGTTTCCCTAGCTGTTGCGTTTCTTTTGCGGTTCGGTGTAGATACCGAGACGACGGAACTCGAATTTGACAATGTAGAGCCTCCGGTAGAATAATAACCATGTCTGTTTGAATTAACATATCGACTCTCGATTCAAACGATCTTATTTTTCAAATTCAAACACGTTATCCCTTCTTGTAATGTAAGTATCCAAACTATTTTCCTCTGCGGTAGCTCATTATTTACGTCTTTAGAACGGAAATGAAAAGGGAGGTCCGTTGATCGAAAAACCGCATTTTCAATGCAAATTATTTCAATATTCGTATGTTTTATGAGTCTATGAAAAAAGATATGACTGGATAAATAGAATAATAGGTTAGTGCCGTAGATGGGACGCCTTTATCCGACTCGGAGAGAAAACAGTTGAGGCTCGGCAAGCCTCGCCTCAACGTTTTCTCGCCTCGTCGGATAAAGGCGTCCCATCTACGGCACTAACCTATTATTCTCTAAAACATGCTTCCCTGAAAAGATGTATTTTGTTACCCTTGCAAACAGGGCAGACTGAGATCAGGCGACACTAAACGCTCAGTTCTACCTATAGAGGGAGATAACTCTTGTTATATTTATTTACAATAATACTTGATTATCGTGTGTGCTAGCTGTATATAAGCGGAATACGTATAGGAACTAAAGAAATATAAAACATTGCAGCGTAAATCCAGATCAGATACGGGTTTGAAAACATCGTATACACTGTATGCAAAATCTTGTTGTTAAACGCAATATAATCTATTGCAATTTTGAATTGCGTAATTGTCTGGGGAAGTCACATTTTTCATTGTCTCCCCTGGAATCTGTTTTCGAATGTAAGTCATGTCCTGGGTAGCATAACCACATATATGCCGACAACTTACCATTTCCCTTATATAAAAGTGTTTTCACGCATCTGCAAACAGAGTGGACCACGACCAGACGGCTCCTATAGGATCGGCGTCTGTTCTGTTTGCTAATAGAATATGAAAGATGTTTCTTTACTTTCTAAAATTAATACGACATTCCGCCTTTAATATTTCATTATAAAACGTGTGTTCATGAATATTCAGACAGTATTAAAATTTCAAATAAACATAGAACAGGGAAAGGGTTAAATGACAAGACATTAAACTGTTGAAAACTGTTTATACAGTAAGATCTCACTGGTCTCAAAAGAAGTACATGTATATTTCTGTATTTTTTAATGTACACTACTTGTAAAATCACTATTAATGTACACTACTTATAAAACCATTATTAATGTACGCTATTTTTCAAAACCCCTCTTCAATTAGTATAAATATCGGTTTGGAGACAGGTGGCAGCTAATGCAGGATGAAAATCATACAGAAAGCTATTCTAGGATATTTCTGTCTGACTTTTATCCCGCATCCAGGAACCACCTGCCTAAAGTATCTAAATTCGTCTCTACTAGAATTCCAGTTTAGAGGTGTTTTACTGTAAAATAAATTTCTAATTGTTCATTTTTTCCGTAACGCAAAAGTCTTTTCCCAGTGTGTCTCTGTCAAAGGAATTAACCGGAAGAATTTCGGGCATTTGTATTCCTTTATATATATTCTGACTCAAACAAAAAGAAGAACAGATACGCAGAATTCTTCAGCGATACGTAGAATTTACAGGGACATATCGAGGACTCAGTTCCAATCTTAAAATATTAGGAACGAATTACTTATAACGTTTGCAAACGGTGTTCCGTTTCAAATGACACGCCGGAATCTGTTTAAAACGAAAACATTGCTTCCAGTGTATACAAAAAGGTCAATTGTGTGGCCATCAAATCGTCAATAATTATCATTGAAATATCTTTCAAATTATTTCTTTTCAATTTGTTCACAAACTGCAAATAAAACCTGCAACTACAAACAAGCAAGCAATTGATTTGTTTTAACCATGTACTCGATGCATACGCCTGTCTACGCCTTTCTACGCCTTTGCAAATACAGCAGACCCAGATCAAACGGCTTCTATAGGAGCCGCCTGATCAGGGTCTGCTCTGTTTACTTATGATAAAATTCGATATAGATATTAGTCTACAGTTTCAACTATGACCAAATATTCCCGTGTCCTTATGTGTCCTTAATCCATGTGCCCTGAACAAAATTAATTTAATTAATATTTATGATGTCATTATTTCTGACACAAAAAATCATGGAATAAATGATTAACCAAAAACGAAATGTTTTAAAAATAGTTTTCAACGACAAAATTCAGTATGGGAAATACATAGTGCGTTTTACAAGATGAATTATGTAATCTGATTTTCGTGTATAAAACTTGATCGTGCATTTCATGTCTGTTTGGACAAATTTTGCAACAAATTATGTCAAGACCAGTCATGTTAACAAAGATGTGAGACGCTTCCCGATAAAAGAATTCGTCGTCTTAACCCTTCGCTTGCTATTCACGCCAATAAACCAACCTGTAAATAGTGAAGACCCAGATGAGACAGCTCCTGCAGGAGCTCTCTCATCAGGGTCTGCACTATTTACAAATTTATTGTGCAACCATAGCACTCCACAGCAGTGATTGCACAGCGGAATACTTGTGCACAGTGAAGATATATGTAATTATTCAACAGGGCATGGGTAAAGAAGGAGAAATGTATTTTAAAATTCAGCAAGCGAAGGGTTAATACAGACCCAGAACAAACACCATGCCTTTCAATAAGTATCCCGCTGTTGTAAGAAGACAGAGAACAAGTTACCGCAAACTGTTAAGACCATAGCCAGACGCCTTTTAGGGCATGCGGTATCTGGTATGGGTCTACCCTCTGTACAATCCGAAGAGATGCCTTTTATCGGAGAGCGTCTTATTTCAAAAGAAGTACTTTGTTCGATACGAGTGATTGAGTATACATTTTTTCTAAGATCTTAAGTTTGAAATATTGTACTGCTATTGTTGCTACTACTACTACTACTACTACTACTACTACTACTACTACTACTACTACTACTACTACTACTACTACTACTACTACTACACTACTACTACTACTACTACTACTACTACTACTACTACTACTACTACTACTACTACTACTATTACTACTACTACTACTACTACTACTACTACTACTACTACTACTATTACTACTACTACTACTACTACTACTACTACTACTACTACTACTACTACTACTACTACTACTACTACTACTACTACTACTACTACTACTACTATTACTACTACTACTACTACTACTACTACTACTACTACTACTACTTCCACTGCTTCTACTACTACTACTAACACAGCAAGTTTGAAGCTCCTAAGCCAAACTCTTGAGCAGTTTTAACATTGATCGGAAACAAGTTCACCAGCTATGGTCATGGTGATCATATCCTTTGACATATTGCCCTTAAAAGCCATATTGGTCATCTGGTGGTCATGACCAACCATCACAGCAAGATTGAAGATCCTACGTCAAGCCGTTTGTAAGTTATTGGTCGGAAACCGTTTGAGCCGACCGACCGACCGACCGACCGACAGACAGACAGACAGAGCGATTGACAGATCGACCGACCGACCGACCGACATGTGCAAAGCAATGTACCCCCATTTTTTTTAAAAGGGAGTGGGTATAACAAGAGCTCCGTGCGTCGGAGCATTATACGCCCGACGTATGTGCTGTCGTTAAATTGAGTTGACAGTCACTGTGACCTTGACCTTAGACCGAATGATCTCATAATCAATAGGGGTCATCAGCTAGCCATGATCAACTTTTCTAATAAGTATGAAGACTGTACACTTAATGATTCTCAAGTTATTGAGCGGATAAGAATTTTGAGTTGAAAGTGACTGCTACCTTTAACCCACTGGCCTCAAAATAAATAGGGCCATCCACTGGCCATGACCTACCTCCCTATCATGTAAGAGGACCGTGACTTAATAGTTGTCTAGATGTGGCTCACGGACGGACGGGCGGACGGACGAACGGACAAGCGCCATACCATAATACGACCGAATTTAACTTCGGCAGGTCATATCACTACCATTCGCACAACCATGGTAGACAACAACAAGAACTAGCTAGTAATCAAATATATAAGCACTATTATCTTATGAGTTTTAATACTATAATTTGTTTTAAAGCTTTTGGTAATCACTGACTGAAAATATGTTTCTTTCCCAAAATGCATCCACACACCAAAATTCGGATTTTCCAAGAGATGAATTAACACATTATTCCCTAGTGACGCATTTTTGCGCATCTATAGAAGTCACCTTATGAAACCTTTGTGATAAATAGAGCATTTGCGCCTATAGGAGTAAATTCTCTATTTATCACAATGGTTTCAAACTACAAAATTATAATGTTTTCCTTTCCTCTAGTTAATGTTCCTTTTCTGTAGATACATTCAAAGAGGTAGGGTCTAAAAAAGCCTAGGAGAGAATGAGTTAAGGGAGCTATATACCAGAATAATATTTGCTAAGCCAGGGTTAAATGTCATAGCAATGCAACTAAACAATCTCAATCGATGTTTTATATAAGCTATCGATAAACCAAATATTAAATCTGTAACGAAAGTTATCATCCAGAAACGAAAGTTTGACATCTCTCGCCCGCCAAACGACAAGTCATAGTTTGTCATCGAAAGTCTGGTTTAAATAAAAGATAATCGATTCCGTCCATTTCATATGAAAATGTACCTTTTTTCTCAATATTGCAATTATTGGACAGAAGCAAAATAAAACAACAACAACAAAAAAACAACAACAAACAAAACAAACCCAAAAAATATTACACCAGCAGCAGCAGCAAACTCAAGCGGTGCTCGATGATACAAAAGGTCGACAGTCGTCCCAACTAAACTACTTTACATACTTATATACATTTATATGTAAGTGTACTACAGTGACGGGGATAAAATATGAATACATACTCCATTAATTAAGAAATGCAACTTTCTTTTTAGAATAAGGTTATATAAGGACGTTGCAGGGCGAATGTAAATATAATGATATGTTCGCATTTATACACTGTGAAAACTACAGTAAAACAGTATTCAAAAGTTTAGTTTAGACGAATTTAGACTCTGATTGGAAGATGGCTGCATAATGCAGCGCGGAGGTTATTCTGAAAGTTCCTACAGGAGCTTTCTGCATGGCTTCCACCCTACATTAAGCTGCCACCTGCCTAAAATACCTGAATTATTCCTTATTAAGATTCCGGTTAAGATGGTTTTTACTTCATGCTGTAGTAACACTTGCCATATAGAACACTTGCCAAAATTGTCGTTATTTGTGTTCATGTTGCATGTTAACGTTCAGCCTCATATAAACGTGTATTTCCTATAGGAGCCGTCTGGTCAGGGTCTGCTCTGTTTGCTCGTGGAATTTAATAGTTCATTTGTTTTACTTTCTAAAATGGCTGCAATGATCCACCTTCCATATTTCATTATAACTATTTTTCCATTGTCCATGAATACTCAGTATGTTTTGAAATTTGCAATAAATATAGAACAAGGAAAGGGTTAACTACAAATAAATAAATGTGTTGGTATTGGTTCGGTTTAGAGGGGTTCTGCTGTATACAACTGCCATGTTCGGTCATCTGTACAGTTTGTATTCTACTGTAATATTCAGTGTTAACCCATTTGCTCCCACGATCCAATATATGGGACGTAGGCAAACAGTGTAGACTCTGATCAGCATCTACACTGTTTGCTGATAGGAAATTCAATATAAAACAATACAAAAATGAAAATTTAGACCAGACATCCCTTGATAAAAGATAGACTAATCCAATATATAAGCATGGAAGAAACCACTGGGAGCAAATGGGTTAATTTGGCCCCTTTTATTGTCTTTGAAACCGGATAATCACAGCAACAATCAGGTTGGTTCCTAATGAGACACTCGGTCATTCGGCATCTCATCAGAACCCATATATTTGCAACGATTATCATCAATTTCCATATAGCAGGGAAGGGGTTAAACTTATGAAAGTAGGAGATCCTTCTATATCAAAAACACCAATGTGAAATGAGAACATCTGGGTCCATGCTTATAAAACTTTTAGTTGAGTCTGATTTCGTTCTCAAGTTTTTGATTGGTCAGATTTGAGCCTTTGGCTCAAATCGGACCAATCAAAAGCTTGAGAGCTCAAATCTGACCAATCAAAAGCTTGAAAACGAACTTAGACTCAACTAAAAAGCTTTATAAGCATGGACCCAGATCGGGTATGCACTGTTTGCTGAACCCACAAATGCCAATGGTTAATTGCCAGCAAATGTTTTGTCAGATGTGATCCATTTAACATGAAAAAATGAATGGTTTCCATAGTAAGATCTTGACGGGTTTTCTTAACTAATATGTGAACATAAAGGTTTACAAATCATCAGCACGCTGAACAGATTGTACTGTGAGTGTGATATTGAAGGTGTTGGTGGAAGTAACACACGTGAGTAATAAACTGGTTGCAATGTTGATCATTAAAACATATTTCTACGAAACAAATCAAAATATAAATGATGCCAAGTATACTTATACTATTAAAGCATGTTTATATCAAAGATTAGGTAATCATGTAATTATGTTAATATACCATCTGACCGAAAAAAATGTTTTTATTTCCGGGGTTGTATCCATTTAGTCAAACCGTTGATCCATTCAATATGGAAAAATAGTCAAACATTTAGAGCCACATACGAAATGACACCGCACCTAACACCATCAAACAAGAAACGGTATAGCCACAAGACAAAATATAACAGGACGCATATCAAGACGTAAAACATTTAAACATTAAGCATATTAAACAACAAAGTTGGCCATAGGCTGAAAGCAGGAGTATCGCCTTGGCACGGTCAGTAACCAAAATCAGCTACTGGGGGGGGGGGGGGGGGGGCTTAAACCTGGTTTACGGGTACCCAACCTCGCCCTTATCCCACTTTTTACCAAAGTCAAAATGTAAATAAAATTCCCCCTCCAGACAACTTCACAACATGAATAACGATGTCTGCCAAAATGAAATGATTTTAAAATAAACGCTAGATGTAAACAAGCGACGTCATCATTTAAATGACGTCATAAATTAAAAGTAGGGGAAAATATATGAAACACTTATACACCGATATTTTATAAAAAATAAATCGCAAGAAAATATAACTACTAGTGGATACTAAATATGTACAATTGTTTTGTTTGAAACAGAATAAAATTTAAAGTTTAGTACTCTATGAAGGCGACCTCTTAAATCCAGAAACGGAAGGAGGACGTCGGGTATCTGTACTATTTCATTTTAGTCGAAACCTTTATTACTTTTCTACAGTTACTCTGTTTGCAGCTCAGTCATTGAGTACACCAGCGATAGGTGGATACAGTTTGTTCACTTAAATAATTTCGTTATACAAGCACTTTACCACTGTATTTGCCGTCGCGGTTGTTGTAGACTAATCGGAGAGGGGATACGTTTATTTACACTGTTTGTCTTATAGGGTGGGGATGGAATCAGTGTGAGGTTGCGCGCCCATAAACCGGTTTAACCCCCAGTGACTTTTGTCACTGACCACTCCAAGGCGGTACTTCCATCTTCCCCCTATTATAAGTTTGTTTTGTCTTTGTGCGTCTCTTGATGTTTTTATAGTTATGTACATTTGCTGTTTCCTTGTGTTGTTGTTCGGGCGACTGTTTGTTCTGTATGTGGTGTTTCATGCATGACTCATTTGTGTACTTTTGACATCGTAGACATGTACTCGATGACTATTCAGAGGTCAGAGTCACGGTGGAGACGTCATTTGGGGTACGATAGAACTGGCAAAATACAAATATCTAATTTCCTCCCTCCGTAAACGGGGTTAAGAGGAAATCTTCATAGAATATTAAGTCTTTTCCGTCGTCGCCCAAGCAAAGAGGAAAGCATAATGACCAACTGTAAAGGGGTCGACCACCAAGCATGTAGTGTGCCGCAATATAAAGGGTCATATCCCATTTTAATGAATTGTTTTATACGTTTGACAAACAAAGTATCAAAATATGTGTGTCCAGTAATTTTTCGAAGTTTGTAAATGACATTACCGTAAAACTCTGGATGTGAAATCCCTAACTTTAGAAAAGTACGTAAATTACAATTGTATTTGCTGATGAGTAGAACATTACGGTGGTAAAATTTTGAAAATGTCATATCAGTAGCCCTGTTTTAGTAGTTTTTCAGTGATAATAAGGTTACGATTGTTAAAATCATCAACAGAAGAACAAGCTCTAGCAAAACGAATAAGCTGAGAAATGTATACACCGTAACATGTAGCACGGGGAACATCCCCATCCAAATGAGGATAGTTAACTATTTTAAAATTAAAGTCATCCCTTTTGTCATAAATTCCAGAAGAAATTGTACCATTTTTTATAGATAAATTTAAATCTCAAAAGGCTGCAGATATGTCAGAACTATTTGCTTTATTTAGCTTGAGCTCTCCATGGTAACTTGAGGTTATCATAGAATAAAAGTATGGGTTATCAATATTAAATATGTCGTCTAAATAACGTGCTGTATTGTTAAAACCATTGATGACATCCGCCTGTGAATCGGTTTAAGGTTAAGCATAAAATCCCGTTCATAACAATACAAAAACAATTAAAGGAGCATAGTTGGTTCCCATGGGAATACCAATGACCTGGCGATATACAAAATTACCAAAAACGAACAAATATTTTGTCTAACAGAAACGTAATTGCGTCACAAAGATCTAAACATGTCCAGGAGGTATATTTATGTGTAATGTCATTGGTAAAGAACGCATGTCTAGAATTACAGGCAATAAATGATACTTTTTCTCTAGCAAATGTTTTATTTATACGATTTGTAAGTTTGATCTTTATTAGAGCGTGCGGTAATGTGGTATAAAGTGTAGAAAAATCATATGTGCTTATAATTAGCCGAGTTTTGCTTTAAGGGATGAGCAGTGTATATACCCAAAGCATAGCTCTCTTGGAAAAGGAAAACTCTGACCAGAGTATATACTGTTTGCTGAAATGTAATATGCAAGATGTCATATTGGCAAAATCAATTTTCAGAAACATAAAAGTTAACTACAAATGATCCTTTACTACATGACTATTCATGTAAGAAATAACGACGTCATGAATATTACTCATATATAGAGGATACAACATGAGTGGTCATTGAATATTCCAAATATAAAATTCGTTGTCTAGAATAATATAATGCTCAGCAAAGCCTCGCATTATATTACTTTAGACAACTCGTTTTTATATTTAGAATATTTAATTACCACGAATGCTGTATTCTATTTATCATATTACCCCTAAGACAAAGTATCACTTGATCTACCTACAGATGCCTATTAGTATTTGGGGTGCTTTGATCACAGTTGTGTGTGATTCGGTCTAACCAACTAAAACGTAGATCCAAATAAATTTCATATAATGATAGTTTGTCCGTAACAAATTGATACTTGTGTTTCATTGTTGGAAATGCCTAGTTATACAATAGGGTAACATAGGAATTAAACACGTGTCTTTTTTTTTTACATAATTACATTTGACATTCATTAAGCTACAATCTGCCTTACAGAGCCGTAAGTTGATGACAACTTAAGACATGTTCTACTGTATATATAAGTTTTAAATATATTAACAATATGTTAATAAGTTAATATTGATTTGTAAATTTTAAAATCACGCTTTTCAAATACTTACATGTTCTGAACGTTGTGTGTATTTCAAAGAGTTTCTAGTAATGATTTACAGTAAAACCCGTCCCAAGCAGTGATACATTTATTGAACAAATGAATCTTTAAAACAAGGTCAAGGTGGTTGCTTATAGCAGCGCAATACTAGTGCAGATGTCTCCTATGGGAGCTCTCCGCATTACATTTAACCTACAATAAGCCATCACCTGCCTTACATACCCATAATTACAGCCTTTTCATGACCGCTTAAGACAGATTCTTCTGTATGTATAATGAGGTTTAATTAATCCTTTCCTTTACAAAAAACTCATTTTCACGCATATGCAAACAAAGTAGATCGATACCCTACAGGAGCCTGTTGATCAGGATCTGCTCTGTTTAGTTTTGACATGGTAAATATCTGATTCTACTGTTTTGTCAACAGTTCCCTTAAAAAGTTTACATTATAAAAGTTCAGTTGATAAATATCCATAAGGTCATTATTTCTTACATGAGTATTGAACAGGGAAAGGGTAAAATAGAGTAACAAGATGGTAATAAGTTAATATTGATTTGTAAAATTTAATATCACGCCCTTCGTTCCAATATACATGTATTTATTGTTCGTCGTATGTCTTTCTAGTTATTTCAAGTTTTGATAAACAGTAAAGCCTGTTCTAAGCGACCATTCATTTATTGAACAAAGGGTCTTAAAAGCACATGGTTGCTTAATGCAGGGCAAACTTAATGCAGAAAGCTCATATAGGAGTTCCCTGTATTACAGATAATCTGCATTACGCTACCACCCGCCTTGCACACCAATAATTAGACTTATTTTTGATGGCCGCTTAAGACAGATTTCGCTGTATATATAAGTTTAATTACGTTATCAGTACTTTAATTAGTTTTGACTTGTACATCTTATTATAACACTTTTCGTTCAGATTCATAAATGTGCTGAATCTTGTAGATGTTTGTAGTTGTTTCGAGTATTCATTTATAGTAGAACCTGTTCTAAGCGGCCATTCATTTATTGAACAAAGGTATCTTAAAATGCAGGGAGTTGCTTAGCGCACGTCAAAAGTAACACAGAAAGCTCCTGTAGGACCTCTCTGCCTTACTATTGACCTGCATTAAGCTACCATGCACTGCATAACGGTCCGTCAGTTAGACCTCTTTTAGATGACCACTTAAGCTTCTACGTTATATTATTTTATTATTTTGAAGGCAATCTGACGAATGGATGTAACATTTACAACAGCGGTTATACTTTTAACATGGACAGTAGGCGTGGCAACTGAAAGTAAGGAAATTATTTTCTGGAACTTTATCAGAATGTAAGCATTTGTCTAAAACATCATTTCAGGACTGGCACACAATGTAAATACCCCGACCGCCTCTACCGAGAATCGTTTTCTAAGTCACTTACCTGTTTGAAAATCTTCAGCGTTTGTAATTTTTTGTCCACTTTGATTACGAGGAAATAACCTCCGTTGACGTGAAGTCTGTGTCTCAGCACCATAGTCAATAGAGTGATTTGTACAGTCGCTATGCCCAGTCTGAAGGGAAACTTATTGTTACGCCATCCTGCATTCATAATTAACTATGCAAATATCATTGTTGCTGATGGATTCAAACTTTATGAATTTTCGATCGCATACAATAGAACCTTTCTTAAGCGGTAATTACAAAGATGTCTAAATCTGGATTTCTACAACAGGTGGTTGATTCATGCAGGACAAGATGATGCCGAAAGCTCCCATGGGAGCTTATTGTATCAATTTTACCCTGCATTTAAGCTTTTTAAGACACTTATGTTCAATAAATAAATGACGGTGTTATGCAGGTTCTTATGTATAGATATAAAATGAAAATAAAAGTTATGACGAATGCTGACAAGACTCCCCTCCCAAGACAAAGTAATATTATTTCTTCTATTATCACATAATCTGCCGCTTGGGAGTGCCGAAACAGAGTGTCGTAAATCGCGGAAATGCACTAGTGCATTTTTATGCAAATTAGCAGCTTGATTCCGGCTCTACTACGTTGTAAACATTGACCGAAACATGTGGCGGTTAAAGTCTGTTTCATTTTCTGTGGCTGTTTCATTTCACCGTCGTAAAAAATCATCACGACAAATAGGGCAGTCTCAGTTCAGACGCCGCCTTTTTAAGGCGGCGTCTGATCAAGGGCTTAATTGTTTGTCTCAAACTCTGTTGTTATATATGTGCTTTATTCCGTTGAAATTTGTATCTATTTATCTCATTTCCTTATTTTACCAAATGATTTAACAACAATTAGAAATTATGCGCCGAAAGGTTTAAAGAGGAAGTCCCTACAATGAACGCATATTATCAATATCATAAAACTTGGTATTTGTGTATAGCTTACCGTCAGAATATTATATTTATTTGATAGTAAAAATTATTGGCTTTTGATAGTCGAAAGAATAACGAAATTATCATATAAATTGTAAGAGTTACAGTCATATTTGTACTTGTGTGTGGTACACGGATGTCCGTTCTGCCAGTTGGAAGACTTGGAACATAATATATATTAACTCCCATAAAGCGGTAAAGACCCCTATGTTTGCAACAGCCACTTTTAGTGAAAACAGGTGAAGCCCCTGGTGATTTTCCCCATGCATTAAGATTCCACTGTGTTATACCGTTATTCCATAAGTTCGCATTTCTATACATTTGCTAAGTGTAGACGAACATCAGACGGCTCCTATCTAAAGGAGACGTCTGACCAGTCGGTTTGCTTATGAAATATATAGACATTATTCTTGCGTTTGCATTTTTGCTAAAATTTTCCGTGTCATGTGCTATTATAAATATAAATTTTATGAATATTCATGGAGTAAAGGGTTAATGTGGACAATAAGACTTCTTCTGAGAACCCGCTTTAAAGAGGTATTATCGTACAACCGTTGACTCACAAGTCACACCTATGTGCATGTTGACTCACAAGTCACAACCATATGCATGTTGACTCACAAGTCACACCTATATGCATGTTGACTCACAAGTCACTTGACTCATAAGTCACATCTATATGCATGTTGACTCAAAAGTCACACCTATGCATCACAAGTCACACCTATATGCATGTTGACTCACAATTCACACCTATATGCATGTTGACTCACAAGTCACGCCTATGCATCACAAGTCACACCTATATGCATGTTGACTCACAAGTCACACCTGTATGCATGTTGACTCACAAGTCACACCTGTGCATCACAAGTCACACCTATATGCATGTTGACTCACAATTCACATCTCACAAGTCACAACTATATGCATGTTGACTCACAAATCACATATATATGTACGTTGACTCACAAACCACATCTATTGTATATCTATTGCATATCTTTCATTAGCCCGGTTAGATAATCATGTGGTTCTTACCGGGTAGTGAGTTTATATCTATTGTATATCTATTGCATATCTTTCATTGACCGGGTTAGATAATCACATGTTGACTCTCAAGTCACATCTATATGCATGTTGACTCACAAGTCACACATACATTTATGTTTACTCATAAGTCTCTCCTATATGCATATTGACTCACAAGTCACATGAACATACTTGTGCAATGAAGAGATAAATTGAACTGACAGAAACAATTCTTCGTTTTCAGATGGAAGTCCGCCTAAATTCCAAACCCCTGCTGCCAACAGGTGGAAACACACGCACAAATATATTCGATCTGGAGCGTCATTGAATATTGCATGCAGTGCCAGCGGTGATCCAAAACCTGAATAAAATATTCATGATATTGATGAAATACGATACTATATTATATTATATGATAGTGTACGAAATAACCATAATGAAATGACCTGCATTCTTTACAACATACATGTTAAACAAATCCGTTAAACCAAATACATGATTTAACGTCACATGTCAGGAAAAGTCTGTAATTTTATCTTTTCACACTGTTGCTTTTTCTCTACTACTTTCAAAACTACAGATATGGCGTCATGAAATGCCTTACTGTTACGGATATAGTATTTATTTCATGTGAGAATATATTAGGTAATTGCATATTGATTGTCAGAAATTTGATAAGCAGAAAACGAATTTTGTAAAACTAAAGCAAATAGAAACTTTTGAAACACAAGACCATCTTATGACATAGCATATTAACCCTTTCCCTCATAGAAACGTGTTTTCACGCATTTGCAAACAGGGTAGACCCAGATCATGGTCTACTCTGTTTGCTTTTGGACTTTGATAGATATGTTTCTTTATTTTCCAAAATGGCTACAATGTTCCACCTTCCATATTTCATTTTAACTATTTTGTTAATTAATATTCAGTAGGTATTACAATTTGAAATAAACATAGAAAAGGGAAAGGGTTAACCCTTTACTCCATGAATGGACTTTTACACCTCCGCATTTCTACACTTCTACAAACCGAGAAGCCACAGATCAGACAGTTCCTATAGGACCCGTCTGCTCAGGGTCTGCTCTGTTTACTTATGATATAATATAGCTCCTATAGGACCCGTCTGATTAGGGTCTGCTCGGTGCTCGATCTACAGTTTCTGCCATGACCAAAAATCACGTGTCCATGTGCTACTATAAGACTATAACACATAAATCTAGTTTATATATAAGTGCTATGCATTAACAATAAAAAAGTCTGGTTTATAACGATACCCCATTTATATTTTATGTGAATTAATTTCCACGGTTACTAAGCTCCAAAACAGCACAGGAAAATATGTTTAATTATAAATTTGTAAAAGGCGATTGCTTAATGCAGTTAAAAAGTAATGCTCCTATACTTTTGCCCTTCATTAAACAACCACCTGTTTAATTAGCCGGATCTTTCGAGAAAGATATCGGCTTATAGTTTGGCGAAAACAGGGCGGGCGGACGACTGGACGTTTGGGCGCGGGCGGTTGGACGTTTGGGCGGGCGGCGTGCCGTCGTTAACAAAACTTTAACATTGCTAATAACTTCTGAATTAGTTAAGCTAGACCATTCATATTTGGTATGCAGATAGCTTGGGTAAAGGCCTTTCACTTGATACAAGGATACATGAAATAAGGTCAAGGTCAAGGTCACTATTTCGAAAACCTTGCCGTTTTTAACAAACTTTATCATTGCTGTAACTTCTGACCTACAAATGCTAGGTAATTCATCTTTCGTATACAAATGACTTTGGTGAAGGCTTTTCATAGGATATAAAGATATTTGAAATAAGGTCAAGATCACTATTTTGACAAATATTCTGAAAATGGTTGATCCTTCGAAAGCAAATTTAGAAATGCAAAAAGAGAAAATTGCAGACTCGGTTTTATTGAGTCTGTTCATGAGTAGTAATTAAAAGTGCAACACTACTCACGCCCCCTAGCACCGGCTTAAGCAGTATTCAATTTTCAAAACTAATAACATGAAAACCAACGATCCCGAAGGACCAGAAAATATAACAACACTGAGAATGAAGTACGGGGTGACTTTTTACAGCCGCCACACAAGCACTTAACACCTGCTGTTGTGAAGTACATATATTCTGAAAATGGTTGATCCTTCGAAAGCAAAAGTAGAAATGCAAAAAGAGAACATTGCAGACTCGGTTTTATTGAGTCAGTTGGCCATCATTGAAAAACTTCAACATTTTTCTTAAATGCTAACCCTCATATGCTAGAAAATTCATATATGGTATGGAGATAACTTTGGCGAAGGCCTTTCAGTTGATACAAAGATACATGAAATTGGGTCAAGGTCAAGGCCACTATTTTGAAAACTTGACTGTTTTTAACAAACTTTAACATTTTGATTCACGAATGCTATGCAATTCACCTTTGGTATTCAAATAGCTTTGGTAAGGGCGTTACGGATGACACAAAGATACCTGAAATCAGGCCAAGATCACGTTTTTGAAACATTGGCTGTCATTAAAATGTTGTAATTACATCTGAACTACATGGGCTAGACAATTTGTATTTGGAATGCAGATAGCTTTGGTGAGGGCCTTTTAGTTGATGAAATTGGGTCTAGGTCAACAAAAACAATCTGGCTTTAAATCGGTTTACGCATGTTTTGCTTGTATATTTTTATTTTTAAGACTCATATGTTCGATAAACGAATGCCATGTTTTTCTGTATGACAGGTACCAATGGAAGTTCGTTAACAGATTTACCGGGAAGATGAAGGACGTAAAGAACACCGCCAAACTTTACTATTGTCCTGAACACGGAAATCTGACGGTAACTGAGCGATTCGATGCTGACGGAGAAGGACAGTTTGTCTGTGTCGCCTCCAACGCGTACGGAAGCATCATGACACCACCAATAACATTAGTTCATGGGGGTAAGATTATGTGCACTTATCCAAATACAGTAAAACCCATCTAAACTGGACGTTGGAGACAGATTTCTGCATGACTTTCACCCTGCATTAAGCAGCTACGTGCCTAAAAGTATCTAGTTTTTCACTACAAGATTACCGGTATAGAGGCATTTTACTGTATGCATTGTTAATGATCCAATGTCTATCTAGAGAACTGTATTTGTCAGAATTCTTTTGTTGCTATGATCTTTTAAAAATAATTTGCCAAAAACAAACAGTGTTGTACTTGACCAGAGGGTTCCACGACATACACATGACCTGGTTCCACAATATTCACTTATGTCATTATGGCAGGCCACATGGCACAAATTGAACTTGACTGGTAAGTGTGCAGTTTAAGAGATCTAATATGATTTGTGTTTAAAGTCCTTTGTTAACGAGTACAGATTCTTAATTTGAGTGTAGACATCGTTTGTGCATTGTTCAGGTTTGAAAAGACACAACCTGGCGTAGATATATTGCTGCCTGACGAACGGAGACTAGATGATACTAAATGTCTAGAGTCCGAGACAGAATATAGTATAATGACATCTATTTTAACCCTTTCCCTATTCTATATTTATTCTAAACTAAAAATACCTACTGAATATTTATGGACAAAAAAGTTATGATAAAATACATTTCACCATTTTTAGAAACTAAAGAAAGTAGCGACTACAGTAAAACCTCTCGATAACTTCCAATAAATTATGTTAATTAGTTGGTATCTAGGACAGGTGGTTGCTTAAAGCAAGGTGAAAGTAAAACAGAACGCTACTAAAGGAACGTTCTGTTTTACTTTCAACTTGCTTTAAGCAGTCATCTGCCTTTAACACAAACTACTTGATGTAATTTAGTGACCGTTATAGAGAGATTTTACCGTATCACTGAACCCCTTTTCAATTTGTGTTAAATCATACATAAGCCCATTGCCTCATGTTGATGCATTTTAATGCCTCAGTAAATGTTACCCTTTGAAAAGACCACATGCGAAAATGCACATGCTCCACATGAGAAAATGCATATGAGAAAATGCCATTATTATCAATGTGGGTTAAAAACTACACTATTCTAAAGTTTTCCCTATTTATAGTAAATGCCTTTTTTCAGTAGATCTATTTCAAGATGTTAGGTCTAAAACGAATGAGGGAATGAGTTAAGGGCAAATAATCATTTTATCCCAAAGCATGCTCTGTAAGAAATGTGGTGCTCTTCAATTAATTGACTCTAGTGTAAACCTGGTGGCATTGGACGTGGACGTCTGAATCGGAAAGTAATATTTAAACGAAACGATGTCGATGTATGAATTTGAAATTGGTGTGAAATCATAATGATGTTAATACGGATTGTAATATGTTTGTATCTGAAGAACCTTTGTATTTGTAACGAAGTAAACGGTATGGTTTCGAACGAAATATAGTGTTGTTGCAATCTACCATTACGGAGTAGGAATACATACGTAAGAATATATCTGCAGCGACTAATGAATATAAACATGGAGGTCTTTAAAATAGGGCGGTGCTTAACCCTTTCCCTGGTCTATGTTTATTTCAAATTTCAATACCTACTGAATATTCATGGACACAATAGTTATAATGAATTGTGAAAGGTTGAACACAGGAACCATTTGGAAAGTAAAGACACAGCTGTTTTCCGAATTCCGTTAGCAAACAGAACAGACCCTGATCAGACGATTCCTATACAAGCCATCTAATCTGGTTCAAGAGTTTGCAAAGGTGTTAAATAGGGAATAATAGGTTAGTGCCGTAGATGGGGCGCCTTTATCCGACGAGGGGAGAAAACGTTGAGGCAACTGTTTAGACTAACCTATAATTCGATTTATCAAGTCAATTTAGTTAAATATCTTTTTTTATGAACTCATAAAACTTAACTCTTGAAATAATTTACATTGAAATGCAGTTCTTCGATCAACGGATCCCTCCCTTTTCATCTCCATTTAGACGTAAATAGATCTAATGAGCTATGGCAGAAGAAAATAGTTTCGATACTTGCATTACAAGAAGGAAAATCTTCGTTGAATTTGAAAAATAAGATCATTTGAATCGAGGGTCGATAAGTTGTTTCAAACAGACATGGTTATATTCTCTGGTCAAATTCGAGTTACGTAGTCTCGGTTTCTATTTTTAGATAGACCTAACGTCACTCATAAATCGATGGAACTGAACAGGCTATATTTAGGTCTATGAATATCACTACCCCTGTAAAAAATTATCAATCAAATTATCATGAGAGCGAAAATAAAAATTTACTATTTATCTATCAATCTTTGCTTCCAGGCTTGATTTTATCAAAAACGCGTTTTGCCAGCGGTGGATTAAATAAACAAAACTGATAAATCAACGTCACTTTGTATGTGGCCTCAGTGGCGTAATCGGTAAGGACGACGTCTCTAGAGTGATTAGAATTGGTTTTTGTAGGATCAGGCGCGGGTTCGAATCCAGCTATAGCCAATTATTTTTATTTTTTTCTCATTTGAATATTTCTTTTGGTGAATTGTCTGTTAGATCTATTTCGTCAACATAATTTTTATGCACATTTACAGAAAATTAAAATAGTTCCATGGTTATAGAATCATTACGCATATCTACTAACCTAATAAACCTTCTACTACCGGAAGTAACCTAATAAACCTAAGTTTATTTGCACCCCATTTATTATGTCACTAGAGAAGCCTGGTGACTTGATAAAAAGCAAATTTATGGGGAAAAGAGTCAATAAGTTTGCTTATTATATAATATAGATATGATTCTACAGCTTCTGCCATGGCCGAAAATTCCATGCGCTATTAAAAATAATAATTCTAATTAATACTCATGGCATCATTCTTTCTTACATGAATATTCATTTAGAAAAGGGTTAATGTTATTCTTTTCACATTTTGTTAATAGTATAAAAATGAGTCATGCAGAAAACACCACATACGAACAAACAATCGCCAGAACAGCAACACAAGGAAACAGCAAATGTACATAACTATAAAAACATCAAGAGACACAAAAAGACAAAACAAACATACAATAGGAGGAAGATGGAAGTACCGCCTTGGAACGGTCTTTGACAAAATCACTGGGGGGGGGGGTTAAACCGGTTTATGGGCGCCCAACCTCACACTTATTCCATCTACACCCTAAAAGACAAACAGTGTAAATAAACGGATCTCCTCTCCGACTAATCTACAACAGCCGCGACGGCAAATACAGTGGTAAAGTGCATGTATAACGAAAACATTTAAGTGAACAAACTGTATCCACCTAACGCTAGTGTACTCAATGATTGAGCTGCAAACAGAGTAACTGTAGAAAAGTAATAAAGGGTACGTCAAAAACGAAATAGTACAAATATCCGACGTTCTCCTTCCGTTTCTGGATTTAAGAGGTCGCCTTCATAGAATACTAAACCTTTCTTGTCGGCGTTCATACTAGCTGTCTGAAAATCGTGATATGATTCAGCAATCAAGTACACCGACCAACAAATATCTTCTTGACAATTTTTAAAATTTGATACCTGAAACACTATGATTTTCTAATTAATGATAACAACCATAGAATATCCAAATCAGAATCACATTTGCACATAATATCTGGTTGTGACCAATTAACTTTATCATTCAAATATGTCATTTCTTTACTATATGAACTGCCCTGTTGCAAAGTAAATAGAAAAAATAATCATTTTTTATATAAATACTCCTTTCTACACCTTATCAAACAGAGTAGACCCAGACCAGATGGCTTTGTATGTTTATGTTATTATGTAGTACAAATTGCATTAAATTATTTTCACTTTGTAAGCAATATACTTATATGAACTCATGGAGGTGAAATGAAAATATATGAAATTCGAACATCAGTTTATAATTGCAACCATTTTGGACCGGGCATTACCCCTCGCCTGGCATAATGTAAAAACATTGATATGCTACCATAAATAAATTTGCATTGAGCTATGTTGTAACTTTGAAAAAAATGATTTTAATAAATAACTCTTATGAAATCAAGCAGTTTCGATGCAGATAAGATTACTACAAAAGGTTTATATCTGATTAAAATTCACACTGATTGTACATTATGCTTCTGTTGCATTCATAATATGTTTTTAATTTGAATTAATTTATTAATCTGTAAACCTTACACATTTTTCAGTCAGAAAGTATATTCATTTGAACAACCAGCATTGAAAACACTGAACTTTGCAAAATTCAGTGGCCTTATATAAAGATATTGACCCAAGTTAGACGTTTAATATAGTAATAATAACTTATGTCAATATTCTTCTGATCAGTATCCAATCTGTACTACATTTACATGTGTATCTATTTTTGTTGAAACCGGAAAGTCAAAATTTAATTACAGAAGTGAGAACAGTCTATATGATTCAAGCTGAAATGGGTTGGGTGTATTTCCTGCCTAAGGCTCCTTTCATCATTTGATTATGTACAGTAGGTGGTCAATAAACAGGTATTTACTAATTGAATTTAGAGGTCATGACAAAATAAAACCAACAACACACACAGCAGGGTGTCACTTCTGAGACCGTTATTATACAAACAATAACCCCCCGTCACACACACATACACACACTATAAAAGACGTAGTTTGTAACTTTTCTATTTGTTTTTCTTTTAAATATATGTTTTTTAACCATAAAGAACGAGTCTGAAATGTGATTACTGTTCACAGCCTTGCATTTTCATTTCATATTCCGATAGATAATATGACGTCAAAAGATTGGAAATATCATGCTAATCACCGATTATAATATTAAAATATCTATTTACAATCAATTTGTTAATCTTTTCCAACCCGCTTGCTGTTGGGAACAAGCTGGGTAGTGGATCCTGATTCGTAGGCTTCGATCATCCAACGAAGTACATATAACACAGTGGTAACTGCTCGCTGTTTGCAAACTTAAAAATTTGGCCCCGAGTTCCTGTATCGACGGATCCGGGCATTTCTGTCTCTTAAATTTCCTGGAAATCTGTGCAAAGTCACTTTTCTTCCATCTACACTTTTCCCACCGTGGTTTTTGCAAACGAGCAAGAGCGCTGATGCAACGGCATCTTTTTATGTTTGGTTCAGGTTTAGAGAGCGAAGCACTGAACAGTAGCCGTGTTACTACCTGGAAGTGATAAAAACTTTATCGATAGCTGCACTGTCTCCGATTGAAGAGCTAATCAGGGAAATATGACTCACCTTTTTAAAAATAACTATAGGCGCCGTCTGATATTGGTCTACTCTGTTTGCACATGCCTTAACACGCGTTTATATGAAGGACATGGTTAAGCAGAATGAAATAAATGCAGAAATATCCTATTGTGGTGTGATTTTTCTGTTTAATTATAATCCTGCATTAAGCTATTATCTGCATTAACCCTTGCAATGCGGGAAACGAGTCACTAATTTACTTTGCAAACAATGTAGACCCAGATGAGAAGACCCATACTTCAAGAGTCCTCTCATCATGGTCGTCACTGCTTGTCATGTTGCATTTCCTTTTAGAAAAATCCCTAAATATTCGCTGTTAGTTTGACCTGCTCGAATTTAAAAAAGTCCATTTGTAAATCCAGCGTTGTAATTGTTAAATGTCCATTGATGTATTTGTATGAGTATTGTATAACGTTGTTGCTATACGTAATGTACTACAATGGTATATTGATATTGCAGTTACAACACCATTTCCTGGGCAAATCAATCAAGAACCAGAGATTGTGAAGGCATTGCTTTCAGAATACATAAAACTAGACTGCAAAGGTTATGCGAAATTGACTGACAAACCTAAGTCACAAATTGTGTGGCAACGTGCCGAACGGTGAGTATCTAATTTTGTACAATTACAAATAGTTCGTGAAACTTCTCTCGTTTGTGGTTTTGATAGATAAATGTTGTATCATTTATTAACGGGATATTAACTATTTCGCTGCCAATGTCGCCTATGTGATTACAAATGTACCTATGCAACCAGTTTTGATCCAGGGTCCATGCTTATAAAGCTTTTTAGTTGAGTTTGTTCTCAAGCTTTAGATTGGCCTTTAGATGAGACGCCGAGTCAGGATACAAACTGTTTGTTACTGTTTTTAAACAAAAATGAAAATGAATAAATAATATAATATAACAGACAACGTTTGCAGAAGACAACATTTGGCAGCGAAAAATTTAATAGTTTAATTCTGCCTTATACAATAGTTCTTATTTTATTACATCTGTCACTTTCTTTGATTTTAACACGTGATATCAAGACATTTCACGTTTCAGATCGACATAGTATCAACGATATTTGATAAAGAGAATATTGCAGTCGACCCAACTGGTAAATATAACATATTTACTTGACCTTCCAGACGGGAATAGCAATGCACTCAGTCCACTCAGTATAAAAAGGTTAAACTTCCTAGACCCCTGATCACATGGTCTCTGGGCGCCCTTTGAGATTTGTATACAATATTTGCAAATAACAGTACATATATGTCCGGCATCTTAATGGTAATGGTAAGCATTTGACGTGTTACTCTGTTGCGCTTGTGTTTTAACTCATTGCACGCTAAGTAATGTTTAGTCTGCAACAATTGTCGTCTGTTTCGATTCTTAAAGTTCCCTCATAATTTTACGAACTCATAATCAGAGTACAATCAAGGTGGATCCTGGTACCTTATGCGGCGTCTCATCTGGACCTAAGCTGTTTGCATATGTAGCAAGCGTGCATAAAGTCCCTGTTCTATGTTTTTTTCCCAAATTTCAGTGTATACTGAATATTAATGGACAAAATATTTATATTGAAATATGGAAGGCGGAACATTATAGCAATTTTAGAAAGTAAAGAAACAGATCTATTAAAGTCTATTAACAAAAAGAGCAGACCTTGATCAGACGGCTCCTATAGAATCCGTCTGATTTGGGTCTACTCTGTTTGCAAGTGCGCGAAAACGCGTTTATATGAAGGAAAGGATTACAGAGCCTGATACATAAAAGTACTGAAGGCATTGGATTCGTGGGATGAAAGAAAGCTGATCATGTAGGACTAATCAAGACAATGCATGGAAATTAAAACATGGATTGAAGAGGAAATGAGAACATTATTGCCAATAGGATCAGAATGGAAAAATACAGTATAAATACAAATGATCAGCAAATTAGCATTAGAAACACTTAATCTGAATATATATGTAGTTCATCAAATCGTGGCTTACGTGTACACGGTTAAACATTGGTACTCGAATAGCTTCGGATTTGTTTGATAATGGAATACGTTCTTTGTACTTTTCGTCTGTGTACAATTGTATAGAATGCACAGTAGAACATCCTTAAGCGACATTATGTATTGATTGGACACATAAAGCTTAAAAACCAGGTGGTTGCTAAATGCATGGCAAAAGTAATCCAGAAAGCGCCTGTAGGACACGTAATCTTTGAAATGAACGCTTAACCCTTCGCTTGCTATTCACGTCAATATACCTACCTGTAAATGATGGATACCCATATGAGACAGCTCCTGCAGGAGCTGTCTCATCTGGGTTTGCACTATTTACAAGTTGATTGTGCAACCAGTGCAATCCATAGCAGTGATTACACAGCGAAATACTTGTACACAGTGAAGATATATGTAATTATACAACAGGTAAAGAAGAAGAAATGTATTTTAGAATTCAGCATGAGAAGGTTTAAGATTCTTCTGTTATTGTTTTAGATACGCCTATGAGTTAGACACATCTGTGATATAGTTTGTGTGGAAACCGGCTAAACGCCTAGCGAGGGAGCCAACGTACCGTTTAGTTGTTTAAACATTTAGTATGAATCTGGAAAACATTTAACACACAACTTCGCGTCTAGGTAGCAAACGCTCTACCAATGTAACTACCGATGTCATTTGATGTAAGATGTTTTCGGAATCGGGACTTTTCAGGAACGTTTTAGACCCAGACTTAGTGGCCGTTTCAGAATTGTTGGATCATAGTCGAACTGCGTATACTAACACAATTACAATGTTTAACAATGATAATGCATGTCTGATACTGAGCCTGGGCTTGGTCCGTAGAGCACAACCACACCCATAATCAAATTCTCCAATGAACGTTGTTACCTCGTTGATATCTCGAACTTCAAGGGACCATACAAATCACTTTGGTATAACATAGGTTCGATCCGATTTCTAATTTGAACATTTTCTCAAGTTCACAGCTTAATGCAGTTCTAAAGTAATGCTGAAAGCTTCGACAGGAGCTTTTTTTCTGTCTCAAATTATCTCCCATTTTCAATACTCCCAATGCTGAAAGCTCCGACAGGAGCTTTTTCTGTCTCCCATTATCTCCCATATCTCCCATTTTCAGAATATATTGACTTCACAACAGCAGGTTTTGAGTGCATGTGTGGCGGCAGGAAAAAGTCGCCCCGTACTTCATTCTCGGTGTTGTTATATTTTCTGGTCCTTCAGGATCATTAGTTTTGATGTTATAAGTTTTGACAATTTTCTCTTTTCGCATTGTTACTTTTGCTTTCGAAGGATCTCCCTTTTTCAGAATACATTTAGAGTTATATTAAGCTGTCAAATGTGTTTCTAGATATAGTGCATAGTGATACATTTTAGAGAAATTCTGTACTATAGATTCTGGAAGCACCGAACCTTTAGGTCGAGTCATCTCGAAGTTAGAGTTATCCAAGTTCGAGATATCGAAGTTCAACTGCATGCATAGTTTGCGAGGAGCTTAACTAACTGCCTATTAAACATGTTTCAATGATGTTGGAGAAATAATGTTTTTTTCCGATTTACCCTATTTTACAATATCACGCGATTTACCAATCTGAATTATCATTCTCTGTCGGCATATGATTTATTCGTTTCCTGCGTTACAACATAGCTAATGTGTATTGTCCTTGCAGGTGTTCTACACTTCCTGTGGGTGGATGAAGACGACTTCAACTATGTCTATGTCTGTTCGACATATAACCCTCAGCTTCTCACACGCAACAGAAACACGCACAGCTATGTTACAACCACTTTTGCAATAATAACCAGAATTGCAATAAATTTATTGCGAAACTGGTTGGGATGTAAAATGGGTCCAAATTCGTATTGCAATTACTTGACAACCACTTTTGCAATAAAAACCAGAATTGCAATAAATTTTTCTAGATTTAAGAATTAGGTTACCGTTGCATTTCGGGTAGTTGCTAGTAGTTGCAAACAACTTTACATGACATGCCCGGACGAAAACAAAGCCCAAATGGGCTTATCAGTAAATTAGGAAAACAACCATTTATCAGTGTTTTCTCTTTTTAAACACTGGATGGGTTGATAGACTAGTCAATCATATGATTGTTTGTTTTGAAAGTTGTTGAACTTTACTTTTTAAAGCTAATTCGGATAATATGGAAGCCTAATGGGCTTATCTGCCAACCATGAACTTGCCAAAAACTACCTGTTCTGAACTTAATATATAATTGAAATTTGACAGTAATGATAACAATGAAGACCAATTTGCCATAGTCTACTAGATCAGACACCTTTTCAAGAATTACAAAATGTTTATTGCGAAACTGGTTGAGATGTACAAAGTGTCTAAATTCGTATTGCAATTACTTGACAACCACTTTTGCAATAAAAACCAGAATTGCAATAAACTTTTCTACATTGGAGAAATGAGTTATTCGTGCTTTGGCAACAGTTGTAAACATAGGCGAACATCTCAAATGGACACACCCAAATGTCAACAAAGCCTAAATGGGCTTATCAGCACATTATGAAACCAACCTTATATCGTCTCTTTCTGTTTGAACATTGGGGATTGACAGCGTAGTCCCAACCACTTTTGCAATAAATTTATTGCAAAACTGGTTGGGATGTAAAATGGGTCCAAATTCGTATTGCAATTACTTGACAACCACTTTTGCAATAAAAACCAGAATTGCAATAAACTTTTTCTGGATGAAACGAAGAAGTGATTGTTGCATTTTGGGTAGTTGCTAATAGTTGCAAACATCTTAATAGGACATACTCGGATGGAATTAAAGCCCAAATGGGCTTATCAGTCGATTATAGGATTATTTGTTTCAAAGGTAGTTGCAAACATCTTTTTAAAGCTAATTCGGATAATATGGAAGCCTAATAGCCTTATCAGTCATCTATGACATTGGCCCAAAACTACCTGTTCTGAACTTACATGTTCGAAAATTGACAGGAATGATAACAATGTAGACGAGTTTGCCATAGTCTGCCAGATCAGACCCCTTTTCAAGAATTGCAAAATGTTTATTGCGAAACTGGTTGGGATGTAAAAAGTGACATAATTTGTATTGCAATTATTTGACAACCAGTTTCGCAATAAAAACCAGAATTGCAATAAACTTTTCTACATTGGAGAAATGAGTTATTCATGTATCGGCGGCAGTTGTAAACAGGTGGGAACATCTCAAATGGACACATCCAAATGCCACCGAAGCCTAAATGGGCTTATCAGCACATTATGAAACCAACCTTATATCGTCTGTTTCTGTTTGAACATTGGTGATTGACAGCGTAGTCCCAACCACTTTTGCAATAAATTTATTGCAAAACTGGTTGGGATGTAAAATGGGTCCAAATTCGTATTGCAATTACTTGACAACCACTTTTGCAATAAAAACCAGAATTGCAATAAACTTTTCTACATTGGAGAAATGTGTTATTCATGTATCGGCGGCAGTTGTTAACAGACGCGAACATCTCAAATGGACACATCGCAATGCCAACAAAGCCTAAATGGGCTTATCAGCACATTATGAAACCAATCTTATATCGTCTCTTTCTGTTTGAACATTGGGGATTGACAGCGTAGTCCCAACCACTTTTGCAATAAATTTATTGCAAAACTGGTTGGGATGTAAAATGGGTCCAAATTCGTATTGCAATTACTTGACAACCACTTTTGCAATAAAAACCAGAATTGCAATAAACTTTTCTACATTGGAGAAATGAGTTATTCATGTATCGGCGGCAGTTGTTAACAGACGCGAACATCTCAAATGGATACACCGCAATGCCAACAAAGCCTAAATGGGCTTATCAGCACATTATGAAACCAACCTTATATCGTCTCTTTCTGTTTGAACATTGGGGATTGACAGCGTAGTCTCAACCACTTTTGCAATAAATTTATTGCAAAACTGGTTGGGATGTAAAATGGGTCCAAATTCGTATTGCAATTACTTGACAACCACTTTTGCAATAAAAACCAGAATTGCAATAAACTTTTCTACATTGGAGAAATGTGTTATTCATGTATCGGCGGCAGTTGTTAACAGACGCGAACATCTCAAATGGATACACCGCAATGCCAACAAAGCCTAAATGGGCTTATCAGCACATTATGAAACCAACCTTATATCGTCTCTTTCTGTTTGAACATTGGGGATTGACAGCGTAGTCTCAACCACTTTTGAAATAAATTTATTGCAAAACTGGTTGGGATGTAAAATGGGTTCAAATTCGTATTGCAATTACTTGACAACCACTTTTGCAATAAAAACCAGAATTGCAATAAACTTTTCTACATTGGAGAAATGTGTTATTCATGTATCGGCGGCAGTTGTTAACAGACGCGAACATCTCAAATGGACACATCGCAATGCCAACAAAGCCTAAATGGGCTTATCAGCACATTATGAAACCAATCTTATATCGTCTCTTTCTGTTTGAACATTGGGGATTGACAGCGTAGTCCCAACCACTTTTGCAATAAATTTATTGCAAAACTGGTTGGGATGTAAAATGGGTCCAAATTCGTATTGCAATTACTTGACAACCACTTTTGCAATAAAAACCAGAATTGCAATAAACTTTTCTACATTGGAGAAATGAGTTATTCATGTATCGGCGGCAGTTGTTAACAGACGCGAACATCTCAAATGGATACACCGCAATGCCAACAAAGCCTAAATGGGCTTATCAGCACATTATGAAACCAACCTTATATCGTCTCTTTCTGTTTGAACATTGGGGATTGACAGCGTAGTCTCAACCACTTTTGCAATAAATTTATTGCAAAACTGGTTGGGATGTAAAATGGGTCCAAATTCGTATTGCAATTACTTGACAACCACTTTTGCAATAAAAACCAGAATTGCAATAAACTTTTCTACATTGGAGAAATGTGTTATTCATGTATCGGCGGCAGTTGTTAACAGACGCGAACATCTCAAATGGACACATCGCAATGCCAACAAAGCCTAAATGGGCTTATCAGCACATTATGAAACCAATCTTATATCGTCTCTTTCTGTTTGAACATTGGGGATTGACAGCGTAGTCCCAACCACTTTTGCAATAAATTTATTGCAAAACTGGTTGGGATGTAAAATGGGTCCAAATTCGTATTGCAATTACTTGACAACCACTTTTGCAATAAAAACCAGAATTGCAATAAACTTTTCTACATTGGAGAAATGAGTTATTCATGTATCGGCGGCAGTTGTTAACAGACGCGAACATCTCAAATGGATACACCGCAATGCCAACAAAGCCTAAATGGGCTTATCAGCACATTATGAAACCAACCTTATATCGTCTCTTTCTGTTTGAACATTGGGGATTGACAGCGTAGTCTCAACCACTTTTGCAATAAATTTATTGCAAAACTGGTTGGGATGTAAAATGGGTCCAAATTCGTATTGCAATTACTTGACAACCACTTTTGCAATAAAAACCAGAATTGCAATAAACTTTTCTACATTGGAGAAATGTGTTATTCATGTATCGGCGGCAGTTGTTAACAGACGCGAACATCTCAAATGGATACACCGCAATGCCAACAAAGCCTAAATGGGCTTATCAGCACATTATGAAACCAACCTTATATCGTCTCTTTCTGTTTGAACATTGGGGATTGACAGCGTAGTCTCAACCACTTTTGCAATAAATTTATTGCAAAACTGGTTGGGATGTAAAATGGGTCCAAATTCGTATTGCAATTACTTGACAACCACTTTTGCAATAAAAACCAGAATTGCAATAAACTTTTCTACATTGGAGAAATGTGTTATTCATGTATCGGCGGCAGTTGTTAACAGACGCGAACATCTCAAATGGACACATCGCAATGCCAACAAAGCCTAAATGGGCTTATCAGCACATTATGAAACCAACCTTATATCGTCTCTTTCTGTTTGAACATTGGGGATTGACAGCGTAGTCCCAACCACTTTTGCAATAAATTTATTGCAAAACTGGTTGGGATGTAAAATGGGTCCAAATTCGTATTGCAATTACTTGACAACCACTTTTGCAATAAAAACCAGAATTGCAATAAACTTTTCTACATTGGAGAAATGAGTTATTCATGTATCGGCGGCAGTTGTTAACAGACGCGAACATCTCAAATGGATACACCGCAATGCCAACAAAGCCTAAATGGGCTTATCAGCACATTATGAAACCAACCTTATATCGTCTCTTTCTGTTTGAACATTGGGGATTGACAGCGTAGTCTCAACCACTTTTGCAATAAATTTATTGCAAAACTGGTTGGGATGTAAAATGGGTCCAAATTCGTATTGCAATTACTTGACAACCACTTTTGCAATAAAAACCAGAATTGCAATAAACTTTTCTACATTGGAGAAATGTGTTATTCATGTATCGGCGGCAGTTGTTAACAGACGCGAACATCTCAAATGGATACACCGCAATGCCAACAAAGCCTAAATGGGCTTATCAGCACATTATGAAACCAATCTTATATCGTCTCTTTCTGTTTGAACATTGGGGATTGACAGCGTAGTCCCAACCACTTTTGCAATAAATTTATTGCAAAACTGGTTGGGATGTAAAATGGGTCCAAATTCGTATTGCAATTACTTGACAACCACTTTTGCAATAAAAACCAGAATTGCAATAAACTTTTCTACATTGGAGAAATGAGTTATTCATGTATCGGCGGCAGTTGTTAACAGACGCGAACATCTCAAATGGATACACCGCAATGCCAACAAAGCCTAAATGGGCTTATCAGCACATTATGAAACCAACCTTATATCGTCTCTTTCTGTTTGAACATTGGGGATTGACAGCGTAGTCTCAACCACTTTTGCAATAAATTTATTGCAAAACTGGTTGGGATGTAAAATGGGTCCAAATTCGTATTGCAATTACTTGACAACCACTTTTGCAATAAAAACCAGAATTGCAATAAACTTTTCTACATTGGAGAAATGAGTTATTCATGTATCGGCGGCAGTTGTTAACAGACGCGAACATCTCAAATGGACACATCGCAATGCCAACAAAGCCTAAATGGGCTTATCAGCACATTATGAAACCAACCTTATATCGTCTCTTTCTGTTTGAACATTGGGGATTGACAGCGTAGTCCCAACCACTTTTGCAATAAATTTATTGCAAAACTGGTTGGGATGTAAAATGGGTCCAAATTCGTATTGCAATTACTTGACAACCACTTTTGCAATAAAAACCAGAATTGCAATAAACTTTTTCTGGATGAAACAAAGAAGTGACTGTTGCATTTCGGGTAGTTGCTAATGGTTGCAAACATCTTAATAGGACATACCCGGATGCAATTAAAGCCCAAATGGGCTTATCAATAAACTAGAAAACCAATCATTTATCAGTGTTTTCTCTGTTTGAACATCGGCTGGATTGATAAATTAGTCGATTATAGGATTATTTGTTTCAAAGGTAGTTGCAAACATCTTTTTAAAGCTAATTCGGATAATATGGAAGCCCAATAGGCTTATCAGTCATCTATGACATTGGCCAAAAAGTACCTGTTCTGAACTAAAATGTTCGAAATTTGACAGGAATAATAACAATGAAGACGAGTTTGCCATAGTCTGCTAGATCAGACACCTTTTCAAGAATTACAAAATGTTTATTGCGAAACTGGTTGGGATGTAAAAAGTTATATAATTTGTATTGCAATTGTTCGACAACCAGTTTCGCAATAAAACCCAGAATTGCAATAAACTTTTCTTCATTGGAGAAATGAGTTATTCGTGCTTTGGCAACAGTTGTAAACATAGGCGAACATCTCAAATGGACACACCCAAATGCCAACAAAGCCTAAATGGGCTTATCAGCACATTATGAAACCAACCTTATATCGTCTCTTTCTGTTTGAACATTGGGGATTGACAGCGTAGTCCCAACCACTTTGCAATAAATTTATTGCGAAACTGGTTGAGATGTAAAAAGTGTCTAAATTCGTATTGCAATTACTTGACAACCAGTTTTGCAATAAAAACCAGAATTGCAGTAAACTTTTCTAGGAATAAGAAATCATTTACCGGTGCATTTTGGGTAGTTGCGAATAGTTGCAAACATCTTAATAGGACATACCCGGATGAAATCAAAGCCCAAATGGGCTTATCAGTAAATAAGAAAACCAATCATTTATCAGTGTTTTCTCTGTTTGAACACCGACAGGATTGATAAAGTAGTCGAATATAGGATTGTTTGTTTCGAAGGTAGTTGCAAACATCTTTTTAAAGCTAATTCGGATAATATGGAAGCCTAATAGGCTCATCAGCCATCAATGAAATTGCCCAAAATCTACCTGTTCTGAACTTATATATTCGAAATTCGACTGGAATGATAACAATGAAGACGAGATTTCCATAGTCTGCTAGATCAGACATCAGACATCTTTTCAAGAATTGCAAAATATTTATTGCGAAACTGGTTGGGATGTAAAATGTGAAATAATTTGTATTGCAATTATTTGACAACAAGTTTCGCAATAAAACCCAGAATTGCAATAAACTTTTCTTCATTGGAGAAATGGGTTATTCGTGCTTTGGCAACAGTTGTAAACGTATGCGAACATCTCAAATGGACACATCGCAATGCCAACAAAGCCTAAATGGGCTTATCAGCACATTATGAAACCAACCTTATATCGTCTCTTTCTGTTTGAACATTGGGGATTGACAGCGTAGTCCCAACCACTTTTGCAATAAATTTATTGCGAAACTGGTTGGGATGTAAAATGGGTCCATATTCGTACTGCAATTACTTGACAACCAGTTTTGCAATAAAAAACAGAATTGCAATAAACTTTTATGGATGAAACAAAGAAGTTACTGTTGCATTTCGGATACTTGCTAATAGTTGCAAACCTGGTAGTAGGATAAAACTTATAAGTAAATTTTGGAAACCAACCATATACATGTACATGTAAAGGTAAAAGTGAGGTGTAATGTTATGAACTATATACATGTACATATTCTCCCGACTTCACAATTTACCCCTTAGCACTGGGTTATATGTCGGCAATTAACATTCAGCGCCCAATGCAGCTTATTTCCCTCACAGGAACCCATTTATACACCTGGGTGGAGAGTATTAATCATGGGATGCATTTATTGTTCAGAAAATATATGATAGCCCGATGGCAAGATTCGAACCGGGGACCCTCCGATCCCAAGTCTAACCTCCTACCACTGGACCACCACTCCAACAAATGTATTTCAATGTTTTCTATATTTAAAAAAGCTGGATCTAAGGTCTTTTTAAAGCTAATTCGGATAATATGAAAAATTAATAGCCTTATCAGAAAAACACGAGTTTGTCGAAATAACATCCATTTTAGCTCACCAGAACGTGCTCAGGGTGAGCTTTTGTGATCGCTTGGTTTCCATTCTCCGTCAGCTTGCGTCGTGCGGTGTCCGTCGTGTGCCGTCAGTCGTCAACAATTTGAACATTTAAAAATCTTCTCCTCTGAATATACAGGGTTGTCAGGTTTCATATTTGGCACTTACCATCATATTTAAGTCCTCTACAAAAGGTATATAAATTATGTCCCTGGGGTCAAAATTGGTCCCACCCCAGGGGGCCTTGTTATCTATAGAACTTTGAAAATCTTCTCTGAAACTGGCAGTTTTCCAGCTTTAATATTTGGCATATATTTATGTTATAATATAGATCTGATTCCAGAGTATTTGCTATGCCCAAAATCTGTGTTAATGTATCCGTATAAAATTAATATAATTATTATTCAGGATATCATTATTATTTACATGTATATAAATGTAACAAAAGCACGGTGTACGGTCAACAGTGTGAAATCTAGTCAGTCATAAAACTGTTTTCAATCTATTCCGAAATGATCGTGTTTATCCTTAACTCAGGGAATATTTATGTAAGAAATAATGGCATCATGAATAATAATTAGATTAATTTTAAAAATGGCATATTAAACTGTAGGAACTATAGAATCATATATATTTCATTCCATAAGCAAACAGAACAGACCCTGATCAGATGGCCCCCACGAGAGCTATCTGATCTAATTCTACTCTGTTTGTAAATGCGGAGAAAGGCGCATTTATGCAGGAAAGGGTTCAAAGTCGTTATTTTTCAAAGAGTGTTAACATACATTGTTTAAGTGTATTAATGGTATAATAATATAATTTCAATGCTTATATTAGTTACAATTTGCATGCACTATTTCACTTTGTAACTTCCATACAAACTGACTTTTTCTTGTAATAATTAAAGTAATCATTCAAGTATTCAAGTATTTATATATTATATTAATTCCTTTTTTGGAATATTGTCTTCATTGAGATAATAATGGGCAAATATGTAAATGATCACATTTGGTCAGTTCCGGTTTGTGTTGATAACCTATTCTAGGTTTTGTTATCATAAGATATTTGCAAATGAAGAAGCTACCAAACATACTAACGACCAGCGAATCCTCAACACAGAAAAACATTATATACGGTTGATTACGTAATTGGCTGATAAGCTCGTTTAGACTTTGTTGGCATTCGGATGTGTCCTATCAAGATGTTCGCATTTTTAGCTCACCAGAGCACAAAGTGCTCAGGGTGAGCTTTTGTGATCGCCTGGTGTCCGTCGTCTGTCGGCGTTTGTTGTGCGTCGTGCGGCGTGTGCCGTGCGCCGTGCGCCGTGCGTCGTCAACAATTTGAACCTTTAAAAGTCTTCTCCTCTGAATCTACAGGGTTCTCAGCTTTCATCTTTAGCACATAGCATCACCTATCGGTCCTCTACAAAAATTATATAAATTATGTCCCTGGAGTCAAAATTGGCCCCGCAACGGTCCCAGGGGTGGCCAGGTTTCTCTAGCTGACTGTTATTCTGTACAAGTAGCATGGGGAAAACTTTAAGTATCTTCTTGTCAAAAACTACATGTCACAGAGCTTAGATATTTGGTGTATAGATTTACCTAATATACCTTATAGAAATTTGTTAATATCATAGTTCTGAGGTTAAAATTGGCCCTTCCCTCTTTGTTATACTTTAAAATAGACTATTACACTATAAAAGTTCCACTGAGCCAGAAGGACTCCAGCTACTCAGTCTTGTGTTATGCAATCACTGGAGAGGTCAATTTCCTGTTCAAAACTCTATAAAGTTGTCTGCTTCAGAATTAGTGTCTGTTTATTCACACTGTTTTTAACCCATTCCCTCATAGGCTATTTTCAGATCCTACCTCTTTGAATAAATCTACTGATAAGGAGCATGAATTAGAGAAACGGAAAATTTCAGAATTGCGTAGATTTGAAACCATTGTGATAAATAGAGCATTTACTCATATGGAGCAAATGCTCTATTTATCACAATGGTTTCATAAAGTGGCTATTACAGAGGCGTAGAAAGGCGTTTTATGGAGGAAAGGGTTAATGCATATCAATCTTACAATTAACTTATGTACAAACCACATATGAAGTAACATACAGGTATGCGTCAGATCAGAATCCAAACTGTGTGCTAATTTCAGTCAAGTCATGCTACGAAATAAAGCCCCACCCCAGGGGAGGCCAGTTTTCTATAGAACATAGTTTTTATTGCAATTCTGGTTTTTATTGCAAAAGTGGTTGTCAAGTAATTGCAATACGAATTTAGACACTTTTTACATCTCAACCAGTTTCGCAATAAATTTATTGCAAAAGTGGTTGGGACTACGCTGTCAATCCCCAATGTTCAAACAGAAAGAGACGATATAAGGTTGGTTTCATAATGTGCTGATAAGCCCATTTAGGCTTTGTTGGCATTTGGGTGTGTCCATTTGAGATGTTCGCCTATGTTTACAACTGTTGCCAAAGCACGAATAACTCATTTCTCCAATGAAGAAAAGTTTATTGTAATTCTGGGTTTTATTGCGAAACTGGTTGTCGAACAATTGCAATACAAATTATATAACTTTTTACATCCCAACCAGTTTCGCAATAAACATTTTGTAATTCTTGAAAAGGTGTCTGATCTAGCAGACTATGGCAAACTCGTCTTCATTGTTATTATTCCTGTCAAATTTCGAACATGTAAGTTCAGAACAGGTACTTTTTGGCCAATGTCATAGATGACTGATAAGCCTATTAGACTTCCACATTATCCGAATTAGCTTTAAAAAGATGTTTGCAACTACCTTTGAAACAAATAATCCTATAATCGACTAATTTATCAATCCAGCCGATGTTCAAACAGAGAAAACACTGATAAATGATTGGTTTTCTAGTTTATTGATAAGCCCATTTGGGCTTTAATTGCATCCGGGTATGTCCTATTAAGATGTTTGCAACCATTAGCAACTACCCGAAATGCAACAGTCACTTCTTTGTTTCATCCAGAAAAAGTTTATTGCAATTCTGGTTTTTATTGCAAAACTGGTTGTCAAGTAATTGCAATACGAATTTGGACCCATTTTACATCCCAACCAGTTTTGCAATAAATTTATTGCAAAAGTGGTTGGGACTACGCTGTCAATCCCCAATGTTCAAACAGAAAGAGACGATATAAGGTTGGTTTCATAATGTGCTGATAAGCCCATTTAGGCTTTGTTGGCATTGCAATGTGTCCATTTGAGATGTTCGCGTCTGTTAACAACTGCCGCCGATACATGAATAACTCATTTCTCCAATGTAGAAAAGTTTATTGCAATTCTGGTTTTTATTGCAAAAGTGGTTGTCAAGTAATTGCAATACGAATTTGGACCCATTTTACATCCCAACCAGTTTCGCAATAAATTTATTGCAAAAGTGGTTGGGACTACGCTGTCAATCCCCAATGTTCAAACAGAAAGAGACGATATAAGGTTGGTTTCATAATGTGCTGATAAGCCCATTTAGGCTTTGTTGGCATTGCGGTGTATCCATTTGAGATGTTCGCGTCTGTTAACAACTGCCGCCGATACATGAATAACTCATTTCTCCAATGTAGAAAAGTTTATTGCAATTCTGGTTTTTATTGCAAAAGTGGTTGTCAAGTAATTGCAATACGAATTTGGACCCATTTTACATCCCAACCAGTTTTGCAATAAATTTATTGCAAAAGTGGTTGGGACTACGCTGTCAATCCCCAATGTTCAAACAGAAAGAGACGATATAAGGTTGGTTTCATAATGTGCTGATAAGCCCATTTAGGCTTTGTTGGCATTGCGATGTGTCCATTTGAGATGTTCGCGTCTGTTAACAACTGCCGCCGATACATGAATAACTCATTTCTCCAATGTAGAAAAGTTTATTGCAATTCTGGTGTTTATTGCAAAAGTGGTTGTCAAGTAATTGCAATACGAATTTGGACCCATTTTACATCCCAACCAGTTTTGCAATAAATTTATTGCAAAAGTGGTTGGGACTACGCTGTCAATCACCAATGTTCAAACAGAAACAGACGATATAAAGTTGGTTTCATAATGTGCTGATAAGCCCATTTAGGCTTTGTTGGAATTTGGATGTGTCCATTTGAGATGTTCCCACCTGTTTAAAACTGCCGCCAAAGCATGAATAACTGATTTCTCCAATGTAGAAAAGTTTATTGCAATTCTGGGTTTTATTGCGAAACTGGTTGTCAAATAATTGCAATACAAATTATGTCACTTTTTACATCCCAACCAGTTTCACAATAAACATTTTGCAATTCTTGAAAAGGGGTCTGATCTTGCAGACTATGGCAAACTCGTCTACATTGTTATCATTCCTGTCAATTTTCGAACATGTAAGTTCAGAACAGGTAGTTTTGGGCCAATGTCATAGATGACTGATAAGGCTATTAGGCTTCCATATTATCCGAATTAGCTTTAAAAAGATGTTTGCAACTACCTTTGAAACAAATAATCCTATAATCGACTAATTTATCAATCCAGCCGATGTTCAAACAGAGAAAACACTGATAAATGATTGGTTTTATAGTTTACTGATAAGCCCATTTGGGCTTTAATTCCATCCGAGTATGTCCTATTAAGATGTTTGCAACTATTAGCAACTACCCAAAATGCAACAATCACTTCTTCGTTTCATCCAGAAAAAGTTTATTGCAATTCTGGTTTTTATTGCAAAACTGGTTGTGAAGTAATTGCAATACGAATTTGGACCCATTTTACATCCCAACCAGTTTTGCAATAAATTTATTGCAAAAGTGGTTGGGACTACGCTGTCAATCCCCAATGTTCAAACAGAAAGAGACGATATAAGGTTGGTTTCATAATGTGCTGATAAGCCCATTTAGGCTTTGTTGGCATTTGGGTGTGTCCATTTGAGATGTTCAACTATGTTTACAACTGTTGCCAAAGCACGAATAACTCATTTCTCCAATGTAGAAAAGTTTATTGCAATTCTGGTTTTTATTGCAAAAGTGGTTGTCAAGTAATTGCAATACAAATTTAGACACTTTTTACATCTCAACCAGTTTCGCAATAAACATTTTGTAATTCTTGAAAAGGTGTCTGATCTAGTAGACTATGGCAAATTGGTCTTCATTGTTATCATTACTGTCAAATTTCAATTATATATTAAGTTCAGAACAGGTAGTTTTTGGCAAGTTCATGGTTGGCAGATAAGCCCATTAGGCTTCCATATTATCCGAATTAGCTTTAAAAAGTAAAGTTCAACAACTTTCAAAACAAACAATCATATAATTGACTAGTCTATCAACCCATCCAGTGTTTAAAAAGAGAAAACACTGATAAATGGTTGTTTTCCTAATTTACTGATAAGCCCATTTGGGCTTTGTTTTCGTCCGGGCATGTCATGTAAAGTTGTTTGCAACTACTAGCAACTACCCGAAATGCAACGGTAACCTAATTCTTAAATCTAGAAAAATTTATTGCAATTCTGGTTTTTATTGCAAAAGTGGTTGTCAAGTAATTGCAATACGAATTTGGACCCATTTTACATCCCAACCAGTTTCGCAATAAATTTATTGCAATTCTGGTTATTATTGCAAAAGTGGTTGTAACACAGCTACAAGCTGATACAAGTTACTGGTAATGGAGCAGTGTGTAGAGATAATGTGCTTTGGGAATTTCGCAAACAACATTTACCTAAGTCCTCTGACCAGGAGCCATGTCTCTGGTATAGACACACTATTTGCAAAACTTCAAAGACAAAGTCTCTTGTGGCTAACCCAGATTAGTTTGAATACCATCTCTAAAAAAGCATTATAAGAATTTCAAACTTTTCGCTTCCAAACCGATAGTCTACATAGTTTGTCAAATTGCCACTCAACAATGAACGATTTTCAGGGATAATGGTACAGCTGTTCGTTAACCCTTTCGGCGCCAAATTTCTAATTGTCGTTTGCAATCCAGTTTTCGTTATATGATAGGGTACAATAAGAAAGTGGGATAAAGCAATGCAATTTTCAAAGGAATAAAGCACACGTATAGAAATAGATATTGAGACAAATAGTGAAGTCTCTGATCAGGGACTGCACTTTTTGTCGTGGTGCATTTATGCGACATTGGTGGTGAAAGGGTTAAAGACTGGCCATTGCCAGATCGTTAAGCCCGTTACTGTTTAACTATAGATTCCACTCTGATCCAAGGGCTCACATAGGATCCTTTAAACTTGAGTCTACACGCTTTGCAAATAACAGCAACGCTGTGCCCCGCATTCAGTGGGTTTATACTGAATTAAAACCTCTCAAAAAGGAGGCAAATCAAAAAGGGCATAATCCTACGTTTTAACAACATCCCTCATATATACACCATTTCAAGCATTTTCAAACAGAGTGGACCCAGGTCAGACGGCTCTAATCATGTATGTTCTGTTTGTTTATAATATTGCATACATATTATGCTACAGTTTCCGCCTACTACTACTACTACTGCTACTACTACTAGTAGTCATATGCCATTATAAAAATACAATATTCATGATGTGCTTATTCCGTATATGAATATGCAGCAGGGAACGGGTTAAAGCCAGATGGCACCTTAATATCGGACACCTTAATATAGGCCGAACATAATACAGAATTAGGACATGCTTATAATATAAATGATTGCTTTAAATGGGTTGTATAAGTGTAAGATGTAGGTCCAAGGTTATAAAACTCCCTAGTCTGAGATCATTCTCAGGTATCAGATTGGTCAAATGCTTGAGAATGATCTCAAAGTCAAGCGAAACGTTTTACATGTATAACCTTGGACCAGAATGAATATGTCGATGAGGTTATAATGCCTGAACCATTTCAGTGCGAGAAACGGATCACTAGTGTCATTTGCAAACAGTATAGACCTCAGGTGAGAGAGCCACTAGAGAAGTTCTCTCATCAGGGTATCTGCTGTTAGCCATATTACATTGTTCTTTAACCATTTCATGCATAAATACGCCTTTCTACGTCTCTGTAATAACCAATTCTTCAAACTATTGTGATAATTAGAACATTTGCTCCTATAGGAGTAAGTGTTCTATTTATCACAATGGTTTCAAACTACACATTTATAAACATTTCCTTTTCTCTAGTAAATGCTCCTTTTGGGTAGTTTCATGCGAAGAGGTTTGGTCTAAAAATAGGGTATTGAGGAAAGGGTTAAAACATCCCCGTATAATAACAGTAGGATTGGCCTATTTGAAGTTTAGAATACTAGTAGTCCATTTGAAAAGTCAGCGTTGAAAGGGTTACGAATAACTGTTTTATGAGCATGGTAAGGTGGTTCCTGGCTGCACGTATAAATATTGTATCAACTATGAATGTATAGGAGTTTAACGCATATTCAATAACTGTGTCGCTATTCGAAGCATTTGGATGTTTTGCTTTTCAGGCAACAAAACATCCCGAAACCCGACACTTGTGTTTGCACAGGACGCGATCGCAATGGCAGAGACCAATGCCACACTGACATGTCTGTTCTCTTATTTTTCATTGGGGTGAGTACATGTAGATATGAAAAGGTTGTTAGTTATCTTTGTCAGATGAATTCATGCAGATACAGATATGAAGGTTTTATTGGTTATCTTTTTCGAATTAGTAAATTCAAATCTTTATCGGGTGAGTACATGTAGATATGAAAAGGTTGTAGGATATCTTTGTCAGGTGAGTTCATGTTAATATAAAGGGTTTGTTGGTTGTCGTTTTCGAATGATTACATTTAGATATAAAGGGTTTGCTGTCTGTCTTTGTCGGTTGAGTACATATAGATATTAATTGTTTTTTGGCTGTCTTTGTCGACTGAATACATTTAGATATAAAGGGTATGTTGGCTGTCTTTGTCGGACAAGTGCAGTTTAATATGAAGGGTTAGATGGATGTCTTTCTCGGATGAGTATATTTATTAGATATGAATGTGTGTTGGCTATCATTGTCAGATGAGTCCATGTTAATATGAATTGTTTGTTGGCTGTCTTTGTCAAATGAGTATATTTAAATATGAAGGGTTTGTTGGCTATTTTATAGGGTTGGTACATCTTGATATGAAGGATTTGTTGGCTGTCCTTATAGGGTGAGTACATTTTGATGTGAATGGTTAGTTGACTATTTTTATCGGATGAGTACATCTAGGTACGAAGGTCTTGTTGGTTATCATTGTATTGAGAGTAAATGTAGATATGAAGGGTTTGTTGACTGTCTTTGTCGGGCGAGTACATCTAGATATGAAGGGTATGTTGGTTGTCTTTGTTGTAAGAGTGCATCTAGACATGACGAGTTTGTTGGTTGCCTTTGTCGGACAAGTGCAGTTTGATAGGAAGACTGTGTTGACTATCTTTATCGGTTGAGTACATCCAGATATGAAGAGTTTATCGAACGAGTGTCTTTAGATATGAACAATTTGTCGTCTGTCTTTATCGGATGAATACATATACATGTGTAGATATGAAAGATGTTTTGACTAACTTTACTGCTCATGAACAGACTCAATAAAACCGAGCCTGCAATTTTCTCTTTTTGTGTTGCAATTTTTGCTTTCGGGGGATCACAACCCTTCAGAATTTATAATCTTCACAACAGCAGGTGTTAAGTGCTTGTGTGGCGGCCGTAAAACGTCGCCCCGTACTTCATTCTCAGTGTTGTTATACCTTCTGATCCTTCGAGATCATGAATTTCAGTACTTCTTGTTCTTAAAATTGAATAACGCTTAAGCCGGTGCTAGGGGGCATGAGCAGTGTTGCACTTTCAATTACTGCTCATGAACAGACTCAATAAAATCGAGTCTGCAATTTTCTCTTTTTTGTGTTGCAATTTTTGCTTTCGGCGGATCACAACTCTTCAGAATTTATCGGGTGAGTACATTTAGATATGAAAGGATTGTTGGCTATCTTTGTCATATGGGTACATATAGGTATGAAATGTTTGTTAGCTAGATATTTATTTTCGGCACGATCATCCCTGCAACCCATCTACATATACGGACATAAACGACCACTAAATAATAGGTGTTTATATGGACACGTTCATCCACAAAATGAACATTTATATGGACACATTCAACCAAAACATAAGCGATTTCGGAAACATTGTAAAACACGATTAGAAAGGTTTTAAATGAGTATGTTCGTGGTAAAAACTATTTATCTGTCATATATATTGAAGTTCAATACAGTAAGACGTTCACTTAAGTATAAATATCGCTCTTATAGACAGATGGCAGCTGAATACAAGGCTGATGTCATACAGAACTAGGAGCTTTCTGCACGATTTTCATCCTGCCATACGCAGGCACCTGCCTAAAATTATCTAAATTCTTCTATTCTAGAATTCCAGTTTAGAGGTGTGTTCTACTATATATGATTCTATATAAGCACCCTCTTACGTAAAGTAAGGTCTTAACCTTTAGCATGCTATGGGCGTATGAGTGATTACATATGAAAACAGTTTGGATCCAGATGAGACGCCGAGTCATTCGGCGTCTCTTCAGGATCCAACTGTTTGACACCCTGATTGCATTTTGGTAGACACATTGATTATAGCTTGTAATCTGAAAATGTAGTAGATGAACATTTTTGTTGAAGTAATATGATCAGCAGGCTAAAGTTTAAACTGATGCTGCTGTAGATACAGAATATGACTTGACATTTAAGAATGTTTGCCCTTGTTAGCTAACTCGAAAGCTGACGTAAAGAACTGACATAATCATTGAAATGTACAAGTTTAGTTCATTATTTTATAGTCCTGAAAGGCTGAACATTACATGGTTTCATGATGGAAAGATGGTTGGAGAAGGGCGGGAACTGACAATACCCGCTGTGCTGCCTACTGTCCAGACGGGCATGTCAAGAGAGTACATATGCAGTGCGATCCTAGACTCTTCCAGGACCGTTGCTTCTGTCAAACTGATCATTACATGTAAGTGTCTTACAAATGGACTGTTTTATCCCTTTACTTGATTGAGGTACAGTTACCACCTACTGCGAACAAAGTAGAATCAAGGTTAGATGGCCTCATTAGTAGCCATTTGACATAGACCGGGTCTGTATTTCCTAATACAGATTAGACAGTTTATGTCTTGATCAAATAGTCTTGTATTTATATGTTATTTTAAACAAATCATCCAAAAGGTATTCATTATCTCATAATTATTTACATAATTACTCATCAGGTAAAGTGATACATGTCATTTTAATACATCTCTCAATATTTAACTCATTCCGTCCTACTGACGCCTTTTGGTGGATCTATAAAAGTAATTTTTGAAACCACTGTGATAAATAGAGCATTTGCTCCACAGGAGCTCTATTTATCACTAAGTTTTCAAAACTACACACTTCTAATTATTTCCTTTTCTCTAGTAAATGCTCATTTTCGGTAGATCCGTTTAAAGAAGTTGGGTCTAAAAATAGTCTAGGAGGGAATTAGTTGTTTTAGAAGATACATGTAACCATATGTCTGGGTCTGCAATAATACTTATGAATGTCCACTACAAAATGCCAAAGCTGATATTATTGCATGTGAAAAATGACACATTCTGTTTCCCAGTCTATTTTTTAATGAAACATCCTGTTGCCCCACAAGACAATGAATTTTGTTAATGATCCTCTCCGTTGTCCAGGCTATTTTGTGATACATGTTCAAATTTCACCTTTTCCCAAAACCACTATTTAAATCATAGCAAATGGTCCAATAAAAAGCACAGATACAGTTTGTAACAGGTCATATTATTTATCTGCATTAAAATACCTTAATGTTCATGACGACATTATTTCTGATATGAATATCATGGAGGAAAGGATTACGAAGCCATTTCATCTTGATCTGCACTATGATTTTCTGTATGAATATTTTGGGTAATTTGTAAAGGTATTTCTGCTGCAGATAAATAATATGACCTGTTATATACTGAACTTGTGCTTTTTATCGGATAATTTGCTATGATTGAAATATAGTGGTGCTGGGAAAAGGTGAAATTGGAACATTTATCATATAATAAAGGACTTCTTTATTTGGAAGGACACTTTTAAATTATTTTTCTCAAAAAATTGGAAAAGTGAGTTATATGACATCTCTTTTTTGCATATTTTCAGGTAAAAATTAAAGTTGTTATTTAATTCTTAGAAAATGTTGTTTTACAATTATTAAATACACTAGGACCTTTACGTAATAACTTTATTAAGATAATTGCGGAAAATTGTTAAAAATATAGATTTAATCAATTTGTAGTATGAAGGCCAAATTGAGAGGAAGTTAACAAACAGCCATTGCTGGAAATACCTTAAGTCAACATATTTCAATTGCAGCACCCCCAGTGTTTATTCCCGGCCAAGAGATGACGTATTTGACAGTTGTAGAAAACAAAGATGCTGTGTTTCGATGTGGAACAAGCTCTTACGGTACTGCCCAGGACAGTCCCGTGTGGTATGTCAACACCGATGCAGTAGCAGGTAGGTTGTGTATTGCAACTGCACACATCAAGATGTTTCGCTTTCTACCGTACTCTGCTGAGCCAACTCGATTGACCTTTTGGTCAGGATATGTGCCGGTTTTCAGTTCGTACTATTAAACATTTCATACCGAATTTAAACAGTGGTATGACATTTCATTTTGAGGATTATGCATTCAAATGTTTCAATGTCTCTTGAAGGATTAAGATCAGCAAATGTTGTATCATGTTCGCAGATACAAGCTTGGATACATTTATGCTTTAGTTACAGCTTTCTCGAAATGTATACAGTAAAACCCTTTATCCAACCACCCAAATGGGTATAATTCTGGGTGGCAGGGGCAGGTGGTAGCTTAATGCAGGACAGAAGATTTGCAGAAAGCTCCTATATGAGCTTTCTGCTCAACCTTCCTCCTGCATTAGCAGCCATCTTCTTATAAATGCAGAAATGTTTATTCATTAAGTAGTCGCATTAGAGGGGCCCTATTGTATCCAAATAAAATATATAGTGTAGCCAGTGGAAAGAGATATGCAGCAAAAGGGTACTTCTGATACGTTATTATTTTATGTATGATGGTTGTACACTGAAAAATCTGGACTGTCAAGTCATGTTATGATATTGGTACAGTAAAACCTCTTTATATTGATCACTAAATTGTGTTAATTAGTTGGTATATAGGGCATGTTACTTCTTAAAACAAGGTGAAAGTAAATCAGAATGCTCCTATAGGAGCCTTCTGTTTTACGTTCACCTGGCTTAAAACCACCCACATGCCTTTTACACAAAATAATTGATGTAATTTAGTTGCCGTTATAGAGATTCTACTCTTTTAATAGTATTATAAATTTAGAAAATCACTGAAAATAATTAGTTCGCTGAAAAGCGGCAATGGGACTCCGTTTATTTAATCAAACTGTTGAAATATCTAATTCTTTTACGGGTTACCCAAAAAGCATCTGTTAGTTGAGTTACTGCAAGCATAAGTGACACATTACTCAGAAAACTTCTACCCAACAGAGATGCCTTTCGATGGTTTTGCAAACATACTAGACCCAGATCAGACGGTCCCAAAACGATCAGGGTCTATTCGGTTGACTTGTAAGATTATATTGACTTGGTTCTATCGTTTCTGCCATGCCCAAAACGTCATGTGTTCATACGTAATTATAAAACTAGCTGATGAATATTAATCAATTCGTTATATCTTACATGCATATTAATGACGTACAATGGTTAAATAATTTCTTCCTAGACTAGTTTTAGAACCAACCTTTTTGAACTAAAGTATTGAAAAGGAGCAATTATAACTATAGAAAATGAAACTTTTAGAATTGTGTAGTTTTGAAGCAATTGTGATTAATAGAGCATTTAGTTTCTAAATGTGACTTTACAGACGTACCAAAATGTGTCACTAGGAGGGAATATGTTAAAGAGTGGATTTCAGACAAAATAAAGAGATTTGTGATATCCGCTGATAGGACCATGCTAACGATACACGATGTCTCCCTTTTTGATCGGAAGTGTGTGCAGTGTTCCGTCAAAAATCAGTACGGAATGACATTTGGCACCGGCTGTCTCACAGCAATTAGTAAGTCGACATCGGCATAAACTCCTTACCTCTACGATAATCCTCTTGTATGTGCGATAATTCTCTTGTCTGTGAAATAATCTCCTTGTCGCTCTTTTATATTTCTTTAACTTGGGTTCGGTAAATTTATCAGTGATACTACCGATGGTTGCAGGCGAGTCTGTGTTTGGTGCATGTGAATATACGTATATGCATTTCGCACAGTTTTGCATGCAGATCTGGCCGTCTGGAAAGTCAAAGTGGAATTGTAGGTTATTTGTGAACGTTGTGGCAAGAAACAATAAAAAATGCGCCGACCAATGCTAGTAGCAAGTATCAATCTGTGTTGTATGTATGTTTAGTCATAGCATCTCTTACTCAAGTTCTAACTTTTATATACCGGTATACATGTATGCTTGTATTATTATTCGCTGCTTGAACGCTTTACTTTTATTTTCCTTTATACTGTTCTTTGTGTATGTATCTCTAATGGGAGGAAATACAGATACTGAACTAAACTGAGGAGCGTGAGCAGTTTCGAGCTTTTAATTACTGCTCACGAACAGAACCAATAAAATGGGGTCTCTAATGTTCTCTTTTTGCATTGTTCTGTAGTTTTCGATTGATCCGCTACTTCAGAATATAACCCTGTCAACACTAAGAAGCAAAACATGTATTCCAAAAATGAGTTAGTAGGGTTACATAATGACGATTCAAAGTGGAATGGTTTTCATTGTTTAAAGGTAGAATCCAATTAATGGGAAATTATTTCATTTGCTATATGATTTTGAATAAAATAGTTTAGATCCTGATCAGAGGATTCCTTTAAGAACAGTTAAATATAGGTTTGCACTGGCTGTATTCAAAGGCTTAACGTATTCGTATCCTCTTCAATATACAACTTAACTACCATGTGTATGTGCACATATTCAATAATGAATCGTGCGTAGCGATATGAATGCGGAACATCTAATGTAATTCAAACGACGTTTTTTCATAAGTAAATAGCAACACTTTCAGAGAAGATTATGGTAACCGTTCGTCCGTTGGAGATATACAAAGTGGGCCCAGCATGCATCGGAAAGTGAGGGTTGATGCCACAACGGGCAGTCGGTTTGAAGATGTGTTGGGGTACAAGTGGCTAACGCAGAGGTTCAGAGGAATTATTGGTCAAGGCAGGTCTACAGAGCTGACCTACAATATTTGAATTTGTGACGCTTCACCTTCAGACTCGACCCTCAAAAATTAAAACAATAGTCGTTATCATTTTCGTAGGTTCAAATAATAGATAAGCATTTTTAAATGTTCCCACGATCCCATATATGGCACATAGGCAAACAATGTACACTCTGATCAGAGTCTACACTGTTTACTGATAGGAATGTCAATATAGAACAAAAACGAAATTGAAAAATTAGGCCAAGCACCGCTTAGATAAAAATGGACTAATCCAAAATATAATCATGGAAGAATCCATTGGGCGCAAATGGGTAAATAATGCCTTAGTTTGTGAATCCGATGAATGATAAGATCTTCCGAAATATCTAAATCAGATGTACGATAAATAAAATTACCTGTACAAGAAATAATTAATTGTATTAATATTAAGTAGCTGATATCCCCCCAAACAAATATGAACAAGGAAAGGTTTGACCATAGCAGAAACTGTTATATCCGAACTATATATATCAACTGCTTTCCGGATGGGGACATTTGGAAACCATTAGTCGTATTCATTTCAATATATCCTGAAAAATACCCGGATCATTTAATAATTCTCGTCAGTTTTAACTGTTACACATATTTAACACTCATTGTGCTGAACAAATATGTGTCAAAACTGATCTGTTGCAATTTTTACTTAGATCTCTGATTCGTTCAACCGTTTGCGAAACAGTTGACCGAGTGTCAAACAGCTTGTTTACTGATAAGGCACCGAGTGACTCGGCGTCCCATCTGGATCCAAGCTCTGTGCAAATGTGATTGAGATCGTGTTTAGTATAATAATGATTAACACAGAGACGGTTTCTGAAAACAACGGAACACCCCAGCATGTACGATAGAGTAGACTGAAACTAGTGCAACGCTATGGTGATGTGGCAAGTCTAGGCAACTCTAAATACTTTATCCGAATATTGCAAATTATGGGGCCTTAGTGTAAATACTGACAAAACTAAAGTTATGGTATTTCGTAAACGTGGCGGCTTGCTACCAAATGAGAGCTGAAGGTTTTAAAATAAGAATATAGAAGTTGTTAATGATTCCAATTATCTTGGTACAATCTATAATTACACTGGTAATTTTGCACTAAACCAGGAGTATCTTTTAAGTAAGGCTCTGAAAGCCATGCATATATTACTTAATAAATGCAAAATATTTGATCTAAAGCCCAAAATACTCTGCCAATTATTAGATGCATTTGTAGTTCTTAAATTATTCATGTGAACTATGGGGCTACACAAAATCTTAAGAAATAGAAAGAATACAAATTCATTTTTGTAAAAGACTTCTATATGTTAAAACCAACTCATGCAATGCCACGGTTTATGGACAAAATGGCCATTAACCTCTATATATTAATAGATATTACGCATTGTCAAGTATTAGTTGAAGCTTACTGCCACAGACAATATCATACTTAAAACTATATACAATAATACACTTGATGACTGTAATAATGGTGGTAAAAACTTGGTAAGCAACGTGAGGAATCTGTTAAATTTATTTGTGAATTCAGATTTAGAGTCATTGATACGCTCATACAAAATTGGAGTGATTCTGTTCTGTGATATATATACAAAAACTTGAAACTAAGCTTTGGTTTTGAGCGATATCTTGATGTTATATCCAAATGTTTTAGATTTTACCTTTGTCGATTAAGAGTGTCATACCACACTCTGCTAATACACACAGGCAGATATTCTAGAAATCGAATACCTAGAGAAGAGAGAACATGCTTATGTTGTTATTCACATGACGTTGAAGATGAGTATCACTTTATATGCATATGCCCTTGTTACTCTGATATTAGAAAGACATACTTGAAAAGAAATTAATGGTATACCTTCAGTTTACAAATAGATAGAACTTTTACAAAGCAGTGATCTAGAGGTACTCGTAGAATTATCATTGTTAATAAAAGAAGCCCTAGCGTTAAGGAGTTCTATCATCTCTAATATAACTGTGATTCTAATTAATACACCTGATGTCATTATTTTCAAATCAAAAAGTCTTGTTCTGCATTCCAAATTCACCAGGAATGTAAATTTTGTAGGTGCAATTTCATCTTTTTGCCACCCAACCCCACCTGGTTTACCTGTTTTCCTCCGACAAACACCTTCTATATTACATATTATGTAGTTTATATGTATTTAACTCACGTTGACATTTTTAACAAATACATGTATAATAGACGATGTTCTCTGTACAAGTCTGAATAAAAATATGTTTTGTTCTGTTCTGTATGTTAGATCAGAATTTACAGTAAAACCTCTCTACAACGACCACTTAATTGTGTTAATTGGTTGGTATTTAGAGCAGGTGGCTGCTTAAAGCAAGGTGAAAGTAAGACAGACTGCAATAACTGTACAGGTAAACCTGCTTTTAGACGATCCTTCAAAATAGTATAGTATCTTATTGCAATGCGCTTTCAAACATGTCTCAATACTTAAGTAAATAACTTGTTTATATGCTGAAAAGAAGTATATCTCAAGAAAAGCAATCGTAAAAATGCCGAGGAAACCAAAACATTTATGTGTTTAATAGCGAAGACCCAGTGTTACTCGGCAATGTGTTAATATATATTTGGGTTGAGTTTAAATGTCGTACCTGGAAAGAAATGTGAGTATCGATAAAAACGGTTTATTTTATATCAAATTTGCATTTGTCGATAGAAGTTCTAACTGACGATCTTTATAAAACTGATTGGCCATAACAAATACAATGTTTTTATGATTTTATCAAAGATATGCATTAATTGTAGGGATTATCACTTTAGTGTATTGTATAGAGAGATCACTGACCAGGCACGTGTTTTTTATTATTTAGGTACATATCAATAGGTCCATGGTATTTTCGTAACAATTATTAACCCCATTCCCTGCTACAGACACTTTTTGACGCATCTGTAAAAGTCTATTGAAACCAATGTGATTAGATCTAATAGATTTTATCACAATTGTTTCAAAACTTCACAATTATAAAAACTTCCTCTGCTCTAGTTAATGCTCCTTTTCTGTAGATTTATTCAAAGAGATCCGGCCTAAAATAATCTAGAAGGGAATGGGTTGAATTGACATGAAGAGAAATAGAGGATATGTCGCGAGTTGTCTTTTAAGATCACATGTTCCTAAACGAGCCTTAAAGGCTCGCTTAATAACATTTTCTTGGTGAGTTTAGGAACATGTGATCTTAAAAGACAACGAGCATCAAATTCTTTTTCTCACATAACCAAACAGTTAGATCTATATCTATTCATGATATGTAAACATCGGTTTCCCCCAGTTTGACGTCATATATGACGTATGACGTCATACATATTCTAAAGTGTTCTTACACGTGTTAATGATAAGAAACTCTTAACCCATTGTTCTAACCCGAAGATAATGGAAGTTATGTGAGAAAAAAACAATGATGGCTACGGCAACAAATCTGTAATTCACTGGAATTTGTTGTAAATTTAACCCTTTCCTTGATGCATATTCATGTAGGAAATAATGACGTAATGAATATTAATAAGAATATTTTTATACTGGCATATGAACACATGGCATTTTGCCTCAGGGAGAAGCTGTAGAACCAGATCTATATTACACCATAAGCAAACAGAGCAGATCCTGATCAGACGGCTCCTATAGGAGCCGTCTGGTCCGGATCTACTCTGCTTGCAGATGTGTCAAAATGGACATAAGGGAAAGGTTTAATGATGTTTAGCGGACGCAGGCGTTCCGCTGTACTATTGCACTGCAGACATTGTCTGTCACGTCGATATCAGAAATGCCGGTTTAATCTTTAGCACTCTATAGGCGACTTTGTGATAATCTTTGTAAACAATTTGGATTCAAATGAGATGCCGAGTAACTCGGCGTCTTATCAGAATCCAAACTTTTGACGCCCTTTTTTACTACGATTAAAGAACATGTAAAACGTTACTGTGATAAAATATATAAAACTTCTGGTATTAATTGTTTTGGTCCATAAAAATTCAAATGATGTTTTAACTAAACTTGAAAATGAACAGTATAACATTTCTTCACTGCGATCTTATGATTTCTCTACACGCTATACTACTCTACCTCACCATCTTATAAAGGATAAACTGATTAAATAAAAAGGAAAAAACCTTTGCCAATAAAATGTTCATTGCTGGTAATGTTCAACGTTCATTCTTTTCGAATTCAGAAGTTGAACATTACACAATGTAGACTTGCCTTGATGTTTGTAGATGTCTTACCTTTCTTTTAGATAATACAGTGCTCCCTCCCTACAACGGCCCTCTCAATAACGATTCCCTCCTTACAACAACGCATGTCACTGTTTCCGAAACAACAAGGCTCCAGAAACAAATTATTTCCATCGTATTTTCTTTATGCCTCCATCGAACCCTATGTTGTGACCACTCTTTAGAATCATCACTTTGTGACGATTCTAAAGAGTGGTCACAACATAGGGTTTGATTGAGGCATATCGGTTTTATTTCTCGAAATACACCTTATCTGGGGATCTGCAAACAAGCTAATTATGTTTATTTTCCCTCCCTATAACAACTCCCTCTGAACAACACATACAGTCGTCGTATCCCAAAGGGTGTCGTTGTAGAGAGGGAACAATGTATGCGTTATGGGGATAGGATATATATGGTATACCCATGGGTACAACTTCTGCCCCTCTTATTTTAGATTTGTTTTTGTATTGCTATGAGAGGGATTTTATGCTTAGCTTAAAACCTGATACACAGCCCGATATTGTTAATGATTTTGATAAAACGTCAAGGTATTAAGACGATATTTTGATTTTGGATAATCCTTATTTTGAAACTATGATTTCTTCAATTTACCCAAAAGAACTGACCTTAAACAAAACGAATCAATCTGACATTATACATGTAACTTCATTTTTAGATTTGAATATATTTCAATCACAAATGATAATATACGATAAAAGGGAACATTTTAATTTTAAAATTGTTAATTATCCTTTTCCAGGTGGATATGTGTCCCGTTCTACATATAATGGGGTTTATATTTCTCAACTTATTCGATTTGCCCGAGCCTGTTCTTTGCTAGAAGATTTTAACAGTCGTAATTTTGTTATAACTTTTATAGTTATGTACATTTGCTGTTTCCTTGTGTTGCTGTTCGGGTGACTGTTTGTTCTGTATGTGGTGTTTCCTCCATGACTCATTTTTGTACTCTTCTTAAGCAAGATTACAGATATCACAAACTTCGGAAAATGTTTTCTAAATTTCATTATCAAATTTACCACTATTTAGTAAATATAATTGCAATCCGTATACAGACGTTACTGCAACTAGGCATTTCTCAACCAGAATCTATGGGGATGTTATCTACAAACTTCGGGTCATATCAATTTTCATGATTTGTTTATAAAACCTTTAAGAAGAGTTATGACCACATTATATTGCAACGCACTGCATGTTTGGTTATTGACCCTTTTACAGTCGGTAGCTACGCTTCCCTCTTTGATTGTGTGATGACAGGCCGAGGGTAGTACTCTATGATGGTATACTCATAACCTCAGATACGGGATGAGCTTACCAGACTCATGTATTACCTTTTCCCTGTCGTGCCCTTAACGGCTTCCATGCAGGTTCTCTGACGTCAGCAAAGTCATTGAGTACATATTTGACGGATTTTCACAGTTGTTATGCTATGTTTTACATATTGTCATGTGTTTACCGTCTTCTATGTTGTGCCTAGGTCCGGCGGGGATACCTTTATTTACGCTATTTGTAAAGCTAGGATGACTTTGAGACAAGTGTGAGGTTAGGACGTCCGTAAACCGCCTTAAACCCCCAGTGGTGATTTTGCTACTGACCGTGCCAAGGCGGTATTCTCTTTGTCACCATCGCTTTTGTTTGTCTTGTGTCTTTGTACGTGTGTTTTTGTTCATGTGTGGAATGTTTATCTCTAGTCATTTTGTGTTTGTTGGTGTTTTCTGTGTTCATCTCGTGTATGTGCGTGTGTTTTGGTGTGTAGTTTATGAATAGAAGTGGAAGAAAATTTAAGCAGACAACACTATTTACATACGACAATATTTACAGACGGCAATATTTGCAGACGACAATTGCTCAAAGTGCTGGTAGTGGTTATTTGTATTTATGACTAAAAGTAATAGAGTAAAAGAGTAAAAGCCATGCAGAAAGCTCCTCTATTAGCTGTCTGAATGACTTTCACCCCGCATTTAGCAGCCACCTGCCTAAGAGCTTCTTTACTAAAATTCGACTTAACAATATTTAACTATATATAGGAAGGTTACAATAGCTTTGCTCAATATTTCTAGACGAAGTGCTCGCAAGGTTTTAAACCAGAATTATGAAAGATAAAGATCCTAAAACGTGCCTGAATATTTCAAACTTTTTGCATAATCAATTTATCTTAAACAACCATGAAGCTATTTTCAAGGGTTAATGATGCCATCATCCTAAGCTACAGCAAGCGTCAGAAGACACTTATAAGAAAGAGGACAGTTCCATATGACTTTATTACACAGTAAAACCTCGATGTTAGCATAGAAAATTTAGACCCCTTTTAGGCAGGTAGCTGCTTAATGCAGTATGGAAATCGTCCAAAAACTCACACTGTATTAAGCTGTCTTAAAGATCGATATTGATACGTATGTCAGTGATCGAATAATCATGGTTTAGTGTGTGTCATGTTTCAGAGATTAACGAATGCATCAGTTACGAAAACCTTTGCCCAACCTACTCTAAGTGCGTCAACACGATCGGTTCATACCGCTGTGAGTGTCACGATGGCTATACGCTATTCAACGGTGCATGCAAAGGTAACCAGACAGAAACAAAACCCTCCACTGTTTCTACCTATGATTTCTTTCTCTTTCAACAGCGATATCGCCAAAATGCACCACGACAGACTGTCCAGTCCCAGATCAGGGGCCTCACTGTTTGTCTCAACCTGTAGCTCCATGTCTGTGGTTTATTCCCATGACAATTTCATTTATTTATCTAAGTTCTTCATTTTACAAGTATCCTTCAACGAAATTGGGTTGCAGACGACAACTAGAAATTTGACGCAGAGAGGCTTAACACCGTTCAAAGAAAGATTCTCTTTAGCGTCTTAACCACCAGCAATATCGTCACATGGACGCATTTGTCGTCTGCGTTTCTGCATTTATTTTCTTTATAATAGATAAACAGCATGTCTTACAGTTTGGATCATGATGAGATGCCGAGTCACTCTGTGCCTGATCTTGATCCTGTTTGTATATGATATCACAGACTCGTCTTCAAAAGGGAATATTTACATTCGCCCTGCAACGTCCTTATATAACCTTATTCTAAAAAGAAAGTTGCATTTTCCAATGAACGTTCATTTCAATACCGGATCCTTTGAAATATAAGGAATACAATGGAATATAAATATAAGAAATGAATGATGTGCTCCCGGTGTTCATGAGGTTATGCAACGCATAGCTTTACGAGCAAAGATTCGCGTGAAGCCCTTCGGGCTTCACTAACTTTGCTCGTAAAGCTATGCATTGCATAACCTCAGGAACACCGGAAGCACATCATTCATTTCTTAATTGACATGGACACGTTATATCGCAACGAACCAAATAATAACCCTTATCATGGCTTGAGTGCCGTTTAATTCTTTCGGTGCCAAGTTTCTTATTGTCGTCTGTCGATTTTTGTTAATTCATACGGTAAAATAAAGACATGAGATAAATAAATGCAAATTTCAAAGGAATAAAGCAGAGATGTTGAAATAGAGACTGAGACAAAAAGTGAAGCCCTTGATCAGACGCCGCCTTAAAAAGGCGGCGTCTGATCTGAGACTGCACTACTTGTCGTGGTGCATTTTGCGACTTGGGCGGTTATATGGTTAAAACAGTTTGGATCGAGATAAGACATGGGGGTAACTCAGCGTTTCGTTAGGCTACATATTGTTTGACACTCACAACTATTTCTCAAACGTTCGTACTAGTCAGAAGCAAATAAAAATGCAACAGGTCAGGTTTGGCAGGCATAATTATTAGCGCGAAAACTAGACAAACAATCGGACAATAACGAGCGCATAATAGTATTGTAGAACCTGTCTTAAGCGGCTATTTATATCTTTAAATAGTGGTCTTAAAAGCAGGTGGTTATTTGTTGTAGGGCAAATGTAATGTAGAAAGCTCCAAAAGGAGTAAACAACCGCCTGTCATACTGACCCATAATTAGACGTCTTTTTGATGATCGCTTAAGGCAGGTTTTAATGTATTAGTATATATACTGTACTGTTACAGATGTAGATGAATGTGACCTCGCGAAAAGTCGAAACACATCCGTCTGTGGTAAAAACAGTAAATGCCAAAACAAGGTGGGCATGTTTGAGTGCGTATGCTGTAATGGTTTCCAAGACGATGGCAACGGAACCTGTGTCAGTGAGTACGTCTTGTACAGCATGTTGATATCAAAATTACCCCATATCATTATACGACGTTTATACCAGCATACGTATAATGACATTCGCAAACAATCCAGATCCATTGTATAACGTTTTACTTGAGTTCGAGATCATTCAAGCAAAGGTTTATAACATCTGGCCATAAGTCCGGATCGTATTCCAATCAGATTCTTGAGAATGAGCTCGGTCTCAGAATCAGAGGTTTTTTATAACGTCTGACCCAGTAGTGACGCTGAGCAACTCGGAACACGGTCCAAACTGTTTTCCAAGTATATGTCTATATTGACATATAACCTCCACCTCAATCTACATGTATTCTTAAAGCAGACGCCAATAAGTGCACACGACAATTGCTAAGAGTACTATGCCTTATGACACCTCTTTAAAAGTAATTTTATGAAACCATTGTGTTTAATAGAGCATTTGCTCCATATGAGCAAATGCTCTATTTATGGCAATGGTTTCAATATTACACAATTCTAACATTTTCGTTTTCTCTAGTAAATGCTCCTTTTGGGTAAATTTATTCAAAGAAGTTGGGTCAAAATAGCATATGAGGGAATGGGTTAAGCATGACCATTCCAACTTAGCTACTAGTGTTTGACCCTGTATGTACCAATAACGACATCATGCATATTTATTAGTTGATTTTGATAATGTTAACTTTCATATGGATGTTTTTGCTTTGACAAAAAACTGTAGAATTAGATCTATATCACGACAGGTAAACAGAACAGACCCTGATCAGGCGGCTCTAACAGGAGATGTCTGCTGTTGGTCTAATGTGTTTGCAAATGCTTGAAAAACATTTATATGAGGGAAAGGGCCAGCGTCTGCACTATTTGTTGACCCTCATCGATGTCCATGGCGGCTAGATGCATATGGTAGCTAAATGCAGGACAAATGTAATGCAGAAAGCTCCCCGAGGAGTGTTCTGCATTACATTTATCCTGCATTAAGCAACTACTTGCTTATAAAGACACCCATGCTTATTCATTTATTGGTCGCATTAGAGGGGTTATACTGTAGTTTGATGTGCCCCTCCACATGAAAAAATAATGGGTTCCAATATAAGATCGGGACGGGTTTGCCTTCAATGATATGGGCATTAATGTGTTAATATCTTTATACAGTTTCAAATGAAAAATCTCCAGTGGCATCTTAAGTGGTAGTCTTAATTATATTATCTGCATATAGGGAAACGTGACAAAATAATCTTCAGAATATAGAATTGCAAATGAACTAAGTGGGGAATATTATATGAAGTGTTTGTCAAGGTATGAATGGAGCACTGTTACTGGTTGTGAAGATACGAGAGCCTCGTGAACCGCAGACAGTCTGTGAGAGCTGGAAGTACTAAATACTTACATTTCAAATTATCTAACAAAACACACCCTGCTTTTAACACTTAATGTGAGGAAACCAAATATATAAGATCTGTGCAGACCCAGTGATTGGAAACCAAGATAGTGTAGACCAAGGGTCCTGAAGAAGCCCATTAATCTGGATATGGCATTTTATCTTATGGTGAATAGGAAATAAGTCTAAAGAAAAGTGTATCATGACAAACAGTGCAGACCCTAATGAGAGGTGTTGGTCTATACTGTTTGGAAAGGACATTAGTGAATCGTGTACCACAATGTAAGGGTAAATGTTGAGATGTTTCCATTGTGATGTTTATCTTCAATTAGTGGTCATTTGAAAACGTCCAAAGGAAATTGACCGATTTCATTTAAGGTAAAATCGCCAGATCTTATTTTGGAATCCACCAATTTTTATATAGAGGGAGCACAGCATACGGCATATTTGCTGATATAATCCATTAACCCATTTCCTCATAGGAAACTTTTAGAATTTTGTAGTTTGAAACCACTGTGATAAATAGAGCATTGAACAAATGCATTATGTATCACAATGATTCCACAAAATGACTTTTACAGGGTCCTTAAAAGTCGTCAATATAAGGGAGTGGATTAACATCGATGAGTTCAGCAAACAATGCTCCCGAAGCAGTATTCTGATCTAGGTCTGCACTGTTTTCAATTTTTTTAAGAGACACTTGGCCAGATTGGTTAATTATGTACTTTGTAAAATATTTCGTGGAAATACTTAGTGTTTCCGTGTTGTTTACCAGTTTCGTTTTCATGTCAAACTTAAAACGATTTCTGCAGTTTGTTTCCTTCCAAGAATGGTTTTATTTTTGTTACATTTTGTTGTCTAAAGTACGCTGAATTCAAATAAAAAAGAAAATAGAAGGGGGCTACAGACTTTATGTTTGAGTAATTACCATGAAATAAACATAAACGTGCTTCCTGCCGTTTACATATGGGATAGTACTAAAGTTATGACGTCAGTGTTTCTATCCAGGAATTTGTTTCAAACTCCCATTTTGTGCGTTGTAGTATCCTTAACATGAAATCAAAAGGAAACATGTGGGTTTCATGCTTCGTTTTTAAGTAATTACTATCACCTAGTGGTGGTGCTCTCCCATGAAAATTACACCAAAACGGGCGACGTCTTTAGACGTCGCGTTGCTATGACGTCGTACCAATTTGTTTATTATACAGTTTATACTCCCGTACCGGATTTTCCTGTTTGATTTTAAGGTTTTTATACGTTCCGCTATTTATCGTTTAGCAATTTTCGCGTGTAATCGAACTTGTTGAGACATGATTTAAGATTTGTAAATCAGTCGTTCGAAATTAGTGTCTTCCAGAATACCGGTACCGGTTGTTTCCTTTGTAGAGAGTATTCAGCGCAAAAAGCGCCAACAACTAGCATACGTAATGGTAGATACAACACAGCGAAAGGGTTAAACGACCAATCTAAAGACATTTGATCTAGCTATTACAGTAGATTGTACCTCGCTGAACGAGAAATGCCTTGTAGAAAGCACTAGTACGAACGTCTTGTTTTACCTGTGTTATGCATTAAGCAACTGCAGTAAAAAAGCGATACTACGAAAGTTGAGTTATGAAGAATTTATGTCTTTGTAGGCAGGTAGCTAATTATTGCAGGGTGAAAATCATAAAGAAAGAGGAGATTTCTGCATGACTTTCATTCTGCATTAAGCTGCCTACTGTGTTAAAGAGCAATAATGGTACGCATTTGAGTTTTCGAATAATCGATTTTTCACTCCTGCTTTACCCTATTCAAGAAATAATGATACAATGACTTTTTATTAGTTGATGATTTTACACTGAAACATTTCGGGGGATTTGATTTTTGCTTCGAATAAAACTGTCGAATTCGATCTGTATCATGTTGAAGCAAACAGAGCAGATCCTGATGAGCTCCTATTCGATTATATTAGGAACATGGCTAAAGGACTCCCTTACAGAATAATCATGCTGACTCAATAACGTTTCTGGCGTATATCTCTGAACAGAAATAGCGGGCGAAGAAGAAGCAGAAAATGGAACGAGGTGTTGTATTTGTGAAATGAGCATCTGCGAAAGACAAGGACCGGTAAACTACGTGATGATATTTCATGTTATAAAATGCATCTTTGGGTATTTTGATCCATATTGTTGACGTTCATTTATTTAGGAACATTAATAAATTATATAATATAACAAAGCATTACTGCAGCAGAAGCATTCCCTCTAGATCTATATCCACACTACTGTTTGCATTATGAGACTCACAGAGCTACAGATAAAGGTGCGTACTCAAATACTAAACTCGTCATTTCTCCACCAAGCCCTATGCTGTGACCACTCTTTAGAATCGTCTCGAAGAGACGATTCTGAAGAGTGGTAACAACATAGGGTTTGGTGGAGAAATAAAAAAGTTATACCTGTATTGTAAATGATTGTAATTTACTCATCTTATCTGGGGCTCCGGTGAGTTTTAGTAAGCATTATCTGTTTTGAGTAATTACACTGTTGTTGATTTTATGAGCTTCATGACTTTCACTGAACTTAGGAACAATTTTGATTTTGTCCTAGTTCTTGATGAATATGAGTCTTTGTATGCAGCTGAAGTAAACAAACAAAATGTTGCCATTGTCTAATACTTTACACGTTAGTTCAATTTAATGAATTAACACAAATACAGGGCTTGCTTCTCAAACGGCATGTCAGGTACTAAAGTTAACAAGCGACTATTTTCAACAGTTACATAACGCTTAATGATTAGTGTTATGATAGTGTGCAGTAGGTGTCACTTTCACGGATGTATTTTGCAGGTAATTATATAACAACAGAGGTCAATGTAAGATACGTAAATTTAAACGATTTCAATAATAGCGCGTTTATTTCTACACCAAACTCTTTAAGACGATTCTAAAGAGTGGTCACAGTATAGATTTTGGTGGAGAATTGACGATTTTTGTATTTTGATACGCACCTGTATCTGTCGCTCTGTAAGAATAAGTATGTAGTAACATTATTGTGGGAGTGTAACTTGTACATTGCAAAGCGGTAAGGAAGTAATACATGTATTGCTAGAACCTAAGTCATGTCAGATTTATGTATAATTATTAAACTCTTTACTCCATAGATACGCCTTTCGACGCATTTGCAAACAGATTAGACCCAGAGTACACGGCTGCTTTAGGAGCTTTCTGAACATGGTCCTCTCTGTTTGTGTATATGATAGATATGATTCTACAGTTTCTACCATGACAAAAAAAAACTTCCAGTGTCCATACTATTATAACTATTATATCTAATTGATATTCATGACAGCATGGTTTTATCCATGAATATTCAGTGAGTATCGCGTTAAGTTATGTCTCACCACTGGGCCATGCCACATTTACAGACTTGTTTATTTCACAACAGGTTTGTGGTGTGGACTTCATCGTGTATGATAGTGTCAAAGACCTGATCATTTCCAACTGTGAGAAAGGCCTATCGTCTGAGTGGTATGAGGCAGTCGACTACTATGGTTATTGTAAAGGTACGTGTGCTATCGCTTTGTTTTTCAGATGGTCACACTAAAACCAATTCCTCCGTAGGCTATTTTTAGACCCAACCTCTTTGAACAAATCTACCGAAAAGGAGCATATACTAGAGAAAATAAACTTTTTAGAATTGTGTAGTTTAGAAATATTTGTGATAAATATTTGTCACAATGGTTTCAAAAAGTGACTTTTACGGAGGCGTAGAAAAGCGCATTTAAGGAGGAAAGGATTTTATAACATAACTCGTGGCTCCAGCGTGACGTAACGATATCATTGTGTTTTGCATGTGGCTTTGCCTGCTTGACTTTACTACTTTTCCATATATATTTTGATATTCACAGGCATATATTCACTAGTGAATAACATTCGAACGACCTCACTGTATTCATACGCGCTGTCAAAACAAACTGGCGGACGGTGGCCAATCTGTCAACGATTGAGTCACAATAGATGACAAAGGACTGTTGGCACATGAGCCTTAATTTCGATAAAATAATACAAATCATGATCATTGTCCAGTAAATATCTACAAAATATATGCAAAATAAAGAACTGCCAGCTACTCTGACCCAAACCACCCATTCTACATTGCCGCCACAACTTTACATTTACTTCACCGCATGTCCTTTTGTTTAAAAAAAATCCTGTAGGAATCAACAAATTATCCTCTACGCCGTTACGCATGGTCAAGAAAACAGGTCTCAATCCAAACAAGAAGCAAACAACAGTGCACGCAAATACACGATTCCAAGACTGAAAAACATTTTAACGTCCCGCCAAATCAGATACTGCAGATTTCTACTTAAGAAGATATCTCGTCAATCAACAACTATAGTCATCTAAATCCAGCACAGCACAAACATATATCAAATATGTTATACATGTACACCAAAACAGCTGGTCGCGAAAATCTTCCTCCTGTTCCAACACAGTTTGATGTAGCAGTTCGTACTGAATCTTTTGTCCATTTCCATAAACTGTTTCACTGAATTTGAATCGAGATTTCTTTTCACGGTTGCCATGTCCATGTCCATGTGTAAACAACACTAATGATGGGCTTAATTCAACGAACGAAGGCGCAATTTGAATCCCATTGACAGTTAGTTACGTGTAGGCGAACTGTATGTGTGTCTTCAATTTAACTATGAGCAAATGACGCACTTTACACAGACACATGTACAGTGACGTCATAATGTGACGTGTTTGTATGTCGAAACTGTAACTCAAAGTTTATTTTGACGTGGTTCTGTAGGTTTTTTTTTATCGTAAGCTATCACAGTTTCAAATTTAATATTAGGGAGGTCTAAATTAGTCCCTGATTGATATGACATTAAGTCAATAAACAGTTGGAAATTTTGACCTACTTTGTCCCAGTTACTAAGCTAACCTAATAACACATTTCATTCATCATTTCTATATGTAAGGAGAATTTATATCAGAGCAGACCCTGATAGGAGCCGTCTGATCTGAGTCTACTCTGTTTGAAAGGCATAGTAATGCGTGCTTATTGAGTAATATATTAACCGTGCATTCCCTTGTCTCGTAAACCTGTCATGATGTAGGCAAGACGTGTTTTGGTTGATGTACACATTTAGCGGCTTGGGTTTCTACGCATGCATCCAGTATGCAATGTTTTGTAGAAAGTCACAATGCATATCTTTACCGTTGTATACATAGTGTCATGTCCAAACACCTCGCTTTGTCCAAAGTACCAGGAGTGTGTAAAAGACGATAAAACCGGGTTACCCACATGTCAATGCGAACGTTGCACAGAAGAAGAGATTACAAGCGGTAAATAGTTCTAAACACATCTAGCTACTGACTACAATACACTAAAACGTCTCTATTGAGTTTAAATACCGGTCTTGAAGACAGGTGGCCGCTTTATGTAGGGTGAAAGTCAAGCAGAAATCTCATAAAGCTCCTCTAGGAGTGTTCTGTGTGACTTTCACCCTGCATTAAACAACAACCTGCCTAATAGTATTTAAAGTCCCTATACTAGAATTCCGGTTTTTTTACAGTAGTAAACCATTGCCTTATTGTACAATACATGTAGCTTTTTTCATATATAACAACCTATTAGTTCTTCAAATTTGGATAGATAGTCAAACAGAGAGAGCCACATAGGAAAAGACGTCGCACCAAACACCATCAACCAAGAAACGTCACAGTCACAACAATACAAAACATAACGGGGCGCATATCAAGATGAAAAACATTAAACATTTAACATATTAAATAACAAAGCTGACCATAGGCTGAAGGCATGAGTACCGCCTTGGAACGGTCAGTAGCCACAAATTGCCACTGGGGGCTTAAACATGGTTTACGGGTACCCAACCTCGCGAATCCTTGGCCTTTTAGAATATTTGGCTGATTGCCAAACAGCTAGGGTCCTCATTAATTACTTAGTATCTCTTCTTGATCCAAACTGTTTTGAGATATTGCTTAACATGGTATGGTAAAATTGTCCAATATGTTTCGATATACAAATGTACTTGCATTGCATTAGGATTTATTCAATTCACGTTAAAATGTCTATGTTACAGGGCATATGTGTTTGTCAGGGATTTTGAATTTAAATTAGGTAATAAAGGTTTGTCATATGTCCATCATAACACTTGAACAACTGCATAAAAAAGTTATTTCCTTTTCATTCATGGCATTTCCTCTGTCAAGCACACATCAAATCTAAATTGAAAGCTAATACCCCTATAGATTTGTTGGCATTTAAGTGAGCGATTCTTACTGTAATCACTTATTGGACAGAACACAGTTAGCTATTACATATGCTTCGACAATGCTACTATTTGCAGTGATCTGTTCTCACTGTATAATGAAACAGCTTAGTTGGGAACCTATGCCTATAAAGCTTTAAAAAGGATAAAAGGTAAAAAAAAGGTAAAGGTGAGGTTTATAGTCTGGAACTACATACAATGTACATATTCTCCCGACTTCACAATTTACCCCCTGATCACTGGGTTATAAGTCGGCCATTAACACTCGGCGCCTAAGGCAGCCATGGCACGTTGACTTATTTCCCTCACAGGTACCCATTTATACACCTGGGTCGAGAGGAGCAAACGTGGGATGCATTTTTTGCTCAGAAAAATTCTAATAGTCCGATGGCAGGATTCGAACCGGGGACCCTTCGATCCCAAGTCTAACGTCCTACCACTGGACCACCACTCCCACAAGGATCAGTCCCCTGGGTGAAATCTGTAACTGTTTATAGGGAATATGTGCAAAACTGATAGCAAAAAAGCAGTGATTACATGTAATCACTAGTAGCATTTTAGGGATTAAATGTAATCCCAGGTTGGTTCAAGAATTACATGAAATTCCTGATGTATAGAGATTATACGAAATCCCTGATGTATAGGGATTCCATGAATCCCCTGATTACACACACACATAATATGTGTTATGTATTTATTATTCCCCTGATGAGTGAAAACGAAATGGGAATAAAAATGTTACACTAGTGGTGTCTGTTTATGGTCGTCCTCTACCTGTACTAAATACGGCTAATCTCCTAAATAATTCATGTCACACATAGCTACAGATAAAGGTGGGAACACAACTACTGCAATCGATGTTTCTCCCCAAAAGCTACGTAGTGAGCACTCCTTCGAATGGTCTCATCGAGACGAATCTAAAGAGTTGTCACAACATCGGTCTTGATGGAGAAATAACGAGGTTATCTTTGAAAGTGTTTATATTGACGTACCTTATTTGGACCTCTGATATCCATAGAAATGGATTCATGCTTACAAAACTTTTAGTTGAGTCTGAGTTCGTTCTCAAGGTTTTGATTGATCAGATTGAGCCGCCTTTGGCTCAAATCTGACCAATCAAAAGCTTGAGAACTCAAATCTGACCAATCAAAAGCTTGAGAACGAAACTCAGACTCAACTAAAAGGTTTTATAAGCATGAATCCAGAACAAGTGTTCAAATTGTAACTCGTCGTTTGATTTTACTTTGAATTTGCTCTCTTGAATTGGCAGAAAAAGTATGTACGGATAACCTCGACGTTTACAAAAACTTGTGCGAGTTTAAACAAATGCAGTGTCTACTGGATCAGGAGGCTGTACCGTTGCCCACTTTTAAACCATGCGAGGGCAAGAACGGAGGTCAGTGTATGTGCACATCATAATTGTACTGACGATTTATTGTGAGTTTCTAGATGATGTGTGATTTGGTGTGGTTGTGGAATGGTATTGTGGTGTATATGTGCGTGTCTGCTTGCCTGTGAGCGGGTGTATGATTTCTAATATGCATTCATATATACCAAGTAAAGATTTTGATTGCTATATTAAAGTACTGTTTTGACATTTTAATATGAGGTAAATGATTCAATGACATTAGTTTGGCGTTTGTTTCATAATGTGTTTCCTTTGCATCTGTGATGGGAGATAAAGAAGACCAAACCTGCAAATGCATGTTTTAGTGCCGTGCTATTTTGGGCACTAAATAGTTCTAAAATCTTCCATTTCTGTAGTAAATGCTTTTTTGTAGAATTATTTGATGTATGAAAATAGCCTATGAGGTAATGGATTAACTGATTTGATAGAGATAGAACTATGTTACAATCGAATACTACAGTGTAACTTGCAGCGGTTCTCCAATAGTTTGGTCAAAATTAATGCAACACCTTTGTACCGTTGGTATAATTTAAAGAGGAAGTCCCTACAGTGAACGCATAATTTCAATAATATCATAAAACTTGGTATTTGTTATTCTCAATCATTATTTTGAAGGTTGCCAATTTGAACTTATATCGAAAAATGCCTCTGTAGTACAAATAAACCGATTTCATAAATACTTATAATGTTTTTTCTACAACACAATATTATTGGCCTTTTCCGGAAAAATTGTCCGCGTTTTTCCGATGATCACCCGATCCCCCATTTTCACGTAATAGCTTTTGTCGGAACTGGTCGGAGAAACGCGAATAGGGCGAACAGTTATGAAACTAAAACCCAAACCCGAATAAAACTGAAAAATCGCTATTGCCAACATTTCCTAAAGACATCTTACCAGGTTAAAGCGCACCATTTTATTGATAATTCGTGTTAACCCCTTGTGCCATGAATAGTCATATAATAGATAATGACGTCAAAGATATTAATAAGATTAATAGTTATAATAGCACATGTACACAGGAACGTTTGTCCATGGCGGGAACTGTAGAACCATATTTGTTTTAAGCCGGTGCTTGAGGCGTGAGTAGTGTTGCAGTTTTAATTACTACTCAATAAAACCGATTCTGCAATTTTCTCGTTTTGCATTTCTACTTTTGCGTTCTATGGATCAACCATTTTCAGAATATTTATACTATAAGAGTCATCTGATCTGCGTCTACTCTGTTTGTAAAGAAGTAGAAAGGTGTATGATTGGAGAAAAGGATAAAAAAATGAAGTATATGTTTTGTTTTACCAGGATCTGGTCCTGTCGGTGACTGGGGTCCATGGGGTCCATGCAGCGTGACTTGCGGTAAAGGAAAGAGCGTACGGTCTCGTTTAGCCTACAGAAAACTCAGTGTTCCAGAGCAGGTGAAGTATCCATTGAGCCTCCCCACGGAGTGTTACGATGATCCATGTCCAGAAAGTAAGCAAAACTGCATTTAGCTCCTTGCAGGCTTGCGGAGAAACTGCGATTTGGGCTTGCTTATGCGAACAGTTTGGATTCAGATGAGACGACACATAATGCGGCGTCTCATCAGAACCCAAAATGGTTCACACTTTAACCATTATTTTGTAAAACAAAATGAGAGAAATGTTATTTTTTTCAATTGAAACAGACGACAATTGTAGCAGGCGAAAAATTTCCTAGCGTCCAAAAGGTGAAGAATTAAACAGCCCAAGGCGGACTGGGAATTACTATCAACTTCACCTTTCTGGTATTACTATCAGTTTAGACAAAGGATCAGACGACAAGTAACTCGTCTATGCAGAATATATGCTGATTGACAATCGGGCAATAGTTTATGAGAAACATAGTAAGTAAAATCACAGAAGATCAGTACTATTCAGTAGGATAATTGCAAAGCGATTAATGCTTGAGCATCTTGGTTGTCCGTAGAAATAAACAACTGTGTTATAAGATAATCCGTTACCTTTATATGGCAAAGAATAGCAAGGCACTGGCCTTAGTCATATTTATAAACTAAAGTACAATTTCGATTATTTGATTTTTTTTGTATAGAAGACTTTAGACAGTTTCGGCAGATGGATGTTTAATGTATGATGAAAGCCATGCAGATAGCTCCTAGTGGAGCTGTCTGCATGACTTTTACGATACACTGACCTGCCACATGTCTTAAATATCGATAATGAAACGTATTTCAGTGTTCGAATAATCGAGATTTTACTGCATGAATTTTTACATTTGCGTTATAGGGAACAATAATTGATATATAAGATAAAATGTACTAATTCAGGTAGTAAACGTTTAACCATCAACTCTGAGCCGTTACCCATTCACTCTAAGGCTATTTTTAGAACCAACCTCTGGGAATAAATCTACTGAAATGGAGCAAAAAAAAGAAACCCTAGATGTGTGAACTGTAGTGTGCTTCTATTGTGCAAATGCTATACATGTATATATATATATATATCACACTGGCTTAAAACGTGACTTTTACAGAGGCGTCAAAAGACGACAGTATAAGGGAATTGGCTAACACAACATGAAATATATTCCTCCAACATACATGTATTACATGAACATGCCACAGTGAAATAGTTCGCTAGTTCTACTTAACTCTCGCTGCAATGGGCGAATAATTACTTTGCGGACACTTATTTCCAGACCAAGCCGAAGTTAGTGGCGTCTCATCAGCAGTGACTACGTACTGAAGCAAACTTAACACTATTCCAAAAGTTGAATATTGATGATTTGAATGATGAAACACGTAGCTAACAACAATACGTGACATAGAAGGAGAATATTTGTATCATTTATTGTTGCCATCTTTTAAAGAATGTTGTTCACTGTTGATTTACTGTACTATCCTCGTATATGTACACTCGATTGAATTCCAGGTAACTGTTTTGGCCATATTTGCGGTTATATCTTTGCTGAATGTGTGAAAAACGATGCCGGAAATCCAGTCTGCGAGTGCCCGACTTGTACTAACATTGGTCATGAACCAGTCTGCGGGTTTGTACAGCTGTCTATTGGTAGAATTGCAACCAGAGTACACAGGTCTGCGTGCCATCTGAAGAAGCTTGCGTGTGAGAACAATTACCATGATGCCGGAGTAATTAACGACGGACACTGTGGTGGTAAGTTTCTTGGAAACGGTGCTCACTGTAACGTACAGTATCATCTCCTTGTCAAGTATTGTATTTTTTCATTATAAAATACAGTGCTCTTCCACTGCTAGGTACATTACCCTTTCACTCTCAAGTACTATTTCACTGTCAAGAACAATACCATTTTACTGCCAAATTCACTGCCATTTCATTGCAAAGTACAAAACTACCGCACTGCCAAGTACACTACCATATCCCTGCCAAGTACAATACGTCTAGTTCAGTGCAAAGTATAGTACCATTTCACAGCCAAGTACAATACTATTTCAATGCAAAGTATAGTACCATTTCACTACCAGTTGCAGTACTAATTCACTGAGAAATACAGTACTATTTTACAGCCAAATACAGAACTATTTCAGTGCCAAGTACAATAGTTTTTAACTGCCACGTACAGAACCATTTCACTACCAAGTACAATACTATTTCATTATCCAGTACAGTACTACTATTTCACTGCAAAGTACAGCACTATTTCAGTACCAAGTACAACACACTGTAACCGGGAAGTACAGTCAAGTACAGTACTCTTTCACTGTCAGGTTGCTGGAAAACTTTTCCACTGTCAAGAACAGTACTATGTCACTGTCAAAGTAAGGCAACTGTACCCTTTCAATGTCAGATTTAGTCGTCTACAAAATGTGCCATCAGGTTTATGTTTATAAGTTTCCTAATTGTTATCATAGGTAATCAAAGATTCATTTTATCCAGTCACCAGGCTTCTCTAGTGACATAATAAAGGGGGTGCAAATAAACTTAGGTTTATTAGGTTACTTCCGGTAGTGGAAGGTTTATTAGGTTAGTAGATAGGCGTAATGATTCTATAACCATGGAACTATTTTAGTTTTCTGTAAATATTCATAAACATGTTGATGGAATAGATCTAAAAGATATATTTGGTCACCAGAAGAATTATTCAAATGAGAAAAAAATAAAAATAATTGGCTACGGCTGGATTCGAACCCGCGCCATGATCCTACCAAAACTAATTCTAATCTCTCTAGAGACGTCACCCTTACCGATTACGCCACTGAGGCCACATACAAAATGACGTTGATTTATCACTTTTATTAATTTAATCCACCGCTGGCAAAACTCGTTTTTGATAAAATCAAACCTGGAAGCAAAGATTGACAGATAGATAGTAAATGTTTTCTTTTCACTCTCATGATTATTTGATTGATAAACTCTTACAGTGGCGGTGATAGTCATAAACCTAAATATAGCCTGTTCAGTTCCATCGATTTCTGAGTGACGTTAGGTAGAATCTAAAAATAGAAACCGAGACTACGTAGCTCGAATTTGACCGAAGAATATAGATCATGTCTGTTTGAAATAACTTATCGACCCTCGATTCAAATCATCTTATTTTTCAAATTCAACCACGTTTCCCTTCTAGTAATACAAGTATCGAAACTATATTCCTCTGCGGTAGCTCATTAGATCTATTTACGTCTAAATGGAAGTGAAAAGGGAGGGATCCGTTGATCGAAAAACTGCATTTTCAATGTAAATTATTTCAAGAGTGTTATGAGTCTATAAAAAAAGACATTTAACTATATTGACTGGATAAATCGAATAATAGGTTAGTGCCGTAGATGGGACGCCTTTATCCGACTCGGAGAGAAAACAGTTGAGGCTCGGCAAGCCTCGCCTAAACGTTTTCTCCCCTCGTCGGATAAAGCGTCCCATCTACGGCACTAACCTATTATTCTCTATATAGACAGCGAAAGCAGTTATCTCTTATTCAGTATCAGTTTAAGCATATGCAGTAAAACTCCTCTAAACCGGACGTTCAGTTTTGTATAAATTCGGTTGCATTTTGTACTGTGAATGCAGTCTTCTATGTTGTGGCGTCCGGCGGGGGTACCTTTATTTACACTGTTTGTTTAGCTAGGTTGGCTTTGAGATAAGTCCTTAAACCCGCTTAAACCCCCAGTGGTGGTTTCGCCATGTTCAAAGGCGGCACTCTCTTTGTCACCCTAGCCTTTGTTTGTTTGGTGTCTTTGTGTATTTGTACTTATGTTTGTTCGGGTTTATGATTTTCGTCTCGTGTGTGTGCGTGTTTGTGTGTGTTCGTCCTTGCGTTTGTGTTGGTCTGGTTGATTTGTACATGTGCGTTTGTTCGTGTTTAAAATTTCCATCTCCTCTGTGCTTGCATGCGCCCGTGCATATGTGTGTTAATTGCTTTCTATCGATGTGTTGGTGATGGCGGCGTTTTGAATATGGCTTTTCCTGCTTGACTTCACTACTTTTTCATTTAGAGGAGTTTTACTGTCCACGGTTTGTATCTCGTTGGTGAGATGTAAATCTCTAGATAAGTTTCATTTAAGAACATTAGGACTTTTTACCGAAATGAATGCAAATACATCATGGAGCGGAGATATTGTGAAGATCAAATATCTATATAGAAGCAGGATTTGTCCTGCGCGACCATTCATGTTTTGAACATAGTAGTCTTTAAAAACAGGTGGCTGTTTAAATCAATGTAAGCGTACTACAGGCTTCCACCTGCCTTACAGACCCATAATTAGACCTATGTTTGATTGCTGCTTAACCCATTCCCGCATATAGACGCCTTTTGAAAGTCACGTTGTGAAACCATTGTGATAAATAGAGCATTTGCTCCTATAGGAGCAAATGCTCTATTTATCACAATGGTTTCAAACTACAAATATCTAAAATTTTCCTTTTCTCTAATTAATGTTCCTTTTCGGTAGATTAAATCAAAGAGGTTGTATCTAAAAATAGCCTATACGGGAATGGGTTAAGACAGGTTCTAATGTGGTGTATGTTTGTAGTTACCCCAGTGCACTGTACACGGGTGCCAGAGTATGTCCAGTACGTACGCGAAGGACCTAACAACACATATGTATCCGACCGTAAACTGCAGGGCTATGGCTGCCTTGGGGGCTGCTACACTCTCAAACACGATTGTTGTCGCCCCGTTGCGACAGAGACGGTTGCCGTAAAGCTTTTTAACCGGAGTGACAGAAGTCAACCAATGACAATTCAAGTAAGATAGTGTTTTTGGCGTACTTTAGAGAGGCTAACACATACTCAACATCATTTTACACACTGTTACTCTGATGTCGCTGAAGAGTTTTGTGATACTAAAGAGCGTTTTTAGTTATATAACTACAGTAAAAGCTCAATATTACGAACACTCAAATACCTACCGTTATTGATTTTTAACACAGGTGGCAGCTTAATGCAGGTTGAAAGTCGTGCAGAATGCTCCTCTAGGAGCTTTCGGCGTGATTTTTACCCTGCATTAAGCAACCACCTGTCTGAAAGTATCTATTTTACTTCTCTGCTAGAATTCCCGTTTACAGAGGCTATACTGTTATATGATCCAAACTGTGTAAAAATGTTGATACTGTTTAGAAAAGAACTAGCACGGAATTTAACAGAAAACAATTTTGTACAAAACGTGAAGGGGTTGAAAACCATAGTAGCATACTTCTGCATACTATTGTCGCAAAAGTATTTGTGAAATATGTCTTAACGTAGCCTGTCGAATAAGCCCATAGAAACTTTCTACAAAGAATCTCGACTTTTGGTATCTTAACTGTTACTCTTTCATACATCGAGCCTGTTGTTTGATTGGAATACTGTTACTAATATCTTATTTATCTAGAAAACGTGATTGTTATTATTATTATTATAGCATTTTGTGGTAGTTTTCCTGTCTCATAGTGTTTACATAACCTAATTGGACAGGAGCATGCCTTTGCATCATTCAAACATGATGTCCCCACTAGAATTAATGAAAAGGTTTCTTTGATAAAGGACATTTGCAAAACATTTTAACTCATTCCCACATATTAATTAACCCTTCGCTTGCTATTCACGTCAATATACCTACCTGTAAATAGTGAAGACCCAGATGAGACAGCTCCTGCAGTCTGCACTATTGTTACAAGTTGATTGTGCAACCAGTGCACTCCACAGCAGTGATTGCACAGCGAAATACTTGTACACAGTGAAGATATATGTAATTATACAACAGGACATGGGTAAAGAAGGAGAATTGCATTTTAAAATTCAGCAAGCGAAGGGTTAACGCCGTTTGACGCCTTCTTGAAATATTTTAAGTCTTTTGAAATCACTGTCACAGTGACAAGTATGGCATTACTCCACCGGAGTAAATGCTATATTTATCACGATGATCACATTGGTCGCAAGTCTTCTTTTACCTTGTTGATTTTAAATACTCTCCTCAGTAGATCGGGTATACAATAGCCTATGAAGGAATGGGTAAAGTTACTATTAGCCCTCTCCCTGATTTATGTTTATTCCAGATTTCGATACCTACTGAATATTGAAAAGTCATGATCAAAAAAGTTAAAATGAAGTATACAAGATTTTAGGCATTTTAGAAAGTAAAGAAACAAATCTATGAAATCTCATTAGAAAACAGAAATGACCCAGATCAAACGGCTCCTTAATGCGTGAAAATGCGTTTATATAAGGGAAAGCGTCAGCATGTACTTTATCATGATAAAATAATTATATAAAGGGCATACTCTTCAGAGTGAGTGCCAAATGTCTTTATTCTTATTATTGCAGGTTGAAATGGTCAAAGATTGTGACTGCGTCGAACTTGATGACATTGAGGGGTCTTAATGAAACTACAACGGCTGTTCTTCAACACGTGCATCAGATGTATATGTATTACATAATTATATAAACTGGAACTAAATATACGATATACCCTGCAAATGCGACCACCAAAAATATGTATAATTCTGGGTGCTAGATGCAGATAGTAGCTTAATGCAGGACAAAAGTAATACAGTTTCATTAAGCAACCACCTGCTTATAAAGAAACACATGTTTATTCATTATGTGGTCGCGTAGTTCTACTGTATATTAGATCTAAAAAATGGCACTGCCTTCGATATACTGTGAATGTATATGAAATTCTATTCAGGCAAGCTCTATTTTCAAATTTATTTCATCATCATGGCTTGCTTCTAAAACAGTTCCCGCCATAAAGTGTGATTTTTAGTTCTGTGACATATTTGCAAGTTTAACAGGAGTGCAATTTTAATATATACAACCGTTATTAATGTTTGTAATTGTTTCAGATAATAAATGCGTACATGATGTTTAGAACATTTTAACTGTCAGATTATGATTTACTAAGTCAGTGTCATGAAGACAGACTCTGTGATATCAAATGCAAACAGTTTGTATTTTGATGAGATGCCGAGTAATTCTGCGTATCACCAGGATCCAAAATATTTAGCATTCACATATATAGTGTTTAATAAACGAATTGAATCGGTGTCCACTCTTAAACTTGAAACATACTTAAATAAGCCCAATACTCGACAATACAGTTAACTTAAGATGATCGGTGTTTCTTTATTCTTAACATTGGTCCGCAGTAACGTTGTCAGTAGTAGTAATCATTTTAATGTTAATCATGAGAATTTCATTTAATGCTGAGAAACGGTTTATAAACTGAACTTACTATTAGAAGGGTATACAGTTTTATCCTGTCACCAAACGCTAAAACGTCCGTGAAACAGGTGGCTGAAGTTTTTTTTAATATCCTACCACCAGTACCTTATATGGAGTGCAGTTTCCCTTTTCCTGAGTTCTTTAGGCAATTAAGTTCGGTACCAAAAGTTGATATCCAGACACTTCCTTATACGGGTGCGTAGGAATACGGAACTGTTTTGACCAGTTTTATATTGACATATCTAATGATAGATGACGTCATCATTTTGTCTCGCCAAAGTTTATACACAATACACAGTACAGATGATAAGGAACAATGATAGAGAGAAAACATGACACAGATCAAATAACTTTAATGAACAATTCAATTGTTGTTAAAATGTTTCAAACATACTATAAAAGAAACGTTAAATGGCTTACTCTTTCTTTCTTACTGAGAAATAGCATATTTGTTCGTCTGTTGCACAAAATGATAAGGCTATAAGAATCCACATTTCACATACAGTAATTGAATCGTAAATCCAAAATACTTATAGAGCTATTTTTTTCCAATGAAAACCAATGCAGCCATGTCTATGAGAATACATAATTATACTTGTAATGTTGTACTAACATTGGAGACACTGTCTCAGAAAGGGGGTCTTACTGCTTTGGAAACAGTGTAGATCTAGACCCAGATCAGTGTAGACCCAGAACAGACAGTGTAGATCCAGATCAAAAAGTACAGACCAAGATCAAACAGTGTAGACTCAGATCAGATATCACATCAATAATCAAAGTAGACCCAGATCAAACTATAGACCCAACTCAGACAACACAGTTATGATCAATGCAGACCTAGATCAAATACCGCATCTATTTTCGCTGTAGATCAAGATCAGATCGCACAACTATGGTCAATGTAGACCCGGATTAAACAGTGTAGACCCAGATCCGATACCACATGATGAGGTATCTGATCCAGTTAGCCATGGTATAAGATTACGACAATTTACTAGATATTCTGATGAGTGACAATAGGCGCAGATCCTGAGCAGTCAGAGACATAGTGGCTGTTATTGGTGTACACTGTAACGAAAAAATACACTTTATACCGGAGAACAACTTATTTATTCTTCCAATTCTACCAGCGACTCACAACAGTCTTACATACAATCTGTGCTGAATTACAGTCAAATGAATGAGGGTGAACAAATGACCGGTTCAAATCTGCTGTCCAAGTTAATTCTTCTGAGGCTGCACCAATGGGGGATATAATTGTGTTGTTAAACCTTTCCTCCATAAATGCGCATTTCTATGTCTATTAGACACAAGGGCAAGATGCGTTTTCTTCTGCTAGAATTCCGGTTCAGAGAGGTGTTACTGTAAATTTCTAATTGTTCTTTATTTTCCGCTACGCGAAACTCTTTTCCCGGTGTGTGTCTTTATAATGAATCAACCGGAAGAATTATTGGCATTGTGTTCCTTTAAATATATTTTGACTCAAACTAAAAGAAAACAAGTCACGCAGAATTCTTTAATGATGCGCAGAATTTACACTGACTTAACGATGGCTTACTTCAAATCTTCAAATATTAGGGAATGAATGTTTTATAAGGTTTGCTGACGGTGTTACGAGATCCAGGTGATACTCCAAAAGCTATTTGAAACAGATTAGGATTTTAGAAGAAAAATACGAAAGCATTGCTTCCAGAGTATAAAAAGGTCATTTGCTGTAACATATTTCAAATTGTAGTTACAACATGGTTGTGTTACAACATCCATGTGGCCAACAATTCGTCTATTTATCATTGATATATCTTTCACATTATTTCTTTTCAATTGGTTCACAAACGCAAATAAAAATTGCAGTTACAAACAAGCGCGCGATCGAATTGTTTTAAATATGTATTCGATACATACACCTTTCTACGCCTTTGAAAACAGAGCCGTCTGGTCAGGGTCTGCCCTGTTTGCTTATGATATATATAATATCTAATATGATGTCATAAAACGACATAATTCAGTGTGGGAAATAGAAATATTATTTTTACAAGATAAAATAAGTAGTCTGAGTATCGTGTATACATTTTTATCGTGCATTTTATGTCTGTTTGGACCCATATTGCAACACATTATGTCAATACCAGTCATGTAAGCAACGAGTTGAGACGGTTTCTGAGTCTTTCTTCCATGGATAGTATTGTAAGTAATAATGAAATCATGAACTGTTATATAATAGCACCAGGGCACAGGGAAAGTTGACCATGACAAAACATGTAGAATCATATCTATACTGTATCATAAGCAAACAGAGCAGACCACTATAGGAGCCATCTGAAATGGGTCTACTCTGTTTGCATAGGCGTAGAAATGCGTATTTATGGAGTAAATGCCTAATACATTATGATGTTGACTACTACTACTACTACTACTACTACTACTACTACTACTATTAACTGCTGCTGCTACTACTACCACTACCACCACTACTACTACTACTACTACTACTACTACTACTACTACTACTACTACTATCAATACTACTACTACTACTACTACTACTACTACTACTACTTCTACCACTGCTTACTACTACTACTACTACATACATACCACCACTTCTACTACCACTACTACTACCACCACCACTACTACTACTACTACTACTACTACTACTACTACTACTATACTACTACTACTATTACTACTTATAATAATAATTCTGTTGTATACTATAGTAATCGCGTTTACCATTTCACTGGTATGTACTTTCATATATACAGTTTGTATTCTACTGTACAGTGTTTATTTTCTCCCATCGTCTTTCTAAACGGACAATCAAAGTACCAAACAGGTTGGTCCCTAATGAAACACTCATTTATTCGGCGTGTCTCATCTGGACCCAGGTTGTTTGCATAGGTAATCATAAGTTCCCCATCGACAGGAAAGCAGTTAAAATTATGACAGCTGGAGATCCTTTTCAATCAAAAGCACCAATGCGTAAAGTGAAAACTGCAGACTCGGTTTTATTGAATCTGTTCATGAGCAGTTGGAATCCTTAGCCTGTCACACATTTTTCATCATTATGCCCTCTTTGAATATTAATTACGCAATTATTTACAAAAGTATACGGGATATGCTGAAAAGATTGTTCTAGGCAAAATCATAGAACAATCAGACATGGATTTACCATGGCAAACAGTGCAGCATCGCAATTGATGACCTCGAAGGAACAGAAAATCTAACAACACCGAGAATGAAGTACGGGACAACGTTTTCCAGCACGAAGATGTGACACTTAATTCATAAACCTACTTATCCATATAAAGTATAACACATTGTTAGTGTTTTTTTTATTTTATCTGATTAGGGACATGCCTAATAAAGACTATTAAAGGATGTTTTGAGTGACTAATGTTATCAGTTTCCCTTACTGTGTAACTATACAATAGCTACGGATTTCCTGTGATTCTCATACTCGAAACTATGGTTATGACACTTCCTTAAAAGACGTCTTTAACCTATTAGTGCCCAGTTTCCCATAAAAAGTACATATGCAATCAGTGTAGACCCAGATCAGTGGACTCCTGAAGAAGCCCTCTGATCAGGGTATGCACTGTTTGCTGAACCCATCAATGTCAATGGCTTATTTCCTGCGAATATTTTGCTGTAAGATATTATCCCTTCACATAAAAAATGGATGGTTTCCATTGTAACATCTGGACGGTTCATTTTCTTAAATAATATGTGAATACATGTTTATAGTTCACAAATCATCAGTACGCTGGACAGAGTGTACTGTGAGCGTGATGTTGAAGGTGTTGGTGGAAGTAATACACGTGAGTAATAAACGGGTTGCAATGTTGACCATTATAATGTGGTTCTACGACAAAAACAAAATATAAATTATGCGAAGTATACTTATACTATTTAAGCATGTTTATATCAAAGATTAGACAATCATGTAATTATGTAAATATACCATCTGACCGAAAAAAATGTTTTTATTTCCGGGGTTGTATCAATTTAGTCAAACCGTTGATCCATTCAAGCCAATTTTTGCTTTAAGGGATGAATAGTGTATTATACCCAAGGCAGAGATATCTTGAAAAAGAACATTTTGACCAGAGTATGTACTGTTTGCTTAAAAATAATATGCAAGATCTCATATTGGCGGAATAATATTTTCGGAAACGTAACAGTTAACTACAAATGAAAGTTATGTTAACCCTTTACTTCATGAATAGTCATGTAAGAAATAACGACGTCATAAATTTTAATCATATTTACTTTTATAATAATACATAGACACGCGAATATTTGGCCATGACAGAAACTGTAGAATCATATCTATATTATATGTATACCATAAGCAAACAGAGCGAACCCTGATCAGACGGCTCCTATAGGAGCCGTCTGATCTGGGTCTACTCTGTTTGCAAAGGCGTAGAAAGGCGTATTTGTGGAGTAAAGGGTTACCTCATGGACAAGTACATGCAGTAGAACACGCCCTACGCTGTTATTTATTTATTGAACATATGAGTCTTAAAAACAAATAGATGCTTAACGCAGGACCAACGTAATGCAGATAGTTCCTATAGGAGTTCTTCGCATTACATTTGACATTCATTAACCCATTCCCTCATATTGGCGACTTTTGACGACTCTGTAAAAGTCACTGTGTGAAACAATTGTGATAATTAGAGCATTTGATGTTATAGGAGCAAATGCCCTATTTATCACAATGGTTTCACACTACAAATTCTTAAAAAAATCCTTTTCTCTAGTTAATGCTCCTTTTCGGTAGATTTAATCAAAGAGGCTGTATCTAAAAATAGCCTATGATGTAATGGGTTAAGCTGCCAGCTGCCCTGTATACCCATAATTAGACCTACGTTTGATGATCGCTTTACCCTTTCGCTGCCAATGCCGGATCTGTGATTACCTATGCAAACAGTTTGGATCTAGATGAGACGCGTCTCGATCCAAACTGTTTGCATAGTGTCTCATCAGGATCCAAACTGTTTGTTACTGTTATTATGTTTTTGAAACAAAAATAAAGAAAATAAAAAAAATGAAAATTTGTAGCAGACGATAAAGTTAGCAGACGACGAGTTTGGCAGCGAGAGGGTTAAGACAGGTTATACTGTATATATAAGTTTTGAATAGGTTGACAATATGTTAATAAGTTAATATTGATTTGTAAATTTTAAAATCACTCCTTTCAAATATTTACATGTTCTGAACGTTGTATGTATTTCCAAGAGTTTCTAGTAATGATTTACAGTAAAGCCTGTCCTAAGCAGTCAATCATTTATTGAACAAAACAGTCCTTAAAACCAGGTGGTTGCTTATTGTTATTAGTGCAGATGGCTACTATGGGAGCTCTCCGCATTACATTTAACCTACATTCAGCTATCACCTGCCTTACATACCCATAATAAGACCCTTTCATGGCCTCTTAAGACAGGATCTTCTGTATCATAATATAATGATGTTTAATTAATCCTTTCCTTTACAAAAACACATTTTCACGCAATTGCAAACAAAGTAGACCTATATCATTTAGGAGCCGTCTGATCAGGATCTGCTCTGACATGATAAAGATCTGATCCTATTGTTTTTGTCAAAGCAAAAAGTTCCATTGAAAAGTTTGCATTATGAAAGCTCAGCTGATAAACATTTACAAGGTCAGTATTTCTTACATGAGTATTGAACAGGGAAAGGGTTAAATATATTAACAATATGTTAATAAGTTAATTTTGATTTATAAAATTTAATACCACGCATTTCGTTCCAATATACATGTATATATACATTTGCTGTCCGTTGTATGTCTTTCAAGTTGTTTCAAGTTTTGATATACAGTAGGGCCTGTTCTAAGCGACCATTAATTGATTGAACTTAACCCTTTACTCCATAAATACGCATTTTTTCACCTTTGCAAACAGAGTAGACACTGACCAGACGGTTCTGTCTGATCAGGATCTGCACTGTTTTCCTATGGTATAATATAAATATGATTTTACAGTTCAGTCAAAAAGTCCTGTGTCCATGTGCTATTATAACAAACTAATCTAATTAATATTAATGACAGAATTATTTCTTGCATGAATATTTATGGAGGAAAGGGTTAAAACCACGTGGCTGCTTAATGCAAGGCAATAGTAATACAAAAAGCTCCCATAGGAACTCCCTGCATTACAGTTGATCTGCAGTGCGCTTCCACCTGTCTTACAGACCAATAATTAGACCTATTTTTGATGGCCGCTTAACCCTTTACCTGATAGAAGCGGCTTTAAGCGAGTTTAATATATTCCTCCGCTGAAGAAAATAGTTCCAATTTTTACAATAATGAACATATAGCATCATAAATAGTTTCTATATTCTAGGAGGTGGTAGCTTAAAGCAGGCTGAAAGTAAAGCAGAATGCGCATTAAGGCTTTTCTATATTCTAGGAGGTGGTAGCTTAAAGCAGGCTGAAAGTAAAGCAGAATGCGCATTAAGGCGCATTCTGCTTTACTTTCAACCTGCTTTAAGTGGTGACCTGTCTTTAAAACTATAAATAGGTTATTGGGTAAAGGGTTAAGACAGGTTCTACTGTATATATAATGGGGTAAAGTAGGTTATCAATAGTTTAATTAGTTTTGATGTGTACATCTTATTATATAACACCTTCCGTTCAGATACATAAATGTGCTGAATCTTGTAAATGTTTCTAGTTGTTTCTAGTATTCATTCTAGTATTCAGTAGAACCGGCCGCATTCAAAGCGGCCATTCATTTATTGAACAAAGGTATCTTAAAAAGAAGGGAGTTTCTTAGTACAGGTCAAAAGTAATGCAAAGAGCTCCTATAGAACCTTTCTGGCTTACTATTGACCTGCATTAAGCTACCATGTACTGCCTAACGGTCGGTTAGTTAGACCTCTTTTTGATGACCGCTTAAGCTTCTACTTTATATTATTTCTTATTATTTTGAAGGCATTTTGACGAATGGATGTAACATTTACAACAGCGGTTATACTTTTGACATGGACAGTAGCCGTGGCAACTGAAAGTAAGGAAATTATTTTCTTGAACTTTATCAGGATGCATTGTTTATGGTCATTGTAAGCAGTTGAGTCTACACGTAAACATTATTTCAGGACTGCAGAACAATGTAGATACCCCAATCGCTTCCAATCACGCCGTCACCTACCTGTTTGAAATTCCGTAGCGTTTACAATTGTTTTGTCCACTTTGATTCCGAGGAAATAACTACGTTGACGTGAAGGCTAGTCTGTGTGTCGGCGCCATAGTCTATAGAGTGATTTGTACAGTCGCTATGCCCAGTGCTGAAAGTAAACTTATTGTTACGCCATCCTGCATTCATCCTGCATTCATAACTAACTCTGCAAACAACATTGATGCTGATGGTTTCAAACTTTATGAAAATCTGACCACATACAATAGATCCTGTCTTAAGCGGTCCTTACAAAGAAGTCTAAATCTGGATTTCTACAACAGGTGGCTGCTTCATGCAGGACAGAGTTGATACTGAAAGCTTATTGTATAAATTTTACCCTGCATTTAACTCTTTGGACGCCAATGTCGCATGTTGGCACCATTGAAAACAGTGCAGTCCCAGGCGAGATGCCGCCTTTTTAAGGCGGCATCTGACCTAGGACTTCGCTGTTTTCTGTATTATTTTAGCACAAGCATACAGGTTTTTAAAAACAAATGTTTTACTAGTATACATTTATTATTTAGTTTAGAATTATATTTAATATGAAATTATTATTGCAGACGACACTTTTAAATTTGGCGCCAAAAGAGTTAAGCTTTTTAAGACACCTATGTTCAATAAATAAATGACTGCGTACTACAGGTTCTTCCGTACAGATATAAAAATGAAAATAAAAGTTGGTTCGTTATGACGAATGCTGACAAGACTCCCAATACAAAGCAATATTATGTCTCCTATTATCACACAATCTGTGGCGTAGGAGTGCCGAAACAGAGTGTCGTAAATCGCGGAAATGCACTAGTCTATTTTTATGCAAATGAGCATCTTGATTCCGGCTCTACTACGCTGTAAACATTGACCGAAACATCTGTCGGTTAAAGTCTGTTTCATTTTCTGTGGTACTTTTAAGCCTTTCACCTACAATGTCGCAAAAATTCACCACGACAAATAGTGCAGTCCCAGACCAGACGCCGCCTTTTCAAGGCGGTGTCTGATCAAGGACTTCACTGTTTGTCTCAAACTCTGTTTTATATATGTGGTTTATTCCTTTGAAATTTGCATATATTTATCTCATTTCCTTATTTTGCCAAATGATTTAACAAAAGTGGTTTGCAAACGACAATAAGAAATTTGGCTCCGAAAGATTTAAGGGTAATATGATAAAACATTTGCGTTCATTACAACTCCTCTATACACGATTCTACAGTATTGAAATTTGTTCTTTTTTAACTCTTAACCTCAAAATGATGTATATTTACGCATTTGAAAAAAGTAGATCCAGATCAGACGGTTTGCTTATAAGATACAGTTTCTGTCGTTGTAAAATATTTCAGTGTTCACATGCTGTTTCAATCACGTTTGATTTCAGCAAATTAATATAGTAAAAGCACTAAAAACCGGATCTCTAGTGGAGAAGAATTTATATAATAATAGGCAGATGGCTGCTTATTGCAGGGTGAAAATCATACAGAAAACTCATTTGAGAGCTTTTTGTATTACTTTCACCCAGAATTAAGCTCTCACCTATCTCCAAGTCCGATATGTATACCAAATTGAACGTCCGGTTTAAGAGAGATTTTACTGTACTAATGGTGTCATAATTCTTACATCAGTATTCATGAGGTCAAGGGTCAAGGACGCTAAGTCATATCGATACATATCTGCTTCATTTGAATCTATATTATACCACATAATAAAAATGTTCTAACTTACAGAACGGACACCCGTATACCTCAAGTACAAACAAGTCTGTAACTCTTGCACTTTATATGACAATTTCGTAATTCGTTCGGCTATTGAAAGCCAATATATTTCACTACCAATAACATGACGATATGCAGTTCAAAAGATTGCGTGATTCAATAAAACGACTCGATTCTATCACCAATCTCCATCTTTTTAGTCCCCCATCAAAACCATGATGTAAACGAGTTTTGGCAGTCAGTTTCAAATCGTCGAGGAAGAAGCAATTGTACGTGACGTCACATATTTCCCAAGTTTTCCTTCGCTCATATAATTAAATGGCTCCATTCATATTTGCTGCAAAATGGCACCTTCCGAAATAGTAATACAAAGACAGACGGAAAGGCTGCTGTTGCCAGTTGCTTACTTATTTAGAGGACACGACAAATGGAGACTGGTGATATAATTGAGCTGTTTTATTGAACCACGGCATCTTTTGAATTGCAATACGTCAGGTTATTGCTGTGATAGAGTGAGACCGGGGTGAACGAACGTTTGTCAATGACCAAGAAATACGTGACATTTTGAGAAAAAAATCTCAGTGCATAGCTTACCGTCAGAAGATCATATTTATTTGATTGTAAAATATATTGGCTTTTAATAGCCGAAAGTAATATGTGTACTTGTGGTACATGGATGTCCGTTCTGCCAGTTAGAACATTTGTTATTATATAATATATATAAACTTTCATGTAGCGGTAAAGACCCCTATGTTTACAGCATCCACTTTTGGTGAAAATCTGTGAAGCCCCTGTTTATTTTCGCCATGCATTAAGCTTCCACTATGTTATCCCTTTTTTCCATAAGTTCGCATTTCTGTACCTTTGCTAAGAGTATGTCTATACGTTTGCTAAGAGTAGACGAACATCAGACGGTTCCTATAGGAGACGTCTGATTGGGTCTGTTTGCTTATGAAATAATATAGACATGATTCTTCCTTTTGTACTTTGCCAAAAAGGTCCATTTCATGTGCTATTATGAATATAATTTTTATGAATATTCATGAAGTAAAGGGTTACAAAAGTCACACCCATATGTATGTTGACTCATAAGTTTCCCATAAAGGGTTTATGCGGACAATACGACTTCTTCTGACAACCCGCTTCAGAGAGAGGTATTATCGTACAACCGTTAAGTCACACGTCTCACCTATATGCATTTTGACTCACAAGTCACACCTATATGCATATTGACTCACAAGTCACAACTATATGCATGTTGATTCACAAGTCACACCTATATGCATATTGATTCACAAGTCACACCTATAGGTTATGCATGTTGACTCACAAAGCACACCTGTATGCATGCTGGCTCACAGGTCACATCTATATGCGTGTTGACTCAAAAGTCATACCTATATGCATGATGAATCACAAATCACACATTACATTCATGTTGACTGACAAATCACATCTATATTGACTCATAACTCACACCTATAGGCTATGCATGTTGTCTCACAAATCACACATATATGCATGTTGACTCACAAATCACACATATATGCATTATGACTCACAGGTTACACCATTATGCATGTTGACTCACAAATCACACATATATTTATGTTTACGCATATATGTAAGTCTCTCCTATATACATGTTGACTCACAAGTTACACGGACATACACGTGCAATGAAATGATGAATTGAATTGACAAGAATAATTCTTCGTTTTCAGATGGAAGTCCGCCTAAATTCCAAACCCCAGCTGCCAACAGGTGGAGACACACGCACAAATATATTCGATCTGGAGCGTCAATGAATATTTCATGCAAAGCCAACGGCGATCCAAAACCTGAGTAAATATTTTCAAGATATTGCGTCATACGAATAACCATAACGAAATTACCTGTATTCTTTATATCTTAAATGTCCAACAAAGCCGTTAAACCAAAATCATAAAAAACACAAGACATGATTTAACGCCATAATTGTGTCAGGAAAAGTGCAATTTTATCTTTTCACACTATTGCTTTTTCTCTACTACTTTCAGAACTTAAGGTATAGCGTCTGATCAGGGTCTGCTCTGTTTGCTAATATAATTTGAAAGATCTGGTTCTTTAGTTTCCAAAATGTCTACAATATTCATCCTTCCTTATTTCATTATAAATATTTTGTCCATGAATATTCAGTAGGTATTGAAATTTGAAATAAACATAAAATAGGGAAAGGGTAAAGGCAGTTCAAAAGTATTGTTCCTGCACCTTTGCCCTGCAGTAAGCAACCACTTGTTTTAATTATTTTTAATTCTAAGACTCGTATGTTCAATAAAAGAATGCCATGTTCTACTGTATGACAGGTACCAATGGAAGTTCGTTGACAGATTTACCGGGAAGACGAATGACGTAGAGAACACCGCCAAGCTTCACTATAGTCCTGAACACGGAAATCTGACGGTAACTGAGCTCTTCGACGAAGACGGAGAAGAACAATTTGCCTGTGTCGCCTCCAACGCGTACGGAAGCATCATGACACCACCAATAACATTAGTTCGCGGAGGTAAGATTGTGTGCACTTATCCAAATAATTAATACCCATCTAAACTGGACGTTGGAGACATATTTCTGAACGAGTTTCACCCTGAATTAAGCATCTACGGGCCTAAACGTATCTAGTTTTTCACTACAAGATTACCGGTATAGAGGCATTTTACTGTATGCATTGTTAATGATCCATTGTCTATCTAGAGAACTGTTGTTCCAGAATTCTTCTGTTGCTATGACCTTTGGAAAATAATTTGCCGAAAACAAACAGTGTTGTGCCTGATCAGAGGGTTCCACAAGATACACATTACCTAGTTTCAACATATTCACTTATGTCATTAGAACAGGACATATGACACAAATTGAAAATTATTATTAACACTTGACTGGGAAGTGTGCAGTTTAAGAGATCTAATATAATTTGTGTTTAAGGTCCTTTGTTAACGAGTATATATGTATTCTTAATTTGAGTGTAGACATCGTTTGTGCATTGTTCTGGTTTAAAAAAGCACAAAATGGCGTAAATATACTGATGCCTGATTAACGGAGCATAGATGATACTAAATGTCTAGAGTCAGGGACAAAATATAGTTTAATGACATTTATTTTAACCCTTCCCCTATTCTATGTTTATTCTAAATTAAAATACCTACTGAATGTTTATGGAAAAATAGTTATGATAAAAATACCGAAGTTGGAACATTTGACCCTTTTTAGAAACTAAGGAAACAGAACTTTCAGAGCCCATTAGCAAACCAAGCAGACCTTGATCAGACGGCTCCTATAGGAGCGTTTATTCGATTTGTTTTCTTGCGATATAGGTGTATTTCCTTTAAGCATAAAAACAAACTTTTAAAAAAATAATTTATATAATCTTAAGGCAATCGTAAAACTCCCTGCAAGTAGCGACTACATGTATCACTGAAACACTTTTCAATTTGCGTTAAACCATACATTAGCCCATTGCCTCATGTTGACGCATTTTAATGCCTCTGTAAATGTTACTCTTTAAACCCATTACCTCATCGGCTAATTTTATATAAGATATATTTAAATAAATCTACCGAAAAGGAGCATTAACTAGAGAAAAGTAAAAGTTTAGAATTTTGTAGTTTGGAACCATTGCGATAAATAGAGCATTTGCTCCTATAGGAGCAAATGCTCTATTTGTCACAATGGCTTCACAAAATGACTTTTACAGAGTCGTATAAAGCCGTCAATATAAGGGAAAGGGTTAAAATAATTGTGATAAAAAGAGCACCTTCTCCATATGAGAAAATGCACATTAGAAAATGCCATAATTATCAATATGGGTCCAAAACTACACTATTCTAAAGTTTAACCTATTTATAGTAAATATTTCTTTATAGTAAATCAATTCCACGAGGTTAGGTCTAAAACGAACCTATGAAGGAATGTGTTAAGGGCAAATAATCAGTTTATTCCAAAGCATGCTCTGTTAGAAATGTGGTGCTCTTCAATTAATTGAACATAGTGTGAATCCTTAACTAAACCTGATGGCATTTGATGTTGACGTGTGAATCTGAAAGCGATACTTAAACGAAACGACGTCGATGTCGATGGATTTGAAAGTGGCATGAAAACATAATGATGTTAATACGGATTGTAATATGTTTGTATCTGAAGAACCTTTGTATTTCTAACGAAGTAAACTATATGGGTTTGAACGAAATATAGTGTTGTTACAATCTACATGTACCATTGTGGATTAGAAACACATTCGTAAGTATATCTCTGTATCGAATAATGAATACAAACACAGGAGTCTTTCAAAAAAGGGGTTGCTTAAAATACGGAATGAAATGCTTACATAAATATCATATGGTGGTGTTTTTTCTGTTTAATTATTATCCTGCATTAAGGTCCTATTGTGGTGTTTTTCTGTTTAATTAGTATCCTGCATTAAGCTGCCATCTGCATTAACCCCTGCACTACGGGACACGGGTCACTGATTTCCTTTGCAAACAGTGTAAACTCAGATGAGAGGGGTCCTAGATTAGGGCCCTCTCATCAGAGTCTGCACTATTTGACATGGTGCACATTTTTAGAAAAGTCTCTAAATATTCGCTGTAAGCTTGACCTGCTAGACTTTTGGAATAGTCCATTTGTAAATTCAGCGTTAAAAAGTATAGTTAAAGGTCCATTGATGTATTAGTGCGACCATTGTTGAAAGTTGTTCCTATAAGTAATCTACTACAATGTTATATTGATACTGCAGTTACAGCACCATTTCCTGGACAAATCAATCAAGATCCAGAGATTGTGGAGGCATTTCTATCAGAATACATAAAACTAGACTGCAAAGGTTATGAGAAATTGACTGACAAGCCTAAGTCACAAATTGTGTGGCAACGTGGCCGAACGGTAAGTATCTAACTTTGTACATTTACAAATATTTTCATGAAACTTCTGTCGCGTGTGGTGTTAATAGATAATTAATGTATCATTTGTGAACGGGATATTAAGTGTTAAATTCTGCTTTGTAAGATAGTTCTTATTTTTTATAATTTGTCATTTTCTTTGATATTGACACGTGATATCAAGACTTTTCACATTTCAGATCGACAGAGTATCAGTGATGATTGATAAAGAGAATATTGCAGTCGACCCAACTGGTAAATATGACAGATTTACATGACCTTTCAACGCTGAATTTGCAGACTGGAATAGCACATAATGAGTCCACTCAGTATGAAAACTTAACCTTTAGCCTGTTATGGGCGGATGAATGAATACCTACGCAAACAGTTTAGATCCAGATGAGGATCCAAACTGTTTGGCACCCTAATTACATATTGGTAGAATTGATTATAGGTTGAATTTTGAAAATGCAGCAGCTGAAAAATTCTGTAAAAATAATTCGCTCAGCAGGCTAAAGGTTAAACTTGCAAGATAATTTTTAGTGAAAAACGGCGCAGGCCCTGGTCACAGGGTTCCTATTGGAGCCCCTTGATCTTGGTATACACTGTTTGCAAATGACAGTACATATGTGCCCTGCAATTAAGTGATAGGTGTAAAACATTCGACGTGTCACTCTGTTGTGCCTGTGTTATAAAGTAATGTTTCGTCTGCAATAATTGCCGTCTGCTTCGATCTTAACCCTTTCACAGCCGAAGTCGCATATATGCACCATGACAAATAGTGCAGTCCCAGATCAGACGGCGCCTGCCTTGAAAAGTCGGCGTCCGATCAAGGACTTCACTTTTTGTCTCATTCTCGATTTCTATAAATGTGTTTTATTTATTTGAAATTTGCATTTATGTATCTCATTTCCTTATTGTACCGAAAGATTTAACACAATTTGGATTGCAGACGACAATTAAAACTTGGCGCCGAAAGGGTTAAAAATTATCTCATATTTGTTTTTAAAAATCATTGTCAGAATATCCAACAAGTTGGATCCTGGTGCATTATGTGACGTCTCATCTGGGTCTAAACTGTTTGCATAACTAGCTAGCGTGCCAACAGTTACACTTTCCATGTTCTAAATTTATTCCAAATTTCAGTACATACGAATATTAATGGACAAATAATAATAATGAAACATTGAAGGTCGTACATTATAGCAATTTCAGATAGTAAAGAAACAGATCTATTAAAGTCCATTAGCAAATAGAGCAGACCCTGGTCCTATAGAAGCCGTCTGATCGGGATCTTCTCTGTTTGCAACGGCTTGAAAACGCGTTTATATGAAGGAAAGTGTTAAAGAGACAGGCAGGAAAGCTGATCATGTAGGACTAATCAAGACAAGGAACATGGAAATTAAAACATGGATTGAAGATGAAATGAGAACATTATTACAAATAGGATCAGAATGGAAAAATACAGTATAAAAACAAATGATCAACATGTTAGCACTAGAAACACCTAATCTGAATATGTAGTCCATCAAATAGTAGCGTTCCGTATTACTTTCTACCTGTATGAAGCTACCACCTGCCTAACTGACCATTATTACAACGTCTTTGAAATGGTCGCTTAAGACAGGTTCTACCGCACCTGTTTAGATATAACAATGAGTTTGAAACATGTGTGATATACAAATGTAGTTTGTGTAGAAACCGGCTAAACGCCTAGCGAGGGAGCCAACGTACCTTTGTATATATAAACATTTAGTATGAATCTGGCAAAATAATTACGAAAGACCGGCGGTGACATTTCCACTTCAAGATTTCATGATTTCACGATTTCACAATTTCACAATTTCACGATTTCAAAATTTCACGATTTCACGATTTCACTTCAAAATTTCACAATTTCACGATTTCTCGACTTCACAATTTCTCGATTTCGCAATTTCAACCTCATGTAAAATCTTTTAGTCACGTGACACGCTTGACGTATAATAAGGCAACAGAGTGGCTCTCATCCTTGAAATCAGGATGTCGATTTGTACGCTTTTGCAAACAGAGTAGACCCAGCTCAGGCGACTCCTATAGGATTTAATCTTAATTAAAATCCATTCTGTCATTTTTTCTTACAGTTTATTATTAGTTAAAGTATCCTCGAGTGCAGTGTCATACAAACATAAGACAATGATTTAACATCATAAACACATGATTTGCAATTCTCATACATGAATATTCATGGAGGAAAGGGTTAAACAATCTTGATAGTGGACCATGAGCACATGCTACATGCCAAATATGAAGGCCCTCGGGCCTACAATTCTGGAGAGGAAGATTGTCATAGTTTTCCGCCGTTTCTTTTTCGTGGCTTTTACTCCAACGCTGTGACGTCAAAACAATTAGAATAGGCAAATTGAAATCATGAAATTGTGAAATTGTGAAATCGTGAAATCGTGAAATTGTGAAATCATGAAATCGTGAAATTGTGAAATTTTGAAGAGAATTCGTGAAATCGTGAAATTGTGAAATTGTGAAATCGTGAAATCGTGAAATTGTGATTCGTGAAATTGTGAAATTTTGAAGAGAAATCGTGAAATTGTGAAATTGTGAAATCGTTAAATTGTGACATCGTTAAATTGTGAAATTTTGAAGAGAAATCGTGAAATCGTGAAAGAGAAATCGTGAAATCGTGAAATTGTGAAATTGTGAAATCGTGAAATTGTGAAATTTTTGAGTGAAATAGTGAAATTGTGAAATCGTGAAATCATGAAATTTTGAAGTGAACTCGTGAAATCGTGAAATTTTGAAGTCAATTGCAATGTGTGAAATCTTGAAATGTAAATGTCACCGCCGGTCTTTCGTAGATGATACATTACAACATGACGTTTTGACAGCAAACTCTCCATATCATATGACGTAAGATGGTTTCGGAATCGGGACGTTTCGCGAACACAATAGATCCATACGTAGTCGCCGTTTTAGAATTGTTGGAACATAGTCGAACTGCGTATAAGTATACTAATACAATTACAATGTTAACAGTGATATGATGTGTCTGATTCTGAGCCTCGGCTTGGTCTGTAGGGCACAACCCCATATACAATTTATCCTATGAATGTTGCTACACTTGAACTTCGATATATCGGTCTTCAAGGGCCATACAAATACTTTGGGTTAAATCGATATCGAAGTTGAACTGTATGCACACTTTGTGAGGAGCTTGACAAACTGCCTATAAACATGTTTCTATAGTATCGGAGAAATATTTTTTCCGATTTATCCAATGTTACAATATCACCTGATTTACCAATCTGAATTATCATTCGCTGTTCTCTGTTACACCATAGTTAATGTATATTGTCATTGCAGGTGTTCTACACTTCCTGTGGGTGGATGGAGACGACTTCAACTATGTCTATGTCTGTTCGACATATAACCATCAGCTTCTCACACGCAACACAAACACGCACAGCTACAAGCTGATACAAGTTACTGGTAATTGAACAGTGTGTAGAGATAATGTGCTTTGGGAATTTGCAAACAGCATATACCCAAGTCCTCTGGTCAAGAGTCATGTCTCTGGTACAGACATAATATTTGTAAAGCTTCAAAGATAAAGTCTCTAGTGGCTAACTCGAATTGATTTAATTGTCATCTCTTGAACAAACATAAGAATTTCAAACTGCCCGCTTCCACACCGATAGTCTACGTAGTTAGTCAAGTTTCCACTCAATAATGAACGATTTTCAGGGATAACGACTGTGATGGTTCTGAATATAGGACGAACATAATACAGAAAGCTCCAGCAGGAGCTGTCAGAACATGTTTATTAATCAAGTGATCGCTTTAACCCATTCCCTCATATTGACGACTTTTGACGACATTGTAAAGGTAACATTGTGAAACCATTGTGATAAATAGAGCATTTGCTCCTATAGGAGCAAATGCTCTATTTATCACAATGGTTTCAAACTACATGTACATAATTCTAAAAGTTTCCTTTTCTCTAGTTAATGCTCCTTTTTAGTATATTTATTCAAAGTGGTTGAATCTAAAAATAGCCTATGAGGTAATGGGTAAAAGGGATTTTATAAGTGTGAGTTGTAGGTATACATCTAGGTTCAAAGTTATAAAACGTCTTAGTCTGAAATCATTCTCAAGTATTTTATTGGTCAGATTCTGGACAAGCGCAGAATCTGACCAATCAGATGCTTGAGCATGATCTTAGACTCGAGCAAATTTTGTTGTATAATCTCGTATCTAATATGAATATTTCGGTGAACAAACTGTGTAGACCTCAGATGAGAGGGCTATCCAGTGCCAAATTTCTATGTGCCGTCTGCAATCATACTTTTGTTAAATCATTCTGTACTATAAGGAAATGGGATAAATAATGCAAGTTTCAAAGGACTAACTCACAGAGAATGCGACAAAAAGTGAAGTCCCTGATCAGATGCCGCCTTGAAAAGGCGGCGTCTGATCTGGCACTATTTATTGTGGTGCATTTATGAGACATTGACGGTGAAAGGGTTAACGACCATGGTTAGGTGGTCTCAGACTGCACGTAATCATATTGTATCAACTATGATTAAATAGGAGTTTAACGTACTCAATGGTTAAGCTAGGAATTATTCGAAACGTTTGGATTTTTTATTTTTCAGGCAACGAAACACCCCGGAACCCGAAAGTTGTGTTTGCTGAGGACATTATCGCAATGGCAGGGTCCAATGCCAAACTGACCTGTCTGTTCTCTTATTTTTCAGTCAGGTGAGAATATGTGTAGATATAAAAAATATTGTTAGCTATCTTTGTTAGGTGAATTCATGTAGATATAGATATGAATGGAAAAGTAGTAAAGTCAAGCAGGCAAAGCCACATGCAAGACGCAACCACCACCAAAACACCGATAGACAGCATGACACACACACACACACACACACACACAACCACACACACAAACGCACACGCACACACACACACACACACACGAAATTAACACAGAAAACACCAAAAGACACACAAGAAACAGGGACAAACGTTCCACAACATGAAGGTTTTATTGGCTATTTGTCGAATGAGTACATTCAGGTATCGGGGGAGTACACGTAGATTGGAAAGTGTTGTTAACTATCTATGTCAGATGAGTTCATGTACATGCGAAAGGATTGTTGGCTGTCTTTGTCGAATGAGTACATTCAGATATGAAGGGTTTGTTTGCTATCATTGTATTGATAGTACGTGTAAATATTGAAGGTCTTAATGTTTATCGGGTTAGTACATCTAGATATGAATGGTTTGTTAGCTATCTTTATCGTGTGTGTACATTTAGATATGAATGGTTTGTTAGCTATCTTTATCGTGTGTGTACATCTAGATATGAATGGTTTGTTAGCTATCTTTATCGTGTGTGTACATCTAGATATGAATGGTTTAATGAATGTCTTTGTCGGGTGAGTACATTTAGTTATGAAGGGTTTGTTGGCTATCTGTATCGGATGAGTACATATACACGAGTATATGATGGTTTTGTAGGCTGTCTTTGTCGGGCGAACACATGAACATGAAAAGAAATATGATGGATACGAACAAGATGAATGTTGATATACATGTAGAAACATCCACTCACAAAATAAGCGTTTATATGGACACATTCACTCACAAAATAAACGTTTTTATGGACACATTCACTCACAAAATAAGCGTTTTTATGACCACATTCAACCACAAAATAAGCGTTTACATGGACACTATCAACCACAAAATAAGGGAGTCGGGAAACATTGTAAAATTTGATTAGAAGGGTTATAAATGAATGACATGTTCGTCGTTAAAACTATTTACGTTATCTGTCATATAAATTTATTAAAAGCTCTCTAAATCGGACATTCATTTTTAAAAGCATAAATATCTGTCTTATAGACAGATGGTAACTAGGAGCTTCCTGCATGACTTCCATCCTGCAATAAGCAGTCACCCGTCGTAAATTATCTAAATTCTTCTAATCTAGTATTGCGATTTATAGGTGTGTTGTACTGTATATGCGTCAAAGACAGTTCTTCTATAAGAACTCTCCTACGTACAATATGAGTTAAACCTTTAGCCTGCTATGGGCGTATGCGTGAATACATATGCAAACAGTTTGGATCCAGATGAGACGCCGAGTAACTCGGCGTCTCATCAGAATCCAAACTGTTTGACACCCTGATAGCATATAGGTACAGTGAAGCTCACTTATAACGAAGTCCTCGGGACCCTCTGATTTCTTTCGTTAAATCCAAATTTCGTTATATCAGGTCCATTTTACTATATGTAATCATAGAGGGGGAATGAATTTTATTTTGTTATATGCAGTATTTCGTTATATCCATGTTCGTTATAAGTGAGCTTCGCTGTAGACACATTGATTATAGCTTGAACTCTGAAAATGTAGTGGGTGAAAATAATGGCTCAGCAGGCTAAAGTGTAATCTGCTGCTGCTGTAGATACAGAATATGAATTTTTCTTATTTTGGCTAATTTGAGAGCTCACGTAAACTTGACATAATTACATGTATTGAAATGTACAAGTTACTTTCATTATTCTACAGTTCTGAACGGCTGAAAATCACATGGTTTCATGAGGGGCAGGTGGTTGGAGAAGGACGGGAACTGACAATATCCGCAGTGCTGCCTACTGTACAGACATACACGTCCAGAGAGTACATATGCAATGCGACCCTAGAATCTTCTAAGACCATTGCTTCTGTCCAACTGAAAATTACATGTAGGTGTCTTAGAAATGAACTTTTTATCTCTTTACCTGATGGAGGCACAGTTGCCACCATCTGCAAACGAAGTAGACTCGGGTTAGATGGCCTCTCTGTAGGAGCCATTTGACATGGGTCTGCTCTGTTCGTTTCCAATACAGATTTGAAAGTTTATGTCTTGATCAGATAGTCTTGTATTTATATGCTATTTTAAACAAATCATCTAAAAAGTATGCATTATCTCATAATTATTTACATAATTACTCATCAGGTAAAGTGCTACATGCCATTTAAATACATCTCTCAATACTTAACTATTTCCCTGTTCTGTATTTAGGCCAAATTTCAGAACCTACTGAATATCCTTTAACAACGTAGTTATACAGAAATATGGATGGTGGAACATTGAAGAAATATTAGAAAGTAAAGAAACAGATCTATCAAATTCTGTTAGCAAACAGGGCAAACCCTGATCAGGCGGCTCCTCTAGGAGTGGTCTTATCTGGGTCTACTCTGTTTGCAAATGCGCAAAAACACGTTTATATGAGGGAAAGGCTTAACCCGTTCCCTCCTACTGATGCCTTTTGACGCCTCTGTAAAGGTTATTTTTAAACCATTGTAATAAATAGAACATTTGTTCCACAGGAGCTCTATTTATCACTATGTTTTCAAAACTTAACAATTCTAAATATTTCCCCTTCTCTAGTAACTGCTCGTTTACGGTAGATCCATTTAAAGAAGTTGGGTCTAAAATAGTCCAGGAGGGAAGTAGTTGTTTTAGAAGAGATATGTAACCATATATCTGTGTCTACAATTATACTTATCATTGTCCGCTACAAAACACTAAAGCTGATATTATTGCATGAAAAAAAATGACACCTTCTGTTTCCCAGTCTATGTTTTAATGAAACATACTGAAACAAGACAATAAATTTTGTTAATGATCGTTTCTGTTTCCCAGGCTATTTGTGATAAATGTTCCAAATGTTTCACCTTTTCACCAATATTTCAAGCAAATTGTCCAATAAAAAGCACATGTACAGTTTGTAACAGGTCATATTATTTACCTGCAGCAAAAATGCCTTAATATTTATGACGTCATTATTTCTTACATGAATACAATGGAGGAAAGGATTAAGAAGCCGTTTGATCTTGATCTGCACTGTTTGCCTATGTTTGTATGTATGCATATTCAAGGTAGTTTGTAAATGTATTTCTGCTACATATAAATAATTTGACCTGTTACATACTGAACTTGTGCTTTTTATTCGACAATTAGATATGATTGAAATATAGTGGTGTTCGGAAACATTGAAATTGGAACATTTATCATATAATAAGGAATTCTTAATATAACAACAGGACTAAAGAAGATATTTGGAAGGATACTTTTGAAAGATTTGTTTTTAAAACATCTGGAAAAGTGAGTTATATGACACCTCTTTTTTGCATATTTTCTGGTAAAAATTAAAGTTTTTTTTATTTAATTCTTAGAAAGTGTTGTTTAACATTTATGAACTATACTAGGACCTTTACCGATAACTTTATTAAGATGACTGCTGAACATTGTTAAAAAATATAGATTTAATCAATTTTAAAAATGAAAGTCAAATTGAAAGGGAGTAAACAAACGGCCATTGCTGGAAATACCTTAGTCAGCATGTTTCAATTGCAGCACCTCCAGTGTTTATTCCCGGTAAAGAGATGTCGTATTTGACAGTCGTAGAAAACAAAGATGCTGTGTTTCGATGTGGAACAAGCTCTTACGGCAGTGTCCAGGACAGTCCCGTGTGGTATGTCAACACCAAGGCAGTAGTAGGTAGGTTGTGTATTGCAACTGCACACATCAACATGTTTCGCTTTCTACCGTCCTCTGCTGAGCCAACTCAACTGACCGTTTGGTCAGGGTCTGCGCTGGTTTTCAGTTCGTAATATTAAACCTTTCATACCGAATTTAAACAGTGCTATAACATTTCATTTTGAGGATTAATCATTCAAATGTTTAAATATCTCTTGAAGGATAAAGATCAGCAAATGTTGTATCATGTTCGCATATACAAGCTTGGCTGCATTAATACTTTAGTTACAACTTTCTCGAAATGTATACAGTAAAATCCCTTATCCGACCACCCAAATGGGTATAATTCTGTATGGCAGGGGCAGGTGGTAGCTTAATGCAGGACGAAGTTTTGCAGAAAGCTCCTATATGAGCTTTCTGCACAACTTTCATCTTGCATTAAGCAGCCATCTTGTTATAAACGCAGGAATGTTTATTCATTAAGTAGTCACATTAGAAGGGTCCTACTGTATCCAAATAAAAATATATAGTGTAGCCAGTGGAAAGAGATATGCAGAAAAAGGGTACTTCTGATACGTTATTATTTTATGTATGATGGCTGTACAGTAAAACCTCTCTATAACGGCCACTAAATTATATCAAGTATTTTGTGTCAAAGGCAAGTGGTTGCTTAAAGCAAGGTGAAAGTAAAACAGAACGCTCCCATAGGAGCGTTCTGTTTTACTTTCACCTTGCTTTAAGCAACCACCTGCCATAAATATCAACTAATTAACACAATTCAGTGACCGTTATAGAGAGGTTTTACTGTAAAATGAAAGATATAGGCTGTCAAGTCATGTTATGATATTGGTACAGTAAAATCTCTCTATAGCGGTCAGTAAATTGTGTTAATTAGTTCGTATATAGGGCATGTTGCTTCTTAAAACAAGGTGAAAGTAAATCAGAATGCTCCTATAGGAGCATCCTGATTTACTTTCACATTGCTTTAAGCAGTCACCTGCCTTTAACACAAAATAATTCATGTAATTTAGTGGCCGTTATAGAGAGATTTTACTTTTTTAATAGTATAAGTATACTTGTAGATTTATAAATCTAAAAAAAATCACTGAAACAAAGTTTGGTCGCTGAAAAGCGGCAATGGGACTCTGTTTGTTTAATCAAACTGTTGAAATATCTGATTCTTTTACGGGTTCCCCAAAAACCATCTGTCAGTTGAGTTACTGCAAGCATGAAAACGCATTGAAACATTAAATTTCTACCCAGCAAAGATGCCTTTCGATGATTTTTCAAACAGAGTAGACCCAGATCAGACGGTTCCAAAATGATCAGGGTCTATTCGGTTGGCTTGTAAGATTATATGGATTTGGTTCTATAGTTTCTGCCATGCCCAAAACGTCCTGTGTTCATACATAATTACAAAACTAGCTAATGAATATTAATCAATTCGTTATATCTTACAAGCATATTCATGACGTACAAGGGTTAAATCATTTCCTCCTAGACTAGTTTTAGGACCAACCTTTTTGAACTAAGGTATTGAAAAGGGGCAATGACTATAGAAAATGTAGTTTTGAAACAATTGTTTCTCCTATGGAGCAAATGCTCTATTTATCACAATGGTTTCAAAATGTGACTTTTACAGGTGCACCAAAATGTGTCACTAGGAAGGAATGTGTTAAACAATAGATTTGATGTTGTTTCTTTCAGACAACATAAAGAGATTCGTGATATCCGCTGATAGGACCATGCTGACGATACATGATGTCTCCCTCTCTGATCAGAAGTGTGTGCAGTGTTCCGTTAAAAATCAGTACGGAATGACATTTGGCACCGGCTGTCTCACAGCAATTGGTAAGTCGACTTATGGCATAAATTCCTTACCTCTGAGATAATCGTCTTGTCGCTCTTTTATATTTCTTTAACTAGGGTCCGGCACATTTATCAGTGATAATACCGATGGTTGCAGACGAGTCTGTGTTTGGTGCATATTAATATACATACATGTATATGCATTTCGCACAGTCTTGCATACAGATCTTGTCGTCTGGAAAGTCAAAGTGATATTGTAGGTTATATGTGAACGTTGTGGCAAGAAACAATAAAAAACAACTGCGCCGACCAATGCTAATAGCAAGTATCAGTCTGCGTGGTATGCATGTTTAGTCATAGCTTGGCTTACTCAAGTTCTAACTTGTATATACCGGTTTACATGTATGTTTGTATTATTATTCGCTATTTGAACGATTTACTTCTATGTTCCTTCATACTGTTCTATTTATCCCCTGGAAGGACATAAAGATACTGAACTGAACTGAGGGGCGTGAGCAGTTTCGAGCTATAATTACTGCCCACGACCAGAACCAATAAAATGGAGTCTCTAATTTTCTCTTCTTGCATTGCTCTGTAGTTTTCGATTGATCTGCTACTTCAGAATATAACCCTGTCAACACTAAGTAGCATTGGTCTGCAAAACATGTATTCTACTTCTATTATAAAAGACAATTTCTTCAATTTCTTTTCAAACAATAGTATTTAAACCCCAGTGGTGTATTTGCTACTGACCGTGCAGATGCGGTACGCTCTTTGTCATCCTTGCTTTTGTTTGTCTTGTGTCTTTGTGCTTGTGAATTGTTCATGTGTGGTTCTTAGTTCTTGTGTGTTCATCTCATGTGTATATGTGTGCGTTTGTGTGTGTAGTTGTGTGCGTGTGTGTGTATGTGTGCCATGCTATCTATCGGTGTTTTGGTGGTGGTGGCGTCGTGTGGCTTTGCCTGCTTGACTTTACTACTTTTCCATCTATACCTTTAATTATTTGCACAGGCTAGGCAAGATACTCCTTAAATTCTAATGTACGGGAACAGAGTATATAAGAATTTTGCAGAGTAAGCGTTTCGATCATGGTCTGCATTGTTGTCATAAATCATGTCCATCAGTGATATCGTGGATGGACCAGTTTCGGTGCACTTAGCAATCAAACTGATCGCGGTGATCACAAATCTTAAAATTGTATGAAAAAAACTATTATTACCTTTGTAATAGGTCTTCTGAGTTAAACCAGCGTAAATCAATTCCCCAAATATTCCATATTTATCGCGGTTGCGACCGTTTTAATGACGCAGCCATTTTTGTGTAAAAAGCTTTTTATCGGCCCTATTTCGGTGCGGCTCGTTTTTTATCCAAATACAGTTTTCAACAAAAGTGTATGACCACGAAATTAGTGGTTGTGTCACTTAATTTTGAACTTTGAACTGCTAAAACAAAATAAAATGAAAATCAAACAAATAATCCATGCTGCAACGATTTTAAAGTATGTTTCATAACATGAACCATTTATTCTCAATGTTCTTACCTTGTTTATCTCATGTTTTCTCTGGAATTTGTCCATTTTGAATAAAAAACAACACTACTGTCCTGTAAGATCTAACTTGATGAATAAAAATAGGTCTCTATCCTGCATGACTATGAATAAACTATATAATAGCATAGGTCTCTGTCCTGAAAGGTCTCTCTCATAGATGTAAGAAATAGGTCTTTATCCTTTCTTGAATAAAATAGAACAGGTCTCTTTCCTATAAGGTCTCTTTCCTATCTGAATATTCATTAAACAACTAATTTAAAAATATATATTTAGGTCTCTTTCCTACCGAAAGGTCTCTGTCCTGTTTAAAAGTAGATTGCTTAAATTTTCATTCCTCAGAATGGCATGGGCAAATAAACTGGTCAAGTCGCCGAACGACCCTGACACTACAACAATATTGTAAGTGGGTCCAGTGCTTGCATGATGGAAAATCACACTGGGCCCACTTTGTAAATACCAATGACACACATTGTTTCAGCTGGATAGGCGTGAATTCCTTACAGACACAGCACTTTTCTTCTTCTTCTATTTCCATATCAGATTCAGAATCATCAGCATGTTTTATGGTTGATGCATGTTGAACAATCTTTATGGGTTTTATTGGTGGAATGAATTTCCTCTTTACAGGCAATTTCATCTTAAGTTGATGTTCCTTAATTTTCTCAACTACTTCATTTTCTGTTATAGATGTTCCACTTGTAATTTTGCTGAGAGTGTTCCTGTCCTTCTTTTCAAAATTTCTCTTCTTTTCAATTATGCTGACTTGGTCGTTGAAGAAAGAAGATGGCTGTGGTTCAGAATTTTGTTCTTTTAGTTGTTGGGGTTCATTACTGGTAGATGCAGAAAACACAGTTGCTGGTTTAAACATGTCAGATGTGATTGCAGAAGGATCAAAAGGGTAGATTCCAGTACGCTTGAAGGCAGATCTGAGATTTGTTCCCGACAGTGCAAGTTCATATGCCCGTGAAGATAGACTTGCTACATTGTATCTGGTGATGTTGGTTGATGGAGAGATTCTGATGAATTTATGACATTCACTGTTATATATACGTTGCAGTGGGCCAAAACAGCCAACATCGAGAGGTTGTAACAGATGACTTGTGTGTGCTGGAAGCACAAAAAGTTCAATATTGTGATCCTTTGCCCAGTCAATTACAGGTATATTGATGTGGGACTTATGTCCATCAAAAATCAGCAAAACAGTCTGATTAATATCTCCTCTTTGCATATATTTTAGGAAATGGGTCTGCAAAAATTCTTGAAAAACAGCAGAGTTTGACCAGCCACTGTCTGTAACAGTACCACTAGACCCTGCCATATATCCATCCAGAAGCTCATGTCTTATCCTCTTACCCTTAAAGATAAAGAATGGTGGCAGCATATTCCCCATTGCATTACCACATCCAAGAATGGTAGTTATTGCAGATCTGGATGAAGTTATTGCAGGTGCAGATTTAGTCGCACTGATGATGTAAGGTGGTGAATGTTCTGTTTGAATGCCCTTTTCATCTACATTGTATATGCAATGTGGCTTGTCTTTCAGGTCAAATTGAGTTAGAACTCTATCCAACCTTTCAAAGTAGTCTGTGATGGTTTCTTCAGATGCGGCTTTTGCTCTATAGTTGCAAAGAGATCGAGGTTTAGTGAGCTTCAACTCTGGCCAACGCTTCATAAACCCACGGTACCATTTCATACTGAATGGTTTTGATGCATCTCGCCTTTGGAGGAAAACAGCATAGTTAGATGCCATATTTACAAGTTCACTTGCTGTATATCCATAGCCCAGTTGTGACATACTCTTCAAATGTTCAACAAATAAGGCTTCCTCTGCTTGACTAAGTATAGGTGATGGCCCTGATGATGTAGTTTCTGGGTTGACTCTTCCCAACACCCTCTGTCTAAGTGATGTCTGTGGTACATCATATGTCACACAGGCTCTTCTGACAGAAACATTCTGCTCTAAAACAGCACGATATGCATTTGTCATTGCAGATGGAGAGTAAACCCTGTATGCTTTTTTGGTTAACTTTCTCTTCTTTGGAGCTTTGGATAATGATAAAAAAACAACAACATCAATACAAATGAAAAAAATAAAATTATCAACCCTCTTATATGGATCTACACTATTTGCAAGAGATGGATGTGTCTGGTTACACCACGGAAGGGTTAAACAAAATTTATCAGAAGCAGCTTTTAATATAGTGAGGGACATACTTTTGGACGTGGCCTATACTTGAAAAACAATGAGCGATTACATCGAAGTCACGTGACTTTGCTGCAGCAGATGACAACAAATGTCTGTCGCTACAAAATTGAGAGAAACTTTTCAAGAAAAGTATTTTTTGGAAGAAAAGTTTTCCGAGTGAAAACGGACATAAGGAAAATGGTTGAAATTGTAGTGCTGTATAAAATATAGTAAATAACTTACCTGTTTGCAGCGCATTTTGGATTTTTTTTGCAGCGATGACAGCGATTTGTTTACTATTCGGATCGCAAAAAGTAATGACGTCATTCAGCTCTTCTCAAAGAAGATAGCGTTTCCCAAGTAAAGTGCACCGAAATAGGGCATGCACCGAAACAGGGCCATCGACGATAAATGTTTATATAGCTATTGTTTAATCAATATTTAGAAATGGAGGAGACAGTTTAATTTTCATTCAGATTAAGAGTTTACCATGTAACGCATTTTATCCAGTCACCAGGCTTCTCTAGTGACATAATAAAGGGGGTGCAAATAAACTTAGGTTTATTAGGTTACTTCCGGTAGTAGAAGGTTCATTATGTTAGTAGATAGGCGGAATGATTCTATAACCATGGAACTATTTTAATTTTCTGTAAATATGCATGAACATGTTGACAGAATAGATCTAACAGAAATATCACCAATATAATTATTCAAATAAGAAAAGAGAAGAAAAAAATAAAATAAAACAAATGGCTATAGCTGGATTCGAACGCGCGCCTGATTCTACAAAAGCCAAATATGATCTCTCAAGAGACGTCGTGCTTACCGATTACGCCACTGAGGCCACATACAAAGCGACGTTGATTTATCAGTTTTATTAATTTAATTCATCGCTGGCGAAACGCGTTTTTGATAAAAATTAAGTCAGGGGGCAAAGATATACAGATAAATAGTAAATGTTTTCTTTTCACTCTCATAATAATTTGATTGATAAGCTCTTACAGGGGCGGTGATTGTCATAGACCTAAATATAGGCTGTTCAGTTCCATCGATTTATGAGTGACGTTAGCCCTATCTAAAAATAGAAACCGAGTCGACGGAACTCGAATTTGACCAGAGAGCCTCCGGGAGAATATTATCATGTCCGTTTGAATTAACATATCGACTCTCGATTCAAATGACCTTATTTTTCAAATTCAACCACGTTTTCCCCTCTTGTAATGTAAATATCGAAACTATTTTCCTCTGTGGTAGCTCATTATTTACGTCTCTAGAATGGAAATGAAAAGGGAGGTCCGTTGATCGAAAAACCGCATTTTCAATGCAAATTATTTCAATATTCGTATGTTTTATGAGTCTATGAAAAAAGATATAACTAAATTGACTGGATGAATTTATCCGACTCAGAGAGAAAACAGTTGAGGCTCGGCAAGCCTCACCTCAACGTTTTCTCCCCTCGTCGGATAAAGCGTCCCATCTACGGCACTAACCTATTATTCTCTATACCTCCTAGACCATTTTTAGACCCAACCATTTTGAAATAATCTGCCGAAAAGGAGCATTAAGTATACAAAAGGAGATATTTAGAATTATGTAGGTTTGAAACCATTGTGATCAATAGAGCATTTGCTCCATAGGAAATGATTTAATTTGCTATATGATTTTGTACATAAATAATTGAATTGCTCTGATCTAATATTTCGACCACTAAGGGCCTTTTTCAAAGATTATCATGTCAAAATACATGTCACATTTTTGTTACATGCATTCAGCCATAAAATCAAAGAGAATAATTTATTTTTGACATGATAATCTTTGAAAAAGGCCCTTAGTGGTCAAAATATTAGATCAGAGCAATTCAATTATTTATGTATAATATTAATTCCCTATTTTGAAATAGTTTCTTCATTGTGTATATGATTTTGAATAAAACAGTTCAGATCCTGATCAGAGGATTCCTTTCAGAATAGTTAAATATAGGTTTGCATTTGCTGTATTTAAAGGGTTAACATATTATTATCCTCTTCAATATACGACTTATCTTCCATGTGTTTGTGTACATATTCAATAATGAATCGTACGTAGCGATATGAATGCGAAACATCTGAAATAATTCAAACGCCGTCTTTTCATAAGTAAATATCAACAATTTCAGAGAAGATTACAATAACCGTTCGTCCGTTGGAGATATACAATGTGCGCCCCGGCATGCATCTGAATGTGAGTGTTGACGCCACAACGGACAGTCGGTTTGAACATGTGTTGAAGTACAAGTGGCTAACGCAGAGGACCAGAGGAGATATTGGTCAAGGTAGGTATACAGAGCTGACCTACAATATATGAATTTGTGACGCTTCACCTTCAGACTCGACCCTAAAAAATTAAAACAATAGTCTGCATCATTTTCGTAGGTTCACCGAATAGATAAGCATTTTTAAATGTTAACCCTTTTTGCCCAGTGTATTCTTCCATGTTTATATATTGGATTAGTCCATTTTTATCTAAGGGGTGCCTGGTCTAAATTTGCAATTTCGTATTGTTTTATACTGAACTTTCTATCATCAAACCGTGTAGACTCTGATCAGACGCCGCATTATGCGGCGTCTGATCAGAGTATACACAGTTTGCCTATGTCCGATATATGGGATCGAGGGAGCAAATGGGTTAATAATGCTTTAGATTATGAATCCGATGAATGATAAGATCTTCCGAAATATCTAAAACAGATGTACGATAAACAAAATTACCTGTATAAGAAATAATTAATTGTATTATTATTAAGTAGCTGATATTTCCCCCAAACGCATATCAACAAGGAAAGGTTTGGCCCTAGCAGAAACTGTTATATTCGAACTATATATAGAGCTGGTCATGCATAGTATCTACGTGAGCCATCTGATACATGTATGAGTCTGTTCTGTTTGCAAATTCGTCTCTAATGACGAAAAGCATTAAGAAAGTATTCCCTTCCTAAAAATAAAGGATTTTGGACAAAAGTCATTTGCATACCATGGTTGTATTTTATAGAATTACAGTATATCCTGTCTTAAACGAGCATAACAGTGGTCTAATTATGGTTCTGTTAGGCAGGTGGGAGCTTAATACAGGTCAAAAGTAATACAAAAAGCTCATGCATTACTTTTGACCTGTATTAAGCAGCCACCTGCTATTAAGGATCTCTGTGTCCAATTAAATATAAGGTCGCTTAAGACAAGTTATACAGTATGTCTAAAACTATGTCTGTTTAGTCCAAAATGTCAGTAAATGCTTGCTATCCAGGGAATAAGTATCATTCTGCGCACGGCTCAAATAATTATGTCGTAATGAGCATTGTGAACATTTCGATTATTCATTTTTTATCGATGATCTTTCAATCTTCAGTCTGTCGTAAAAGCTAAGTGCTTTGTCAATAAAGTTTACACCAATATTTTGTCTTCATATGACAAGCATTATATTATAGGGGCAACACTTTGAATAAGAATTATACAAATCATTTTTGTATTATCCTTGTATATAATGTAACTGACATTTTAATAATTTTATTAGTTATACATGTATATTTACATTTAATGTCAAGTCTATTACTGCGACGCTCTGTGAAATGTATATGCGATTTGATGAATGTTGGTCATGCATTTATAACTATCGACGCTTATTTTGTATCACAAAGGCATTTTTCGATATAAGTATAAATTGACAATCTTCATAATAACGATTGAACATAACAAATACAAAGTTTTATGACATCGATGACTTCCTGTTTAAATTGCTCCTGGGAGTCTGCACAGTTTTCTGCAATTTTCTCTATTTACCTTACTACTTTTGCTTTTGAGGGAGCTCCTGCTTTCAGAATGTATTAGCTTGGTGGTTGTATCAGTGGGTGATTGGTGGTTGTATCAGTGGGTGATTGGTGGTTGTATCAGTGGGTGAAGCATTTCAGAATGTTTTAGATTGGTGGTTGTATCAGTGGGTGATTGGTGGTTGTATCAGTGGGTGATTGGTGGTTGTATCAGTGGGTGAAGCGTTTCAGAATGTTTTAGATTGGTGGTTGTATCAGTAGGTGATTGGTGGTTGTATCAGTGGGTGATTTGTGGTTGTATCAGTGGGTGATTGGTGGTTGTATCAGTGGGTGATTTGTGGTTGTATCAGTGGGTGAAGCAATCAGCAGATGTTGTAGATGGCTATTACATGTAGATTCTGATAAAACATACAGAACAGAACATAGGTTTATTCAGACTTGTACATAGTACATCGTCTATTATACATGTATTTTTTAACAATGTCAGCGTGAGTTAAATATATATATAAACTACATAATATGTAATGCAGAAGGTGTTTGTCGGAGGAAAACAGGTAAACCAGGTGGGGTATGGTGGCACAAGGAGGAAACTGCACATACAAAATTTACATTCCTGGTGATTTGGGAATGTGGAACAAGACTTTTTGGTTTGAAAATAATGACATCAGGTGTCTTGATTAACATCACACAGCTATATTAGAGATGATAGAACTCCTTAACGCTAGGGCTTCTTTTATAAACAATGATAATTTTACGAGTACGTCTCGATCACTGCTTTGTTAAAGTCCTATGTATTTGAAATTGAAGGTCTACCATTAACAATTTTCTTCTCAAGTATTTCTTTCTAATATCAGAGTAACAGGAGCATATTTATTTAAAGCGATACTCATCTTCAACGTCATGTGAATAACAACATAAGCATGTTCACTCTTCTCTAGGTATTCGATTTCTAGAATATGTGATTGTTTGTATTCGCAGAGTTCGGCATGATACTCGTAATCGGCAAAAGTAAAATCTAAAACATTTGGGCATTGCATCAATATATCGCTCATAACCACAGCTTGATTGAATTTAGATAATCCTTATTTTGAAACTATGATTTCTTCAATTTACCCAAAAGAACTGTAAACAAAGCCAATCAATCTGACATTATAGCTTCATTTTTAGATTTGAATCTTTCAATAACAAGTGATAAAGTTTCGTCCAAAATATACGATAAAAGAGAAGATTTTAATTTTAAAATTGTTAATAATCCTTTTCTAGATGGAGATGTGCCCCGTATGGGGTTTATATTTCTCAAATTATTCGGTTTGCCCGAGCCTGTTCTTTGCTTGAAGATTTTAGCAGTCGTAATTAGTTATAACTGATAAACTTCTTAAGCAAGGTTACAGATATCACAAACTTCGGAAAACGTTTTCTAAATCTTATTATCGAAATTTACCACTCATTAGTAAATATAATTGCAATCTACGGACGTCACTGCAACAGGACATTTCTCAACCAGACTTTTATGGGGATATTATCTACAAACTTAGGAAAATTCGGGGTCATATCCATTTTCATGATTTGTTTATAAAACGCATTAAAACATTTAAGAAGAAAGGTTATGATCCCATTATATTGCAACGCACTGCATGTTTGGTTATCGACCCTTTTACAGTCGGTAGCTACGCTTCACTCTTTGCTTGCGCGATGACAGGCCAATGGTTGTACTCTATGATGGTATACTCTTAAACTCAGATACGGGATGAGCTTACCAGACTCATGTATTACTTTTTCCCTGTCGTGCACTTAACGGCTTCCCTGCAGGTGCCCTGACTTCAGCAAAGTCATTGAGTACATATTTGACGGATTGTCACAGTTATTATGCTATGTTTTACATGTTGTCCTGTGTTCACCGTTGTCTATGTTGTGGGTAAGTCCGGCGGGGATACCTTTATTTACTCTATTTGTAAAGCTAGGGTGACTTTGAGAGAGGTGTGAGGTTAGGACGTCCGTAAACCGGTTTAAACCCCCAGTGGTGTTTTTGCTACTGACCGTGCCAAGGCGGTACTCTTTTTGTTATCCTTCCTTTTGTTTGCCTTACGTCTTTGTGCTTGTGATTTTGTTTATGTTTGGAGTGTTTGTCTCTAGTTCTTGTGTGTCTGTTGGTGTTTTCTGTGTTCATCTCGTGTGTGAGTGTGTGTTTGGGTGTGTGGTTGTGTGTGTATGTGTGTGTCATGCTATCTATCGGTGTTTTGGTGATGGTTGCGTTTTGTATGTGGCTTTGCCTGCTTGACTTTACTACTTTTCCATTCAGGTTTTTGTATATATATATATACATGTATAACAGAACTGTTTTTAAGAGAAGCACTCAAATTTTGTATGAACGTTTCAATAACTCTAGATCTGAATTCACCAATAAATTTGTCTGCATCATTAGTAACACCATCAAATACATACGAAAATCCATAATCATTTAACAGTTTCCTCACGTTGCTTACCCAGTTTTTATTTTACAACCATTATTACAGTCATCAAGTGCAGTATTGTATACAGTTTTAAGTATGATATTATCGGTAAGCTTCAAACAATACTTACCAATGCGTACATATCTGTTAATATATAGAGGGTATCGGCCAAGTACTTCATAAACCGTGGTATTGCATTATTTGGGTTTAACATGTAGAAGTCTTTTACAAAACTTCTTCAAATTAATTATTTCCATTTCTTTAGATTTTGTGTAGCCCCATATTCCACATGAATAATTTAAGATAGAAGCTACAAATGCATCAAATAATTGGCAGATTATTTTGGGCTTTATATCAAATATGTTACAGTTATTAAGTAATATATGCATTGCTTTCAGAGCCTTACCCATACCTGGTTTAGTGCAAAATTACCAATGTAATTATAGATGGTACCAAGATAATTGAAATCATTAACAACCTCTATATTCTTCATCGTTATACAACCAGCCCTCATTTGGTAGCAAGCCGCCACGTTTATGAAAGACCATAATTTTAGTTTTGTCAGTATTTACACTAAGGCCCCACAATTTGCAATATGCATGTAAAGTATTTAGATGTTCCTGGATTTCCTCCGGGGAGTTGCCTTGAATTGCCATATCATCATAGCGTTGAACTAGTGTCAGTCTACTATATCGTACATGCTGGGGTGTTCCGTTTTTCAGACACCGTCTCTGTGTTAACCATTATTATACTCAACACGACCTCACTCACATTTGCACACAGCTTGGATCCAGATGGGACGCAGAGTAACTCGGTGCCTCATCAGGATCCAAGCTGTTTTACACTCGGTCAACTTTTTCTCAAACGGTTGAACGAATCAGAGATGTAAGTAAAAATTGCAACAGATCAGTTTTGATACACATTTGTTCAGCACAATGAGTGTTAAGTATGTGTAACAGCTAAAACTGAGGAGAGTTATTATTAAATGATCCGGGTGTTTTTCAGGATATATTGAACTGAAATCGTCTAAAGGATTCCAAATTTCCCCATCCGGAAAGCAGTTGGCAATTGCTGTTCCTGGTGCCATTGAAGGTGACACATCCATTAAGACAAAAGAAGAGGATATAAGCAGGAGCGGGACATTAAGATTAGCTGTCAATATATCCCATCCTTATGACTATGAAATCATCAAGTTTGCCATCAATGTAGAGGATAAGACCACCAGCGGAATACCGATTACAGCAATTCCACCAGGTAGTCAAATCTGCCGTTTAACTTTTATGCCTTTTATGCCTGCATCTTCAGGATGGATGTTCCATCATTGTTTTAACTCTTTCCCTCATATAAACGCCCTTTCACGCATTCGCAAACATAGTAGACCCAGATCAGACGGCACTTATGGGATTCGTTTGATCAGAATCTGCTCCGTCCTGACGAATAGTCGTAGGATAAAAAGAAGAAAGAAAGCAACATAAAGTTGCATACCTTCCACGATTACAATTCTTTCACGTCTAGCATGAACATCTCTAAAATGCATGCGCTATTGCTTCGCTCTTAAACAAACTGTGGCCATATAATAGTTTTCATTCTGATTTATGAACTTCTTTGACATTTGAACCAGACGAAATATATTGTCGGCTAAGGGCTTATATCAGGGTTTAACCATTTCCCTCATACGAACGCCTTTTCGCGCATTTGCAAACAGACTAGACCCAGATCAGACGGCTCCTAAAGAATATTCAGTAGATATTAAATTTGGACTAGATATAGAACAGGGAAAGGGTTAAACTGTATATATCTTAAATATTAGTATTGCCATACCATGATGATGCTATAATACAAATAAAACATATATTAATAAGGCGTATGTCGTGTTCTTTTGAATGATTGCTTTCTTCTGCTGTACCACTCTTTATTTCCTCTATCTCGTTCGTCTTCTTTCTTTTTCCTTTCCTTGTTATTTCTTTTGCTCTATCTTTGTTTATTTTCTTTCTCTCGCTCTATTCGTTTACTCATTTGTTCTTACTTTCTTTCCCTGTCGTTTGCTGTCTTCTTTCTTTTCTTTATGTCTATCTGTCTGTCTATCCCCCTCTCTCACTTTTATTCAATACTTTGTGCTGGAGTATGTCCGTCTGTCTTAAAAATGTTCTGGAGCCTTGTCTTAAAATATTCTGCAGCCTTAGATATGGTTGCTGTCATATGCAGATGACAACAGACATGCGATAGTCGTTCCGTCGATGGCACTGTGTTAACAGAAATTCAGTATCTGTTTCAAAGGTCCATATGACATATGGCTCTATGTAATATATAAATACTTGAATAGCTCTGATTTAATAGTTCCATCACTAAGGGCCTTTTTGAAAAATTTCATAATATAGTTTAATAAATGTCTTTTATCTGTTCTGTATGCTTGAGCAACAGTGCTTGTATTCAAAGTTGTATATTCAACAATCTTCCATAACAATTCCAGGATTGTGATTTGTTTTCTTAAATCTATAATTAAAATATTGCAATAATTCATCCATCCACTTTGGTATTTTGGTCGTAGTTGACTACCTCAATGACGTTTTCAGTCTCGTTCCTAATCCTAATCTACATCTTCATCCTCAGCGACCTCCGTTAGATCCGCATTATCCTCATCCTCAGCGACCTCCGTTAGATCCGCATTATCCATTACTCCTTCTCTGTCTTTGACAGTATGACATGTTGTCTAGTTGTCGTCTCTGAAATGTCCTCCTTATCTTCAGTAGCGCTAACTATAACTTCATCCTGTGACCCAGCTAGTCGACTGTGATCTTTCTGACCAACATTTGCTATCTTGCCATGATCCGTTCTTAACATATGCTTTGCACCTCTATTATCCAAAGAAGCATCTCCAATGCTCCTCATTATCTGGAATTACTTGCTTCGTACTACATTTCTCGAATATTTCAAGCGAGATTTGTTTCTCTTTATGTTCATCATCCCTTTCTTTGGCATCTTCCTTATCTATAGTGTCATAACCATGTCGATGCTCTCCATTTCCCTTTGCAGGCTGTCTTCAAGTTTCCTCAGAATTATGTGCGTCCCCACAATGAAATAAATTACATTTTCACCATCTGGTTTCTCTGAATCACTGCCGTCAGAGATTATGTCATCACTTCAGCTGTCTCTTGTTTCGCAAATTGTTTCTCCTTTTCTGTGTGTGCCTCTAACATCAGCTTTTTCCTTTGATCTTCTTGAACTTCACTATCATCGTCTTGAACATAATCCACTATCCCTAAAGCTAGCAAGCTATTTCTATGAAACGTTTCAATCAGATGCGCTCACTTTCCCCACAGGAACGTCGATGGTATGTTTGTCAATAACCTACTACTGCTGATCTTCAAACACACTTCGGGATCATTAGTTTGGACGTTATTTGTAAAGAAAATTGAATATCGCTTACGCCGGTGCCATGGGGCTTGAGTAGTGTTGGGCTTTTAATAATTGCTCATGAACAAAATCAATTAAACCATGTCTGAAATGTTCTATTTTCGCACCGCTGCTTTTGCCTTCGAATGATCTCCTACTATCAGAATTACCTGATAACCTTCCTACAAAACGTTATATCTTAATCAGGACTTTGTCTCCCACCAGTTTCTTAGAAGCTATCATCATAGAACCTCTTTTTCTTACCTCGAGAATTATCTATATCCATCACAATATCTCTAAACTTTGCTTCAGTTGTTGAACATATTCAGAAGCTGATTGCTCAAAATCATTACCAGTTGATTGAAACATATTATCTTTTGGAGTTCTGTCAAATATTAAATAAAAAGGCGAGCATTGTGTTGTTTACTGTTTCGTACAGTTGTATTCCAAAGTATAATGGTGCGATATATTTCTTCTTTTCATCAGACCATGGAGTACCAAGCATACTACATGTATGAGGGTTCTATTAAACCTTTCTGTAGGTACTGTTCCACTAGCATGATACGGCATAGTCCTTGCTTTTTCTATCCCTAGACGCTCCCAAATTTCCTTACTCATGACAGATTCAAATTTTGCAACCTGATCGCTATGAATTCTAGTTGGTATTCCGTAATGAATGACAAAGTTTTCATAGAACACCAAAGTCAAAACTAGCCAGTACTTAAAAACCAATATTTGCCCTGTATCATCTGATTCAGCTGAAGCTATGCTCAAGCGGTTATTGTCAGTGTAAACAGTAAACGTTGGTCTTGTAAGATAATCAGCAAATGTGTCCGTAATTGCCCGCTTGAGTGCTAGAAATTCTATTTGAAATGTAGGATAGTTCTTGTCTGCTGCTGTTTAACCCCTGCTTGCTATAACTATATTTCCCGATGGATATCTGGTACAATACTGCTCCTAATCAGCGTGAAGTCCAAATGGTATTATGAAATCTGGATATGCTAAAACTGGTGATAACGTCAGTATTTTCTTTATATTGTCAAGGGCGTCTTTCTATGTGGTAGACCGCCGTTTCCATTCTTTGGATTTTTTTCTGATGTTTCCCTGATGTTGTTGTCGGAGGCAGTTACTCATTCAAGAACATAGTGATCTTTGAAAAGTCTTAACAAACCGTCTATAATAACCAGCAAAGGAACAAAGTGTCCCCGCATTGTTTGGAAGTGACCAGTTTCTGACCTTTTCACTTTCCTTGGGTCAGTCTTAACTCTATCCCCTGGTACCATATAACCTGGGTCCATGCTTATAAGGCTTCTAGTTGAGTCTGAGTTCGTTCTCAAGTTTTTGATTGGTCAGATTTGAGCCTTTATTTCAAATCTGACCAATCAAAAGCTTGAGAACTCAAATCTGACCAATCAAAAGCTTGAGCACGAACTCAGACTCAACTAAAAAGTTTTATAAGCATGGACCCAAGACACTTGACTTTCGTTTGGAAGAGAAAAGGAAAATGTTACATGTTGCCACTGGCGAAGTAAGTGATGTCATTGAAAAAAGGTTTTAATCGTCTTTTACTCAATTAATATTTAAATAGAAATGATGGCATCATGAATATTCATTAATATAATTGTTATAATAGCCCATGGACAAAGATGTTTGGCCATGGCAGAAAATGTAGAATCATTTATATTATATAATAAGCAAACAGTGCAGACCCTGATCAGACGGCTCATATGGAAGCCCAATGTTCTAGGCCAGCTCTGTTTGAAGTGGCAGTGTCGGGTTACCGTTTGTATTTCAATCACACAAACATGGGAATCAACAACAAAACATTCACACTTTTACAATAGGGAAAACTATTCGAGAATTACTGAAAACATACATGCTCCCTATTTGGCTGGCAGTCCACTTATACATGCCACATGGTATTTCAATATACATACTCCAAACTAGCATTCTTCCGAGAATACATGTACTCGTGTGCAGTGGCTTTTGCTACATGAAATATGAGATATACATTTGTTTTCGGTTTATTTTAATAAAAAAGCATACAATGGACATAACGTTAATACATTATAATTTTCTTTACATGCAATTATTCTCATTCCACTACCAATACAAACTTACGTCTATGGGACAAATCCTTTTTTGATTATCTCTCCCTCTCGTGCTGCCAGAGCATCCAGTAGTGGAAAAATCAGGGTCACCAGTACTTTACCAAATCTTAGCCAGGTTACATTTATACTAACTGTGTCTATTCTCTTGACTGCTTACACAGGTCAGAGTATATCCGGTATGTTTATGTAGATCCGTTTATGCTCTGTCTGAATATATCTTATTAAACAGTATAGATACTATTCAGGAAACTCTTGTTAGAGCTGCCTGATATAGGTCAACTCTGTTCGCATTGCTTTGACAAAACGCTTTCATCAGGTGAATATATGTGCATGGCTACTAGAAATTCAAGTAATCTGTCTAAAGCGCATCTTCGTATTCCATTACCGTGCAAGACTTTCAATAAGGAACCATGCTGTTTGCCACTTGTGTGACCTATATGTACATAACATTGGCAGTATTGCGCTTGACATTTGTAACACTTACATAGTTTAAACATATTTATTGCATACAATATACATTCAGGGGATTTGGCTACAAGTTTTTGCAACATTATCTAATGTCCGCTCCCCAGATATCAAAACAGTGACATGACAATAATAGCGATAATAGAGATGAACATAAGAAAATTAGTAATTACAGTATAAATAACATAACGATTTGAAAACAAACTGCCACGTTGACATAGGCAAAAAAGAGTAAAGAAAGATAGGAAGAAAGGAAGGTGCTTAGATTAAATTCTAAAATCGGTTGGAGGCTCGGATGTAACGAATGACCTATTGCAATCAGGAGAACCGTTTGGACTTCCAACAAATAAAATATCTAAATTGACAGTTGTTATAGGTATACTATCATTGAATAGAATATCCCGCATATGTATATGTACATAGGACAATCTAGAAAGTAATAGAAAGCATTTTCACACGAATATCAACATGTACAGGCTGGATCGTTTATCAAATTACACCCGAGCAGGTCGTAATTTAGTGAGCTTTACATAGGTATATCTAAGTGTGTAAATAACATATAATTAAATGAAGAAAATGTTTCTTTAGTACGTATGTTGTTGTCTAGATTATTCCATAGTCTTACTGCCGTTGGCATATAAGATTTTTCACTAAGAGTTAATCTATTATTTGGCACAATATAATTATTATTATTTCTTAAAGGATAATTCCGAAACTACATAAAAACCCTTATAAGGCGCGTTTTATTGCCAACTCTAGCTGTTGTACTATTACTAAAATATCTAAACTTTTGACGTCCTGTCTTATTACGACCAAAGAACATGTAAAACGTTACTGTGATAAAATATATGAAAATTCTGGTATTAATGTTTTTTGGTCCATAAAAAATTCAAATGATGTTTTAACGAAACTTTAAAATGAACAGTATAACATTTCTTCACTGAGCTCTTATGATTTCTCTACACTCTATACTACTCTACCTCGCCATCTTATAAAGGATAAACTGATTAAATTAATAGAAAAAAACCTTTGCCAGAGAAAACAAAATGTTCATTGCGTGTAATGTTCAACGTTCATTCTTTTCGAATTCAGAAGTTGAACATTACACAATGTGGACTTGTCTTGATGTTTGTAGGTCTCTTATCTTTCTTTTAGACAATATATTTGTGCGCTATGGGGGTACCATATATCGTCAAGTTGTTGGTATACCCATGGGTACAAATTGTGCCCCTCTTGTTGCAGATTTGTTTTTGTATTGCTATGAGAGGGATTTTATGCTTAGCTTAAAACCTAATACACAGACCGATATTGTTAAAGCTTTTAATAAAATTCCAAGGTATTTAGACGATATTTTGAATTTGGATAATCCTTATTTTGAAACTATGATTTCTTCAATTTACCCAAAAGAACTGTCTTTAAACAAAGCGAATCAATCTGACATTATAGTTTCATTTTTAGATTTGAATCTTTCAATTACAGATGTTAAAGTTTCGTCCAAAAAGAGAAGATTTTAGTTTTAAAATTGCCAATTATCCTTTTCTAGATGGAGATGTGCCCCGTTCTACATCTTATGGGATTTATATTTCTCAACTTATTCGGTTTGCCCGAGCCTGTTCTTTGCTTGAAGATTTTAACAGTCGTAATTTAGTTATAACTGATAAACTTCTTAAGCAAGGTTACAGATATCACAAACTTCGGAAAACGTTTTCTAAATCTTATTATCGAAATTTACCACTCATTAGTAAATATAATTGCAATCTACGGACGTTACTGCAACAAGGCATTTTTCAACCAAACTTTAATTATGGGGATGTTATCTACAAACTTAGGAAAATTCGGGGTCATATCCATTTTCATGATTTGTTTATAAAACGCATTAAAACATTTAAGAAGAAAGGTTATGATCCTATTATATTGCAACGCACTGCATGTTTGGTTATCGACCCTTTTCCAGTCAGTAGCTACGCATCCCTCTTTGCTTGTGGGATGACAGGCCGATGGTAGTACTCTATGATGGTATACTCTTAAATTCAGATACGGGACGAGCTTACCAGACTCATGTATTACTTTTTCCCTGTCGTACCCTTAACGGCTTACCTGCAGGTGCTCTGACTTCAGCAAAGTCATTGAGTACATTTTTGACGGATTGTCACAGTTATTATGCTATGTTTTACATGTTGTCCTGTGTTCACCGTCGTCTGTGTTGTGGGTAAGTCCGGCGGGGATACCTTTATTTACACTATTTGTAAAGCTAGGGTGACTTTGAGAGAAGTGTGAGGTTAAGACGTCCGTAAACCGGTTTAAACCCCCAGTGGTGTTTTTGCTACTGACCGTGCCAAGGCGGTACTCTTTTTGTTATCCTTCCTTTTGTTTGCCTTGCGTCTTTGTGCTTGCGATTTTGTTCATGTGTGGAGTGTTTGTCTCTGGTTCCTGTGTGTATGTTGGTGTTTTCTGTGTTATTCTCGTGTGTGGGTGTGCATTTGGGTGTGTGGTTGTGTGTGTATGTGTGTCATGCTGTCTATCGGTGTTTTGGTGGTGTATGCGTCTTGTATGTGGCTTTGCCTGCTTGACTTTACTACTTTTCCATAGTTGATACTAAAGGTGGCAATATGTCATTCAGATAGTTCGGTACCATATTAATATGTATCTTATAAAACAATAATAGCTTTCGCCTTTCCCTGCATTCGCAAAGTGGTTCAAGGTCTGATTCATGTTATGTGTTATTCCATACTTGATCAAAGTCTACAATTTCATCTTAAAACCAATAATTATGAAGTGAAGTACACGTTACAAACAGTTGTAAACACCTTTTAACGGTCCCATGCCTACCCAATTCACGCAATATAGCTATGTATCGCTTGATCACGTTAGGGAGTTCATCCAAATGCACACACGCGTCCAATGTGTGATCCAGGTTTAGTGTCTTCTGGTCATAATCTCGTATAACCTTAAACTATTCATCCTTCCTTTCTATAGTGCTTTTTGTAACAATGAATAAAATGATAAGTTACCTTTCTCGCTGTTGCCTAAAGCGATGCAAAGTCCATTACTTGATATCTCGTCTACTGCAGGCGAGTGCAAACATAATGACAAGACGACTTAAATTAACGTGGTATTCTGTTTAAATACAACTAGGGGCAGTTTGTTTCCACAAGCCTTGAATCTATTTTTAGAACGACGTCATGATTAAATATTTTGTGAATCAATATAGCGTATGACTATATTGTTTTAGCAAACAGTGAGTAGACATATTTATTCAAGAGTGGATATGCTCATGATCTATTTATGATGAATACGGTCTACACGGTATATTGAGCTGTCAGGCCCTTCCTACCAGACGCTATCTCAGAGAGTAAAACCAATGGACTAGTCTAATGAATGCACACATAAATACAGAAATCAAAACATAAACCCATCATTAATTTTGATGATGTGAACGCTTAAATACAAATCCCTCTATAGGCGATAGGCCGCCCATAGGCCGCGCATTAGTCGAGTTATTTTAAGATATGCCACCACAGATATTTGACCACCATTGCAAGAAGCGCAAGACAGCTTTTTTATTTACTGGATTCTCGTCTTCTTGAGATTGAAAATCTCAAAAAGACTAAACTCCATTCAATGAGAAGCTGGCGTGCTCACTAAACTAAATATATTATGTCTCAATAACAACCATTAACCCTTCTGTTGCTGAATTTTACAATACATTTCTCCTTCTTTACCCATGCCCTGTTGTATCATTACATATATCTGCACAGTGTACAAGTATTTCGCTGTGAAATCACTGCTGTGGAGTGCACTGGTTGCACGATCAACTTGTAAATAGTGCAAACCCTGATGAGACAGCTCCTGCAGGAGCTGTCTCATCTGGGTCTTCACTATTTACAGGTAGGTATATTGACGTGAATGGCAAGCGAAGGGTTAACCCTTTCATCCCCAGTGTTGCAAAAATGCACCACGAGAAATAGTACAGACTTCACTTTTTGTCTTAAACGCAATTTCCATAGCTGTGATTTATTCCTTTGAAATTTGCATTTATTTATCTCATTGCCTTATATTAACGAATGATTTGCGACTCTTTCTTTCTTTTTTATTCTACATATTACTATTTCTGAGGTAATGAGGGTCTGTCCCATTTTATGCCAAGATTACCTATCAGGTTCAATATCAGCTCCGTATACTGTGTGGATCGAGATATTTTCAAACCCCGCGGAAACCGTGATTTTCCTTATATGCAATGTTTGTAGGTCAACAAAATGGCTGCGATACATCATCGTCGTGACAAAAATATTATCTGCTAAACATTAGATCTGATTTGGATTTGACTACAGTACTTCCGATTCGATCAATTCCAAAATTCAAACAGGTCAATGCTATGGTGAATATTTAGGTTTTTTTTTAAAGAAAAGTGTAGCATGACAAACAGTATGGATCCTAATGAGAGAGCTTCTCTAGGAGCCCTCCCATCTGGGTCTACACTGTTTGTAAAGGACATTAGTGACTCGTGTCCAGCACAGTAAGGGTTAGCGATTTTCTACGTGAAAAGTGACAGGTTGAACACTTACTTATAGCTCGAACCAATTGATCTGGACCATCACCTTTATGCAGAATACATAATGAGAAAGATGACGCTGTACAAATAAAACTCCACCGGTAAATCGTGAAGTCTATTCTCACTGAAATGTAAACCATACAATCACGAGTGTGTCCATGCATAGTTGCTTACCGGGACACGTGTCGAGGATAAACCCGTGCAATGTTACGAATTTTTATTTATGTAAATTAACTAGGTCAGGGTCCAGGTCAAATTGTTCGAGCTATAGCTAAAGGTTAAGGGGTACACACTTCACTACAGTTAGAATTAAACTTTTTGTGAAACTGGGGACAGGGGGATTACTTTAAGTATAGGTTAGAGCTTATAAACTGCAGACTTCGAAAATAAGACGGCCGATAACGCGAGCGAAGCGAAGCGTTTTAGGTCGTCTTATTTTCGAAGACTGCAGTTTATAAGCTCTAACCGATTTAGTGATGGCCCTACGTTTCATCAGGCTGAGTTTATAAGTCCCGCCCACTGAGCAATGACAAACTTGTATATAGTCACGTGATTATGATCCACCTAAAAAGCCACACTCGTTTATGCAAAATAACCAGAAACCCACCAATCAAACAAACGTCGTCTTTGTTAATATTCTCACGTGTTTATGTTTTGACAGTGAAACTAGTTTCGCGCCTTTTTCTTGTAAACATTGCCTAATTTGGCTGTGCCACGTTATCAAATATTCCCCATCTGTGTGTAAAACATTTTTACACACTTTTCTGTAGCCCAAATAATGGCCGACAGCAATCTATACGTATCCCCAAAACTGTGAAAAAAAATAATTCTTGTAAAAGACGAACGCAAAATGGCAATGGAGATAACCCTATACCTTATAGTAACTGACGCCTTTTGACCGCTTTGCAAGCCGAGAAGACCCAGATTAGACAGCTCTTATGCTGTCTGATCAGGATCTACTCGGTTTGCACAAATCTAAATCTTCGCTGCTACCGAAATCCCATATAAAAATACAGCATATTAAACATTCATTATGGGCAGCATATTGAAATAAGAATAATTGTTGAAATTTGTTGAAAGAATTACAGCTTTAAATACAGGTTTTTCATATTGCCTGAATCATTTGCTTATTTACATTAGTCTTTTCAATAATCATGCTTCAACAGGTGGGATGTTTAGTGATTTATTTGTCCATTTTAGACCACGACAGCCCAATTACTAGATCTATATGTCTGCCTCTCAGTTGTTTACATAGTCTTCCTCCCCACTTTTTACACACGTGAACACTTGTATACACTCGTTCGCGTGTCGATAACGTCACAAGTTCAAAACATAGCAACTCGTTTGTTTGTTTTTTCTAGTCGTGGGCGGAGCTTTGTTGCACATGCGCACTGGAAGGTTCGTCTTCGAAAGTTTTAGAGTCGATTTTATAAAATTTATGAGAATTAGAGTCTGAAAAACATGAAGAATGCGGCTCGCTGATTGGATGGAAAAGTATGGCAATCACTAATGAGCTTAACTGAAGTTCGTTCGTGAAACTGGGACCAGACATACTTACTTTACTGAACTTAAACTTATACTCGTGCGTGAAATTTGGACAAGGTGTACTTACTTTACTGATGTTAAACTTAAGCTTGTACGTAAAACTGGGGATTTGAATACTTGTTAAGCTGAGCTTAAACGTAAGCTTGTACGTGAAACTGGGACCAAGAGAACTTACTTTACTGATCTTAAACTTAAACTTGCTCGTGAAACTAGGACCTTGAATTCTTTCTTTTTTAGTGTTTGCATTAGAATAAGTTGTAATAAGTTGTGTATACATAATTATACAGCTTCAGTGATATGAGTGGACTGACAGAAAATAATCACAGCATGCGTCTATTTCCTATGATTTACGGACATAAAAGCGTAAAGAAAAGGATGATTTTGATTTTATTTTTGTTCTATGATTCTTAATTAATTCCATTTTTAATATTTTTTTATCAATATCTCTATCTTAAATGTCATTTGTTTTAAATATTCTGCAAGCATTATATATACTCAGTTTTGTACATGCAAATTATTTATGTGAAGCGCTGTTGAACGCACATATCCTGTGTGAAAAGAGCGCTATATAAATGTGGTATAATAAGAATAATAATAATAAATAGTTCAAGCTGTGTTAGAAGTAAAAGTATAGTTTGCAGTGATAATTATTCCACTAATCACTTACACAGAATAAGCTAAAGCATTTTGTTAAACGTTATTAAACCGTCGTGTTCTCTCTTTATATTTCAGCAGATCGCAAGTCGCCAGGTAACACTGCTGTTTTGACGAGCGCTTCGCCAATTTTGGCGATTATGACTGCAGTTACTGGAGTTGCATCTTACTGTGAGTACTAGCATAAACAATATACAGTAGAACCTGTCTTAACCCTTCGCTTGCTGAATTTTAAAATACACTTCTCCTTCTTTACCCGTGTCCTGTTGTATAATTACATATGTCTTCACTGTGTACAAGTATTACGCTATGCAATCACTGCTGTGGAGTGCACTAGTTGCACAATCAACTTGTAAAGAGTGCAGACCCTGATTAGACAGCTCCTGCAGGAGCTGTCTCATCTGGGTCTTCACTATTTACAGGTATGTATATTGACGTGAATAGCTAGCGAAGGGTTAACCCATTCCCTCCTAGACTAGTTTTAGATCCAACCTCTTTGAACAAATCTACCGAAAAGGAGCATTTGATACAGAAAAAGGAAACATTTAGAATTGCGTAGTTTTGAAACCTTTGTGATAAATATAATGATGGTTTCAAACATGTCTTTTACAGAGGCGTCAAATGCGTAGCTACATATAGGAGTGAATGTGTTTAGCGACTATTCATTTATTGAAAATAGGAGTCTTGAAAAGAATGTGGTAATACCGGAAAAACTAAATGCGGAAAGCTCCAGTGGGAGTTTTCTGCATTGCTTTCGACCTGTATCAAGTTACCACCTGCCTTAAAGACCTAAATTCAGGCCACTTTTAATGGTCGCTTATGTCGAGTTCAACAGGCTTATTTGCAAAAAATCATTCGAGGTTTACATAATTGTACACTACTTTGTCATCATTATTATTGAATACTCGAAGAAGTATTGTCAATGTGTACGGCTCGTGTGTGTTACAATGATTATTCCAATAGTTATTTCCAGTATGTAATGATATTATTCGATCATAATGACAATAAGGTCTATATATAACATAATATTTTACAAACGACAAACAAAATGTGTTGAATTAAACTTTCTTTACTTAAAACTTGGAAAAAAGCAATGACTTACTCTTGTGTGTAACATATATCACCAATGCATTACATGGTCAATCTCCGGTACAATAAAGTCTCACTAAAACGACCACATAATCTATTAATACATGGGTCTATAAAAACTGTTAGTTGCTTAATGCAGAAGGCTTCTATAAATGCTTTAGGCAGAAAGTTTGCCCCAGCATTAAGCTACCACTTGTCTTATAAATCCAGAATTCTACTTCTTTTACTAGTTTTATTAGTGCAACTTTAACACTTTCCCTGCTTTATGTTTATTCCAACTGTCAATACCTACATATGTACTGACTATTCATGGACAAAATAGTTGTAATTAGATATGGATGGTATAACATTATAACCATTTTATAAAGTAAATAAACAGATCTATCAAAAGGTCATTAGCACATAGAACATACCGTGATCAGACTGCTCCTATAGGAACCATCTGATATGGGTCTACTCTGCTTTCAAATGTGTGAAAAGGCATTTATATGAGGAAATAGGCTAAACTTTTTGTCCGGCTCTGTTACAACCGGTAGTGAACCTCTTCTAACACGTAGTACTTTGTACAGATGTCCGTGTGCCCTTTTTTGACGCCGTCCGTTGATATGTAAGTTATGCATATGTGAGTAGGACAGTAAATTGTTTTCAAAGGAAAACTAAGGGCTAAGATTCATTTCCTAAACCACTAATACGAATATATGATTGTGACCACCCTTTCCACTATCTACTGTTCTCATAAGCAAGCTTAACCTTTAGCCTGCTATGGGCGGATGAGCGAATACCCGTGCAAACAGTTTGATCCAGATGAGACGCCGAGTAACTCGGCGTCTCATCAGGATCCAAACTGTTTGACATCCTGATTGCATTTTGGTAGACAAGGTTATTATAGCATGAATTTTGAAAATACAGTAGGTGAAAGGTTTTATAAAAATAATTTGCTAAGCGGGCTAAAGTTTGATCAACATTTTGTGTGTTTTGTTTTCAGCAGTAGCCAGCGGTAGGATACCAGCATGACGGACTAAGGCGACATAATAAAATGGACTACGGATAAATAAAACGCCAATTATCCGAATCAAGATGTTTGAAGTGGATTGAACTATGCGAATATATATGAAATATTACTTACGGACAGGCGACTGTAAGATATTGATAATTAAATCCCTCCTAGAATATTTTAGACCCAACCTTTTTTACTAAATCTACCGAAAAGGAGCATTAACTATAGAAAATGAGAATTTTAGATACAGTAAACCCTAGCTATAACGGTCACTAAATTACATCGAGTAGTTTGTGTTAAAGGCAGGTGACTGCTTAAAGCAATGTAAAAATATAGGAGCGTGTGTTTTACTTTCACCTTGCTTTAAACAGTCACCTGTCCTAAATATAAACTAATTAACATAACTTAGGGACCGTTATAGAGACGTTTAACTGTATGAGTAGTTTTGAAACTATTGTGGTGAATAGAGCATTTGTTCCTATAGAGCAAATGCTCATTTATCCAAATGGTTTCAAAATGTGACTTTTACAGAGGCGCCAAAATGTGTCACTAGGGGGGATTGTATTAAATTGAAATATGTCAGCAAATGCAGAAACCAACAATAGCCACTACGAGGGGCGAATTGGTCAAGAAATGTGTGTGATCATCAACATATTGATTGTGTACATGTGACTACAAAAATATCAACATGGATCTGTTATTGAAATGAAGTAAAAATAATTTATAGGTACTAAGAAACTAGTAAATGTAAATAAGTAAGTGAGTGAATGAGTCGGTGGGTAAGTGAGTGAGTCTGTGAGTGAGTGTTACCTCGGTCATATAAACCTTAGCTTTTGATTCTTATAGCCTCAGCCATTTGACTCTCGGTTTTTTTTTATTCTGACATCGGTCATCTATAGCTTAGTATTTTCCACTGACCTCGTCCGTATACATATTAGCTTTATCCCCTAACCTCAGTCATATAAACCTTAGCTTTTGTTTCTCATGGCCTCAACCATGTCTCAGTTTTTTTAATCTGACATCGGTCATATTTAGCTTACCTCGTCCATAAATATTAGCTTAATCTCCTAACTTCAGTCATGTAAACCTTAGCTTTATCCCCTAACCTCAGCCATGTAAACCTTAGCTTTATTCCCTAACCTCAGTCGTGTAAACCTTAGCTTTATCCCCTAACATTAGTCATGTAAACCTTAGCTTTATTCCCTAACATTAGTCATGTAAACCTTAGCTTTATCCCCCCAACCTCAGTCATGTAAACCTTGGCTTTATTCCCTGACCTCGGTCATATATAGCTTAGTATTTTCCGCTGACCTCGTCCATATTAATATTAGCTTTATCCCCTAACATCAGCTATATAAACCTTACCTTTATTCCCTGACATCGGTCATATCAAACTAAGCTTTCCCCCTGGTCTCGGTCATACATGTACATGCATAAGTCTAAGCCGTTTCTACATGGCAAAGCTTTCCCACTGACCTGGCGGTGGTGGCTTAGCCTAGTGGTTGAGCGTTCAGTTGAGAACCCAGGGGTCCGGGGATCGAATTCCGGCTGAATTACCTCGAAATTTCAGAGACGCTTTTGAGTGTCTTCCACCCACACGAGATTGTCTTCTCTCCACCCATGGTTTAAAATGAGTATCTATGAGGGCCACTAACCAGTACCGTGACTGCGTACTCGCGCCATATGTTAGCAGTACTCAATATTGTAGGCGAATGGCTCAATGACCAGAGGAGTAAATAAATGTAATGTCGGTTGAGCGGTCATTCGGACGGAAAGTAGACTATAACTAGGTACTTTACTTGTTTTATAATCAAACAGCAGACCATGGCCTAAAGGCTCCCACGTGGTCCGTCTGATCTTGATCTACTCTGTTTGTAAAGGCATAAACAGGGGTTTATATAAATAGGGGAGGGGGTTAAATTAAACATGTGTGTCTTAAAATGTTGGTTCTTGCTTAACCCATTTATTCCCATATTATTTAAAGAATCCCCTTCTAGATCTTATCCTGGAACATATCTAGTTTGTTCATGTAGAATGAGTAAAGTGAACAAAATATTGACTTTGATCGAGTCAACAAACAGTATATACCCTGATCAGAGGAGAAACTGTAGAGTCATATCTATATCATATCATAAGCAAACAGAGCAGACCCTGATCAGACGGCTCCAACCGGAGCCGTCTGATTTGGGTCTACTCTGTTTGCAAAGGCGTAAAATGCGTATTTATGGAGTAAAGGGTAAAACTGTAAAGTCGATTTTCTGTATGTCTTCACTTTAGGCAATTGGCTTTGTTAAAGTGCAAAGTATTTTGAACTTTTCGTTTATATTGTATCTTTGTATATTGGTGAATTGTTGCGTATGCTGTTTGTTTGGAATAAATGTGAAATACATATACGTGAGTTGTCATTTGAGATACACATGTATTTGACTTTTCAATAAAACATCATAACGCGAAAATTAGATACAGACAGACAAACGGACGGACAGACAGATACACATACGTATAGAAGTGATACCTTACCAAGTGTCACACAACTGGACGTCTCATCTAGAACTGTTTGCTTAGATCCAATGCTAGCCTAGGTGGCGCTTAGCAGACATATTAACCCTTTCCTCCATGAATATTCATGTAAGAAATAATGACGTCGTGAATATAATTTAGATTATTTGTGTTGTAATTGCACATTAACACGTTAAGTTTTGGGCCATGACAGAAAGTGTCGAATCCAATCTAAATTACAGTGCTCCCTCTCTACAACGACACCCGGTGGGATACGAAGATTGTATGTGTTGTTCAGAGGGAGTTGTTATAGGGAGGGAAAATCAAACTCAATTAGCTTGTTTGCAGATCCCCAGATAAGGTGAATTTCGAGAACTAAAACCGTTATGCCTCTATCAAACCCTATGCTGTGACGATTCTAAAGAGTGGTCACAACATAGGGTTTGATGGAGGCATAAAGAAAATACGATGGGAAAAAAGTTGTTTCTTGAGCGTTTTTGTTTCGGAAACAGTGGCATGTGCTGTTGTAAGGAGGGAATCGATATTGAGATGGCCGTTATAGGGAGGGAGCACTGTATATCTATCATAAGCAGACAGAGCAGACCCTGATCAGACGGCTCCTATAGGAACCGTCTGATCTGAGTCTATTCTGTTTGCAAAGACGCAGGAAAGCGTATTTATGGAGTAAAAAGTTAAATAGGCAATTCATCTATATCCAGAATGTGGACAGTGACTAATATGAATTCGACACACGTATATTATTGACACGTGTAGTGTCGTGTATGTTACTTGAGGGTAAGCGCGAGGTAATCCGAATTATCCCGAATGTTTTCTGATCAGCTTTAGAAACAAGTTTAGACAAGATCTACACTTGATTGTGTATTTAACCATGTACCTGAAGGATACATATGTTGACGCCTTTACATACAGAGAAGACCCAGATCAGACGGCTCCTATAGGAGTCGTCTGATCAGGATCTGCTATGTTTTCTGATAGAACTTGATAAATATGTTTCTTTAGTTTCTAAAATGGCTACAGTGCTCCATTTTCCATATTTCAGTACAATGTATGACTATTTTGTCCATAATATTCAGTAGGTATTTGAAATTTGGAATAAATATGGACCAGGGAAAGGGTTAAATAAGAATTATAATTGATTATGTATTTAACTTTTTACTGGAAGGAGGTTGCGCTGACAAGAATGACACGGTTTAACAATGCAAGCCTTGTCTGTGTCAGGAACCACAGAACCAGATCTAAATCATTTCGGAAGCAAACAGAGTTGCCAAATGTTGTCTATATATGGCGGAAAGGGTTAACTCACTAGACAAGACTATTCATATTTATATTTATTGCATAAAACATAATTCACAAAAAATCTTATAAGGTTTATATTATACCAATAATGTAATAATTTGCATCAACGTTGCTCTTGCTGTTTAACTCTTTCGCTGCCAATGTCGCATCTCTGAACACCTATGCAAACAGTTTGGAACCAGATGAGACGTCGAGTAACTCGGCGTCTCATCAGGATCCAAACTGCTCGTCACTGTGGTGATATTGTTGAAAGAAAAAGACACAAAATTAGACAAAAGAAAATGATACCAAACAACAAATTTTGCAGACGACGATATTTGGCAACGAAGTAGTTAATAATAGGGTTGCCAATGTGTTCATCCTGGTTTGAAAGTTGAAACACGCTGTATAATCTCTTTCAATGGTGTTTTGCAAGTTACATAGCTGTAGTTAAACTGCGTGATGAATTATCAAAATCTTAAGACTCCGCAAAACTCTACCTTGTTGCAATGTAGGAGCGATTTTAATGAATTGTATCAATATAGAGTTTGGTGGAGAAAGATCAACATAATTTTAATCCTTTACTCCATGAATAATCATGTAAGAAACACCGACGCGATGGATATTATTTAGATTCATTTTTAAAATGGCACGAGAACACAAGACATGTTGGCCATGGCAGAAACTGTATTCATATCCATTTTTTAACCCTTCGCTTGCTATTCACGTCAATATACCTACCTGTAAATAGTGAAGACTCAGATGAGACAGCTCCTGCAGGAGCTGTCTCATCAGGGTCTGCACTATTTATAAGTTGATTGTGCAATCAGTGCACTCCACAGCAGTGATTGCACAGCGAAATACTTGTACACAGTGAAGATATATGTAATTATAAAACAGGGCATGGGTAAAGAAGGAGAAATGTGTTTTAAAATTCAGCAAGCGAAGGGGTTAATAAGCAAACAGAACAGACCATGAACATACGGCTCCTACAGGAGCCGTCGGGTCTGGGTCTTTTTTGTTTGTAAAGGCGTAGAAAGGCGTAATTATGGAATAAAGGGTTAACCAGATTTTCTAACAACTCTTCTCACCTACATCCATGCAGGCATCGTTTCATGAAAGATCGTACGACCAATGTTGTCGTAAATCCTAATTTATGAGTCATAACTTTTCACATAGTAAAACCATCACAGCTTGGAAGGCGACAAGTTCGGTTAGATTCGTATGACAGAAAGTCTCAAAAGTTCAAACATACGATGATCGCACCTTCCCGTTCGTCGTGTGTTAGAATTAACGGGAACTACTTGAGTCGTATGACATTTCATAAAACGGACCACTGGGTTTTATACTGAAATGATTAAACGCTGAGGAGTGACAAGCAGTGCAGATTCTGAGCAGACCCGAGGTGGGTATACTATGTGATTGGTGTGGGTCTGCACTGTTTGTCGCCAACAATAATGTGTATTTTCTCATATTACGTCTTATAAATAAGTGCGTCCGTTCCATCAGGCTATTTGTCCTTTGAGTGTGACCAGTGTCCAGCACATTATGAAAAAACTAGTACTCTTCGTGCAGAGGTCCAGATAAGGTGCGTAAATTAAACATTTGCAAGAATAACCTTCTTTATTTCTCCATCAAATCCTATTTTGTGACCACTCTTTAGAATCGTCTCGAAGAGACGATTCTAAAGAGTGGTCACAACATAGGGTTTGGTGGAGAATAACGATTTTAGTATTTGTGTACGCACCGCTATCTGTAGCTCTGCTCGTTATTAATGTTTAGCCTGCACAAATCGAATCGCATTAAGCATGTCAAAAGTAGTTCTTGCTTTTCGCTGTATATTATTGTGCTACGTTTCGTGTACGCCTTCGAAGAAATGAAACATCATAATCATGTGGCCCGGTAGGTAGGTTAACGCCGCCAGTATCAGAACCCCAACAATGGCAAACATGACGCCATCTGTGATCAGGTTAAGAAAACTACAATTTGTCTTAAGATCCAAGATCCAGGTGCTAGTATATGCATATAATATGTACATTATAATACAGTGATATATTCATATTACGACAACCACTCAAAAGATATATACAGTATGGGGTCCTATAAACTTTCTGGATTATTTTCGATCTGTTTTAAGCTATCACCTGTCTTACAGACCAGCTTTACACCGTTTTAATGGTCGTTTGAGACAGGTCAACTGCAGTGGTACACTGATGAAACGTTATGAAGGAGCTTTCTGTGTGACTTTCGTTTTGGATCAAATAGTCATCTGTCTTAAAGACACTTCTGCTAAATCATTAGGTAGTCGCTTTATATAGACTGTGGGTAAAGTAAAACAATACTTTGAGTAAACATGTAAAGTACGTACATGTAGTTATAGTCTAGTTTCAGTCCGAATGACTGCTCAGCCGACTGTACTACATTAGATTCCCTTTCAACTTCCATATTTGGAACTTGCATGAAACTTAACCTTTTACACCATGAATAATTACATCACGACTATTTATTTATAACCGGGTATTTTACTGATTATATGTAACAGCATGTGTACACAGGAATTATTGGTCAACATGTGTACACATGAATGATTGGCCACCATGTGTACACATGAATTATTGGCCAGCATGTACACGTGGGAATTATTGGCCATTTGATTGCAAAACTTGTAGAATCATATCTATACTATACCATAAAGCAAACAGAACAGCAGAGCAGACCCTGATCAGACGGCTAATACAAGAACCATCTGATCTGAGTCTACTCTGTTGGTAAAGGCGTATAAAGGCGTTTTTATGGAGAAAGGATTAATGTAATACATTAAGTGTTTGCTGAAATATGGCATTGATTTTTTGTTTTACAAATCTGAAACACTGTAGACCCGGTTGAGGCAGCTCTCGTGGGAGTTGTTTTGTCTCTTGTTCTGCGCGGTTTTATTTGCAATAAGATTATTAAACAATATGTTAGCAAGGGGGGTAATCCACTGGTCATAACAGTGAACAAGCTTTTTGTATTTTAATGAGTTGTCTCCCTTCAGCAATATATTCTAGCCTTTCTTTAACATTTCATGCTGTGAACTGTATGTACCCAGGCCGTATTGGTCATCCTTTAGTCTGGTGATCTGTGTTTATGCGGGTTTTAAATGCATACATAGTGGTATAGTTTTAAACAAGATTATTTAAAGACTACTTGTTTCATTATGTTTAACCCATTCCCGCATACTGACGCCTTTTTACGCTTCTGTAAAAGACACTGTGAAACCATTATGATAAATAGAGCATTTGCTCCACAGGAGCAAATGCTCTATTTATCACAATGGTTTCAAAACTACACAATTCTGAAATAATCATTTTCTCTAGTTAATGCTCCTTTTTGGTAGATTTAATCAATTGGATTAGGTATAAAATTAGCCTAAGTGGGAATGAGTTAAAGTACATTGATATAATTATGCTGCTGTTATTACGGTTCAATATGATGTAATCTCTAAATTTAGAGGATGTATGTGAATGGTATGCGTTGTGGATCTTGATCAGATGGGTGTTGTGATATTTGATCTGGACCTTCACTGTTTGTTTTCTTCCACTTGAGTATGTGTGATAAAAAACATTAAAACAATTTTGTAAAGGCAAACTGAGTGGATTTAGAATAATATCATGGGATCTACAGCTGATCAGTATTCCCTTAAGACTACATGTATACACTTTCGAACGTGGCATATAATTTTATATATCTCAGATTATGACAAACAACTATCTACAATTACTTTTAACCCTTCGCTTGCTGAATTTTAAAATACATTCCCCCTTCTTTACCCATGCCCTGTTGTATAATTACATATATATTCACTGTGTACAAGTATTTCGCTGCGCAATCACTACTGTGGAGTGCACTGGTTGTACAATCAACTTGTAATTAGTGCAGACCCTGATGAGACAGCTCCTGCAGGAGCTGTCTCATCTGGGTCTTCACTATTTACTGGTATGTATATTGACGTGAATAGCAAGCGAATGGTTAAGACTACATGTATACACTTTCGAACGTGACATATAATTTTATACATCTCAGATTATGGCAAACAACTATCTATAACTACTTTTAAGTAAAATAAAATAGTCTGTATTATAATTACATGTATGTTCTTATTCTTCGAGTACCCCAGCGAAAATGGGAAAAATACAATTTGCAAACATTATGATCTTTATCTTGTGCACCTGTACTAAGTTTTGCTGGCTGTTTCAAGTCGATCCCATTGAAAATAACAGTGCAATGGCAAACTAAGTAAAAGTTTGACGTAAAATGTCTGATACAACAGCATGACATGCAGACATCGGACATACGAGGAGTCATCTCTAAACGTCATCCTGCTAATTAAACTGTTGACACAAAAATTAAATACATTTGAAGTTAAAGATGAGTGGTTTTGAGTTATAGAAAAAATCCCGCTAATGCGACCACCTTAAAGATGTTTAATTCTGTGTGCTGGATGCCGGTGGTAGCTTAATGCAGGACAAAAGTAATGCAGAAAGTTCTTAGAGGAGCTTTCTGCATTACTTTTGTCCTGCATTAAGCAACCACCTGCTTATAAAGACACCCATGTTTATTTATTAACTGGTCGCATTAGAGGAGTTTTACTATAGTTTGTAGGATAAATTGAACATGTTAACGTTAAGATTGTCAAAGTGTATGTCGATTGCAATATTTGATTACAAATCATACTAAGATAAGCATATTCACAATAGATAGAGACCTAAATTGCAGAGCTACGGATAAAGGTGCGTACCGAAATACTAAAATCGTCATTTCTCCACCAAACCCTATACTGTGACCACTCTTTAAGAGACGATTCTAAGAGTGGTCACATTATGAGGTTTGGTGGGGAAATAACGGATACATGTACATGTATATTGTTGAAAATGTTTAAATTTACGCATCTTATCTGGAGCTCTGTCGAATAGAGAGAAAGAAAACATAGGACGAGCCCTGTTTGAAGTGTATCGTTTATAAAGGATACGAATGATGGCTTTTTCCATGGGCTCCATCATGTAGAGAGCTGTGTTCACCTCCCACTGTATGTACCAATAGGCCAGCCATTTTCGAAACTGTGCGAGCTTTTCCAGTACCGGCATCTTGGATTGGTCTGTTACGGGAGTGACTGCAGTGTGTAATCTGTAAATATAGTTTACCTATTACAGTAAACCTCTCTTTAACGGCCACTGCATTGTGTTAATTGGTTGGTATTTAGGGCAGGTGGCTGCTTAAAGCAAGATGAAAGTAAAACAGAACGCTCCTATAGGAGCCCTCTGTTTAGCTTTCACCTTGCTTTAAACAGTCACCTGCCTTTAACACAAACTACTTGATGTAATTTAGTGGCCGTTAGAGAGGTTTTACTGTACTCCATGAATATTCATGTAAGAAATAGGGACATCATGAATATCAATTAAGAGTAAATGTAATATCACAAGGACATGGGAATGTATGGCAATGGCAGAAACTGTAGCATCACATCTATATTATTTCATACACAAACAATTTCATCCGTCTCAGGAACCGTCTGGTTGCAAAGGCATAGAAACTTATTTATGGAGTAAAGGTCTAAGAAAAACAATAAAGGGAAGTATTTCATGAGCTCTGATATTTTGTAATCAATGTAGACCCAGACAAGACAATCCGTCATATCATAGACGTCCCATCAGGTGTTTCACATTTAAAATGTTTCATAATTGATACTATTAGTGTCGAACAGTGTAGATCCGTATGAAAACCGCATTTTCAGAGCACAAAGCACAGGCACAAAGTACATTATTTGGTATTAGTAGAAATTCAGACTTCATAAGCATATAGAGCAGAGACTGATCCGACCGCTTCTACAGGGGCCGTCTGATCTGGATCTACTGTTTGCAAAGGCATGAGAAGCGTGTGTATAAGTGAAAGGGTTTAACATTTGGTGGATGGGATGGATGGATGGGTGGATGGGTGGTAGATAGATAGCTAGATAAGTAGATAGAGAGATAGAGATATATATATATATATAGATAGATAGATAGATAGATAGATAGATAAATAGATAGATAGATAGATAGATAGATAGATAGATAGATAGATAGATAGATAGATAGATAGATAGATAGATAGATAGAGATAGGTTTATGGATGGACGCATGATGGATAGATAGATTGATGGTGGTGGACCTTGCAGTTAACAGAATAAGCAAGTAGAGGGCGGTTAGTTTTGTCCGGACTCGTTTAGGAAGGACAATCTTATTTTGATATTGCGTGTATCTAGCAAGGTCCACAGGTAGCGGTACCGAATTGACTTTATATTTTGGAAAACCATACGGGGCATGCTGAACTGAACACGTTAACGACCATACGAGACATTCTGAAGTGAAAACATCAACTTAAGGTGGTTTTATATATCAACCCGATTAGTTATACAGTATAACCCCTCTAAAACGATTAAAATAACCCAGGTGTAATACTAGGTCGCTGATGCAAGTGACATCTTAACCCTTCTCTTGCTGAATTTTAAAATACATTTCTCCTTCTTTGCCCATGCCCTGTTGTATAATTACATACATGTATATCTTCACTGTGTACAAGTATTTCGCTGTGCAATCACTGCTGTGGAGTGCACTGGTTACACAATCAATGTGTAAATAGTGCAGACCCTGATGAGACAGCTCCTGCAGGAGCTGTCTCATCTGGGTCTTCACTATTTACAGGTAAGTATATTGACGTGAATAGCAAGCGAATGGTTAATGCAGGATGGGTGTTATGCAGATAGCTTTGTCGTGCATGAAGCAGCCATGTGCTTTAAAAGACGCCAATTTCTATTCACTATTCATTACGTGATCGTCGACACTATGTGAATATATTACAGTACTTAACAGTACATGTATATATATAGGGCGAGGTATCGCCTGGCGTGGGGTGTTTCAGTACAACATGGTCAAATATGCTTTTCTACATGTACTATAGATCGTAATGTCAGATCGATACCTCTACCTGTGGCAAGATCATGAACCGATTCGGTGCGAGAAACGAGTCATTGTGTCCTTTGCAAACAGTGTAGTCTTGGAAGAGAGGGCTCCTTAAGAAGCTCTCTCGTCGGCGTCAGGATTTTGTTTGTCATGTTACACTTTTCCAACTCTCTGAATATTCACGGTATTCTTGACCTATTTGAATTCTGGAACAGTCTGTTTAAAACTTCAGTATTTATTACGTGGTTTGCAAACATGTAAAACCTCTCTATAACGACCACTAATTTACATTAAGTATTTTGTGTTAAAGACAGGTGGATGCTTAAAGTAAGGTGAAAGTAAAACAGAACGCTAGGAGCGTTCTCTTTTACTTTCACCTTACTTTAAGCAACCACCTGTCCTAAATACCAACTGATTAGCACAATTTAGTGGCCGTTATAGAGAGGTTTTACTCTAAATTTCAACAGGCAAACAGATACGTAGCGAAGTAAAACAGACAGGGAAATAAACACGCAACAAACCTGAAAGTATACCTCCTGGTAAAGTAGTGTTTGGTGTATCCAGAATTTCGTCGCTTTATCCCCAATTTCCGTCGCTTAAAATTCCCTTATACAATACAGAAACCTTTCCTTGAATATCTTTATAATATGGTTTACATTCGACACTCTAGTAACACGACACAACACATACACAACTCGTATGACTTTGTTTACAATAACTACAGGAATAGCGACACTCTCATACCTGGGTAAACATACAGATTACATTCCTGTTTAATACCCGTGTTGAAATACTCGCAGCTTTGCCATATCGATTTTTATTTACAATACCATCGATATTACTGTTTGTGACTCGATAGTAACACGCACACACACAAAATTCGAGTGGTACACCTGTGTAAAGTTCGTCTGATATACACGACGTCTGCTTCAATTTAACCCATTTGCGCCCAGTGGATTCTTCCATGTTTATATATTGGATTAGTCCATGTTTTATCTAAGAGGTGTCTGGCCTAAATTGTTTGAAATTCCTATCAGCAAATAGTGTAGACTCTGATCAGACGCCGCATCATGCGGCGTCTGATCAGAGTCTACACTGTTTGCATATGTCCCAAATATGGGATCGTGGGCACAAATGGGTTAAAATTACAATGTGCACCCATTTCTTCTCCTAAAATTGTCTGGTCAGGGTGTCGGTCAGTTTTGGAGTTTCTATTCATCTGTTAGTACGGATTGTGTGAACATATAGTAATAATGATAATTTAACACGTTTGACAACTTGGATTTGTTGATAATAAACTTCTAACAATTAGGATCCTAGTGAGAGACTAAGTGACGCGCTGTCTCATCAGGATCTACACTGTTTAATCTCATAACATGTTTCTAAAATGAAATAAAGAAACGGTGTTCTGTGATAGGTGAAACAAGCTATTTAACAGCTAGAAGTTAACAAATACTTTGACAAAACTTGTTGAGGCAGGTAACAATTTACTTGACAGCGGCGATCTTAGACACCTGTACAAAAAAGTAGATCCAGATCAGACGGCTCCTATATGTTGCATCTGCTCAGGGGTTGTTTAATTTTCGTATGGTATTACATAGATCTGATTCTAAAGTTTATGCAATGTACACACTTCCCTTAGTCTTAATATACCATTACAATACAACCTCTCTATAACGGCCAAAATTGTGTTAATTAGTTGGTATTTAGGGCAGATTGCTGCTTAAAGCAAGGTGAAAGTAAAACAAAACGCTCCTACAGGAGCGTTTTGGTTTACTTTCACCTTGCTTTAAGCAGCCATCTGCCTTTAACACAAAATACTTGATGTAATTCAATGGCCGTTATAGAGAGGTTTTACTGTATAAACTTTTAGCTAGTCAAGTTGTCATCAATTCTTATATAACTATTCATTAGCTACACGCCAAGCGTTTGTATTATTACTCTGGACGATAGACTCTTTGCACGCTAGCGGTGGCAACCTTTGCATATACAATAGAACCTGTTTTGCAGTTTGGAACCCATTACCACATAGGCTATTTTTAGATCCAACCTATTTGAATGAATCTACCGAAAAGGAGTATTTACTAGAGAGAAGAAACATTTTAGAACATATTGTTTTGAAACCATTGTGATAAATGGAGCATTTGATCCATAGGAGCAAATGCTCTATTTATCACGATGGTTTCAAAAATTGACCTTTACAGAGGCGCGAAAAGGCATCACTATGAGCTTTCCCTGTTCTACATTTATTCCAAACTTCAATACCTACTGAATATTCATGGAAAAAATAGTTATAATGAAATATGGTAGGTGATATATTTAGCCATGATAGAAACTACAAAAACAGATCTACCAGATTCCATTAGCAAACAGAGCAGACACTGATCAGACGGTTCCTATAGGAGCCGTCTGATCTGCGTCTACTCTGTTTGCAGATGCGTGAAAATGCGTTTTTGTGAAGGAAATGGTTAAGCTGTCATTTATGTTGTTTTGAATGTATGAGTCTTTAAAAGCAGGTGGTTGCTTAATGGAGTGCAAAATTAATGCAGAAAACTCCTGCATTAAGTTACCACCAAGACCCATAATTAGACATCTCTCTAATGACCGCTTAACCCTTCCTCTCATATGAAAGTGTTTTCACCCATTTTTACAAACAATGAAGACCCAGATCAGACGGTTCCAAGAGAAGCCGTCTGATCAGGGTCTGCTCCGTTTGCTAATATAATTTGATAGTTATGTTTCTTGATTGTCTGCAATGTTCCACCTTCCATATTTCTTTATAACTATTTAGTTTATGAATATTCAGTAGGTATTGAAATTTGGAATAAACATAGAACAGGGGGAGGGTTAAGGCAGGTTCTACTGTAGTCTTGACCCAGATCAGGGTTCATGCTTATAAAACTTTTAGTTGAGTCTGAGATTGTTCTCAAGCACTTGATTGGTCAGATTTGAGCCTTTGGCTCAAATCTGACCAATCAAAAGCTTGAGAACTCAAATCTGACCAATCAAAAGCTTGAGAACGAAACTCAGATTCAAGTAAAAGCTTTATAAGCAGGGACCCAGATGCCAAATAACTTGCCGTCTCGTCAGATCCACGCAGTTTGACAGCCTAACCGAATTGTTGAAAAGAAAAGAAAAACAATTATCGGAAAGGGAATACAGCAGACGACTTTTTTGAAAACGACAGTTACGTAGCATGCAAAGCGTGAAACTTGATCTACAGCGTTGCGACATTAAATACGTATGATAATATCATGGTAATGGATTCAGGTTAACACAGTCCCTATATACTACAGTTCAGGTATCAAAACCATTTTTCTGTCCTTCCGCAAAGTTCTTATAGTTTTACAAATAAACAATCCGAATTGCGAACAGTTTGGATCCTGATGAAACATCGAAATGTACTGCGCAACATCCGGATCCAAACTGTTTACATATGTCGCCATCATTTGTTCTGTAATTTGAGCCTCGTTAGGAACATACGTATTTTTATAACTATTTATAAAAGTTACTGCAAAGCGGCCCATAGTGTTGAACGGATTTAGTAACATCAAAGATAGAATAGTGGCAATTTGTAATTTTGAGCTAGAGGAGGAGTACAAAAAATTAAACATTTGAATATGGGAGACGCAATCACTGTCATTTGAAAACAGTAAATATCTAGATCAGATGGCTCCTAGTGGAGCCCTGTGACCAGTGTATGCACTGGCTGTTATTCAAAATCCAGTTCAACTCATTCTCTCATACTGACGCATTTTTCCGCCTCTGTAAAACTGATTTATTGAAACCATTGTGATACATAGAGCATTTGCTCCATAGGAGCAAATGCTCTATCAATCACAATGGTTTCAAAACTTCACAATTCTAAACATTTTCTTTTCTATAGTTGATGCTCCTTTTCGGTATATTAATTCAAAGAGGCTGGGTCTAAAATGGTTTAGGAGGGAATGAGATAAACTGTTCATACTGCGTGAGTGGACTTTACATGGACATGTTATTATACGATGATACATCAGCGTGGATAGTGCTAAGAGGACAGTATGTTTCAAGTTGTTGAAATTTAAACAGTTTGAAGCATAAAAGTCCCAAAGGGCTCATTGGCTATTACATTGTATACTGAATAATATGTATACTCATGTTCCACCAGTACTTATGTTGACAATACTTTGATTTGTTTAAGTTGTTAGAAATAGGTATATCAACGCAATTTGATTAACATCAACGATGTTATAATTAGCGACAGAAACGCTCAATACCAAAAAATGATACAAGACTGTGGTATTGTAAGGGACATAATTTAAACTTGTATCAAATTTATATTGACAGAGTTACTTCCCGTCACAAGGACAGCGTGGTAAGTTTCACACTGTCACTATCAAATCATTTAAAGTGATAGTCTCTACTCACAGCGCGTTTTATCTCTTCCCCTCATAGGCTATTTTTAGATCCAACCTCTTTGAATAAATCTACCGAAAAGGAGCATTTACTACAGAAATGAAAAATGTTAGAATTGTGTAGTTTTGAAACCATTGTGACAAATAGAGCATTTGCTCCTGTGGAGCAAATGCTCTATTTATCACAATGGTTTCACAAAGTGACTTTTACAGAGGCTTAGAAAGGCGTATTTATGGAGTGAAAGGTTAAAATGCCTCAATATTACATAAATCGGTTGTTTATATGCTGAAAAGGAACCCTCTGATCTGGGTCTACACTGTTTGTCAAAGGGTAGTGCGAGACCAACGTTATACAGAAAATACCTTTATGAAATCTCAGCATATTTTTCATTCTAAATTAACCTGCTTTAAGTCACCAATTGTTTTGGGTGATAAAGTTGCTATAGCGAGGATCTACTGTACTTGTGTTGGTCATTCAAAGTACAGTAAAAACAGTAAAACCCCTCTCAACCGGACATTCAATCTGGTATAAACATTGGACTTGTAGTGGTAGTAGTAGTAGTTTATTCGGTATCCTCCTTATAAGAAGAGCATAACATTATATACATGTACATAAACATTGATACATACAGACTCTTATGAATGAGCATTTACATATGAAGTCGCCAAACACTTTAATGACTCTTTGACCGTTTAATCCCTTTACCTGATAAATAGTCATGTAATAAATAGTAACTGGCCATAGAATTGATAGATCTATATAATTCTGCCAACAAACAGATCAGACTCTGATCCGATTATTTCTTGTAGGATTCATTAGATCTTGATCCGCTCATTTTATAATGCCGTCAAAAGGCACCTCTTTGATAAACATGGTCACAACAACATTTGTCTAAACCTAACGCGAGTGCATGCAGTTGGAGCTTTTTTGCATGAATTTCAGCCCGCATTAACCCTTTCGCTGCCAAATTCTATCGTCTGCTAACTTTGTCGTCTGCTACAAAATTTCAAGTTTTTGATATTCTTCATTTTTGTTTCAAAAACATAATAACAGTAACAAACAGTTTGGATCCAGATGAGACGCCGAGTTACTCGGCGTCTCATCTGGATCCAAATGGTTTGCATAGGTAATCACAGATCCGGCATTGGCAGCGAAAGGGTTAAGAAGCCACCTACCTAAAACTATCTAAATACTTTCCCACTAGAGTTCCTGTTTAGAGGGGTTTTACTGTATCAGCGCAATCGGACTGGCATAGGCATCAACAATGTTATAATTAGCGACAAAGGACCAAGAAATGAAACGAATGTCTGCGGGATTGCAAGGGACATAATTCAAATTTATATCAAATTGATTTCACAAGATTTACGTCCCGTCACAATGACAACGTTGTAAGTTTCACAGTAGTTATGAAGTCATTTAACGCTATAAGTCTCAAATGCATAAAATGATTATACTATATAGTCATTTGATTATTTATATTGAAAAGAAGACTATCGCAAGAAAACGAATCGACTAAATGCCGAAGAAGACAAAACTGTCAAGTGTTTGCTGTCGAGGAGCCGGTGTTATTCGTCAATACAAAAGTACTTATTCGGGTTGCGTTTTAGTTTCGTAACTATTCGACATAGACCGATGCTATTTTGTTGTACCACAAACATTAAAGTATCGAGCTAAACGGTTTATTTTGTATCACAGGGGCATTCTTCGGTATAAATTCAAATTGACGATCTTCATAATAATGATTGAACATGACACATACCATGTGTTATGATGTTATTGAAGATATGCGTTTAACATTTACAATTTGGGACATGGGTCACTAATGTCTTTTGCAAACAGTGTAGGCCCAGATGAGAGAAGGAGTCCTCTCATCAGGGTCTGCACTGTTTGTTATGTTACATATTCCTATAGAAAACTCCCTAAATATTCACCTTAAGCTTGACCTGTTTGAATTTTGGAATAGTCCATTTGAAAATTGAGCGTTGTAAGGGCTAATATATGGACTCTCACTTTAATCCTTTGCAAATGAGTTGATTTCCGATTTATTGCTTAGGAATTTATAAGGATTGACATTGGTGTCACTCCCTGTTCCTACCTAAAAAGGCCGGTTGTTATGGGTGATAGCTGTGACTTGCTCTCTTGCCCGGGTGTCCAACTCATTGGGTGTTGGGTCGGTATGTCTTTTATTAGCCCGTCGGTAGCATTGGTGTCCGCACTGTTCACTCCTGAGACCTGTTGTTGATATCGGATTGTCTATGCGATGGTTGGGGCGTATGCCCTCATTTACTGGTGTTCCCCGCTGTTCTCTGTTTGGCCTTCAAGAACGCATTAACTGCCCGATGATTCTCGATGAACTCCGCTTCATACTGCATAGGAAGAGACACGTACATGTCCTTGTTGCAAAAATGTCATCAAGCCTGAATCTCATGTTGTTTAGATCGACCTTTATATGATGACTATAGGAACCGTCTGATCTTGGTCTGCTCTGTTTGCAAAGACATAGTAAAGGCGTATTTATGGAGCAAAGGGTTAAACTTATCTATCACCCACCTGCGTTGCTAATTAGTTTACGTTAGGTTTGATCCAAGATAATATGTTCTCTTTTATACTGTATCTTAGATATACGCGATTCTTTTGAAAGCAATATGTGTGTGACAGTATTTAATTATAGATTAGTAGCAATCATGTGGTTTTACCTCATGTACATGTTTAACCCTTTCACTGTTATATGTTTTACAGATTTCGATACCTACCTAATAGACAAAATAGTTATGAAACCGGGGGATCGAACCCAGACCCCTCGTTTTGTAGTCGAGCTCGTAAACCACACGGCTGCGTTGCTAAATTGGACACACATAATACGTATATAGGATAAGAGTTCACAGTGACTCATAATTAAACAAAATAAGTTAAATGTAAAACACATCGAACACAAGGAATAACAACCTGTTACTTGTGATACATGGATGCGTTCGAAATGTTAATCCAATTTAGTTTGTAACTGTTTGGTGTTGAAAATAAAAACATTTATTAGACTGTTTGGCTTTATTCATGGTAAATATAGTAATCATTAATAAAGAAGAATTATGCAAAACCTTGATCTTTACAATCTGCAGATGTAATTTTGGCAAATCATATTTTCAAAATATAATTAATCTTCAAACGAGTCGCTAAATACAGCCGAGTAGCAGATAAATGTGCGTACTTAGATACACAACTCGTACTTAGATACACAACTCGTACTTAGATACACAACTCGTACTCAGGTGCACAACTCGTACTCAGATGCACAACTCGTACTCAGATGCACAACTCGTACTCAGATGCACAACTCGTACTCAGGTGCACAACTCGTACTCAGATGCACAACTCGTACTCAGATGCACAACTCGTACTCAGATGCACAACTCTTCATTTCTCCACCAAACCCAATGTTGTGAAGAGACGATTACAAAGCGTGGTCACAACATGGGGTTTGATGGAGAAATAAAAGGCAATGATTCTGGAAAATGCTTTAAGTTACGCGACTTATCCGGAGCTGTGACAGAGTACAGAAAACCCTCTCTATAACAGCCACTAAATCACGTCATGTATTTTGTGTCAAAGGCAGGTGACTGCTTAAAGCAAGGTGAAAGTCAAACAGAACGCTCCTATAGGAGCGTTCTGTTTTACTTTCACCTTGCTTTAAGCAACCACCTGCCCTAAATATCAACTAATTAACACAATTTAGTGGCCGTTATAGAGAGATTTTACTGTATCATATTGTGAGCAACATGTTTGATGCGGAGATGATTGGTGTCTCATCACCTCCCGAATGTCCAATGGCACTAGGTCAGCTATAAACAAGTGTTATTCGGTCAGTATATATCTCTAACAAGGTAAGAAAGAGAAAAAAGTACCACTATCCGTCGTTTTGGATATACTCTGTCAGCATCTATAGACACACAAACAAGCTCCAACACATCATTTTGTCTGCAAGTCGCTTAAAATACGATATATCGTATATCACCCTGATTCATGCCATCTTATTGTGTTGTTACAGGTCCATCATCAATTTTTCAGATAAAAAGAACGTGAATACATTACTTGTGTCTACCAACCCGTTACACATTTCTCAAATTCTGGGAAGAATATGATCGATGCCGTTTTTGTTTACAAAACATAGTGCAATTTTATACATGATCACATTTTCTCAAGTAGTTATTTTGAGGTCTGGTATTTGTTTCATCTGAAGACATTGGCTCATTATCATCATTATCACATCAGTCACAGCAGCATCGTTATCGTCGTCGCAATTATCAGCATAATTATTCACTAATGTTGTGTAATTTCGGTTAGGTACGAAAGTGTGAATTTCAGCAGGGGCGTAATTGTGAGGCGGAGTAGGCGAAAATGAAGATGTTCGTATGTCATCTATCTCATCGTCCCTCCGTCATCATCATCATCATCATTATCATCATCAGCATCAATAGCAGCATCATCAGCATCATTATTTTAATCTTCATTGTAGCAAACAGCAACAGTATCATTGTTGGTGTCGGCGTAATTATAATCATCGGCATCATCGTCTTTCACTAGGTTTCGGATAGGTTTGAATGTGTAGGGAATATTTGATACTCTGCAGAGAATTGATTGTCAGGTGGAATGGACAAGGCTATAGATTGTCGTTTACCATCTTTCTGTTTTACCACCCTCCGCGTCTGTCAAACGTGTCTGTCCGGAGAATGTTTCTTGACATAATGCCCAAGTCAAATTCGATAAAATGATTCTAATTCTGACAATGATGACGACGACTACGCTGATCTGCTGCACGAACATTTTGCAGAGGAATGTCAATCCCCATTTCGACTGAGCACACTTTTCCAAAATACACCCTGAGAAGAATTCGATCACAATTTCTATGCCCTGAGACTTGGAAAACGGGGTCCTAACATGGCTGTAAATGTATATGAGTCGCCGATGAGGCTCGTATAAAGACAGATATAGCCAATTTCAGGTACATACCGATGCTTACACTGTTTGTTCTTGTAGGCACGTTGCACAAACATGCTTAGCATCTTTCATTTTAACCCTTAACATTTAGCCTGCTGAGCAAATTATTTTTACAAAATTCTTCACCTACTACATTTTCAAATGTCAAGCTATAATCAATTTGTCTACCAAATGCAATCAGGGTGTCAAATAGTTTGGATCCTGATGAGACGCCGAGTTACTCGGCGTCTCATCAGGATCCAAACGGTTTACATATATATTCACGCATCCGCCCATAGCAGGCTAAAGGCTAAAATACGCTTTTCTACATCTAGTCAAAGAGAGAAGATCCAGATCAGACGGCTCTTGTAGGAACTGTCTGATCAGGGTATGTTCTATTTGCATATGATATAACAGAGATGCCATGTATCTGCATCTGCCATGGCAAAAAGAAATTCACGTGCCCATGTGATATTATAACTGTAAATCGAATTTATATTCATGATTGCATTATTTCTTACATAAATATTCATGCAGTAAATGGTTAGATAGTATCACTGAAGGTTAACTATCTGTAGCATCACTAATGTTCACAATGGGTTATGTAGTCGCTGCTCTCTATGTGCTGTGGTCTGTGGTATCCAGCCACTCCGATGGACATATGCACGAGGTAAACGTCAAAAGATGTCCGTAAATCCAACTAGTCGTGGTGTAGAACAGCAGAGAAAATACAAATAATATGACTGTATCTGATCTAAGTTAAGGCTTATACAACACACTTTGTCTTGATATTTAAAACAAAACCACGACCGTGAAACCACGATACCACGATACCACGAGTCATTCACAAGGACATTGTCAGACCACGTTGTCACGATATTGAAACCGTGCGATATCGACAGTGAAATAGAAATATCACGAAGTCTCGACAGTAATATCACAAGACCGCGAGACGAAGATAGCGAAAACGCGATAGAATCCCACCCTGTCACTATCGTACTCTAGTGCTATCACTGTCGTACCCTAATGTTAGCACTATCGTGCCGTAGTTCTCTCAGTATCGTACTCTATTAATATTACTATCGCACACGTATTGTCACTACAGTACTCTAGTACATGTACTATCACTATCGTTCTACGTATTCTACTACAGGTATAACTATCTTACTCTAGTACTATCACTACAATCTAGTACAAGCGCTATCGTTCTCTAGTACCATCATGCTCGTACTCTAGTACTATTACAGTACTTTCGTACTCTAATACAATAATTACCGTACTATAGTACTATCACTATCGTACTATAGTATTTTCACTATAGTACTCTGCTAGTATCACTATGGTACTCATGTTAAATTATTATCGTACTCTGGTACAATCATTTTTGTACCGTAGTTTTATCGCTATCGTACTCCGTAACTGTACTCTTGTGCTATAACTATCTTACTCTAGTACTATCATTATCATGCTCTAGTACTATTACGATCGTACTGTTGTACTATCACTATCATAATGTATGACTATCACTAACGTATTCTAGTGCTATCCTAGCTTATATCGTGGTCTAGCACTATCACTATAGTACTCTAGTATTATCACTATCATACCCTAGCACTATCACTGTCGTACTCTAGTATTACCGGTATCACTATCTTACTCTAGTACTATCGCTGTCGTACTCCAATCTTACCCCTTTGGCACTCTAGTACTATCACTATTGCACTCTAGTACACGTACTAGTATTATTTTCCTGTCGTGGTCTCGGGCACACTATAAACGCTAACGAATAATGTGTAATTTAATAATAAACTGCTACTATGAGCCCTCTAAGCAGGGTATGTACTGTTTGTCTCCCAGTATCGTGTAGCACACTACGCACCCCTCATACCAAATGGACTCTACTTTTGAACAGTGATGTGTCATTCCACTTTAAAAAAGGCTACTTTTATCTCGTATTATCCATTCCCGAGTCGGTCACGCGAGGGTATTAGACAATCTGAAGATAGAAACTGTATTTTAATGATTAATGAAGTGCCTACGTGGTACACTTTTACCTTGCTCAGAGTCCATGACACTCAGCCTCTATGACTAACATGCAATGCAATTATTGACGACCCGAATCAATAACCATGTTTTCACTATGACAACAGGTCTACCAAGAAAACATTAGGGATATTATAACAGTACAACAGCAATGAAGACCTTCACCATACAGCGGTTTGCAAATGTGATGGCTTTGCTTAAATCCACTAACCAATAATATAGCCAGAACCAACGCAATTTGATTGTCTACCAATTCTTAGTTATTAGTTTGCGAAAAAATCTTGTTGCTTGTTGCAATGGCAGTTTTCTCATTATGCGGGCCATTTGATATTAAATTTTAGTCAGTCACAATATCTCATTATTGGTAGGAAACTTCTACCACTTGGGTATACATTTGGCAAGATTGTAATTGATGAAAGAATAGTACTACTATCAATACAACTAAATGTATGATTAACTTTGAATAATATATTAATATTGGAACACTTAGTTGCAGGACAAAGGGACTCATTTTGGAATTGGTAAATATTAGAATGAAAATAATAATTTCAGAACGAGTGTAATTAGTAACAATATGAGAACGAGTACAGATAGTACTTAATACTATCAGAACGAGTAATTATAATAATACTATTAAAACGAATAAATATATTTATACTATCAGAACGAGTAAATGTATGCCCAGGGGATTAAGTAAGTAAGTAAGTAAGTAAGTAAGTAAGTAAGTAAGTAAGTAAGTAAGTAAGTAAGTAAGTAAGTTAGTAAAGTAAAGTAAAGTAAAGAATATCAGAACGAGTAAATGCGATTATAATATCTGAACGAGTAAATATAATATTATCAGAACTAGTACATAATGTGATAATAATACAAGAACGGGTGAATGTGATGATAATATCAAAACGAGTAAAATGAGTACTAATATCAAAACGGGCAGATAGTTTAAAATATCAGAATGAGTAAATACGATATTAATATCAGAAAGAGTAAACGAAGGCCCATAACGATACCAGAACGAGTAAATGGCTCAATAGTATCAGAACGAGTAAATGGCTCAATAGTATCAGAACGAGTAAATGGCTCAATAGTATCAGAACGAGTAAATGGCTCAATAGTATCAGAACGAGTAAATGGCTCAATAGTATCAGAACGAGTAAATGGCTCAATAGTATCAGAACGAGTAAATGGCTCAATAGTATCAGAACGAGTAAATGGCTCAATAATATCAGAACGAGTAAATGGCTCAATAGTATCAGAACGAGTAAATGGCTCAATAGTATCAGAACGAGTAACCGTTATAATAATATCAGAACGCGTAAATGAAGTTATGATATCAGAACGAGTAAATATAATTATGATATCAGAGCGATTGTAGCAACGATACCAAGAGCGATCAAATGAAGTAACAATATCAGAACGATTATTATTGATGTAATTTGAATTAATACTGTTAGAACAAGTTTGCAGCTTTATTCATTCTCAGTGTTGTTATACTTTCTGGTCCTTCGGGATCATAAGTTTTGATGTTATTACATGTAGTTCTGCTTAAGCCGGTGCTAGGGGGCGTGATTAGTGTTGCACTTTTAATTACTACTCATGAACAGATTCAATAAAACCGAGTCTACAATTTTCTCTTTTTTGCATTTCTTCTTTTGCTTTGGAAGGATCACACATATTCAGAATATATTTAATATTAGAAGGAATAAATTGAGTAATAATATCAGAACCAGTAAATGTATAAATGATATTAGAACGAGTAAAAGTAGTAAACTATATGAACGAATAGATGTAGCAATACTATAAGAACGAGTTAAATGAAGTGATATTGTCAGAACAAGAGAATGTATTAATAGCATCGGAATGAGTAAATGTAGTAAAAGTTTAAAAATTGTGTTTTTCAAATGGTCGAAAAGAGAGTCGCGATTGGGTAAGACATCCCCTCGTGAAAGTTCGCCAACTGATTCGGTCGTACATGTATTATTAATATCTAAACGAGTAAATGTAATATTACTATCTGAACGAATAAATGTAATATTAATATCTGAACAAGTAAATGTATTATTAATATCTGAAAGAGTAATGTAATATTGATACCTGAACGAGTAAATGTATTATTAATATCTGAACGAGTAAATGTAATATTTATACCGGAAAGAGTAAATGTATTATTAATATCTGAACGAGTAAATGTAATATTGATACCGGAACGAGTAAATGTATTATTAATATCTGAACGAGTAAGTGTAATATTAATATCTGAACGAGTAAATGTAATATTGATACCGGAAAGAGTAAATGTATTATTAATATCTGAACGAGTAAATGTAATATTGATACCGGAACGAGTAAATGTATTATTAATATCTGAACGAGTAAAATAATGTATTATTAATATATGAACGAGTAAATGTAATATTGATACCTGAACGAGTACATGTACTATTAATATCTGAACGGGTAAATATATTACTTGTATTAATATCTGAACGAGTAAATGTAATATTGATACCTGAACGAGCAACTGTATTATTAATATCTGAACGAGTAAAATAATGTATTATTAATATCTGAACGAGTAAATGTAATATTAATACCTGAACGAGTAAATTTAATATTAATATCTGAACTAGTAAATGTAATATTAATATCTGAACGAGTAAATTTAATATTAATATCTGAACTAGTAAATGTAATATTAATATCTGAACGAGTAAATGTAATAATAATATCTGAAAGAGTAAATGTATTATTAATATCTGAACGAGTAAATGTAATATTAATATCTGAACGAGTAAATTTAATATTAATATCTGAACTAGTAAATGTATTATTAATATCTGAACGAGTAAATGTAATATTAATACCTGAACGAGTAAATTTAATATTAATATCTGAACTAGTAAATGTAATATTAATATCTGAACTAGTAAATTTAATATTAATATCTGAACGAGTAAATGTATTATTAATATCTGAACGAGTAAATGTAATATTAATATCTGAAAGAGTAAATGTATTATTAATATCTGAACGAGTAAATGTAATATTAATATCTGAAAGAGTAAATGTATTATTAATATCTGAAAGAGTAATGTAATATTAATATCTGAACGAGTAAATGTAATATTGATATCTGAACGAGTAATGTAATATTAATATCTGAATGAGTAATGTAATATTAATATCTGAACGAGTGAATATATTATCAATATCTGAACGAGTAAATGTAATAATTAATATCTGAAAGAGTAATGTAGTTACAATATCTGAACAAGTAAATAGAGCAAATATATCAGAACGAGTATATGTAATATTGATATCAGAACGGGTACAATGAGAATAGTTTAACCCTTTCGGTGCCATAGTTCTAACTGTCGTCTGCAATCCATTTTTGTTAAAGTAATACGATAAATAAATGCAAATTTCAAAGGAATAAAACAAAGATATAGAAATAGTATTTGAGACAAAAAGTGAAGTCCCTGACCAGAAGTCGCATTGAAAAGGCGGCATCTGATCTGGGACTGCACTATATGTCGGGTGCATTTATGCGACATTGGCTGTGAAAGGATTGACGAACAAAATGTAACAGGGACGATAAAGCACTCCGAAACATAAACAGAGTACATGTATACTGAAAAAAGGAGACTCTCATCCGGTCTAACATTATTTATATAAAATGCTTGGATAATATCAGTGATGATAAAGTTAAGTCCACATCAGAGTTTCAGTAAAAGGATACTAACAATAACTTTTTCAACTGGTTCCATTGTATACACAGCTGTAAGAAGCTCATACTGGAAGTAACAGTGATTTATGAACTGGTAGAGAGTTGTCCAAATACTATCGGATTGTTCGCCTGGTTTGCCTTTCCGTAGAGACATTTTTGTTCACCACCCACATGTATATAGCTTCTCCTTGAAAGAACAAAATAACGATGAACACTAAAATAGCGTCTTTTGAAAACATTGTCCATGTAACCATTTACTCCGTAGATATGTTTTTTCAACGCATTTGCAAACAGAGAAGATCCAGATCAAATGGCCCCTATATATCTACTCTGTTTGCTTATTACAGTAAAACCTCTCTTTAACGACCACTAAATTACATCAAGTATTTTGTGTTAAAGGCAGGTTGTTGCTTAAAGCAAGGTGAAAGTTAAACAGAACGCTCCTAATAGGAGCGTTCTGTTTTACTTTCACCTTGCTTTAAGCAGTCACCTGTTTTAAATACCAACTAATTAACACAATTTAGTGGCCGTTATAGAGAGGTTTTACTGTATATACTATAGATACATTTCTACATGTTTTGAAGTTTCAAAAACTTCCCGTGTCAATGTGCTATTACAACAAATTAATCTAATTGATATTAATGACGTCATTATTTTTACATGGGTATTCATGGAAGATCACTCATTTCTCTTCAAAGACACGTAAAGATCCAAGGGTTATTTAAAACATTTGCTAATTTAGTCATTTACTTGACAGAGCAGCACTCTTTTACGTACATGTATGTACAAGCAGAAAATATCCAGATCAGAAGTTCCTGTAGAAAATGTTTGAACAGTGTCTGCTCTGTTTACGTATCGTTCAATACTGATATGCTTCTGTCGTGGTATAAAATTCCATTTTTTTTCAAAACGCCATCTAAACAATCAGCTAATGAATAGTCGTTATTTAGCCCGCTAACACTTTGCATGCTAAATAATCTTTCGTCTGCAACAATTGTTGTCTGCTTCAATTCATAAAATAATGTTCTCTTATTTCTTTACAAAAATATGGTCAAAGTGACAAACAGTTTGGATCCTGATGAGACGCCGCATTATGCGGCGTCTCATCTGGATCTAAACTGTTTGCATAGGTAATTACAGTTTCGCCGCTAGCGTTCATATTCTCCAGGACTTCAACAATTCAAGCTTTGTACGGTGAAACTAAAATCTGAAAATATGTAGTCTGTCTTTGACTAGTAACTCAAAATATTTTCCCCGTTAGCTTCCAAGATATTAGTATGAGTTTTTACAACGCTGAATTGTCAAATGGACTATTCCAAAATTTCCTCTCATCTAGGTATGCACTGTTTGCAAAAGGACATTAGTGTGTTTTGTCGCGCACTGTAAAAGTTAACGTATACTAAAATATGTTTTGTGACCTCCGCGTTTTGTGACCTCCGCGTTTGGATGTCAGACAATACAGATCCTGATTAAACTTAAACGCTGAGTCCCTCCTTAGGATTCAAACTAAAAAAAAGAATATCACAAAAACTCACTTTCTCCTGTCTGTTCTGTGCTGGATCACCGGGCTTAATGTGTCTGAAAAACATTGATCAATAGTTATACTTGGTAGTAACATTATTTATTGATGGTAAGGTTTGTACAGCAAGTGCATTTCTCTATATCCCTTTCAGCGCCAGTTTTCTAATTGCCGTCTGCAAACCATTTTGTTAAATCATTTGGTAAAATCTGTAAATGAGATAAATAAATGCATATTTCAAAGGAATAAAGCACAAATATAGAAATAGAGATTTACACAAAAAGGGTCAATTAAGTAGAATAGTACCAAAGCGAAAAAGTAGCGAATTTAATAAGAGTTTGCTAATCTGTGACACAATAACCATGCCCTACGCCTTTCCGTTGCAAATATAGTAGAAACAGATCAGACAGCTTCAACATGAGCTTTTTAAGAAGTGTCACTACTGTTTGCATATTACAAATGCTTTATTAATACTAGAACTGTAAGCCAAAGGCTAACGAACACCCACCTGTCTGCTTGTCAGAACACCTATCATCAATCTGAACATATGTACATACCGATACATGAAGAGATTTAAAAACAATACATGCCCCAACCCAATTTATGTAATAAAAATGAAGAATAATTCAGAGAAATAAAACCCTTTCAAGAGGTTTTTGTCAAATTCAAACTTCAAAGCTAGGTACCTTTTAAGAAAAACATTATGTTCAAGGACCATTAACTCTGACAAAATTATTCAACCAGACCCATATTTGAACTTAAGCTGTACCTCATCTAGATTTAGCTTTATGTCAAATATGAAGTTAATATCTCCAACCACTTCCAAAGAAAGACCGCAAAATTGATAATTTGACAAATTAAAGTTCAAGGGCCATAACTCTGGCAAAAATTATTCAATCAGACTGAGATTGGGATTTAAGCTGTAAATCATCTAGAGTTAGCTTTATGCCAAATATAAAGTTAATATCTGCAACCACTTCCAAAAAAGTCTGGAAAATCCCAAATTTGAAGAAAAATTAAAGTTCAAGGGCAATAACTCTGGAAATAATTATTCAACCGGACTAAGATTGTAACATAAGCTGTAACTTATCTAGATTTAGCTTTGTACTAAATATAGAGTTGATATCTCGAGTCACTTCCATAAAAAGTCCAGAAAACGGAAAACATTGGTAGGGGACTGAAAAGGGGAGATAGTTCCTGAAGTAGTGGTCCGATCATAATGGAAATATGCGGTGCACAGGTATATACATGTATGGTCATATGGCTATACATGAACTTTCAACACAATTGAAACAAAACTGTAGAAGAAGGCCGGACAAAATTTTGTCCACGGACGGACAAACGGACGGACGGATAGACGGACGGACAGACAGACGGACAACCTGATTCCAGTATACTCCCCAAACTTCGTTGTGGGGTATAATAAGAATCAACCCTTTCAGAGCAAGCATTCTCGTCTGCTGGACAAATTTTCGTCTACTTCAAGTTATAGCGTATGCACTTGCTCAATTTCCTTGTACACCAAGAAACAGAGTCAACCGGTTTGTTTCCTGATGAGACGCCGCTCATCCGTGTCCAATTCGTTTGCATATGATATCACAGACCAGTCTCCATGACTCTGAATGGGTTAATTAATAATCATAATGCATATTCATGAAGTAAACTATTAACCCATATTGATATAAGAAAAACTGAGGTCATGGGTATTATTTGAATTATTTTGTTTTAATAGCACAAAGGCACATACATTTGTTGTCATGGCAGTAACTGTAGAATCATATCTATATTATATAATAAGCAAACAGTGCAGACCCTGATCAGACGGTTCCTATGGGAGCCATCTTGTCTGGGTCTACTCTGTTTGCAAAGACGTAGGCAGGCGTATTTATGAAGTAAAGGGTTAAGTAATGCGACTGTTTGCTGGTAGTACAGAAAGGTATTGGTATCTAGTTATAAATAGAATGTCATTAGTATTCAATACTTGTCGAAACCAGTATACTTGCCGTGTTAATGGAGAAACAGATAAAGCATATGAACAAAAAAGAAAAGATTCCGTTAAACCAGCTCCACAGAGGACTTTCCGTGTTCATTTTATGCCACATTTAACCCTATCAGTTCTATCAGCATGCCACTAATGTCTTTGACAAATAGTGTAGACCAAGATGAGAGGGCTCCAAGAGGACCCTCTCATCAGGGTCTGCACTGTTGGCCATGTTATACACTTTTCTTAAAAGCAATCTCTGAATATCCATGGTTCGACCTGTCAGAATAATTTATTTGAAAGTATTTCTACATTGAAAGGATTTAATCTACTAGTTGTCCCAAGAACCATGGTTAGACTTCTTCGGAATGACTGTTTTTACAGTATACATAGAGATATTACTGTAGACATTAAAATATTAAAAAAATCTTTATTTAAAAAAGGAACAATAACAAACAATGTAGACCCAGTTAAAGATGACACAGAGTATGCCGTCTGGTCAATGTATATTGTTTTCATCCTAATCAATATTAACAAAGACATTCAAATATCACTTTTAAGTCGTTTGCTAGAGTTCGTTGCGATAGGAACCATGACTTAACCCAGATGGAAGACAAAGGAAGAATCTATTCAGATGGCAGACAATGACAGATTCTGTCAAGATGACAGGCAATGGCAGAGTGCGTGGGTCTGCTCAAATGGCAGACAATGGCAGACTGCTTCTTTCGCAATTGCAGACTACTAAGATAACAGATAATGACAGGGTCGGCTAAGATGGCAGATAATGGCAAAGTCTGCTCAGATGGCAGACACTGACAGAGTCTTTTAAGATGGCAGACACTGGCAGAGTCCGTTAAGATGGCAGACACTGACAGAGTCCGTTAAGATGGCAGACACTGGCAGAGTCCGTTAAGATGGCAGACACTGACAGATTCCGTTAAGATGGCAGACACTGGCAGAGTCCGTTAAGATAGCAGACACTGGCAGAGTCTGTTAAGATGGTAGACACTGGCAGATTCCGTTAAGATGGCAGACAATGGCAGAGTCTGTTAAGATGGCAGACACTGACATAGTCCGTTAAGATGGCAGACACTGACAGAGTCTGTTAAGATGACAGACACTGGTAGAGTCTGTTAAGATGGCAGACACTGGCAGACTCTGCTGAGATGACTCGTGGACGAAACTGTTAGTGAAATAAAAAAATACTTTTAGTGTTTTGTCTTAACCCTTCGCTTGCTGAAATTTCAAATACATTTCTCCTTCTTTACCCATGCCCTGTTGTATAATTACATATATCTTCACTGTGTACAAGTATTTCGCTGTGCAATCACTGCTGTGCAGTGCATTGGTTGCACAATCAATTTGTAAATAGTGCAGACCCTGATGAGACAGCTCCTGCAGGAGCTGTCTCATCTGGGTCTTCACTATTTACAGGTAGGTATATTGACGTGAATAGCAAGCGAAGGGTTAAAGAAAATGATATACAATCGATACATGTACTACGGGCTTTTAGTAAGGAGGGATTTATTTCTTTGTATGTAGGTGGTTGCTTAATGCAGGCTTAAAGCCACGCAGAAAGCTCATAGAGTGTTGAGCTAATTGATGCTTGGTACAGTAACCCTTCTAAATCTGAATTCTAGTGGAGAAGTATTTATACACTTTAAGGCAGGCATAAGCTGCCTAATGTGTTACAGATCAATAATGGTACGTATTTGAGTGTTCGTAGTATCGAGTGTTCGTAGCGAGTGTTCGTAGTATCGAGTTTGCAGCAAACATGTTACGACAAATGTCCGTCATGTATATTTATTTGCTGTTTTTTATCATGGTGTATTAATACAGAATTGTTTTGTTTAAGCAGAAACCATAGAACCAGATATGTATATTTCTATTAAGAAACATGGCAGACCATGGAGCAGTCTTATCTGAATCTACTCTGTTTGCAAAGGCATGCAAAGCCATCAGTATTAGGTACAGTACAACCCCTCTAAACCGGAAGTTAAATTCAGTATAAATACCGGCCTTGGAGGGCGTTCTGCATGACTTTCACCCTTCATTATGCAGCCACCTACCTAAAATATCTAAATTCTTCTTCTCTACTAGAATTCCGGTTTATTGGGGTTTTGTTGTATATTATATACAAAGTAGTTGAAAGTACGATTGTAACGTCCTATATACATTTCGTCCTGCATGAGATACAGCCTGGCTTAACCCTTACAATGCGGGAAACGGGTCACTTATGTTCTTTGCAAACCCAGATGAGAGGGCTCCTATAAAATCCCTATATATTCACAATAAGCTTTAACTATTTGACTTTTGGAATCGTCCATTTGAAAATTCATCGTTGTAAGGGTTAAAACCACTGGCTTTTTTAAAGGTCGTTATGGAAAGGTTGGAACTTATTTCGGCATTTTGTCCCTTAAAAGAACATGGGCAAATATCGTAGACCCAGGATTTCTGCGGTAATCATCTGACCAGGTTTTGCAAGGTTATAGATTACACGCAAATCAATGTCCTTATTGAATGGACCGCACTAGTGAAAGTTAGATTCGGTCATAAAACAGAGATACGCTGATACGATATTCTACCTTTGTTCTAGTAGTGAAAATGCTGTCTGGTTCAACTATAGTCTATTTTTACTATTTATTTTACTGACGATTAAGATATTTGGAGAAACTTTTAACATTGAACCCCAATTAGATGGTGATATGCACGGCGTCACCTTTGAATCCAAGCATTTTTAGCAAGGGGCTTGCCGCCCCTTGATATTGTTAAGCCAACCTGGAAAATCGCAATGCGTTGATGGGAAAACCGATTAACATCGACGAAATAGTTCGTCTGTGTTCGCACAGAATATAAACTCTACTGACCTTGTTCACAGTGGATGTTTCTTCGAAAGTATAGTGTAGGGCAGTATTTGATTATTTTTCTGAGATTTGCAGGGAGAACAATTTTGCGGAAGAATCTGCATTTTTGTCCACGGATAGAGCTATTGACCACAGCGTGTCATGAGCATGATAGTTCTGAAATACATTCACTCTCAGTAGATTCATTCACAGAAATTGAGTCTAAAATAGCCTATATGCTCTATTCCTGGCGATTCGTGTTCCTTAAAGATTACATTATATTATTATTATGTGTATGACAGTTGTGAAGTCTAAGTCTTATTTAGTTGTATTGTAATATTTTAAAACATTTATTCATCTTGAAATAATAAATTTTCAGAAACAAATCATCAAAAGTGTAATTTTTACTTGCTAAATCGATCGAGTCGGCTGCGACGAAATTTGACCTAATTCCTATTGATTCGTGTGCTCTAATTGGTCAGTATAAAAATAGCATTCCGGGCAAGAAAATTCATGTTGCGGGATTTTTTGCGGGACTAAATTCGTTCCGACAAAAAATCATAACAATGATTTTTATAAATTTCTGATCATACAACGCAATAGAAGAAAACTAAATGTAATCATTGCCGACGTAATGGCGTTTTCTATATTAACGCACCATTTTCATAGAAGCTATTGACAAAAACTAGATCATGGATTGAGAAAACTACGTGATAACACAATGCACGAATCGATAGGGTACCACGAATCCATAGGAATTGACCATAAGGTTATATGAGATGCAAACTTCATTACATTCCCTAGAAGACATGAGATAAAAATGACCCTTTGCAAACCCAGATGAGAAAGTTTGTCTAGGAGCTCTCTGACCAAGGTCTGTATTGTTTGTTATTCAGAATCCCCTAGCAGTGCAGACCCAGATGAGAATGTATTATAGGGGCTCCCTGACCAGGGTCTGTATTGGTTGTCCTTCAAAATCCTCTAGCAGAGCAGACCCAGATGAGAAGGTTCCTCTAGGTGCTCTCTGACCAGGGTCTGCATTGTTTGACATTTAAATTCCCCTAGCAGACCTTTCAAACTGAGTAGACTCTTTTAATTAACCCGTTCCCTGTTTTATATTCAGTCTAATTTTCAATACCTACTAGATATTCATGGACAAAATATACTGAAATACAGAAGGCGTAACCATGTAGCCATTTTAGAAACTAAAGAAACATATTTATCAAATTCCAATAGCAAATAGAGCAGACCCTGATCTGGGTCTACTCTGTTTGCAAATGCGTGAAAAGATGTTTATATGACGGAAAGGGTTAAACAATGATTGGCTATTCCATTCCAAAACATCAGCGTTGAACATGTTAACCCTTTTCCTGATAATAACACATTTGGTGTCTCTGTATACATAGTGGATCCAGATCAGAGGATCGTCGTGGATGTATCAGGGTCTGTTCTGTTTGCTGAAATGTTACAGATTCGTATTTGTTTGCAATAGCAAATATTTGTTTTTAATACAATAACTAAATTAAGTCATACATGAATATCAATCTGGTAGAAGGTTATTAACAACATACAAATCATTGTTGCGATCGTATTTCATTGTGTATAGTTTATCGTCCGTATAGAAAATAGAAGACAGAGAACAGAAGATAGAAATACGATACTGCGTGCACAGGTATGAACTGACGATAATCGTATGAAACTGAGAGTTGCAACATGGTTCTGTAATAAAACATACTTTTATTAACTATAAGCACGACTGGCCAATTCTCCATTGCAAAATTGATATTTTCGTCAGCTAATCTTTTTCCTGATACGTGTATAAAGTATATAAACGCGAGACCCAGATCTGAAGACTTCTGTAGAAGACGTCTGATCAGGGTCTGCTCTGTTTGCTTATGGTATAATTGTCTTCCAAGTCTGCCTGTCGCAAAGTTTGTCTGCGCTTCTACTAAAAACGGCTGGGTAAATTTCAATAAAATTTCACAGCATAAAGTGTAGTTGTGCATGTCGCCAGGGTGGTCTGATTCGATTGTTTTCCAGTTATGTCCCCATCAATTTGTTTTAGAAATACACCGGCAGTACTCATTATACGCCCACCTAATAAAGGTGGTCGTATATTGGCGTGGCCCTGTCCGTCCGTCCGTCCGTCCGTCCGTTCGTTCGTTCGTTCGTCCGTCAACATTTTGTTTGTCCGCTGTTTTCTTGGAAAACTGTTTGACAGATATTAATGAAACTTCACACAAATGTTTAATGCATCAAGATATGAAGCTGATTTGATTCTGAGGTTCATTTGATTTGTCGTTTCGGAGTTATGGCCTTTGTACTTAAAAAATAATGCAAATACATGCAAATAGTTTGTCCACTGTTTTCTGGGAAAACTATTTGAGAGATATTAATGAAACTTCACTTAAATGTTTAATGCAACAAGATCTGAAGCTGAGTCGATTCTGATGATCATTTGATTTTGCGTTTCAGAGTTATGGCCCTTGTCCTAAAAAAATAATGCAAATACATGCAAATAGTTTGTCCGCTGTTTTCTGGGAAAACTATTTGAGAGATATTAATGAAACTTCACACAAATGTTTGATGCATCAAGATCTGAAGCTGAGTCGATTCTGAGGTTCATTTTTTTGTCGTTTCGGAGTTATGGCTCTCGTACTTAAAATAATGCAAATACATGCAACTAGTTTGTCCGCTGTTTTCTCGGAAAACTATTTGAGAGATATTAATGAAACTTCACACAGATGTTTAATGCATCAAGATCTTAAGTTGAATTGATTCTGAGGATCATTTAATTTTTCGTTTCAGAGTTATAGCCCTTGTCCTTAAAAAATAATGCAAATACATGCAAATCGTTTGTCTGCTGTTTTCTGGGACAATTATTTGAGAGATATTAATAAATCTTCACACATATGTTTAATGCATCAAGATCTGAAGCTGAGTTGATTTTGAGGTTCATTTGATTTTTCGTTTCAGAGTTATGGCCCTTTTATTTAATAGATAATGCAAATATATGCATATAGTTTGTACGCTGTTTTCTGGGAAAACTGTTTGACAGATATTAATGAAACTTCACACATATGTTTAATGCATCAAGACCTGAAGCTAAGTCAATTCTGAGGTTCAATTTGATTTGTTATTTCGGAGTTATAGCCCATGCACTTAAAAGAAATAATACAAATCTATGCAAATATGAGGATGGCCATAACTTTTTCATTTGAAATGATATTTACTTCAATTTTTTATATGGTTAAACCTTAATATGAATTTTCACATATATTGCGGGGTTTTGATAAGTCATTTTATTCTAAAAGTACAAAAATGAGTCATGCAGGAAATACCACATACAGAATAAACACTCGCCCGAACAGCAACACAAGGAAACAGCAAATGTACATGGGTAGAAAAAACAACAAGAGACGCACAAAGACAAAACAAACATTCAATAGGAGGAAGATGGAAGTACCGCCTTGGAACGGTCAGTGACAAAAGTCACCGGGGGTTTAAACCGGTTTATGGGCGCCCAACCTCACCCTTATTCCATCCCCATCCTAAAAGACAAACAGTGTAAATAAACGTATCCCCTCTCCGACTAATCTACAACAACCGCGACAGCAAATACAGTGGTAAAGTGCATGTATAACAAAAAACATTTAATTGAACATACTGTATCCACCTATCGCTAGTGTACTCAATGATTGAGCTGCAAACAGAGTAACTGTAGAAAAGTAATAAAGGGTACGACAAAAATGAAATAGTACAGATATCCGACGTTCTCCTTCCATTTCTGGATTTAAGAGGTCGCCTTCATAGAGTACTAAACCTTTCTTGTCGGCGTACATGCAAAGAGGCCAGCGTGATTGCCAACTGTAAAAGGGTTCACAACCAAACATGCAGTATGTTGTAATAATACAGGATCATATCCCTTTTTAATGAATTGTTTTATATATTTGATGAACAAAGTGAGAAAATAGTTATGGTGCTTGAACTTTGTGTGTTTGTTGCTTTGTTTGTCGGTCAACTTTTAGTTTATCTGTTGTTTTCTGGGAAAACTATTAAAATGATATAAATGAAAATTAACACAAATGTTTTAAGCAATAAAATCTGAAGCTGAGTTTATTTTGAGGTTCATTCAATTTGTCTTTATCGAGTTATGGCCATTGCACAAAAATCTGCAAATATGAGGATTAGCTGTAACTTTTTTAATTAATAAGATATTCACTTCAATTTCTTTTTAAAAATAGTATCACTTTAATATGGAAATCAAGATCTGAAGCACAGATTAGAAAATGTCGACACTTATAAGGCATGTTGAATCTGAGAAAGTTTGCAAGTGGGCGTATTATGTACCGTATGCGGTACTCTTGTTTAGTAATTGTAATTATCATGCAATCGACGTCTTGCATAGACCCAAAGATATATACTCAGGGAGTCAGTGGGGTCTATCGTGCACCCCTAGACTAGTCTTGGGTGTAGAACGGTAGACCCCACTGGCTCCCTTAGTAATTCATGTACCATCGGTAGCGTGACAGACTTTAAGAATCTATCTCTCGAGTATTATCTGTAGATGTACAGTAAACCCCCTGTAAACAGGAATTTTAGTAGAGAAGAATTTAGATACTTTTAGGCAGGTGGCTGCTTAATGCAGGGTGAAAGTCATGAAGAAAGCTCCTAGAGGAGCTTTCTGCATGACTTTCACCCTGTATTAAGCTGCCACCTGTCTCCAATACCGATATTTATGCTACATTTAACGTGTAGTTTAGAGAGTTTTTACTGTATATCAAAAACGTCGCTTATGTTAGAATAAATGTCAAAATGTAATACCGTAACGCTGTAGATAAGAGAACGTAACATGCGTCAGTTGATGTCGGAAGAAACCGTAACATGTACACGGATGTGCATGATAGTATGGATAAACTCGTCAAAAGCGATTTAAAACCTGCAAATTAAGTGCACATGCGGGTGCTACATGCTAAATAAGGCATCACCGGTACATATCGTTTAAAGATTTTTCACCTTTAGTGAAACGAAATGTAAAACATAACAAAATCTTCATGTTTTGAACAATTTATTACTTTTAAAACCACTTTGTTCGCGCACTAATTGCTTTTAACTCGATTTCCTGCGCACGTATGATGTATAATTCGATACGATATAAATACTGCCTAAGTATTGAATAAAGCAACCAAAACTTAGAAAAATAAACAGCGTACCAATCATTAATTGAATCTTCTTCCTCGCATATTTGTAAACAAATAGGCAGGCACCGTAACAGTATCGAACCGATACCTTAACATGTCTTCTCGCAGGCGCACCCCTCATTGCAACACAGTCGATAGGGAGTGCTTAAGAGGTGTCTTATGAGGGAATGAGTTACATGTACTGTGTATGGGTAACATTTAGTCCTGGAATATAAATGCAGTAACATTTCTGTAACTAATATTCATGTGGGAATGGTTAGTGTTTCCATACATGTAGTATGAAAACATATATACATGTGTAAAGGTTACTTCTTTTCATGGGTTTGATATTTGCCGCTTGATGTCGGAAACAGGCTGGTTGGTTTCTTATGATTACAGCACACTATCATATGGTATCCCTTTCCCTGTTGAATATTTATTAACGTTTTCGCTAAATTCGGATAATGGGATATACATGTATACAGATGTTTTGGTATTGATAGAAACTAGTGCAAGATCTATTGTAATTCCATAAGCACACAGAGCAGACAGTGATCAAACAACTCCTATAAGGACCATCTGATCTGGATCAAATTCTGAAAGGAGGTGGTCCCCGAGAGCAAAAATTACAACACAAAAAGAGAAAATTGCAGACTCGGTTTTATTGAGTCTGTTCATGAGCAGTAATTGAAAGTGCAACACTGCTCACGCCCCCTAGCACCGGCTTAAGCGGTATTCAATTTTCAGAACAAGAAGTACTGAAATTCATGACCTCGAAGGATCAGAACGTATAACAACACTGAGAATGAAGTACGGGGCGACGTTTTACGGCCGCCACACAAGCACTTAACACCTGCTGTTGTGAAGATTATAAATTCTGAAAGGGGGTGATCCCCGAGAGCAAAAATTACAACACAAAAAGAGAAAATAACTCTGTTTGAAAAGATACATGAAAAGCTGTTTATATGAAGAAAGAGTTAATGTATCTCATATCAAACGAGGAAGACAACCAGTTTTTACTAAAATCACAAAATGTCTGTAGGGCACAACCAGAGTAATCCTTGTCCCACTATTTGTGATCCAAGTCACATTTGCAAACAGTGTCGATCCAGATGAGATACAGGCATAATCAGAATTCCTTCATGACCCAAGCTGTTTGAAACTTGGTAAAAAGTTTCTCAAATGTTTGATTAGATTTATAGAAGTGGTGCAAAGTAAGAGTTAGATAATGATAAAATTGGATAATAGGTTTTCTTCAGATTATTGTGTACTTGACTATGGCAGTATCATAAATTTAAGTCTTCGCTAGTGATTGTAGCAACAATATTCTTTGTTCTATTACCAGAATGGAATCAACAATTAATTCATCGTATTAGATGGAGACTTGCATGAATATTAAACAGGGAAAGGGTCAAAGCCATACTGTTCAGAGGCAACAATATATGAAAATTAATACATAAATACTTGAATTGCTCTGATCTAATAGTTCGAACACTAAGGGCCTTTTTTATCAGTACAAGTATTTATGTATTATATTAATTCCCTTTTTGGAATATTTTCTTCATTTTGAAACTTAATAGTGAGGATTCAAATATAATCCAGTGGCATACCACACCTTGTGTAAATCAGATTTTGCATACAATTTGGCCAAATGTATACATTTCTTAATATGTGTTCCATACAATTTACATTCTCAGTGTAAATTCTTTACATTCTCAGAACTGACAGCCAAAATTCAGATCACAAAAAACAACAACAAGATTTTCACTTTTATGACATTTAATGTGTGTACACCTTCCAATAACTGACATTGATATTGCTATTACAATGTTCACATTTCAAATTTAAAAACTTACATTAAGTAAGTAACAACATGTTAGCTGCTGATGTTGGTATTCTGGGATACAACAATGAAGACTAATTAATTTTCTAGAAATCACTAATTGAGAATTATATCTAAGGCATATATGAAACTTGATTGGTGACCTGCTATATTCATACTGAAGTGTTGGCTATATTGTGTTCATCGTTTTTGTTCGGTGTTTGATACCTTCAAAATATGCCCTTTCTTCTTTTTTGTCAAATATGCATATATTTTCCAGATATCATAACAATTCAGTTGTTGATCACTAACTCCTTTCTTGTTAAATATTCATGCAAAACTACACCAACTATCAATAATTATGAACAAACTTTTGTTACTTAAATGTGAAAAGGCATCCACTTAGAATTTGTTCATTGTTTATTAAGTGTTATCTTAAGTTCCGTGTCTCGAAATCTGTCAAAGATATTTGGTTCAAATTTGGTATGCATATTTACTACCACAAGAAAACTAATTCCACAATGGCAAGTAACCCTAAAATGAAACATGCATACTTATACTTAAGATATTTGGATCAAATTGTATTGTTTTGATCTGATATTTCAAACCTTATTGAGCATAATATTTTTGTTTTGCTTATTTGCTACAGACAGTAACAGCTACACTCTAGTAGCTGCAGTTGGTTTGTTAAAACCTGTTTGACATTTCAGACATACATATACTCAATAACGCATGAGTCAACAGGAAATTTGCCTTTCTGAATTTGTCTGCCATGTACTCTTTCAGCACTCTGTGCCTGTTTTATGTACTTATTACTTTTTCAAAAAGTGTAAACCCAGATAAGAAGACTCCTATAGGAACCCTCTAATCAGAGTCTACACTGTTTGCTAATTTAAAACAGTATACCCCAAATTCCATGTACAGTTGTACACTGGTTCATGTTTGGTGACGAAAAAGATCTACAAGACAACATAAAACCCCACACTAGCTACTTACTGTTGAAAGGGTTAAAACGCAAACAGTGCTGGCCACTATACGCACATTCAAATGCTGCTAAGGGCTTTATGCATGAAGACTTTTACCATGATGTTATCCCAATTCATTGCTGAACTTTTCCAATAAATGTTTTACACACAATGCAAATGTACTTATTTTATCCAGTCACCAGGCTTCTCTAGTGACATAATAAAGGGGTGCAAATAAACTTAGGTTTATTAGGTTACTTCCGGTAGTAGAAGGTTTATTAGGTTAGTAGATAGGCGGAATGATTCTATAACCATGGAACTATTTTAATTTTCGGTAAATATGCATGAACATGTTGGCGGAATAGATCTAACAGAAAATTCACCAATAGACTATACTTATTCAAAGAAGAAAACATAAAAAAATAAATGGCTATAGCTGGATTCGAACCCGCGCCTGATTCTACAAAAGCCAAATCCAACCTCTCTAGAGACGTCGTGCTTACCGATTACGCCACTGAGGCCACTGTAAAGACACGTTGATTTATCAGTTTTATTAATTTAATTCACCGCTGGCGAAACGCGTTTTTGATAAAAATAAAGACAGGGAGCATAGATTTACAGATAAATAGTAAATATTTTCTTTTCACTCTCATAATAATTTGATTGATAAGCTCTTACATGGACAATCATCTCATAGACCTAAATATAGGCTGTTCAGTTCCATCGATTTATGAGTGACGTTAGCCCTATCTAAAAATAGAAACCGAGACGACGGAACTCAAATTTGACCTGAGAGCCTCCTCTCATGTCTGTTTGAATTAATATATCGACTCTCGATTCAAATGATCTTATTTTTCAAATTCAACCACGTTTCCCCCTCTTGTAATGTAAGTATCGAAACTATTTTCCTCTGCGGTAGCTCATTATTTACGTATCTAGAATGGAAATGAAAAGGGAGGTCTGTTGATCGAAAAACCGCATTTTCAATGCAAATTATTTCAATATTCGTATGTTTTATGAGTCTATGAAAAAAGATATAAATAAATTGACTGGATAAATAGAATAATAGGTTAGTGCCGTAGATGGGACGCCTTTATCCGACTCGGAGAGAAAACAGTTGAGGCTCGGCAAGCCTCGCCTCAACGTTTTCTCCCCTCGTCGGATAAAGCGTCCCATCCACGGCACTAACCTATTATTCTCTATTTATTCCTCTACTCAGAGATCAGGATAAGCATGCCTTACCAAATTATTCTTCAAATAACTCAATAATTTGTTCAACAATCTCCATGGTGTAACCAATTGAAGAAACCATTATATACACATTATCGCATTATAATGGGTTTGGTGCAAAACTATTGTAACATCCTCACTATAGCACTTTTGTACCAAACCCTCAACAGAAGTACCTGGAAAGAAAACAGCACTTTGCAACACCAATACATAATCGTCCTTGATCAAATTTGGGTCGGTCGCGCTTAGTATGTGAATGGTAACGCTCAGGACACACTTTGTCGTAACCTCGTTTATTTTGATTTGTCATTTGAGAGAAAGCAAAACATTGCAGTATAATGTGCTTGGAGTCCTATTGTACAGGTAATGTGTATGTTCCGCACATAACAGATTAACAGTGAGCCCATCTAACACGGCTATTGTCCTGTTTTATTAACCTGTCAAATTATACGCTTGCTGAACATGCCATATATAGCTTCGGTTGATATCGATCGTTTCCGCTAATAAACGCTTTCTTACTTGGCTCATTCGAGTACTTGTACATTTATTAAATATTATTTATTATTTATTTTGCTAAATATATCCTTTCAGTGACGTAGGAATATTCAAATTTGACAGGTTAATAAAACAGGACAATACAAATAGACCAACTTATTTTGGAACAAAACATGACCTACTCTAATGTAAACAAAACGCAGCGCCTACAGCGCTTCTTTATTTTTAAAAATCTTAGCAAGCCACAGTTTTTCAACATGATTGTCTTGGTGCAATGGATATGTATCTGGACTTGCATGTGGCGGTCTTGAGTTCGATTCTCACCAATGACTATTTTTTTTTTCATTAAAATAAAACAACAATTTATTAAAAACAACAATAAATATTAATAATATCATATGATAATTATTAACAAAATATTAACATATAATTGAAAAAGAATAAAAATTAAAAATTAAATTACAAATAGCAAATCCGTTTTTTAAAAAAAAAAACCCAACAACAACCGGAATTTGCATAGCTTGAGATTCGAACCCACAACCCCCTGTTTACAAGACTAGGTACATATCCATTAGACCAAAGCCCAGTACATAATATGCGGCGAGTAACTAAAGTGTGTTGTCTGGTCCTGTACTTTTGTGCTGTTATGTAAACAACAAAATAACAACAAGTCTCAATATAGCGTGGTTTACCTGTACTTTCTGTAATACATTGATCTTATGGTAAGATATGTACAATGTGTACAAGCAGATCATTCTCTGATCAGACAGCTCCTACAGTAGACTCTGTCTGGGTATACTCTATTTTCAAAGACATGAAAATGTTAAGCAAATAAGTTAACCCTTTCCTTCATATAAATGCCTTTCGCGCATCAGCAAACAGAGTAGACCCATATCAGATGGCTCCTATAGGAGCCGTCTGATCAAGGTCTGCTTTGTTTGCTTGTGGTAGAAGTCTACCATATTATCATTATTATTATTATTATTATTATTATTATTATTATTATTATTATTATTATTATTATTATTATTATTATACCACATTTATATAGCGCTCTTTTCACAAAGGATATGTGCGTTCAAACGCGCTGTATATGGATGAAATCAATAATCGGAACGAACCGCATGATTATCTATCCAGACAATGAAATATTTACAATAGATATACAATAAATATAACAATCACTAGCCGGACGGAAGCGTATGATCGTCCATCCGGTCAGTGAAGGATATACAAAAGATATACAATAGATATGAAATCATAAACCGGAAGGAACGGCATGATCGTCCATCCAGTCAATGAAATGTATGCAATAGATATACAATAAACATAAAATCACTAACCGGTAGGAACCACATGATTATCTACCCGGTCAATGAAAGATATGCAATAGATATACAATAAATATATAACCACTACCCGGTAGGAACCACATGATTATTTTTTTGTAGGTGGCGGTGGTCTAGTGGTAACGCGGGTACCTGTGAGGGTCACTCGCCGGTACTGCGGCTGCATGATTGCGCCATATGTTTGCAGTGCTCAATATTGTAGGCCAATGACTCAATGACCAGGGGAGTAAATGTACAGTCGGCTGAGTGGTCATTCGGACTGAAAGTAGACTATAACTAGGTACTTTTTTTATTATTATCTACCCAGTCAATGAAAGATATGCAATAAATATACAATAAGTATAAATCACTAACTGGTAGGAGCCACATGATTAATTACCAAGTCGGTGAATTATAAGCAATAGATATACAATAAATATGATATACAATAAATATGACTGAACTAACTTTCCTGTGTTCATACATGTATGACATCTTTAACAAATAAAAACTAATAAACATTCATGCTGCCATTAATTCTTATGTGAATACTGAACAGGGTCCATGCTTATAAAAAAATTGTGCTCGTTCTCAAGTTTCTGATTGGTCAGATTTGAACCTTGAGAACTCAAATCTGACCAATCAAAAGCTTGAGAAAGAACTCAGACTCAACTAAGAGTTTTATAAGCATTGACCCTGGTAAAGGATAAAGGCTAAGAATGTGTAGATATCAGATAATGGGAGTACATCAAATGTAAACGTTATTATTTTCCATCAAACCCCTAAGTCGTGAAAATGCATGACAATCGTGTCTTTGAGCCAATGTTAATGAGAAGTGTCAATTATTGGTTTAGTGATAATCTCTCTGAGCCAATTCTAATGAGTAGTGCCAAGAGTTACTGTTGGTTTAGTGATTGTCTCTTTGAGTCAATTCTAATGAGCATTCGTTATTAGATTGGTGATCATTTATTTGAGCAAAGGTTAATGAGTAGTGTCACATATTGGTTTAGGGATAATCTCTTTGAGTCAATGCTAATGAACAGTGTCATTATTTGTTTATCTATAATCTCATTGAGCCAGTGTTTATGACTAGTGTCAATTATTGGTTTAGAGATGATCTCATTGAGCCACTGCTAATTGGCAGGGCCAGTTATTGGTTTAATGATAATCTCTTTGAGCCAATGCTAATGAGTAGTATCAGCTGTCGTGTTTCTAATGAGAAGTGTTAACAAATACTGTTGGTTTAGTGGACATCTCTTTGAGCTTGTTCCAATAAGTGGTTGCAACTATTGGTTTGGTGGAGATATGACGAGTGTTTCTTGTCTGGAGCCCGGATAAATGTGATATTGTGTCGATTACTTTTAGGTGGAACGTCTTGTCATTGGCCGGGACTGAAGTTACTCCTAATTCTATTGTGAAAGTTCAATATCAAGAATATCATAACGGAGCTCCACCCTTCGCTTGCTATTCACGTCAATATACCTACCTGTAAATAGTGAAGACCCAGATGAGACAGCTCCTGTAGGAGCTGTCTCATCAGGGTCTGCACTATTTACAAGTTAATTGTGCAACCAGTGACCCCCACAGCAGTGATTGCAAAGCGGTATACTTGTACACAGTGAAGATATATGTAATTATACAACAGGACATGGGTAAAGAAGGAGAAATGTATTTTAAAATTCAGCAAGCGAAGGGTTAAGATGCGTAATTTCAAACATTTTCAACGATATCGTATCTATTTCTCAAAAATAACCCCTATAATATAACCACTCTTTAGAATCATCTGAAAGAGGCAGGATAAGGTTTGGTGGAGAAATGACGATTTTAGTATTTGGGTTCACAGTTATCTGTAGCTCTGTGTAAATACAGCAATTTACAAGTTTAGGTAAACGTGTTTAGTGTCTGTGTATAAAACAGCAGAGAGGGTTTAACCTTAATCTCCATATACAGTAAACCCCCCTAAACTGTACGTACACAATAGTATCGAAACCGGTCGTGTAGGCAGATGGCAGCTTAATGCAGGTTGAAAGTCATGCAGAAAGCTTCTTTATGAATTTTCTGAATTAATTTCGCACTGCATTAAGAAGCCACCTGCCTAAAATACATGAACGGTTCTGACATAAACCTACAGTTTAGATTTGTTCTACTGTATACACATGTACCCACTATTTAGCTTGGCAAGCAAAATAGACCCAGTCAGATGGTCCCTTTAGGACCCGTGTAACCAGGGTTTGCTCTGTTTGTTTAACCCTTTGCTCTGTGAATATTTATATAAGAAATAATGACACCACAGACATTAATTACAGTATCGATATAATGGCACATGGGCAAAGGAATTTTGACCATAGTAATGTCGTATATTGTTTCACACAGCAGAATATGATGACACCGCCCCACAGAAGTTGTATAACATGGGCTTACACTGTTGGAAATATATTGTCGTCTGTAAGCTTGACGGTGTTTCGGTCTGTCTGCCTGTCACACCTTCTTTGTCGAGCAGTTTACGTCACACTTTCATGTAACCATTCCCCTCATATAGACGCATTTTTACGCATTTGCAAACACAGAAGACCCAGATCAGACGGTCGTATAGGAGTTTGCTGATGAAATTAAACTTGATCTGATTAGTTGGTTTCTACCAATACAAAATAATAATCATGTACACATATGTAAAAAATGAGCTAATAAATATCCATTTATTATTTATTCATGTTATTGCTTTGTATTTTATTTGAAATGCTATTAGTTGAGGGCCTCAAGGAAGATTGGTCATATTGACAAGTTGAGTTGCCTTCTCTCATCCTTTCCCTCATATAAGCGCATGTTCACGCATCTGCAAACAGAGTAGACTCAGATGAAAGGGTTCTTATAGGAGCCGTCTGATCAGGGTCTGCTCTGTTTGCTAATAGAATTTGATATATCTGTTTCGGTAGTTTCTAAAATGGCAACAATGTTCCACCTTCGAGATTTCATTATAACTACATGAATATTCGGTGGATATTAAACTTTGAAATAAATATAGAACAGGGAAAGTGTTAAATAAAGTAATTAATTCATTTCATTGCAAATCAGACCATTAACCTTATAACTGCTGAATATTCAAGTAATGCCTGAGTCACATTTGCTACGGCCGCCGTACGGCCTGACCTTTCGACGGCAAATATCATTTCTTCGGGTCATATGATTTGTTGAGACAGAAAACAAATAGCTGTCGTATAACCTTTGAAGTGATACCCACGGTCACCGTGTGGCGTCTGTGCGGCGTCCATGCTGCCGCCGTGGTTTTTTAAATTCCATGACAGCCACATGGAAGCCGCATGGCCGCTGATCGTCCGAACGATCACCTTACGACCTCCGTGCGGTTAGCCTGGCGCTACCTCAACACAACTTGGTTTGCCGTAGAGCAAATGTGACTGGGATTTAAGACCCAATAACATCACAAATATTTATTAAATTATGTGTTTGTATAATAGCACATAAACACAAACATTTTTGGCCACGGCAAAAACTGTAACATTAGATCTGCAATAGAGAACTGTTTGTGACAGGTGGCTGCTTAATGCAGAGTGGAGTAATTCAGAAAGCTCCCAGAGGAACTTTGTGCAGGACTTTAACCCTGCCTTAACCATTTCCCTTATACTGACGTCTTTTAAAACCCCTGTAAAAGTCACTTTTGGAAACCATTGCGATAAATAGAGCATTTGCTCCATAGGAGCAAATGGTCTATTTATTACAATGGTTCAAAATTATACAATTCTGACTAAGCGATACCTTTTTTGAATATACCGGCTTGTTGACCCTTTCCTCCATAAATATTCATGTAAGAAATAATGACATCAAGAATATTAATTAGATTGATTGTTATGTTCATTATTTATTAGATTGATTGTTATAATGGCTCATTTAGTTACGGCAAAACCGTAAACTCATATATGTATAATATCATTAGCAAACAGAGCAGACCCTGATCAGACGGGTCCTACAAGAGCCGTCTGATCCGGGACTACTCTGTTTGCAAAGGCGTAGAAATGCGCATTTATGGAGTAAAAGGCTAACTCTTTCCCTGTTCTATGTGTATATTAAAGTTAATACCTACGGAATATTCATGGACAAATTGGTTATAATGAAATATCGAAGGTTAGACATTGCCGCCATTTTAGAAAGTCCCATCAAATTCTAATAACAAACAGAGAAGACCATGATCAGACGTCTACTCTAGTAACTGGCTTGTCTGGGTCTAATTTGTTTACAAATGCATGAAATCACGTTTATATGAAGGAAAGGGTTAATTATAGCAATCATTTTAAATAGCAAACTTTTAACGTTTTGAAATCGGGACACGTACAAACAGTGTAGACCCAAGGTCTATGTAAACGTGCCATGCCGACTGGACTCTGTGATGAGCTGACTGGCGGCTGTACTACTTGTTTATTCCTTTACTCCATGAACAATTATGCAAGAGATAATAATATCATGAATATTAATTAGGTTCATTGTTACAATATCACATGGACACAGAAAACTTTAACCATGACAGAAAGTATGGTGTAGAATAATTTCAATATTACATGTACAGTAGAACCCCTCTAATTCGACCACTTAATAAATACACATGGTTGTCTTTATAAGCAGGTGGTTGCTTAATGCAGGGCAAAGGTATGCAGAAAACTCCTCTGCATTACCTTTGTCCTGCATTAAGCTACCACCTGCATTTGGCACCCAGAATTGTACCTCTTTTAGGTGATCGCATTAGCGGGGTTTTACTGTATATCATAAGCAAATATAGCACCCCAGACCAGATGGCTCATACAGTAGATCTGAGTCTGATCTGTTTGCACATGTATAGGAAGGAGTATTTATGGAGTAAATGGTTACTACTGCACATGAAAGAAGAGTTGGCCGTTTTTGCTATACACACTTATAACCCAGTCTCGATGTGACTCCAACCAATAAAAACAGGTTTTCTTTGATATGTAAATTATATAGAAGACCGATATTCCTAACAGGCCAATAAAATACCTTTTTAAATTTGAACGGGTCTAACCCTGGTTTTCCACGGTATTCCACAATGCTTGAGTGGATACATATTTGAATGCATTGATCGAACGGATTAAAAGGAGTGAAAGGTAAACATTTATGATTTATTTTAATAGTTTGGAATATCGATTGATGTAGAACATTTTGGACCCATATATGTGTAGGTAAGAAGCAAATAGATACGAGTCCTGATACGTGAGAATCGAAGCTGTATTTCATTGGCCAAGCGTGTCGGTCCTATGGGTGGTTTTAACCCTTCGCTTGCTATTCACGTCAATATACCTACCTGTAAATAGTGAAGACCCAGATGAGACAACTCCTGCAGGAACTGTCTCATCAGGGTCTGCACTATTTACAAGTTGATTGTGCAACCAGTGCACTCCACAGCAGTGATTGCATAGCGAAATACTTGTACACAGTGAAGATATATATAATTATACAACAGGGCATGGGTAAAGAAGGAGAAATGTATTTTGAAATTCAGCAAGAGAAGGGTTAAAATGGCAACACGTATCAGCGAGTCGTGCAGGCAGAGCTGACAACCTGATGTTTGAATACTGTTCAGGGCCAGGGGTCTGTCTGGGTGTAAACCAGTGATAGGCATCGATTGTATGAGATCACTGAGCATTCTCCCCTGGCAATTTTGTCTTTTTTTAAAATGACGAAGGTGCATTATGGAGGATATTTGGACACACACACACACACACACACACACACACACACACACACACACACACACACACACACACACACACACACACACACACACACACACACACACACACACACACACACACACACACACACACACACACACACACACACACACACACACACACACACACACACACACACACACACACACACACACACACACACACACACACACACACACACACACACACACACACACACACACACACACACACACACACACACACACACACACACACACACACACACACACACACACACACACACACACACACACACACACACACACACACACACACACACACACACACACACACACACACACACACACACACACACACACACACACACACACACACACACACACACACACACACACACACACACACACACACACACACACACACACACACACACACACACACACACACACACACACACACACACACACACACACACACACACACACACACACACACACACACACACACACACACACACACACACACACACACACACACACACACACACACACACACACACACACACACACACACACACACACACACACACACACACACACACACACACACACACACACACACACACACACACACACACACACACACACACACACACACACACACACACACACACACACACACACACACACACACACACACACACACACACACACACACACACACACACACACACACACACACACACACACACACACACACACACACACACACACACACACACACACACACACACACACACACACACACACACACACACACACACACACACACACACACACACACACACACACACACACACACACACACACACACACACACACACACACACACACACACACACACACACACACACACACACACACACACACACACACACACACACACACACACACACACACACACACACACACACACACACACACACACACACACACACACACACACACACACACACACACACACACACACACACACACACACACACACACACACACACACACACACACACACACACACACACACACACACACACACACACACACACACACACACACACACACACACACACACACACACACACACACACACACACACACACACACACACACACCATTGATTAAATAGACCATGAACAGTATTTAAACACAAGACTATCAGCTCTGCCTGTGCGACTCACTGATACTAACTGCCATTCTTGAAGTTACAGGTTATTAATATGTGTGTGTCTGTATCTATACGTCGTAGAATCCTATTTCGGCTTTTACACGACGTATGTGATGATGCTCGCCTCTTTTTTCTGTTTCACCTGCAGACTAAGCACACCTGTTCATCTCTCTCTCTCTGTCTCTCTCTCTATCTCTCTCCCCTCTCTCTCTCTATCTTTCTTTCGCTCGCTCCCTCTCCTTCCTCTTCTCTCAATCACACCCTCATTATCCCTCTCTCTGTCACCCTCTTTCACTCCCTCTCTCATTCACTCACCTGATTCTTTTCTTTGAATATATATGTATATATATGTTTGGCTTGACTATCATGTTGCTTTGTACTTTGTAAAAAATGTTATTAAAATGACAGTAGGGGAAGATCTTTATTTAAGTAGGAAGAACATGTTACCCAATTTTATATCTGCTTATCATGAATTAAAAAATTAAAATTGGGTAGTTCCGGGTCACTAACGATAAAACCACATCTCTTATTAAAACTGCGCTGAAAATTACAAACTTATATACACACTTGAACGACAGATATCTACGTATTAAAATGCATGTTTGCAACATTTAGTAGCATTAATTCGTATTGCTAAATATTGTACTTAATTGTATGCAGTGATTGTAGTGGTTTCGAATCGTGACGCTTCCGGTTATAGATTTAGCTATGAAACTGCCATTTCCATTGTCAAACAGATTCCTTTAAAACAGTTAACCATTTCCTCCACAGATACTCATTTTAACACATTTGCAAACAGAGTAGATCCAGATCAGACATCTATACCATATATCAGATCAGGATTGGATCTGCTTTGTTTGCATATGACATTCAATAGAATATTCAGAATCAATATTATAAACATTTAAATTATTGCGTAACCCTTTGAATGTGAGAAACAAGTACACTGTCATTTGCATACAGTGTAGACCCAGACCAGAAGGGTGCTAATGGATCAGAGGGATGATCCAATGATCCGGATCTGCACTGTTTGTCATTCAAGATCCTAGATCACAAATAATACTATTTCACACTCTATGGATTCTAACAAAAGATGGACTAACCCACTCTGAAAATTTAGTGATCAAAAGATTAGTTATATTGTGCCATGTTTAAGCCCCCTCTATCAAAGGGGTTGCTTCTGTCCTGTTTTTCTGTCTGTCTGTTGGTTTAGTCCAAACTTTAATCTTGATGATAATTTTATAGCCATTGCACATTCATACTTCAAACCTAACATGCATGTGCGACTTATGGAGGCAACAATTTGTAGACGTGACTTATTAAGGTCAAGGTCATATATCAAGGTCAAAGCTCAAATTACTGGTCAAATTTATATTGACAATAATCGGGGGTATAGAGTTTTACAAACGCATATTGTTTTTGTATAAACCAATCACCAACAAAAGTTGTTCACTATTCATATTATTAGAATGTTATGTACAGCCCTGTTCAAAATCGTCTGTATTTCGAAGAAAACAAAACATACTTTTGTCGCAAGTCAGTGTTGTCGTCGCCGTCCGAAAACTAAAACATTGGTTATTAGTTCGTTTCTTTTCATGATAATGTTAAGAAACTTCACACACATGTTCCCGTTACTGGGACTATACTATATCTAAGGACAATAACTCTGTAAGGCTTTATCTCAAAAGTATGCCCTTTTATAAACATAGGAAATAAAAGTTGAATATGTCTTGTTTAAAACCGTTCCAACAAGGCTCTTATTTTCCTATGTCAATCTCTTGTGGCATGGCCTTTCCATTAATATACTTTTTTGAATTGTGACCTTGACCGTTGACCTAATTTTCATAATTTAACAAAAATCGTAATGTTGTCTATTGTTTTAAAACTACATAAGAAACTATAACTTAACACATTTCACCATCACAAGGGTTACAATCTGGCTAGTGACCATAACTCTGTAAGTTTGTTTTGTTCTTTTATACAAGAGTATACCCCTTTATGGACTAAGGAAATAAAAATATTAAAACGTCTGTCTCAACAGACGAGTACTGGTACCCTCATGCGGTGCTCTAGTTTCACAGTATATATTCAGCTTAAATATTAACAATATCTAATTGCAGCTAAATCCTTAAGTCCTACAGTGAAAACTCGATTATTCGAACACTCAAATACATATCGGTATTAGTCTTTAACACAGGTTATAGTTTGATGCAGAATGAAAGTCAAGCAGAAAGCTCCACTAGGATTTATGCAGCCACATACATTCTTCATTACTAAAAATTTCGTAGTATCAAGGTTTTACTGTACTAATGTAGGAGAAGGGAAACTTGGTCAAACTTTTAGAAAATCAAAGGAAATGTTCAGCCCAGTTTCAGTTGACTGTGGATAATAATTGTATTCAAAATGATTGACATGGGTCAGTTGAAAGTGAATAAAAAGGAACTGTAAAAGATAAGAACTATTTTGTAATAGTTTATTTACGTGTACATGTATATGTAATTTACCCTTTCCCTGTTCTACGTTTATTCCATTGTTCAAAACCTATTGAATAGTCATGGAAAAATAGTTAAAACAAAATATGGAAAGCAGAACATTGTAGCCACATTTTAGAAAGCACAGAAACAGATATTTTAACTTTCAATAGCAAACAGAGCAGACCATGATCATACGGTTCCTACACGAGCTGTCTTATCAGGGCTACTCTGTTTGCAAATGCGTGAAAACACGTTTATGTGAAGGAAAGGGTTAAAAGGAGTTCATCGGGTCCCATAACATTTATTTCGATACAAACAATAGATGCATAATTATGTACACATGAACCTTTGCGTTGGTAGAAACTAGTCAGATCTGGTATAACTTCCTACGAAAACAGAACAGATCCTGATCAGATGGTTACTACGACAAAAACAGAAAAACCTTAGTACGAGGGAAACGGTTTATATTAGCATGATGACATTGTTTTACAGACTGGACAGGATGTGGATCCAGGAACACTAGGTGTCAACATGCGGGAAGAATTGCCACTGAATCTTTAGAACGTGTACACAACACAAGGTACCTGCATTTTGTCACCATGCTGTCCAAATTCTTTTACAAGCTTATCATCTGATTTCAGATGTTATTGACTTGATTATTTTTATGATTATTGTACTCATTGTCGATATACACCAATCATTCAATGCCCGTCTGTTTGTACACATGAGATGTCAACTGGAAACCTTTAGGACTGAACAGCAGGTGCAGTTTTGAACTTTTGATCTGAATCTGAAGTTTTGCTATGGGGTAGGAGTATGAAGGTCAACTTATACAATTGTGTTCCCCGTTTATCCGAAGTGCCGAGATCAGCATTTCACTTTAAATAATACATGTTTAAATAAGCAAAATAATCTTGAAAGCATACGAAGGCTTCATGTGAAGGGAGAGACGATCCCGATAGCTCCGACCACCTTTGCTTTTAAGAAATATTTCAGTTATTTAAGCACACGTAACAACTCGTTTGCTTCATTTACTTTAACTAAAACCATTTTTGAATTAATAAAATGATAACAAAGGTATGTTATTAATAGTGTAACTTACAACTTACAAGTACATGAATAAAATAGGCACAACTTACACCGAGCGAATATCACTACGGTCAATAATCATCATCGGCTAACACATTATACCCAGTAAATACATGTACTTCATTTATCGTAAGTATTGGAACTGATAAACGTTAGCAGAATATGTAGACCCGGATCTAAGGACTTGTTTGATCAGGGGCTAAGACTTTTGCCATATTAATGTTTTCAGAGGCGTGTCACATGAGCTTATTATATCTTTTCAGACGATTACTTTAGCAGAAGCAGTTAGCACGTTCGAATACTCACGATAAGAACAAAAGCACTATTTAAACATGAGCACGTTGAAAATAACACTTAAAACAACCAATTGAATCATACATTTAACATACACTGCTATCAGGTCGATTTTACCATACCGGTAATTACGATAAATTTCCAAATTCTCATTTGTTTTACAGCTTTCTTTAACGTCTGCATTAAGCATTTGCTTCAAAGAAATACCTTTGATGCATTTGCAAACAATGTAGACCCGGGGTCAGATGGCTCCTGTATGAGTCATTTAATCAGAGTCTGCTCTGTTTATTTATAGAATATGTTAGATATGATTCTGTACCATAGGTCCCTAATGTCCTTTAATTGGGACATGCAATTAAGGCGACTAGTGCAGTCCCAGATCAAACGTATTCTATTTGCTACTATGCCGATCTAATGTAAATAGTCCCAGAATGACCCATTCAGCTGTAGTAGAGAGGAGAAACGTTTTGTCCTGGGTATGACACTAATGACTTAAATGCCATATTGTTTTTTACTCATTTTAAGAATTTTAACTGTTTTCTGGATTGATATATTTTAAAATTATCAGAGGAACTTTTAACCTTTTCAACTCGGGATATGCTTGTTTTGTCGATTTCAAACAATGCAGCCCAGATCAGAGAGCTGATAGAGGGGTCCTCAGATCTTGGCCTGCACTATATGTCATTCAACATCCTGTAGCAGGTTTATTTGTTTCATTCTGAGTGAGCTCTATACATGTAGTTAAACAATGATGGGCTATTCTACTCTGATAATTTAGGGTTCAAAGGGTTCAAATGCACAGTAGTAATACTGTGGATTATAATCAATCATTTGTTGAAAAAGTATTTTGATCTACAATAGATAGTATAAATGGTTTTGTTTTGCAACAATCGATTATTGTCTCCACAATTTGTACAGTAACATCAGTCATTTTCATGGATGTTTTGATGGACATTTAATGGTCTAAATTCCTGTACCTTTGTAACCATGTTAAACTCACTAAACCTCTGACAAACTGTATGATGTGACCATTCATTAGAATCGTCTCTTCGAGATAATTTTAATGAATGGTCACAGCATACCGTTTGGTTGACACAAAAGTTTAAGCGTTTTCGATATTTCCCATATCTTGAGCTCTGTTGAAAATAATCGATTATTAATCGATCATGAATTGGTTGCTTCAAACCAATACTCAAAAGTTAAATATGGTCCGATTCCAAACACTAGTAGTAATGCATTAGTAGACATAATTCCATGAAGTATCTTGAATAGCACTTGTCAATGCAGGCGTCATGCACATTGCTGTGAACAATGGAGCCAGGTCATGGACTAGCAAAAATGACATCAATCGAACAGGTAGACTAACACATCAGGGATGGAATACAACATCATGTTGCTTACATTCCTAATGGTCTCCAAAGATCTTATTTTGGTATGATGGGACAAGACAAAATCAGCAGTACAATCTTATTTTTGCACTTTACTCTATGAATATTCATGTTAGAAGAAATTTGTATTAAGGTAAATGATTTGTATGTTTGCATTTGTCTATGGGGTAAGCTGTTCAATAAAATGTGTCTTCGTTAGGATATGCCGATATTATAGAAAAAATGTTGATCGCTTAAGAATGCTTGAATAATGATGTAAAAGAAACATTTGTGTAAATAATACACCCTTTTCACACTATGGACTAACATAATACATCGTTTCCTAACATTTTAGATCCAGATGAGATACTGCATGATTCTGTGTCTCATTAAAATCCAAATTATTTGCTTTGGTTTCCTTTTGGAAAGAAATAGAAGAAAAATGTATGTTGAGAAATGGCGTAGGCAGCAATTATTGAAGACAAAAGAACATAGTGCTAAAGGGTTGCTGTCAAATAAGTCTCATCAGCACCGACACTTTTCTGCTTTGGGTTTCATTACGGACTTTCCTTCAAATTCATTCAAAAAAGTCTGTGTCAAATAGTTAGGGTCCTGATGAGATGCAGAGATACGTGATATCTCATTTGGATCCCAACAGTGAAGTGATGAGTGTTTGCAAAGGTTGTCACAGCATCAAAATAGTTACTTATACACAAATAGGATGATTTAGTATAAGATTCTGTTACGGGTATTGAGGGTATGACCATGTTGGTGTTATTGTGTTATAGAGAGGTTGTTTTTTTTTATCGGACAACACTAGTTCATTAAGAATGCAGAAAGATGAATTTTTATTCAGGTAAACTATTTTGTATGTAATTTTCTCTAGTGGACAATATGTCCAATCAAACGTGTCTGAATTAGGATAGAACGATATCTTAGCTTGAGTATTGATGCAGGTGAATGAAATAGTTTTTGCAAATATTACACCCTTTTTATACTATAGACTAACATAAGATATTATTTTCCTAACCATTTAGATCAAGACTAGACACTACATGAATCTGTGTGTCATTAGAATCTAAATGGTTTGTTTTGTTCTTTTTGGAAAGAAATAAAAGAAAAAATGTATTTTGTGAAATGGCATAGCCAGCAATTATTGAAGACAAAAGAACATAGTGTTAAAAGGTTGACCCATTTGATGTTAAATAAGTTTCTTTTTTTCTGCTTTGTGTTTCAATAAGGATTATCCTTCAAATGCATTCCAAATAATATAATCGGTTTTAAAGACCTGATGAAATGCATAGATACACGGTGTCTCGTTTGGAGTCATACATTGCAGTGATGCGTGTTTGCAAAGGTTGTCACAGCAGTAAAAGTGTTTCGTGATGCGTGTTTGCAAAGGTTGTCACAGCAGTAAAAGTGTTTCTTATTTTTAGTTACAAATATGATGATTTAATATAAGCTTCTGTTGAAGGTATTGTCCATGGTTTCGTGAATATGACCTTTAAGTGTTATTTTGTTATAGGGATATGTTTGGTTTACTATCGAACATCAAACGTCCACCTAGAATGCAGAAAGATGAATTTGTATTCAGGTAAACTGTTTTGTATATGTTTTCTCTAGTGGACAATATGTCCAATCATACGGGTTTGGCAGATATACGGCGTCTCATTTGGATCAAAACTCTCTCTGTTATAGAGAGATACAGTAAAACCTCTCTAATGCGACCACTTAATGAATAAACACGGATGTCTTTATAAGCAGGTGATTGCTTAATGCAGGGCAAAATTAATGCAGAAAGTTCCTCTAGGAGCTTTCTGCATTAATTGTGTCCTGCATTAAGCTACCACCTGCATATAGCACCCATAAGTATACCTCTTTTAGGTGGTCGCATTAGCGGGGTTTTACTGTATTTGTATTTCTATCTGACAACATGAGTCCATTTAGAATGCAGAAAGATGAGTCGGTATTAAAGTAAAACGTTTTGTATATGATGTTTCTAGTGGACAGTATGTCAAATCAAATGTCTTCATTAGATATCTTAAATGCTTGAGTAATTGTGTAAATATTACTTCCTTTTCATTCTGTGGACTGGCATAATATATCGTTTTCCTAACATTTTAGATCCATATGAGACACTGTATGAATCTGTTTCATTAGACTCCAAATTGTTTCCTATTTCTTTCGTTTTGGAAAGAAATAGAAACAAAATCTATGTTGAGAAATGAAATAGGCAGAAGACAAAAGAACATAGTGTTAAATGGTTAATCCATTTGCTGTCAAAGTTGCATCCGCACAGATAATGTTCTGCTTTGGGTTTCATTGAGGACTTTTCTTCACATTCTTCCGAACTAATATAATACGTTTCTCAACATAAGCGTATTTTCTTCTATTTCTTTCCCAAACGAAATGATTGCGAAACAATTTGGATTCTAATGAGACACAGGCTCACGAAGGTCTCATCTGGATCTAAAATGTTTGCACAATGTAATATTAGTCCATAATCCGATCTATATCGCCATTAGCAAACACAGCAGACCCTAAACAAACGGTTCTTGCAGGATCTGTCTGATATGGGTCTACTCTGTTTGCAAAGTTTAAAAAGCATTTATATGAAGGAAACAGTTAATGTAGCATACAATTGGGTTAATGATTTGAGTTTCTGCATCTCTGATTCTCCATTAGGTATAGAGTAACTCATTCCATATTCGGAACTTTATCTCAGTGTGAGATATGGATTTGTCATAGGGTGGAAAAGTCCCTTTCCGTGTTCCTTACTTTGGACGACGCTTAGTTTGCAGTTATCCCGTTTCCCATTCCTTCCATTTCCCGCAACTAAACTTTAACATATCACACGGTACTAATCACATGATCTCGAGTGACCAATGCAATGTTTCATTGCATTTGCCATTCGGGAGTCGTATTGTGTATAACGTATGTTGATTACATGTTATGGTGGATACTCTGTATCTTGCAGGTTAGTTATCATTACTATTGTATTTCGTTACTTTCTCTGATTAGGGTTGTTTGTCGTTTTGTCATTGCTATTTGTAATTTGAATGCAATGTTTCAAAATAGCACACGTGGATAAAAGTATAGACACAGTCTTATGCTTTGACTGGGCATGGAATAAACCTTTTAAAATTGTAATTATGTCTCCCCACATATAGCGGGGATGGGGGCATTGATTTGGTACAGTCTGTCTATTGGTCCGTCTGTCACAAAGTTTGTCTGCACTTCTTCTCAAAACGGCTGGGTAGATTTTCTTAAACCCTTTCCCTTATATAAACGCGTTTTCACGCATCTGCAAATAGAGTAGACCCAGATCAGACGGCTCCTATAGGAGCCGTCTGATCAGGGTCTGTTCTGTTTGTTAATGGAATTTAAAAAAACCTGTTTCTTTACTTTTTAAAATGGATACAATGGTCTAGCTTAATTATAAGCATTTTGTCCATAAATATTCAGTAGGTATTGACATTTGGAATAAATATAGAACTATAGAATATAGAACATTGTCAGCACGAAGTCTAATTATGCATATTACCAGGATGTTTTACAGAGTGTTGTACCATTGAACAATACAAATGCATAAAATTAATTTCTCATAAATGGCTGGTCAAGTTTGGAAAACACTTCACAGCTGTAAATACCATGAAGTGTAATTGTGATAGAGATATTAGGGCTGGTGTTAAATCATAGTTTTTGTCGTACCCTTTATTACTTTTCTACAGTTACTCTGTTTGCAGCTCAATCATTGAGTAAACTAGCGATAGGTGGATACAGTTTGTTCACTTAAATGTTTTCGTTATACATGCATTTTACCACTGTACTTGCCATCGCGGTTGTTGTAGATTAGTCGGAGAGGGGATACGTTTATTTACACTATTTGTCTTTTAGGGTGGGGATGGAATAAGTGTGAGGTTAGGCGCCCATAAACCGGTTAAAACCCCCAGTTACTTTTGTCACTGACCGTTCCAAGGCGGTACTTCCATCTTCCCCCTATTGTATGTTTGTTTTGTCTTTGTGCGTCTCTTGATGTTTTTATAGTTATGCATATTTGCTGTTTCCTTGTGTTGCTGTTCGGGCGACTGTTTGTTCTGTATGTGGTGGTTCCTGCATGACTCATTTTTGTTTACTAGAATCGCCCTTTGTTGGGCCGCTAGTGCAGCCTGTCCGTCCGTCCACATTTGAACATGGGCCAATTCCATAACAAAGGTCAAAATTAGTTGAGTTTAAGGCAGAGTCTGGGGTTGGAGAGACTCCAGTTTAAAGGTCATTTGCATAGCCAAAGGTTAGCAAATTTCTACTCAGATCCAGTCTTTCCAACCTTGGTGTAAGTACCCTTGACAGGGAACTTATCTGCGGGGCACATTGAAGCAAGCACACTATAGTCAATACCCAAGTTAGCTACATTGCACAATTGTGTATAAGTATGAGAGATGATTATGTTTAGAAATGGGAAAGATAATTTCACAACTTGACAAGAACTTAACTAAGCCAAGATACAGACTACAACAAATAAGTTCAGAGTACAGGGAGTATCAAACCTAAATGCACTTAGCAAGCTGGTATATAAACTAATTTCACAATACATTGCTGCACTTAACAACCCATGTGATGATGATTGTGAAGAAGTAACTGACCTTCTGAATCTGTATTTGCATGTACTTATTTATCTATTCAAAGGGTATAGCCAGGAGAACGTCTGAAAATCCAAACTTCAACATCTCTTTAGCTGCCTTTTCAAGCATAAAACACAAGTAAAAATATATGAACCTTTTATAATAATGCAGCCATTTACCCTGTATATTTTACACTGTATGAATATTCATTAATAATATTTTAATTTTATTCTAATTTGTTTTTCGCATGATTTTTTCTGGATTTGTAATATTTCACTGGCAAATAAAGTAGACCCAAAACAGAAGTGTTCTGTATGAGCCGTCTGGCCTGGGTATATTCCATTGGCAAAGAAGGAAATACCATTGCCATAATGCATTACGAACAGCGTAGAACCGGATCAACCGTTTGGCTAAAATGTAATGCCCCATCAATGTCTTGTGTTTTTTTGTAATTAAAGTTAACCCTGTATATACCCTGTTCATATACCACGTCGGCTGGGCTGGGTCTACGCTGTTTGCAAAGCCGTTTGGTTGGTTTTCACACAGCAGCGCTTATTGCGCGGGAGCCTGAAGGCCCCGCGCTTTATATGGAACGCTGGTATTGGAATGTCACTGGTAGGAGGGCTGATTTATCAAGAATTGCGAGTGAATTTTAATTTGTCTTTATGATTATAAGAACATTATGTATGGAATAAAACAATTTTATATAGTTGGAAACATGTCGGCATACTTTTTTTTCAGTGTAGAATTGTTTTATTTTGGAAATGGAAAATATTAGAAAATTGTTTCTCCTAGGGCAGGGCTAATAAAAAATATTACCGCAGCGAAAGGGTCATCAGTGATAACAGCCGAGGAAATGACTAAGATGTTGCGGAACTGACAACTTTCGCATTCGGGGCAATAAGCTTATGGCAACCATTTAAATCAGGGGCGGGGCTTAATTAGTAAATATAGTTTGATGGAAAATCAACTAAATTGGCAGTTTCTAAAGGCACGGAAATGAAGAGCGTTTATTGGTTACTATAACAATCCGACTGAAATTGCTGCTTTTTAATAATAATAATAATAATAATAAAAAAGTATACACAACATGGCAATTTAATACAAAATTATGCAAAACTATATGTGCAATACAACTATGAAACTCATCCGTCTAAAATGTAAGAGATCCAGGGGTAAGATCGTGATGGCCGACTCTGTAATCCAGAAAACGATAACACAATCTTTACGGAAAATAGTGTCCGAACTTTAGACCTGCAGTAAGCTGAGCACTTGAGAAAATGTTCAGATTAGAAATCGGATATCTTTGTGCATATGCGATGATAAAATACCAGCTTATAAATGTTCATGATGTCTTTATTTCGTACATGAAAATTTAACAAGGTGGGGGATAAGGTGGCTAGTGTGAGACTGGAACGGTTATTGTATAACTAGGACGTTTCAATGATCCTTTATGGTGAAATGGAAGAATTGTGTTGTGTTACTAAAGCCATAGGAGTAATACAAACATTTTTTATGTAGAATCTAAAACATGTTTGATTTCAAGGCGGTGTCTGATCAGGGACTTCACTTTTTGTCTCAGATCTATTTCTATATCTCTGCTTTATTCCTTTAAAATTTGCGTATATCACATTCCCTTAGTTTACCATATGATTTAACAAAATTGGATTGCAGACGACAATTAGAAAATTGGCACGGAAAGGGTTAAAGGTGCCTACAACAATTCAAGCCAGGCTAAGTCACGGTTCCTTACTTGATGTAGATTAACACTATAATTAAACCTTTACTCCATGACTATTCGTACAAGATATAAATACATAATGAATATTAATTGGATTCATTGTTATGATAGAACATGGACACAATAATTCTTCACCATGGCAGAAACTATATAATCATATCTATAATATATCATAAGCAAACAGAACAGACCTTTTAGGAGCCGTCTGATCTGGGTCTACTGGGTCTACTTTGTTTGCAAAGGCGTAGAAAGGCATATTTATGGAGTTAAGGGTTACACATGTTGAACAAATGTTTCGATGACGGATCTTATTAATAAAACGTTTCTAAGCCGGAAAAAGAATATGTTAGTTCAAGCGTTTAAATACAGGCGACTGTTTAGTGCAGCACAACAGGGATACAAAATGATCGTTTATTAACCTTTTCCCTTTGCTGTGTTTATTCCAAATGTTCATACTGCCTGAATATTCATAGAAAAAATATGTACAATGAAATATAGGGAGTGAAATAGTGTAGCCATTTTAGAAACTAAACACACGGGTAGATCAAAATCCATTAGCAAACGGGTAGATCAAATTCCATTAGCAAACGGGGCAGACCCTGATCAGACGAATCCTATAGAAGCCGTCTGATCTGGGTCTACCCTGTTTACAAATGCATGGAAACACGTTTATATAAATGAAAGGCTTTACATTTCAAGCAGGTGTTAAGTGCTTGTGTGGTGGCCGTAAAAACGTCGCACCGTACTTCATTCTCAGTGTTGTTATACCTTCTGATCCTTCGAGATCATGAATTTCAGTACTTCTTGTTCTGAAAATTGAATACCGCTTAAGTCGGTGCTAGGGGGCATGAGCAGTGTTGCACTTTCAATTACTGCTCATGAACAGACTTAATAAAACCGAGTCTGCAATGTTCTCTTTTTGTGTTGCAATTTTTGCTTTCGGGGGATCACCACCCTTCAGAATTTATAATCGTCACAACAGCAGGTGTTAAGTGCTTGTGTGGCGGCCGTAAAACGTCGCCCCGTACATCATTCTCACGGTTGTTATACCTTCTGATCCTTCGAGATCATGATTTTCAGTACTTCTTGTTCTGAAAATTGAATACCGCTTAAGCCGGTGCTGGGGGGGGGGGCGTGAACAGTGTTGCACTTTCAATTACTGCTCATGAACAGAATCAATAAAACCGAGTCTGTAATGTTCTCTTTTTGTGTTGCAAGTTTTGCTTTCAGGGGACAACCACCCTTCAGAATTTATAATCTTCACAACAGCAGGTGTTAAGTGCTTGTGTGGCGGCCGTAAAACGTCGCCCCATACTTCATTCTCAGTGTTGTTATACCTTCTGATCCTTCGAGATCATGAATTTCAGTACTTCTTGTTCTGAAAATTGAATACCGCTTAAGCCGGTGCTAGGGGGGCGTGAGCAGTGTTGCACTTTCAATTACTGCTCATGAACAGACTTAATAAAACCGAGTCTGCAATGTTCTCTTTTTGTGTTGCAAGTTTTGCTTTCGGGGGATCACCACCCTTCAGAATTTATAATCGTCACAACAGCAGGTGTTAAGTGCTTGTGTGGCGGCCGTAAAACGTCGCCCCGTACATCATTCTCACGGTTGTTATACCTTCTGATCCTTCGAGATCATGATTTTCAGTACTTCTTGTTCTGAAAATTGAATACCGCTTAAGCCGGTGCTGGGGGGGGGGGCGTGAACAGTGTTGCACTTTCAATTACTGCTCATGAACAGAATCAATAAAACCGAGTCTGCAATGTTCTCTTTTTGTGTTGCAAGTTTTGCTTTCAGGGGACCACCACCCTTCAGAATTTATAATCTTCACAACAGCAGGTGTTAAGTGCTTGTGTGGCGGCCGTAAAACGTCGCCCCATACTTCATTCTCAGTGTTGTTATACCTTCTGATCCTTCGAGATCATGAATTTCAGTACTTCTTGTTCTGAAAATTGAATACCGCTTAAGCCGGTGCTAGGGGGGCGTGAGCAGTGTTGCACTTTCAATTACTGCTCATGAACAGACTTAATAAAACCGAGTCTGCAATGTTCTCTTTTTGTGTTGCAATTTTTGCTTTCGGGGGATCACCACCCTTCAGAATTTATAATCGTCACAACAGCAGGTGTTAAGTGCTTGTGTGGCGGCCGTAAAACGTCGCCCCGTACATCATTCTCACGGTTGTTATACCTTCTGATCCTTCGAGATCATGATTTTCAGTACTTCTTGTTCTGAAAATTGAATACCGCTTAAGCCGGTGCTGGGGGGCGTGAACAGTGTTGCACTTTCAGTTACTGCTCATGAACAGAATCAATAAAACCGAGTCTGCAATGTTCTCTTTTTGTGTTGCAAGTTTTGCTTTCGGGGGATCACCACCCTTCAGAATTTATAATCTTCACAACAGCAGGTGTTAAGTGCTTGTGTGGCGGCCGTAAAACGTCGCCCATACTTCATTCTCAGTGTTGTTATACCTTCTGATCCTTCGAGATCATGAATTTCAGTACTTCTTGTTCTGAAAATTGAATACCGCTTAAGCCGGTGCTAGGGGGCGTGAGCAGTGTTGCACTTTCAATTACTGCTCATGAACAGACTCAATAAAACCGAGTCTGAAATGTTCTCTTTTTGTGTTGCAATTTTTGCCTTCGGGGGATCACCACCCTTCAGAATTTTTAAGCAGCCACCTGTCTCAACATTCTAACAAAATGTTATTTTCTTCCTGTCTAAAGAAGTGTGTCTGTCAAGTACAGTAACTCCTTACTTACATGAGCATTAAAAATGACAATCGGTCTCAATCTGGGTATAATGCTGTTTTATCTATTGTAACGAATATCGGGTCGTCTATTCTCATAGACTGTCGGGTTTCCCGCATATTTTACATTCTCGGCAATTTTGGTTGTTAACGAAGATTGCGGAAAGCGGTTTAACCCGAGACAATAATGTCCTTTGCAAACAGTGTAGACCCTGATGAGAGGGCTCTTCTAGGATCCCTCTCATCACGGTCTGCAGTGTTTCTTATGTTACAGTTTGTTTTCTTTAGAAAAAGCCATAAAACACCATAAACTTGGCCTGTTTGAATGTCGGAATGGTCCATTTGAAAACTTAACGTTTAATGGGGGGGGGGGGGGGGGGCGGGGTTTAGAGTTTCAAAACCTTCATTTATATTAGTGAATGGGCCAGTACCAAATCGAACACGATTAGCCTCATCTGAACATGTTTGTTTAACACATGTCAACATGTTACTATGTATAAGCTATAATAGGTATCCCACACTTTTAACCCTAATGTACAGGCTTATAGAACTTTAATTTGATTGTTCCTTTTCCAGGTTTTAAGTTTGAAATTTTGCGTCCATTTCAGATAAGATAATGCATTTGGGTAACGGGTAATACATTTGTGCCCGGGTACTGCTGAACATATACCCTACACGCGGGTCATCGGATATCCGTTTCAGTCCTAGCCCAAAGCCATGTACATTGTTGTCTATGTAAATTGTTTCCTCCCAGTGTACCTCTACATGTGTACATCCTGTGCTACTGACTGTCCTGCTCTTGTGTCCCCACCCAAAACGTGTGCTGAAACTTAATTGACTGGTATCCCTACATATATCTATTTCACACTTGACGTGGAAGCACTTTATTTGGCAAATGAAGCCATATAGAGCATTGTTTTGTCTATACCACTAACTTGCACAGTATGACATGCCTTTTTTCTCTATTTGTTTCATATTGCTTTTTTTCATTCCTGGGAAAAGATGTTTTACCGCCTGTTGTTGTCAAAAGTGACCTTCGCCTTGTTGGTATATAACAGGGGGTGGGGTCTAACTATGTCGGTCCGTAAAACTTTTGCAATCGATTTGGACCCAGACTCGGCGTTTTATCAGGACCGATGCTTATTGTTAGCGACACTGTTTTATGCCTCCAGCGTTGCTTTGGTGACATATAGTAATTAAACTGTTCGTGTGTGTATCCGTATACAGCTTGTCCATAGCAGACTCGTATATACTGTATTACCTTGTGTAGTCATATCAAATTTGATGTGTGAGTACATCTTGGGAGTGCGGAGTGCCGCGTACCATTTTCAGGTCTTTGTTAGTACATCTTGGGAGTGCGGAGTGCCGCGTACCATTTTCAGGTCTTTGTGAGTACATCTTGGGAGTGCGGAGTGCCACGTACCATTTTCAGGTCTTTGGACCTTAACATGTGACCTCGGTTGTATAAAAAATATTTCCAAAGTATATCTCTTACAAAATATCATGTAGAAATTTCGAAAATGGTGTGAGAGTATATCTTTGAATGGCGGAGTGTCGGATACCATTTTCAGGTCTTTGGACCTTGATATGTGACCTCGGTGATAGAAAAAAAATGTCCAAAGCGCATCGAATACAAAATGTCATGCAGAAATTCCGAAGTTGGTGTGAGAGTATATCTTGGAATGGCGATGTGTCGCATTCCATTTTCAGCTCTACTATTCGAAGAATAGTGGAGCTGTCCTACTCGCGTCCGCGTCGGCGTCAACGTCGGCGTCCGCATCACACCTTGGTTAAGGTTTTTGTTTTGCCTTTAACCTATGGAACTTGAAACACTTGTTCACCACCACCAGCTTCATCTGTAGGAAAGAGTATATAACTCTGTAAATCATTTTGACAGAATTATGCCCCTTTTTATTTTAGACTTTTAGGTTAAGGTCGACTGAGTAACATAATCCTTTGGGATAAAGCTTTGAAACGTTGACCACTTGTTCACCACAACAAGCTTCAATTGTAGGCAAGAGTACATAACTCTCTCAAGCAACTTGACAGAATTATGTCCCTTTCTAACTTAGAATTTCTTGTTAAGGTATTTGTTAAAGTCCACTTATTTACATTACCCTTTGAGATAAAGCTTTGAAACCTTGAACACATGTTCATCATTTCAAGCGTCATCTGTAGGCAAGTGGACATTTATCTGTCAAGCATTTTAACAGAAATTATTGCCCTTTTGAACTTAGATTTTTCCTTTCATTAAAGATTTCAAAGAGATCCTACATCTTGAATACTATTAAAGATATTTTATTGACATTTTGATTACTTGCTTCTAGCATCAATGGACACCATTTTAGGCAACAATCAAGTATTCTATGAGAATAGTCGAGCGTGATGTACTGTGACAGCTCTTGTAAGGTATGTGACCTTGACTCTGTATCCGTGTACACCTTGCCTGGAGAGCATATCCCCATCATTACCTGAGGTAGGAATACCAAAATCGGTGTATGAGTACAACTGGATGACGGATTGACTCGGACCATATTCTGAATTGTGACCTTAGTTATAGAAAAAGCTTGTTCAGGTCTTTGTGACATTAGCCACTCACTTCGGGTATAACAAACCATTGTCCGAAACGCATCTCCAATATTACATGAAGTAGGAATGCCAAATCTGCTATGTGAGTACATCTTGGGATGGTGGGTGTTGTGTACAGTTTTCAGGTCTATGTGACCTTGACAGCTGACCTGAGCTATAGAAAAACTTCCGGAGTGTAGTCTATATACATTTGGTATAGAAACACCTTGTCCGAAGCGTATTTCCTGTATTACTTGAGGTAGGAATGCCAAATTTGATGTGAGTACATCTCAGGAATTCCGGTCACACTTTGCAATATGCATTTCAATGTCGTTGCTTTGCTTTGGTGACATTATTCACCTACTAAGACACATTCCTGTTGCAAAAAGACTTCAGTTGGAGGAACTAGACTACATGATTCATCTTATCCGGGTCTACTCTGTTTGCGAAGGCGAAGACGTGCGTGTTTATTAAGTAAAAGGGTTCAGTCATTTCATGTACACGTAGGTCAAATGATTGTATTGTTTCATCAAACATTTCTGCTTGCAACATATGTAAGAGCATTTTAAACTAAATATTGTACATCAGACTTGACCATTTGGATAATTCCAGCTATTCAATAAATTCAATAGTCCTCACAGATTTGGTCCGTCCTTTATAAATTTGATCATTTTCATGTTTCGACTCGTCGGGTCATGTAACAATTCACTAATTCTCGAAGTGTTTATCCGTCCCATTTCATTATTTATTTAAGCTGTCCACTGAAAAGTATATCTTCCAGAGAATCACCCCGTTTGGTCAGTATGATTGAGGATTCGACATACACTATCGGTTTTGTCCTTTTAATTCAATATTTTAACCTTTCGCTTGCTTTTCACGTCAATATACCTACCTGTAAATAGTGAAGACCCAGATGAGACAGCGCCTGCAGGAGCTGTCTCATCAGGGTCTGCACTATTTACAAGTTGATTGTGCAACCAGTGCACTCCACAGCAGTGATCGCACAGCGAAATACATGTACACAGTGAAGATATATGTAATTATACAACAGGGCATGGGTAAAGAAGGAGAACTGTATTTTAAAATTCAGCAAGCGAAGGGTTAACGCTTTCGCTGCCAAGCTTCGGGTCTGCTAACTTTGTCCTCAGCTATAAATTTTCATTTTTTTTATTTTCTTCATTTTTGTTTAAAAAAACATAGTAACAGTAACAAACAGTTTGGATTTCCTGATGAGACGCCGAGTTACTCGGCGTCTCATCTGGATCCAAACTGTTTGCATAGGTAATCACAGACCCGGCATTGGCAGCGAAATGGTTAATTTAGTTATTCGCGTAATTCTGCCCTTCACACATGCAATAGACTATCCCACAATCTCACCCTTTTTATTCGATTTGCCTGTTTTTTCTGTCCTAGTTCAAGTGAAATGAGTCGGTGTCGCACAGAAGTAGTTTAATGACAGCCTATCAATTGTTCAGTTGTTTTTATGCATGTGAAACATTTTAAGGGTGAGCTTTAGTTTTTATACCGCTCATTGCTCATGGATAGATATATTTGTATCAAATTTATCCCTCTTATATCTTGGATCTAGATGAGACTCCGAGTACCACGGCGTCTCATCAGGATCAACACTGTTTGACACTCGGTCTATATTTTCTGAAAAGCGTGTCTCATGATACTCCATCAGTTGTTCCCAAGAAGATTGAATGAATATTAAGTAGCCAAAGTCGCACCATATCCAATTTTTAGGAGACTTATATTTACCTCATGTCAGTTTATTGTAAATGACCCCTGTATCGATATTTTGAAAGTCCTTGTTTATGCTTAACCCTCTAAAACATGGAAACACATGCACTGTCGGTTGCAAAGAGTTTAGACCCAGATCAAAGAAGCCCTCTGATCAGGGTCTAAACTAGTTGTCATTCATTATCCTCTAGCAAATTCAGGTTTTTCCTACTGAACGGACTCCATAGTAAAACAATGATGGGCCATTTCAATCTTATAACCTGGGGTTGAAAGTGTTAACTTAATCAGATAGGTATTAACTATTAACTCCATGGATATTCGTGTAACAAATGATGACGATGTATTTTTATTAGATTATTTGATATAATACCACATGAATACGGAAATATTTGGTCAAGGCAAAAACTAGAATTATCTCTATGCCATAAGTAAAGAAAGCAGACCCTGATCAGGCGGCTCCTATATGAGCTGGGTCTACCCTACAAAGGCGTAGGAAGGCGTATTTATGGAGTTTATTAGATATCAATCTCAAGTTTGTTTTAGCTCGACTATTCGAAGAATAGTGGAGCTATCCTACTCGCCCCGGCGTCGGCGTCGGCGTCCGCATCGGCGTCACACCTTGGTTAAGGTTTTTCTTAAACTCCACTGTTTGCCTCTATCCTTTGAAATAAAGCTTTGAAACTTTGAACATTTGTTTACCATCACAAACTGCATCTGTAGACAAGCGTACATAACTCGTCAAGCATTTTGACAGAATAATGGCTCGTTTTAACTTAGAACTTTTGGTTAAGGTTTTTGTTAAAGTCCATTTGTTGCCTCTAACCTTTGAAATAACGCTTTGAAAGGTTTTTGGTAAAGTCCACTTATTTACATAACCCTTTAAAATAAAGCTTTGAAACTTGAAACACTTGTTCATCATCACATGTTTCATCTGTAGGCAAGAGTACAGTACTCTGTCAAGCATTTTAACAGAAATGATTGCCCTTTTCACTTAAGTTTTTCTCTTTCATTAATAAGTTCAAAGAGATCCAACATCCTGAATACTTTTAAATATATTTTATTGAGACTTTGATTACTTGCTTCTAGTATCATTGGACACTATTTCAGTCCACTATCAAACATTTTACACTAACAATTCTGATAATAGTCGAGCGCGCTGTCCTGTGACAGCTATTGTTCATCAGATTCGTGCAACATATCGATCAAGAACTATATGCCATTTGTTTTTAACCAGTTCCTCCATAAACAAGTTTTTCTACGCCTCTGTAAAAATACCTGTTGAAACCATTATGATAAATAGAGCGTTTGCTCCTATAGGAGTAAATGCTCTATTTATCATAATGGTTTCAAACTACAAAATTCTAAAATTATCTTTTTCTCTAGTAAATGCTCCTTTTTGGTAGGTTTATTCAAAGAGATTGGGTCTTAAATAGCCTATGAGGTAATGGGTTAAAGAGACAACTTTACAGTACTAACACTTAGATATACTGACACCATAACGAAAGTGCACTTTTAAGACACCTTAAATATTGACACGTTTATTTTGCCACCTGTGTCATTCATGTGTGAAACTATTTGCATTGACCTTTTAAAATATGCCATGCACGTTTCAAACATTTTAATTCCAAATGAGGTCATTCTGGGCAGTGTTAAGTTGGTACGAGTTCGCAGTTCGCGGTTCGTTATTCGAATAGTAAACTGCGAACTATTTCGCAGTTCGTTATTCGCATACGAATAACGAAATAGTTCGCAATTTGGTATGCGAATAACGAAATGGTCATTAAAAGCTATAATTAGCGGTAATTTCATGTGTTTCACTGTAGGATTGTCTCTAAGTCCCTACCATTTGCCTCGGCAATAACTGGCTTAATTCATAGTTTAACCCTTTCAGTGTCAGAACTGGCGTCTGTTGCAAATAGTTTTGATTATTACACAATGGTGGTCATGCGCGGGCTTGGCTAATCCGCTCTCGCAGTTTTAGGAAGATTTGTGGTGAAAATGAAATGTTTTTTGTGATAAATTTTGGATGTAATTGTATATAAGTATTGAATGAATGTTACTGCAGTTACGAAGTTGATGTGGGATGTGAAATTTGTGAGATTTTTATAACTTTTATTGTAACAATAGAGTGGACAATAGAAATTGTGCGCAGCCATTGTCCACCCAGAACCGGTTATAGGACAAGTTATTTGTGTACTCGCGTACTCGTGGACACAGAGTGAGTGCATTTTTGTGTATTGTGAAAAGGTAAACAGTAATGGCTTCTGAAGGGTGGATAAGTGATATGGATACAGCGGACACTGATGCTGAGAACATCACAGCCGGTAAGTCAGATACTGGCTCTTACAGGAGACAATCCCAGAGGCCGAAATCGAAGGTTAAGCGTAAGGGCTCCCCTTTGTTGAAACCTACTGCGGTTAAGAGGGTGAACTCAGACCCTGATCTACCGGCACTGTCTGAAGCTGTGCCCGAAAGTGGTAAGAAAAGTGTCCCTTTTACTGACCTCTTGTTACAGACTTTTAAGGATGAGAAATTTGTGAAAGGCATTGGGCCCATTATTAAGTCCATGATGTCCTCTGTTGTCAGTGATGCTGTTGAGAAAGCGGTGAAGGCATCTGTTAGTGAGCTAAAAGCTAGTGTTTTAGACGATTTGGTCAAAGCAAATGAAACTCTTCGGGACTCAGTAGACAAACAGAGCGTACTCGTTGGCGAACAGAAGGTCATAATTGAGAAACAGAGTGTCCTTATTGACGACAAGTGTGAGAAAATTTCTGAACTAGAGGCCCATGTTGACAATCTCAGCAAGAAAGTTGAACAGCTCTCACTTGGTCTTAATGATATCGAGCAGTATAGTCGACGGAATTCTGTGCGGATTTCCAATTTCCGGTGTGCTCCTGATTCGTCAGAACAGGTATTAACTGCAAATATGACAAAATTCTTGAATGATAGCGTGTTAAGGGGCCGGGATCCCATCGGAAGCTGTGACATTGAGAGGTGTCATCCGATAGGTCGCCCTAATGATAGAGGCCATCGTCAAGTCATAGTGAAATTTAAAAGTTATTCGGCGAAGCAGAAAGTTTTTTCAAATAAGAAGAATCTGAAAGGTAATTCGGGTCGCATCTTCGTCACAGAGGATCTGACAAAGGCCAATTTGGAGATAGTTAGATACATAGGCAGCTTGAAGAATGAAGGTGTTGTTGAGAGCTACTGGACTCAAAATGGACATGTGTATGCCAAGATCACCAGTAACTGTAGGCCGACTAGAATAGTGACATTCTCCGACATCGAGTCTAAAATAAAGGCCATCAGTGAACTGTTGAAACGCGTGATAGAACTCAAGGAAAGTAACAGAGTTATTAGCTGTTGGTCACATAATGGCTTTGTATTTGCGAAAGTCACCAAGGATGGTAGACCTGTCAGGCTGACAGCTGAATCTGACGTTGAATCTGAACTTGGCATTGCTGGATAATTACCCTCGTGTTTATTTTTGATGTGATGTAACCTTTAGCCTGCTGGCCAAGTTAATTTTGCGGGTTTTTTTCTACTAATGCACTGTCGAAATTCGGTCTGTGTTCTCTTTGTGTCTGCAAAAATGCGCACAGGGTGTCAAACAGCTTGGCTCCTGACGAGACACCAAGTTACTTGGCGTCTCATCTGGATCAAAACTGTTTGCATGGGTTTTTCAACTGGCAGCCCATAGCAGGCTAAAGGTAAATGGGTTTCCATGATATGTGCTATTTATAGATCGGGTATTATTAGGCTTGTATCGTGCAGCAATTAAGTTCCAGCTCGGAGTTTGAGCTTTCGCAGTCTGAGCTGGATCTTAACTGTGGCTTTTCATTGTTTCTATATACTAATAGGTTTTATGTCGAAAGTGGTCCGTAGTGAAAATTGCAGCGACTATCCGCTCTGCTGAAGTGCGTTGCCTAAGTAGTAGTACTAAATATGATGGAGCTAGATGAAGCAATGAGTGATCAGGAGTATCATCAGAATTCAGACTTTCTGATGGTCTGGTCGTAGTTTGCAAAGAAATGTGTTTTATTTTGAAGGATTGAAGCATATTACGATTGCCGCAGACAAATACGTGTTTTGCGTGCAGAGGGTTAGTGATGGTTTGGTTTTCCAAAATATATGCTATTTATAGATTGCAATTAAAATGGGATCGTAAGAAACCGGTTTGTAGCAAGCCGTATACACCGGGGCATATTGTGTTTATTATTGTCTGCTTAACCCTTTCCCTCACACAGACGTACTTTCGTACAATTGCAAACAGGATAGACCCAGATCAGACGGCTCCTGATAGGAGCCGTCTGACCAGTATCTGCTCTGTTTGCTAATAGTTCTAAAATGTCTGCGATGTTCCACCTTCCGTTTTTCTTTAAACCTATTTTGTTGATTAATATTCAGTAGCTTGCTTTTGAAATTTGGCCTAGACCCGTCACAGGGAAAGGGTTATACATATTCTTTTATTTGAATGGTTTAGCTTTTTTCTTTTCATGTAGACCTTTCTGAGTTTTTTTGCAAATACAGATGACCAAGAGCAGAGGGCTCCTATATGATCCTGCTGATCGGGATCTATTCTCTTTGCTTATGTTACGATACAGATCTTAAACCTATTATGTTGATGAATATTCAGTAGGTTCTGAAATTTGGACAAGACCCGGAAAAGGGAAAGGGTTATAAATATTATTTTATTTAAATGGTTTAGTTTTTTTCTTATCGTGTAGACCTTTCTGAGTTTTTGAAAATACAGTTGACCCAGAGCAGAGGGCTCCCATAGGATCCTCCTGATTGGGATCTATTCTCATTGCTTATGTTACGATACAGATCTTAAACCTATTTTGTTGATGAATATTCAGTAGGTTTTGAAATTTGGCCTAGATCCGGAACAGGGAAAGGGTTATAAATTTGCTTTTATTTGAATGGTTTAGACTTTTTCTTTTCATGTAGACCTTTCTGAGCTTTTGCAAATACAGTTGACCCAGAGAAGAAGGCTCCTATAGGATCCTCCTGATTGGGATCTATTCTGTTTGCTTATGTTACGATACATATCTTTTTCTGCAGGTTTTGTAAAGCAAGATGGGCCCCTGTGCGTGCTACATGATAAGAAAGATGGATATTCATGATGTATGTTTTCCTTAAATTTATGTTTTCCTTAAATTTATTTGAGTATTGGATAGGTAAACTGTAGTTTAACTACACTCTTTTGAGAATAGACTGGTCACATGTCAATCAGCTTGGATCGAGATAGATGCTCTTTAGGCACCTGATCGGGATCTGGACTGTTGGGATAGGCCATTGTATTGTAACTTATCGGACTCAATTTCTACTGCCGAGTTGTCGTGATATAATTACGTTGTGTTTCCTTTGAACAGATGTATAGTACATGTAAGATTTTTATATCCATGACTTTACTGTAATACAACTTGTGAAGTTACTGTATGGATCCAGATCAGGATGTCTCCTGGGGTGGATCTACACAGTATGTACACTTTTCACTGATATTTGGTCAGCAATCGTTAAATGCCTGAAACTGTGTTTATCAAGATGTGGGTCTACAATGTATGTATATTTTCACATGTAGTTAGTCAACATACTTCAAATGCCTAGAGTACATTCGAGTGAATGTGTGTATGTTGTAACTGTGGTATTCTTAGTACATGTTTTTAGATTGCGTCCACTGTCAGTCGGTGTATTTCTTTAGACAATGTTATGTAACATAGTAAATATCACTGACCGAAAATTGCACGTTTTTTTCCCATCTCTAATCAAGTGAACGATGGTACTGATAAAATGACGTCTGCTACCCTTTTTATTTAAAATTATAACTTTTGAAGTTATAGTGTTGGTCTGCTACATACATTTAAAAGGAGTTTGCATAGTGTCGCGCCAACGCTATGGTTCATATGTACATGTTCATGTCTATTTACAGTAGATCTAATGTAATGTTTGATCTTTTCAGTTATGCATAGGATAAGCGTTTTTACAGGGGTTTCTTTTTGCTCTAGTTTATCTGTGTTAGCTTAACCCATTTTCTTCTTATAGTATAGCCGCATTCGTGCATTTGCGGACGGAGTAGTCCCAGATCGGGGACTTCTGTAGGGGCCGTCTGATCGGGGCTGGTCTGCTTGTTTATGGTATAATATGTTCCTCGTTCTACATTTACTGCATGAGTCAAATGGTACTGTGCTCATGTGCAGTTGCACAGACTAATCTGGCTGTCACCTAATCCATTACCTCATAGGCTATCTTAGATACAACTTCCTTGAATTAATCTACTGGAAGGGAGCATTAATTAGAGAAAAGGAGTATTTGAGAAGTTTTCAGTCTGAAACCATTGTGATAAATAGAGCATTTGCTCCTATAGGAGCGGGTGCTCTATTTATCACAATGGTTTCACAAAGAACGATACAGTAGCTGTTTGCAAATTGGGAAAGGGGGACAACCTACTTTCGGGTGCCAATGTATAGCTATTTTGATGCTATGATTTGTGGTATGTTGGCCAGCTGACACAGGCAAATTTGGAGGCAATTAATATTTATGTTATTATGGATCTGTAGTCTGAATGCATTACTAGGATTTGAGTTTCGCTCAGGATGTTAAGTATTATAATTAGATTCTGCACAGTTACTCCTTGTTACATCCTGTAGGATGGTAATTCGAATTTTTTTTCTCACCACAATCGTGTTCCTATGACATGACACCAGTTAGTCTTAATGTGAGCCTTACATTTTTATTATACGCTTATTTTCTACTTTCTTTTCATCCTTCTCTCTTTCTCACTTCTCCATATCTTTTCAATCTCTCATTTGTTCATTATTCTCATACAACACGTGATCAGACGACTCCATCCTGCAGTGGACCAGACCCAATGGATATATCAATATTGATACTATTTTTACTACCTAATGGGTAATGATTTATTAAGTTGGAGATGTTCCATTGGTCTGTTCCATGGCAGGAGATATTGCTTTTATAGAAAGACGCATGTGAGGGTAAAGTTGTTTAACTTCTCGATTATGTTTAATTTATTCTCAGACGCATTCTCTGTTGTTAGAGAACGTTTTGTTACTATGTTTTATGCTGTTCTACTGACTATTTTGCTAATGCAAGCAGGGGATATTGAGTCTAACCCAGGACCGATTGAATCGGATACAAATAATCTATCTATCTTACATTGCAACATTAGAAGTATACGACATAAATTAGAATTCATCCGAGATAACTTTGCTGATTTTGATATATTATGTTTCACAGAAACTCATCTAGATGTAAATGTCTCAGATGAATTCTTATGTTTGTCTGAAATGTTTAGTTGTCCTTTTAGAAAAGATAGAACGAATCATGGTGGGGGGATACTTATTTACCTATCGTCTAATTTGATTTATGAAAGAGTTCCTAATCTTGAACAATTTTGTACTGAATCCATCTGGATAAGGGTCAAAGTTAACAAAACCTCATATTTGATTGGAACCTTTTATAGTCCTAAGACATCTGATGTTGACTTCTTTGTTAATCTTAATCGTAATATTGAGAAGGCATATGAATTATCCATGAACGTCATTTTACTTGGAGATTTTAATGAAGATTTGTTAAATTATACTAGGCGAAATCTGAAGGATATTATGTTAACAAATTCTATGATCAATACTATTAAATCACCAACAAGACTTAATGCACTACTAGATCCTATTATTATCCCTTCTGACATGCTATATGAGGACTCTGGGACATTAACAGTACCACCTGATATAAGCGATCATAGTGCTACATATATTCATTTACCTTTTCCATATGAAATAAAGGGTAGTTTTGAAAGAAAAGTATACTTATACAAAAGGGCCAATTTTGATCTTTTAAATGCAAAATTATCGTCTTTTGATTGGCAGTGTCTTAATGATGGCTCGGTTAATGAGGCTTGTGATTTGTTTACTGAAACATTTCACCAATTTGTTCATGAATGTATTCCATCACAGATAATTACAGTTCGCGAAGACGATAAACCTTGGTTCGATTCTGAATTACGTAAAGCATGTAGAGTAAGAGATAGGCTTAAAAAAATAGCGTTTAGAACCAAGAAACAGCATGATATTAATAGGTATAAGCATGTTCGTAATAAGGTCAATAATATGAAAAAACATGCAAAGCAAACATTTTTCAACTCATTGGAACATAATCTAGAAGGATTAAGAACAAATAATAAAAAAGGTTTCTGGAATATTATTCGGCACTTTATAAAAAACAATAGCTGCCCATCAAATATACCGCCGTTGTACGAAACTGGGCCCAGCGGAGAACTCCAATGGTCCATATCAGGGAAACAAAAGGTTGATTGTTTAAATAATTATTTTGTTTCAATATCTAATATAGATGATAAAAATGCTCGTCTTCCTCCGCTGTCACCTAAAACTGGAAATAGATTGACAAATATTGATATTTCTGAAACTGAGATCGAAGAAATTATTATTTCACTTGCTGTAGACAAAGCGTCAGGACCAGACAGAATTTCACACAGAATGCTTAAAGGATCAGTAAAATCAATATCGAAACCACTTGCAATACTTTTTAATAGATCTCTAAATGAAGGTGTTTTTCCAAATTCTTGGAAAATAGCAAATGTAATTCCACTGTTCAAAAAGGGGGATAAATCATTACCATCAAACTATAGACCTGTTTCACTAATCAGCTGTTGTGGTAAGGTGTTCGAAAGAATTGTCTTCAAACATATGTACAACTTTTTCTTTGAAAATAACCTCATCTATAAATATCAATCTGGGTTCCTTCCTAATCATTCAACTGTATATCAACTGATTGATATAGTACATCATATATGCCAGTCCTTTGATAAAAAACAGTATTCTTGTATGGTGTTTTGTGACATTTCTAAGGCTTTTGATCGAGTGTGGCATAAAGGCCTCATCTTTAAATTACAGGAAAATGGCATAAACGGACACCTTTTGTCATGGATTTCTAATTATCTGAACAATAGGTCTCAAAAAGTTGTTCTTCGATCTTCAAATTCTGATATAAAGACTTTATCAGCCGGTGTTCCTCAGGGATCTGTGTTAGGGCCTCTTTTATTCTTAATATATGTTAATGATATATCGAACTCTCTACTGAGTTTAACCAGATTATTTGCAGATGATAGTTCGTTGTACATTTCTGCCTCTAATTTAAATGATATTGAGGGTATGTTAAACCACGATCTAAGATTAATTTCAGCTTGGGCAAAGACGTGGCTTGTCAGTTTTAATCCCAATAAAACTGAAGCAATGATGTTTTCGCTTTGTAAAAATGATGTTGTGCATCCAAATCTTATTTTTGAAGATTCTAACATTAAATTTGTTGAATCACATAAGCACTTAGGAGTAACCATGACTTCAAATGGCCAGTGGAATAACCATATTGACAATATATTACAATCAGCATCAAAAACAATTGGAATAATGAAGAAACTTAAATTTACTTTGAATAGACATTCTTTGAATCAAATATATATATCTTATGTTCGGCCAATACTGGAGTATGCTTCAATAGTTTGGGATGGCTGTTCTATACATTGCTCAGAGTCTTTGGAAAAAATGCAAAATGAAGCCGCTCGTATTGTAACTGGACTCACCAGATCTGTATCCCTTGACAATCTCTATCGTGAATGTGGATGGGATTCTCTTTCAAGAAGACGTAAAGTGCAGAAATTATCCTTCATGTACAAAACTCATCATAATATGGTTCCATCATATATAAGCGACTTGTTACCACCCAGTGTAGGGGAGATAACCCACTATGCTTTGCGAAATCGAGGAAACACCGAAGTTCCATTTACTAGAACAACTATTTCAAAACATTCGTGTATTCCATCGTCAATAGGTTTATGGAACAATATTAACACTGATATCAGAAATTCAAATACTTTGAGTTCTTTTAAGAAAGGCTTACGCGATAGCTCTTATAGCCCAAATAATTGTTTTGTTCCATCCTTTTATTGTTTTGGAGATAGACGTTTATCTGTAATGCACGCTAGAATAAGAAACCACTGTAGCAATTTGAACAGTGATTTATTTAATAATCACCTTAACCCAAACCCAATGTGTAATTGCTCAAATGAAATTGAAGATGCACATCACTACTTCTTTAGATGTAGAATTTTCCAAGAACAGAGATTAAACCTTTTTAATGCCACGCGAAATTACCACCCTCTAAACACGGATACTTTGTTGTTCGGTAAATTAGAATTGAGTGATGATGACAATAAAACACTTTTTTTCTGCCGTGCATGCTTACATTAAACAAACTGGGAGATTTTAATTTGAATTTGAATCTTTACCTCAAATGTGTCTTTCTTAATTTATGTATTCAACATCAAATGCTTTAGTCGTCTGATCATTTGCTTGATTCAATGATAGTTTTTATACTCTGTCTTTCTCTCTAACATGCAGCTTCTCTTTCTCTTACACTCCCCTATTCTCCTCTTTATCCTTTGTCTGTCATTCTCCTACACATTCTTTCTCGTTTTCATTTTTTTTTCACTTTGTTTTGTTATGTGCTTACTAGCTGTATGTCATGTAGAAATCGCCATTGCATTTTGATTGTACACAGTTTTGTAGGGGGAGGGTCGAAACTAACGTTGTCAGAACTTGTGACCCAACCCCATTTCCAATATATGTATAGAATGGAAATAAAATATGTTTAAACTAAATAGTTTTGTCTGCTTCAAGTTCTCTTTAATTACAGGATCCAGACTGATTGCATATAATATCACACACCTGTTTTCATAGCAGTTGAAGCGGGGGGGGGAGTTAATACAGGCATTAAATTAATTAATATTCATGATTTGTATAGTCTTATATGAATATTCATGCAGCAGGGTTAAGCCTTTCCCTCATATCAATATGTTTGCACGCATTTGCAACCAGAGTAGACCAAGAGTAGACGGCTCCTATAAGAGCCGTCTGATCAGGGTCTGCTCTGTTTGCTAGTGGAATTTGCAAGATCTATTTATTTTCATTCTACAATGAGTACAATGTTCCGACTTCTATATTTTATTTAAGCTATTTTGTCCATGGATATTAAGCAGGTACAATAAAACCTCTCTATAACGGCCTTTAAGTTGTGTTAATTAGTTGGTATTTAGGGCAGGTGGCAGCTTAAAGCAAGGTGAAAGTAAAACAGAACGCTCCTACATGCCTTTAACACAAAATACTTGATGTAATTTAGTGGCCGTTATAGAAAGGGTTTACTGTATTGGAATTTGGAATAAATATAGAACAGGAAAATGAACATTATAAGATTTGTTACTCTCCCAATTTGACCCGAGACCTGTGACTCAATTAACCTTCGGCATAATTATCGGGATTGTTCGTTTAACACTGTGACAAAAATAGCAAAACTAAAACCAGTAATAATCTTGTTCCACGAGGATTATATTCTTAATGGCGCATTGTCGTTCTATATTACCAAGTATGTTGATTGATTATGCATTTACATTTTATTATTTATTATAGTGTCGCATATAAAATTTACAAATATTATACACAGTCGAGCTTTTATACACGGCCGTCCAGCGGCCTATGAGACACTTCATACACTTGTACATGTAGTTGCTTGAGAAATTGCAGAAAGTGCAGACCAGGAGCTGGTTGCGTGCCGAAAGTTCGTCTTTCAGACCCGATATACACCTTCTGCAATGCCATTGGTAATTCCATTATTAATAAAACGTGTGTCTTATCATGTAGTAGTATATCACAATTATGATTTATGAATACCTCCGTAAATTTATCCGAAGATAACCGACGATAATACATGGAATATGCATGAGTCTCGGTTGATATTGGCAGAGTAATATCATAACATGTATATGATAATTATGTTTTACGTAAAAAATTTGAACAGTGTCGTCTTAAGTGTTGAGGTAATCCTGTACCCCATATAAACGACCTATGACATGTTTAGAACTTATCTCATCAGGGTCTATACTGTTTACTTACGGGATATGTCAGTTCTGTAGTTGATGTCGCAGACAAAGCTTGCATTGTTAATCCTTAATGCATACGCAATCTGACTTAACCCATTCCCTCATATTGACGCCTTTTGACGCATTTGTGAATGCTCTATTTATCACAATGGTTCCACAAAGTGACTTTGACAGATTCGTCAATATCAGGGAATGACTTAAACGAACCATTTCGCAAACGTCGGCGAATTCGTGATAATCTTCGTAAACGGTATGGATCTACATGAGACGTCACGTGGCCCAAACTGTATGTCATCCTTATCATGTTACTGGCAGAATTCGTTCGGTTTGGTTTGTTTTTCATCGAGCTTTACTGTATTTTAGTCATACCACGACGTCCATCTAATTACAGGTGTATGAACATATTACATCGGTAAATTCATACTTCATAAATTCATATTTATAGTTGTTCTCAAGATCATTTATTTAGCGTTATAACTGTCAACACATACCGCCTGCCTGGTGATAGCTATTACGCAAGATGTAATAAATTAAGACGCGATAAACTTTGTGTACAATTTACCTGTCAAAATTCACGTGATGTACTAAATCCCTTCGGCCGCCTTTCTGCAGCGAGTTACAGTGTAGAGTTAGAAGAAGAAACACGTGTTTAGGCCATGCTAGATTTCTAGTACTCAGGATATCCTGACCAAATTAGTTTACCTTCATATAGTTACTTTTACATTTTGGACTTGTTATTTTATTGTCTGTGGATTACCACTGTTATACTATATACGAACTGGAATTCCAGGACACTTAATAAAATACAAATACTATCGGAGCAGTTTTCCATCTACTGACTCCAACTCAACAAATTACAAACATTCTTCAACTATTCTCCAAAGTTCTACTATTCTACAAGCGTTTTCTGCAGTGTTTATCCTTTTCCATGTTCTGTGTTTATTCCAACTTATAATACCTACTGAATATTCATTGACAAAATAGGTATATTGAAATATGCAAGGAGGAATATTGTAGCCTTTTTAAAAACTAAAGAAACAGGTCTATCAAATTTCATAAACAAACAGAGCAGACCCTGGTCAGACGGCTCCCCTAGATAAACTTAAATAACACTTTCTTTGATGCTCTGATTCCTACAAGCTATTCTAAAGAACTCAAATTGAATAAAGCTAACCCGTCCGACAATTATGCAGCGTTTCTTAAGCTAGACCTTAAAATTGATAATGGAATGATTTCTTCTAAAATATATGACAAAAGAGATGATCTTGATTTTAATATTGTAAACTTTTCTCATCTTGACGGGGACGTTCCCCGTGCTCCATCTTACGGGGTTAATATATCTCAGCTTATTCGTTTTGCTAGAGCTTGTTCATCTATTGACGATTGTAACAGTCGAAGTCTCATTTTAACTGAAAAACTGCTTAAGCAATGATATAGATACCATAAACTAAAACAAACTTTCTCTAAATTTTACTATCGAAATCTCTCGCTTATTGGCAAGTACCAATGTAATCTCAAGGCGCTTCTGCGACACGGTATTTCACATCCTGAATTTTATGGTGATGTGATTTACAACTTCGTAAAATTATTGGACATACCCATTTTCTCACTTTGTTCATCAAATATGTTAAACAATTCATTAAAAAGGGATATGATCCTGTAGTACTACAACATACTGCATGTTTGGTTGTCAACCCTTTTACAATTGGCAATCACGCTGGCCTCTTTGCATGTACGCCGACAAGAAAGGTTTAGTACTTTATGAAGGCGACCTCTTAAATCCAGAAACGGAAGGAGAATGTCGGATATATGTACTATTTCGTTTTTGTCGTACCCTTTATTCCTTTTCTACAGTTACTCTGTTTGCAGCTCAATCATTGAGTACACTAGCGATAGGTGGATACAGTTTGTTCAATTAAATGTTTTCGTTATACATGCACTTTACCACTGTATTTGCCATCGTGGATGTTGTAGTTAGTCGGAGAGGGGATACGTTTATTTACACTGTTTGTCTTTTTGGGTGGGGATGGAATAAGTGTGAGGTTGGGCGCCCATAAATCCGATTTAACCCCCCCCCCCCCAGTGACTCTTATCACTGACCTTTCCAAGGCGGTACTTCCATCGTCCCCCTATTGTTTGTTTGCATGACTCATTTTTGTACTTTTAGATCCCGAAGAAACTCCGAGTTACTCGGCATCTCATTTGGATCTAAGCTATTAACCCTTTCCCTGTTCTATGTTTATTTCAATACCTACTGATTATTCATGGACACATTAGTAACTGTACATGATGTTTTATAATGATACATAAATACAGGGAATAAATCGTAGACTCCTACCTGTATCATTTTATAAGCAGAGCTGGGTCCATGCTTATAAAACTTTTAGTTGAGTCTGTGTTCGTTCTCAAGTTTTTGATTGGTCAGATTTGAGACTTTGGCTCTATCTGACCAATCAAAAGCTTGAGAACTTAACTCAGACTCAACTAAACGCTTTATAAGCATGGACCCTGATCAGGGACTTCTCGGTTGCAAAGACATAGAAAGGCGGATATATGAAGTAAATGGTTAACTGGAAACATTTAAAGCAACATCAAAGGCTTTTGTAGATATATTTTAATATGTTGCGTTTAACATATTAATGATTAAACCAGACTGAACTACAAGCTCGCATACACTTAGAGATAAACTACAAGGTTAACTATATACCCTCCTAATAGTATTTTCAGTTTATAAACAGTTTTTCATTTTCAGCATTAAATGCAATTCTCATAATTGACATTAAAATGATTATTACTACTGACAACGTTACTGCAGAGCAATGTTAAGAATAAAGAAACACTGACCATCTTAAATTAACTGTATTGTCGACTAGTGGGCTTATTTTAGTATCCTTCAAGTCTTAGAGTGGACACCGATCCAATTCGTTTATCACACACTATATGAATGCCACACAGTTGGGACCCTGGTGATACGCAGAGTTACTCGGCATCTCACAAGGATATAAACTGTTTGCATATGATATGAGTCCGTTTTCATGATACTGAATTGGTTAAAAAATTCTGGCAGTTAAAATGTTCTAAATATGATGTACACATCTGCAGTTGAACCTCTATATCTCGAACTCGGATAACTCGAATTTCGTGATAACTCGAACTAAAAGTCCAGTCTTTTAAAAGGTTACAATACAGTATTGCTCTAAAATGTATCACTACGCGTATCTAGAAACACATGTGACAGCTTAATGCAGTTCTAAAGTAATGCTGAAAGTTCCTTTAGGAGCCTTTCAGCATTACATTACACCTGCATTAAGCTATGAACTTGAGAAATTGTTCAGATAAGATATCGGATAACTTGAACTTCTGTTATTTGGACCTAATTTGTATAGTCCCTTGAAGATCGAGATATCGAAGTTCAACTGTAAAAACTGTTTCATCTGAAACAATTATGACCATTAATACCGATTTTTATTAATATTGCACTCCTTTTATACCAGACAATGTGTTAAAGAACTGAAACTCGCACCTGTGGTTTCACCACAAATTTATGGGGAATTGAAAATGCCATTCATAATTTTTAGAAACAATCAATGAAAAAAATCGAAAGCGGAATTTGGCTGAATAGAATTCCATACAAATTCACAATCTATCCATGTCAGTGCAATGGTGTCGTTTGTATATCAGGCGTAATATACATAATTATATAAATTATTGAAAAGTATATCTCAGGTACAGTTCCAGTATATATGATTATATAACACATATACATCTGCTGCGCGAGTTGCAGAACAGTCGGCATGGCTTCATTAAGCCGCCTCAATGTCATCAAGGTCGACGCAGTCACAGTCTTTGACCACTTCAACCTGCAATAAATAAGAGTATCCATTTGCAAAATAAGCTAACGAACTGTGGCTACTCATCCGGAAGAGAATGCCTTTTATGTAATTAATATCATGATAAATTACGTGTTAAAAGTTACTTAACCCATACCCTCATAGGCTATTTTTAGACCCAACCTCTTTCAATGAATCTGTCGAAAAAGAGCATTTACTAAAGAAAAAGAAAATGTTAGAATTGTGTAGTATTGAAACCATTGTGATAAATAGAGCATTTGTTCCTATGGAGCAAAATTGATATTAATTCTCTATTTATCACAATGGTTTCAAGAAGTGACTATTACAGAGGCATAGAAATGTGTATTTATGTAGGAAAGGGTTAACCCATTCCTTCATAGGCAATTGTAGACCCAAACTGTTTTGAATAAATCTACTGTTTATAATAAACAAGGAAAATAGAATTGTGACCATTGTGATAAAACAGAATTTTGACCAATGTAATCAATGTGATAAATAAACCATTTGCTGCAGTTCAGTAAATTTCATACGAGTATTTATCACAGTGGTTTCAAGAATGCGTCAAAAGGCGTCAATATGTGGTAATGAGTTAAAATTGTTTGCAAATGTCCTTCATCAAAAACCGTTTTCATAAATTATAATTTACATCGATTTTTATGACAGAAATATTTTCGTCGTATCTAGTGGTGACATCACATTTTGTATGACGCAAAGGCATGTCCCAGTCCAATTAAGTTATGTAAACACTACATCGAGTTAGAACATTTTCAGCCAATCAAACTGCCTTTTGCATCCATTTGTTTATTTCGACCCCGCGTGGTGTCTGGACGCGCTGTCATAACCCCGCCTCCTCGTGTGACTAGTAGTAAACACTGCCGTATTTGGCGAACTACAACCGGAACTCATTGTTAACTTTCACGGAGACTGGCTCAAAATTGCAGTCGGCGTTTCTTATAAGGCAAAGAAACCATAGTTCTAAACGAGGCTCTGATTCGAGATTTAAACTGTTTAACGTTCCATTACATACATACTTGAATCGCCCTGATTTAATATTTCGACCACTAATGTCATTTTTCAAAGATTATCATGAAAATCTTTGAAAAAGGCCCTTAGTGGTCGACATATTAGATCAGAGTTATTGAAGTAATTACCGTATATATCATATTAATTCCCTTTTTGGAATAATTTCTTCATTGCGTTCCGTTACAGACTAAACTTGAGCAAAAAGGACATATTCTTTTGTATTTTACCCTTTACTTCATATATTATTAGTTATACAGATCATTGGCGGGATATCTGACTTTTTGTTTCCTGCTGAGAAAAAACATGTTGCCCGAGCCGTTAGGCGAGGGCTACATGTATTTTCCTCAGCAGGAAATAAAAAGTCAGATATCCCGCCAATGATCTGTATAACGATTTTATTATACTGCAAAGTTTAATATTTGTAGCAGTTAATTAGCGTTGTTAATGTAGGCATCGTTTTGCTTCCTCTCAGGGACCTCTTACTGTAAGGCTTATATATCACTCTGCAACCCTAAATCATCGTGTATAATAACCAGTTCATTATATATGTGGATAGAAAGGGATCTTCCAAGTGCATTAGTTTATCAAAGGATTGAAAGAATCAGACGTTAGATAACCTTTCAGCAGATCAGCGTTTAAGCAGACACTATTTAACTTAATTGAGGGAATTTTGGCGTAATTCCGACGTCATTTGGATGACGTCAAAATGACGGTTTATAATATTCAAACAATGGACGTTGGAAGGAGCATTATACAACAGCTATAACAAAAATGTTTCTAAATGGATAACTTTTTTTTCGTCCCAAACTCTTGTTATTTCGTTTGAGAGCGGTTGTTTGAATCGAATCGACGAAGTGAAGCTGGTCGCCATTTTTATTTTGTTATATCAAGGAAGCGAGGCACTCGGCGGGGGAAATTCCATTGTTGCTCATGACTCCGTATATACATCAGAATTTAGAGGGATACACGGCTTTTATACATGGCTAACTGACCAATCAAAATCGAGGATTTTACTTTGCCGTATAATAAAAACATTTGTACGCGTATTAAATTTACGTTTTTGCAAACAGCAGACCATGACCAGACAATCCTGTTTGATCAGGGTCTACTCTGTTTGCTTGAATAATTTTATAATTTTGATCTTATACTGGCTGTCATGATCTTGTTTAACACGCCTGTATAAAACATTCAGTTAATTTAAATCCATATTCTAACAAAGATTCGAAATCACCGATGTCAAAATCGCCAGCCATTTTGTACTGAGTTTTGTAAGGAATGAAAAGCAGTGACGTCACATTTGGCGCATAAAGTACTGTGGGCGCGCGATGTTTGTTTATTTGAACCGTGGGGACGATTAATGCCATGAGCCAATCAAAATATAGGTTATGTTCTAAGTCCGTTAGAACATATTAAGTGAAATCTTAGTGGTTAAGAAGGGGTGCGCTCGCTTTCGCTCGCTCCGCCCCTTCTTAACCACTAAGATTTCACTTAATATGTTCTAACTATAACTTAGTTCGTTTTAGCCATTATATTATTAAATTGGTAAATTCATATTACAGTTGTTCTCCAGATCTAGTGTAATAACTGTCAACACATACCGCCTTCCGAATGATAACTATTAGGCAAGATTTAATCCATTAAGACTCAATAAGAATCGGAATTAGCTTGCTAATATCAGAACCGTTGTGTATAATTTACCTGTCTAAAGTCACTTATCCCCTTCCGTGCCACAATGACTGGTTTATGATATCATATACAAACAGCTTGGATCCAGAGGAGACGCGGCGTCTCATCAGGATCCAAACTGTTTGACACTCTGTTTACTGTTTAATAAAGAAAATGGAAAAAAATACACACACTTACACTAAAAATAAACGAAACTATGCCCAGCAGACGACAATGCTGGCATCCAAAGGGTTAATGTACTAAATCCCTTCGGCCCGCTTTCTGTAGAATCCCTTCGGCCCGCTTTCTGTAGAGTGTTACAGTTTAGAGTTAGACAAGGAACACGTGTTTAGGCCATGCTAGATTTCTAGTACTCAGGATATCCTCACCAAATTATTGTTTACATATGGACTTGTTTCCTTACCTTTGTGGATTGCCACTGTTATACTATACGAACTGGAATTCCAGCTGAACAAACATACAAACATTAGCTCTTACGCTAAATCTGAGAACAACCGTAAATATGAATAATGAAGTATGAATTTACCAATGCAATAGTATAATACCTGAATTGTCATTGTTTGACTTCTGTCACTCTGGTTGAAGAGCTCTACGGGGACCGCCGCTGTCTCAACTGGGCGACAACATTCCTGTTTGATGTTGTCGCAACCCCCAAGGCAGCCAAAGCCCTGCAGTTTAACGTCGGATACATATGTGTTGTTAGGTCCTCCGCGTACGTACTGGGCATTCTCTGGCACCCGTGTACAGTGCACTGGGGTAACTACAAACATACAAAACATTATAACCTGTCTTAAGCAGCCATCAAAAGAGGTCTAATTATGGGTCTGTAAGGTGGTAGCTTAATGCAGGTCAAAGGTAATGTATGAAGCTCCTATACGAGCATTCTGTTGTGCTCTTGCACTGCATTAAGTAGCCACCTGGTTTATCAGACTCCTTTGTTCAAAACATGAATGGCCGCTCAGGACAGGATCTTCTGTTATATAAATACAGTAGAACCTGTTTAATGCAACCACTTAATGAATAAGCATGGGTGTCGTTATAAGCATGAGGTTGCTTAATTCAGGGCAAAAGTACACGCACATTACTTTTGTCCTGCATTAAGCTACCACATGCATCAAGCACCCAAAATTATACCTCTTTTAGGTGGTCGCATAACGGAGTTTTACTGTATTCTTTATCTTCACAATATCTTCGCTTATTGATGTATTTGTATTCATTTCGGAAAAAGTCTTTATATTCTTACATAAAACTAATCTAGAGATTAACACTTCACTATCGAGAACCAAACCATGTATAGTAAAACTCCTCTAAGTAAAGTAAAGTACCTAGTTATAGTCTACTTTCAGTCCGAATGACCGCTCAGCCGACTGTACATTTACTCCCCTGGTCACTGAGTCATTGGCCTACAATATTGAACACTGCTAACATATGGCGCAATCATGCAGCCGCAGTACCGGCTAGTGACCCTCACAGGTACCCATTTTAACCCCTGGGTGGAGAGGATGTGCGGGTGGGAGACACAGAAAAGCGTCTCTGAAATTTCCGGGAGGGACCGGGATTTGAACCCCGGACCCCCGGACTGATAGTCAAGCGCGTTACCACTAGACCACCGCCACCTACTCTAAGCCGGAAATCTAGTATAGAAGTTAGACAACTGTAGGCAGGTGGCTGCTTAATGCAGGGTGAAAGTCGCACAGAAAGCCTAGGAGCTTTCTGCATGACTTTCACCTTGTATTAAGCTGCCACCAGCCCCCACGACCAATATTTATACTAAATTGAACGTCCGGTTTAGAGCGCTTTTACTGCATATGCTTAAACTGATACTGAGTAAGAGATAGCTGCTTTTGCTGTCTATAGTGAATCTTTGATTACCTATGATCACAATTTGCAAACTTAAAAAGATAAACCAGACGGCACATTTTGTAGACGACTAAAACCGACGGTGAAAGGGTACAGTTGCCTAAACTTGACATTGAAATAGTACAGCTCTTGACAGTGGAAAAGTTGTCTAGCAACCTGACAGTGAAAGAGTACTGTACTTGACTGTACTTGCCGGTTACAATGAGTTATACTTGGCCGTGAAACAGTGCTGTACTTGTCAGTGAAAATAGTAGTACTGTACTGAATAGTGAAATAGTATTGTACTTGGCAGTGAAATGGTACAGTACTTGGCAGTGACAAACTATTGTACTTGGCACTGGAATAGTATTGTATTTGGCACCGAATTAGTACTGTAAGTGGCTGTTAAATGGCAGATGTTCTATACTTTGCATTGAAATAGTATTGTACTTGGCAGTGATATAGTAGTGTACTTGGCAGTGAAACAGTTTTGTACTTTGCAATGAAATAGTAGTGTACCTGGCAGTGAAATGGTATTGTTCTTGGCAGGGAAATAGTACTTGACAGTGAAAGGGTAATGTACTTAGCAGTGAAAGAGTACTATATTTGATAATGAAACAATGCTATACTTGACAGTGAGATGGTACTGTAATTTACAGTAAGTACCGTTTCCAAGAAACTTACGATCACAGTGTCCTTCGTTGATGACTCCGGCATCATGGTATTTGTTCTCACACGCCAACTTCTTCAGATGGCACGCAGACCTGTGTTCACTGGTTGCGATTCTACCAATAGGCAGCTGTACAAACCCGCAGACTGGTTCATGACCAATGTTAGTACAAGTCGGGCACTCGCAGACTGGATTTCCGGCAGCATTTTCCACACATTCAGCAAAGATATAACCGCAAATATGGCCCAAACAGGAACCTGGAATTCAATCGAGCGTATATATATACGAGGATAGTATATTAAACTAACAGTGAACAATATTAATTAAAAGATGGCAACAATAAATGATACAAATATTCTTCCTCTATGTCACGTATTGTTGTTAGCTTCGTGTTTCATCTGCTTCAATAATCAACTTTTGGAATAGTGTTACGTTTGCTTCAGTACGTAGTCACGCCTGATGAGACGCCACATTGTTCGACACTTGGTCTGGAAATAAGTGTCCGCAAAGTAATTATTCGCCCATTGCAGCGAGAGTTAAGTAGAACTAGCGAACTATTTAACTGTGGCATGTTCATGTAATACGTGTATGTTGGAAGAATATACAGTTAAATCCCTCTAATGCGACTACCTAAAAGAGGTATAATTCTGGGTTGTAGAGGCAGGTGGTAGAATAATGCAGGACAAAAGTAATGCAGAAAGCTCCCAGAGGAGCTTTCTGCATTACTTTTGTCCTACATTAAAGCAACCAGCTGCTTATAAAGACACCCAAGTACATTTATTAAGTGGTCGCATTAGAGGGATTCTACTGTATTTACATACGTTGTTAGCCCATTCCCTCATACTATATATACTACAGTAGACATCTATTGTTTCTTTTGTTTGCTCCATTTCAGTAGATTTATTCACAGCGGTTGGTTCTAAAAATAGCCTTAGAGGGCATTGGTAACGAATTATTACATTTTCAATAAGATCGGCTCAAAGTTGATGTTTAAACGTTTACTACTTGAATTAGTAAATTTTATCTTATATATCAATTATTGTTCCCTGTAACGCAAATGAAAAAACTGCATGCAGTTAAATCTCGATTATTCGAACACCGAAATACATATCATTATCGATCTTTAAGCTAGGCGGCAGGTTAATGCATGGTAAAAGTCATGCAGACAGTTCCACTAGGAGCTTTCTGCGTGACTTGCACCATGTATTAAATATCAGTCTGCCGAAAAGGGTCTAAATTCTTCTATACAAACACTTCGGATAATCGAAATTGTACTGCAGTTTGACTCAGGCCAGTGCCTTGCTATTCTTTGCCATGTAAACGTAACGGGTTGTCATATAACACAGCCGTTTATTTCTACGGACAACCAAGATGGTCAAGCATTAATCGTTGTATGTTGCTTTGCAATTATCCCACTGAATGATACTGATCTTCTGTGATTTTACTTATTATGTTTCTCATAAACTATTGCCCAAATATCAATCAGCTTATATCCTGGTGAGACGACGAGTTATTGGCGTCCTAATCCTTGATCTAAACTGATAGTAATACCAGTAAGGTGAAGTTGATAGTAAATTCCAGTCCGCCTTGGGCTAAGTTTAATTCTTAACCTTTTGTACGCTAAGACATTTTTCGCCTGCAACACTTGTCGTCTGTTTCAATTCTAAAAATAACATTTCTCTCATTTGTTTTACAAAATAATAATTAAAGTGTCAAACATTTTGGGTTCTGATCAGACGCCGCAATATGCGGCGTCTCATCTGAATCCAAACTGTTTGCATAGGCAAGCAAAACTCACAATTTCTCCGCAAGCCTGCAAGGAGCTCAATACACTTTTGCTTACTTTCTGGACATGGCTCCTCGTAGCACTCCGTGGGGAGGCTCAATGGGTACTTCGCCTGCTCTGCAACACTGAGTTCTTTGTAGGCTATACGAGACCGTTCGCTCGTTCCTTTACCACAAGTCACGCTGCATGGACTCCATGGACTCCAGTCACTGACAGGACCAGATCCTGGTAAAATAACATATGTACTACAGTAAAACCTCTCTTTAACGACCATCAAATGACATAAAGTATTTTGTGTTAAAGGCAGGTGGCTGCTTAAAGCAAGGTGAAAGTAAAACAGAACGCCCCTATCGGAGCGTTCTGTTTTACTTTCACCTTGCTTTATGTAGCCACCTACCCTAAATACAAACTAATTAAAACATTTTAGTGGTCGTTATAGAGAGGTTTTACTGTAGTACATCAATGTACACGTACATTATATCAAGTACGATATTGAAGGAAGTATAACCATTAGTAATCGAATTTTTATCCTTTACTCCAAGCATACACCTTTCTACGTCTTTACAGACAGAGTAGACCCAGATCAGATGACTCCTATAGTATAAAACAAATATGGTTCTACATTTCCCGCCATGGACAAACGTTCCTGTCTACATGTGCTATTATAACGATTAATCTTATTAATATCTTTGACGTCATTATTTCTTATATGAATATCAATGATGTAAGGAGTTAACACGTATTATCAATACAATGGTGCGCTTTAACCTGGTAAGATGTCTTTCAGCAGCATGCAACCAACCATATTTCATGCATGGCATTTATTGCTAATGCGTGTATCCATTACGTGTATCCATTATTTATGTATGAAATAACGATATCATGAATACTAATTAGATAAACACAGGAAATGTTGGCAATAGCAGAAACTATAGAATCATATCTATATCATTTCATAAGCAAACAGAGCAAACCCTGATTAGACGGGGTCGTCTGGTACGCGTCTACTCTGCTTGCAAAGTCATAGAAAGACGTATTTATGGATTAAAGGGTAAACATTGGAAGGTTGCATAATTTAAAAAGCGAAATATTCCAGTTCATTTTAATGTTAATCATTTACACAATGAGGATCTTTTTAAATCATACAAACGGTACATTAACCTTTTCTCTGATGAATATTCATATAGGAAATAATGACCTCATACATATTAATAAGATTGTTTTTCATAATTGCTTATGGACACATGACATTTTGGAACAGGAAGAATCTGTAGAATTAGATAAATATTACACAATAAGCAAACAGAGCAGACCCTGATCAGACGGTTCCTATAGGAGCCGTCTGATCTGGGTCTACTCTGCAGATACGTCAAAATGCACTTACATAAGGGTAAGGGTTAACGGTGACCAAGCTATTTGAGAACCGCTGCAAGTTACACTGTAGTCTTCGATCGCAACATTACTTTAACATAGTTCTACATGTATCTCTATCAAAACAGTTAACCCATTACCACATATGCTATTGTAAGACTCAACCTCTTCGAATAAATCTACCAAAAAGCATTTACTACAGAAAAGGAAGATTTTAGAGCTATTTAGTTCTGAAACCATTGTCAAAATGGTTTCAATAAATGCGTTTTACAGAGGTACAAAACGGCCTCAGTAGGAGGGAATGGGTTACGGACACTGGGCACTAATGGCTTATTCTGTGGAAAATATAAATCTGGTACAACCATATCTTGATCGGAAATGTGATACAGCCCAGGTCACTAATTGTGAATCCAGTGTTTCTGGTCACACTGCGTCATAAAAACTGCTGCGTGGATCGCCACTCCCAAATGGCACTGCACTAATACTGCTGAAGGGAGCGCCACTCCCCAAATGGCACTGCACTAATACTGCTGCAGGGAGCGTCACACCCAAAATGGTACTGCACTAATACTGCTACAGTAAGCGTCACTCCCAAAATGGCACTGCACTAATACTGCTGCAGGGAGCGCCACTCCCCAAATGACACGGCATTAAAACATGCATTTGCATGTTTTGTCTTCTTTATCTCTCATCACAGATGCAAAGGAAACACATTATGAAAACAAACGCCAAGCTAATATGTAATTGAATCATTTACCTCATGTTAAAAATGTCAAAACAGTACTTTAATAGAGCAATCAAAATCTTTACTTAGTATATATGAATGCATATTAGAAATCATACACCCGCACACAGGCAAGCAGACACGAACATATACACCACAATACCATACCACAACCACACCGAATCACACATCATCTACAAACTCACAATAAAACGTCAGTACAATTATGATGTGCACAGACACTGACCTCCGTTCTTGCCCTCGCATGGTTCAAACGTGGGCAGCGGTACAGCCTCGTGATCCAGTAGACACTGCATTTGTTTAAACTCGCACAAGTTCTCGTAAATGTCGAGTTTATTCGTACATACTTTTTCTGCGAATTAAAGAGAGCAAATTCAAAGTAAAAACAAATGACGAGTTGCAATATGGACACTGGATATGAATATCAAAGGTCCAGATAATATGCGTAAATTAAAACACGTGAAAAAAGCCCGATGTTGTGACTTCTCTTTAGAATCGTCTGGATGGGACGATTCTAAACAGCGGTCACTACATAGCTTTTGGTGGAGAAAAGTCGATTGCAGTAATTGTGTAAACACCTTTTACCTGTAGCTCTGTATATTTAGGGGAATAACCGTATTTAGAACAAGTAGAGGAAGAAATTAAGCGATATTTGAAAACAGGTTGGATCAAGATATTAAGATGCGAAGTAATTAATGAGGACCCAAGCTGTTTGGCAACCAGCCAACGATTCTCAAAGGCTTGAAGAACTAATAGGTTGGCATTCATGCAAAAAACTACATGCATTTTAAAATAAGGAAACGGTTTACTACTGTACAAAACCTAAATCGTAATTCTAGTATAGGGAATTTAAATACTTTTAGGCAGGTGGCAGCTTTATGCAGGGTGAAAGTCACACAGAAAGCTCCTATAGGAGATTTCTGTGTGACTTTCCCCCTACATAAAGCTGCCACCTGTCTCCAATACCGATATTTAAACTAAATTGAACGTCCAGAGAGGTTTTACTGTATTGTAGTCAGTAGCTAGATGTGTTTAGAACTATTTACCGCTTTTCATCTCTTCTTCAGTGCATGGTGGGCATATACATGTGGGCAACCCGGTTTCATCGTCAGTAACACAATCCTGCCACTTCGGACAAAGCGAATTTTTTGGACATGACCCTATGTATACAACGGTAAATATATACATTTTGACTTTCTACAAAACATTGCATACAGGAAGCATGCGTAGAAACCCAAGCCGCTAAAATGTGTACATCAACCAGAACACACGCCTTGCCTATACCATGACAGGGACAAGGGAATGTACAGTTTATCCATTACTCAATAAGTACGCATTTCTACGCCTTTGCAAAAAAGGGTAGACTCAGATCAGACGGCTCCTATCAGGGTGACCTCTGCTTGCAATTGGCTAATACACAGTACACAGTTTCGTCTTGGGCATGTGTTAATATGTCATTTTAAAAGTTCATTAAATTAATAGTCATGGTGACATCATCTCTTACATGATAATTCATGGAGTAATTAAATGTGTCCCTGATATTGGCCAACCCATATTCAGTGATTTCGTGTGACTAATATCAATTTAGGGAATAAAAAAAACATCGATTTCTTCTGACCTCAATTAATTACCACATTTGCTAAACCACCTGTCTAACAGTATCTAAATTCTTCTCTATTAGAATCTGGTTAAGAGGGGTTTTACTGTACTAGCAATATAACTGTGTAAACTTGACTATGTGAATATATTTCATAGTTCTTTGAGCTAGAGGAAATGGTAAACGAGAGAAAATAACATCGCGGAAAAGTATAACAATATATTACACGAAAACCTTTGATGCAAAGCATCAAAGGGCGCGAATAGAGATGGATAACAGCAAAAACGAAATAAAACATGGCGTTTACAGACTGTACTTGCAAACCTATTAAAATGTGCCCAAAAAATCCAGATATAATTTGTTCATATATGGAAAAGCAGTTTATGTAAAAACTACGGAAAAGACCACATATTTCATGTGTTTGATATTAAAAGCTTTGCCGATGTAATAGAGGTATGTTTGTTTTATCTTTGTGCGTCTCTTGTTGTTTTTTCTACCTATGTACATTTGCTGTTTCCTTGTGTTGCTGTTCGGGCGAGTGTTCGTTCTGTATGTGGTGTTTCCTGCATGACTCATTTTTGTACCTTAATTCATGTGGGGGTTATTGTAAATTAAAGTATTGAAGAAAACTGTATATTTTGTATCACAAAGACATTTTTTGTTAGCAATTTGTTAGAATGATTGCACTTAACATATACTATTCTGTATGATGCTATATAAAATGTGTGTTTATTCTAGGGCTTAGCACATTAAATGTGGAATGTGATCTTTGTGAAATAGGGCAATTCATAAAAGTACAAACTGAGTCATGTAGGAAACACCACATACAGAACAAACAGCAGCCCGAACAGCAACACAAGGAAACAGCAAATGTACTATAAAAGCATCAAGAGACGCACAAAGACAAAACAAACATAGCAGAAAGAGCCGAAAGGACCCTACCTGTTTAACGGAGGTCACTCCGCAAGAAAGAACTATTTTAATTGCTTATCTGACCATGCTACTTGCACAATATTGAAATAAATGTATCTATCTCTCTAACAAACACTCCGCCCTCCTCTGCAAAAATAGCAATAAAAGAAAAAGCTGTTGAACAGCTATTATTTTACTTAACCATTTCCTCCATACAAGATACAAGAAGTTTTATTTAGCGTCAGTTATGTAGAACATAATAGCATTAGCTTTATAGATATTTTTCGACAAACAGAACAAAAATAAAAGTAACAATCAGTAAATAAAAGAACAACACATATACCAATGCTAAACATTTGAACAATATTGATGGTATAGTCTCAAGATTTGAAGTAGATACTTTTGATTAGTGAAAATATTGTATTATGAGGAAAAGATAAACAGCATTTTCATCTGTAAATAAGAGTTCACAATCTTTTCCAAATTTTCAAAAAAAAAGTAGCGAAACACTTTACGAACGCGTTTTCACGCATTGCATATACAGTAGACTCAGATCAATCAGCTTTTAGAATAGAGGTCTTCTCTATTTGCTTATGAGATTATCAGAGACTCGACTCTAGTTTCTACCAGTACCAACTTATCCATTCATTATAAACAAAGCAGCTAATAACTATTCATGTTGTCATTAGTTCTTACGTGAATATGCAACAGGGAAAGGGTTAATGTAATAAAACCATATGCACAAGCTGTTTAGAATAAACGAGCCCCGGGCGAGCACCTTCAGTACTTTGAGTTCTGTTCTATTTTTAGATTACGGAACTGACTAACGTTCTATTCAATGTTGCATACCATACTGATCATGTATGGTCATTTAGAGCAGCAATTCAATTTATCAAGGAAATCCGACCACAGTTTGGTTAGAAACATAATGCACGAAGTATTCAACAACAAATGGCATTAAATTTATTTATTTCTATTTCAAAATTGTAAAGCAAAGTATGTGTCGTCGGTTCCGATGAAATGACGTCGATATCGTCACTGACTCCAATTCGATAATAAACTAAAACATTTATATATAGATTTGTAGGATTTTTACTCTTGAATAGGCCAAACTTTGTAAGGCAAATATACGTTATTTCTTAAAACCAGCTTTAAATCAGCATTAAACCGGAGACATGTGTGTATATGTCTCTGATTAAACCAAAACGAAATGCATTGGAATGTGCATTTATCTTCCACAACGTTTTAGTCATCGAACCTTGGCTGTTACCGTTGATATAATCTTTCCGGAGTAGTACAAACGATTTTATTAGTCCTGACCATAGGAAAAATTAGGAGAAATCGTTTTATAATATTTTTTTTCAAAATACAAACAATTCAACAGGGATAAAAAACTGTCGACTGTTTCCAATTATATAAAAATGTATTATGGCCATGCATACTATTATTACATTTATAAAAAATACATTTCATTTTTTTCTCATAATTCTTAATAAGTCAGCCCTCCTACCAGTGAAATTCCACTGAATGCGTTCCATGTAGACGCGCGGACTTCATGCCCTCGCGCCGATGAGCGTTTAGAAACGGACATCCATACTATAAACTATGTCACCATATGACGAGCAAAGAGATAAAACCCATTCCTCATTAAATACGCTTTTCTACGCATCTGTAAAAGTCACTTTTGAAACCATTGTGATAAATAAAGCATTTGCTCCAAAGGACCACATGTTCTATTTATCACAATGGTTTCTAAACTACACAATTCTAAAACTGTTCATTTCCTTTAGGAAATGCTCCTTTTCGGTGTATTTATTCAAAGAGGTTGGGTCTAAAAAGGCCTACGGAGGAATGGGTTTTAGTTTGACCATCTGAAAAGCAAAGCGATAGCAAAGCGTACCTCTACAATGACTATAGTAGTCGACTGCCTCATACCACTCAGGCGATAGGCCTTTCTCACAGTTGGAGATGATCAGGTCTTTAACACTGTTATACTCCATGAAGTCCTTTCCACACACCTGATGTGAAATAAACAAGTACAAAAATGAGTCATGCAGGAAACACCACATACAGAACAAACAGTCGCCCGAACAGCAACACAAGGAAACAGCAAATGTACATAACTATAAAATCATCAAGAGACGCACAAAGACATAACAAACATACAATAGGGGGAAGATGGAAGTACCGCTTTGGAACGGTCAGTGACAAAAGTCACTGGGGGTTAAACCGGTTTATGTGCGCCTAACCTCACACTTATTCCATCCCCACCCTAAAAGACAAACAGTGTAAATAAACGTAGTCCCTCTCCGACTAATCTACAACCGCGATGGCAAATACAGTGGTAAAGTGCATGTATAACGAAAACATTTAAGTGAACAAACTGTATCCACCTATCGCTAGTGTACTCAATGATTGAGCTGCAAACAGAGTAACTGTAGAAAAGTAATAAAGGGTACGACAAAAACGAAATAGTACAGATATCCGACGTTCTCCTTCCATTTCTGGATTTAAGAGGTCGCCTTCATAGAGTACTAAACCTTTCTTGTCGGCGTACATGCAAAGAGACCAGCGTGATTGCCAACTGTAAAAGGGTTGACAACCAAACATGCAGTAATGTTGTAGTACTATAGAATCATATCCCTTTTTAATGAACACATTTTAACATATTTGATGAACAAAGTGAGAAAATGGGTATGTCCAATAATTTTACGAAGTTTGTAAATCACATCACCATAAAATTCAGGATGTGAAATAATGTGTCGCAGAAGCGCCTTGAGATTACATTGGTACTTGCCAATAAGCGAGAGAGTTCGATAGTAAAATTTAGAGAATGTTTTTCTTAGTTTATGGTATCTATATCCAGCCTGTCGTGAGTAGTGTTGCACTTTTAATTACTACTCATTAATAAATAGACTCAATATAACCGAGTCTGCAATTTTCTCTTGTTGCATTTCTACTTTTGCAAAATCAAAGCGTATTTGGGATGAAAATAAAGGTGTTCATTTAAACAAATTAAGGGAAATACCCCAATAAATTCAAATTGTTTCTGTAAACCGTCTACCCAAAAGGGAAGTTCCATCTACTGGCGTAAATTTCTATCACTCGAAATCTCACAGAAACACTAGTAAATTCTCAGTCCTGCCCTTTTCCAAGAAAACGAAACATCTTGTACTTGTAAAACTTGAAACTCCCACGCCAGTCAGAATTCAGTAAACGTTTGCAGTATAAACCCTAGATCAGTTAAAAACAAGGCTCTTTCTATTTGCGACTATATCGTTTCGAACGACTTAGATGTGGTAGCTGTTACAGAAACCTGGCTCGGTAGTTCTGTAGACAGACCATGCTTAAGCGAACTGGTTCCCGCCAATTACAAAATCAATCATGTCCCTCGCTGCAATGGCAACCGTGGCGGCGGGGTGGCAGTCATACACAATACTTCAATAGGAATTCGCCTCCATGCTTCAACAAGAGATGATTATTTCTCAGATTTTGAGTACATGGATTGCACCGTAAGTATCCGAGATTTCACTCTACGCCTAGTAATCGTTTACAGACCACCACCATCGCAGGGAAATAGTCTTACAACCGGAGATTTTCTTGATAATGAATGGCCACTTTTCCTATCTAAGTTTGCGACTTGTGACAGGCCAATCATCATTGTAGGGGACGTAAACATCCATCTTGACAATCAAAGTTACAATAACACAGCTACCTTTGTTAGTACACTATTTGGATTGCAACAGCATGTGGATGAAGCCACTCATATTGGTGGACATCTTGATGTTGTTATCACGAGAAACGGTGGTGACTGTGTGTCAAATATTGAAGTCACCGACCCAGGACTATTTGATAGTACTGGTAAAGTTTCGCGCGATCATTTTTCTGTAACTTTCAAAGCAAAGGCGGCTAAACCTCCGACAGTGAGAAAAACTGTTTCATTTCGAAATCTTAGGGCAATTAATGCCGACTCATTTAAAAGAGATCTCCTCAACTCTGAATCCATCAATGGAAGTTTGCAAATGACAGATGTGTATGAGCTGGTTAACACATATACACAAGCGCTGGCGGCACTTACCGACAAACATGCACCATTGTTTACCAAAACCATAACGCTCAGACCATCATGTCCGTGGTATACCCAGGAACTGTACGATGCTAAACATGAACGTCACAAGTTTGAAAGAAATTGGAAAAAGTCCAGACTCACAATAGACCATCAGCTATACAGAGAACAGTGTGCCAACATAAACAAGCTGTTGACAAAGTCAAAGGTTGATTTCTACTCAGACAAAGTAGAAGCTTGCCAGGCAGACTCAAAGAGTCTTTTCAAAGTCACTAAGCAGATGCTAGGTACAACTAGTGACATCACATTGCCTAAGACTTCGTCCTCAAGACAAAGTGGGCAAAATACGGGCAGATATTGCATCATGCACTGTATCGAATGCTCCAGTTATCACTGAAATGCAGCGTGCAACGGATGCTTTTGATAGTTTTGTTACAGCTACAGAAGAAGAATTAGAACAGATCATTAAGGCACCCCCTTGCAAATGGAAAATTAGTAAAGTCAAGCAGGCAAAGCCACATGCAAGACGCAACCACCACCAAAACACCTATAGACAGCATGACACACACACACACACACACAACCACACACCCAAACGCACACACACGCACACACACGAAATGAACACAGAAAACACCAAAAGACACACAAGAACCAGGGACGAACGTTCCACAACAGTCCAATACGTACATGGCTGTTAAGGTTATGCCCTGATCAACTTCTACAGATTCAGACAAAAGTTGTGAACTCCTCTTTAGACACTGCCTACGTTCCAAAAAGCTTCAAGATGTCACATGTCAGACCTCTTTTGAAGAAAACGAATCTCGATTCAATGAACCTAAGAATTATAGGCCTGTATCGAATTTGCCATTCGTCTCCAAAGTGTTAGAAAAAGTGGTCGACAAGCGCATTGAGTTCCACTCGACCTCAAACGAACTACATGAGCACCATCAGTAGGCATACCGAAAACATCATTCAACAGAGACTGCTCTTCTGAAAGTTCAGATCGACATCCTTCAATCCCTAGACAAAACGAAATTACAATTCTGGTCATGCTCGACCTATCGGTAGCATTTGACACTATCGATCATGAAACTCTGCTAAAACGCTTGTAAAGAGACTTCAGAATTATTGGAAAACCTCTTGAGTGGATAACCTCCTATCAGCACGACCGCTATCAAATAGTATCAGTAGATGGAGAACTGTCCATCCCAGTTAAAATGGAATATAGCGTGCCACAGGGTTCCGTCCTAGGACCAAAACACTACATCATGTACACGAAACCTGTCGGCTCAATCTGCAGAAACCATGGGCTTAATCACCATTTCTATGCCGATGACTCACAGTTATACCTGTCCTTTAAGCCAAATGACATTTCCTGTCATCAGGAAGCTTTATCGCGAGTTGATAACTGTCTCAAAGAAGTAGTCTCTTGGATGCATCAGAACATGCTGCAGCTCAATACTGACAAAACTGAGGTCATTCTGTTTCATACAAAACACATAAACGTGCCTGCAGAGGTTAATGTGCAAGTAGGGCCCTCTAAATCCAGACCGTGTTTGTGTGTAAAGAATCTCGGTACATGGCTTGATTCACAAATGGATATGAAATTACATGTCAATTCGGTGTGTATGTCTAGTTATGCACAGCTCCGGCATATAGGCCATATAAGAAAGTACCTCTCACCTGATATTGTCAAGACTTTGGTAAACTCTCTTGTTACATCAAACATAGACTACTGCAATTCACTGCTGCATGGAATTTCAAGCAACTCACTGCGGAAATTTAACAGAGTGCAAAACACAACAGCCGGCATCATAACCAGAACTTCTCGATATTATCATATCACGCCGGTTTTGAGGGCACTTTACTGGCTTCCGGTTCAACATCGGATTGTATTCAAAATGCTGACTCTTACGTATAAAGCTATGAACAATGAATCTCCCAAGTACATTGTCGACATGCTTGACGTGTACAGGCCGCGCAGAGAGTTGAGGTCGGCAAGTAGATCATTGTCGTTGGTTGGGCTAAAAATTGGTAAGGTAATATACGGTGAGAGAAGTTTCATGCATGAAGCTCCAAAACTTTGGAATGCTCTACCGTCAGGCATTAGAGAGGCAGGATCACTGGCATGTTTCAAAAGGTGTCTGAAAACGCATATTTCAACATTTATTACTTGGACAGTTTAGTAAACGATATGTTGCATATCTTTCATGGACCAGATAGACAACCATGCGATTCATCCCGGTTAGTGATTTCATATCTACTGTATATCTAAGCCACGTCTTCAGTACAAGTCGACACTCTGTATTGATGATTATTGTTGTGATAACTGTACCCGATCAATTCAATCCAGGGTTGGGGCTTGCAATTCGTGAGAGTAACATGTCTCATGTTGGTGAGGGAGAATTCCAGTCCCTATTCTCTACTATTGAGAGCAACATGTTTTTATGTTAAAGTGGGACCCTGATCCAAAGTCTCTGGTTGTGATTGGTCTTTCCGACCAACTTTGGATTGTGACTTCGGAAGGCTGTATCGTTTTAAGATACATTGTATTGCCATTGTTTGCACTTAACTCCTATGGTCACTGTAGGGTCACTGTAGGGTGTTCATTCACTTGGGTTACTGTATGCACTAGATTCCGTAATTATATTTTCTCTGTTTTGTGTATATAGTAGCTCGAGTGGTATTTGGGTTGGTTCATTTGGCCGCCGATTGCCATAGAGGGAATCATGTGGTTCCCTCCGGCTAGTGATTTCATTGTACATCTATTATAATATATTTTATGGTCCGGATAGATAATCATGCGGTTCGTTCTGGTTAGTGATTTCATCCACGTGAAGCGCTTTTGAACGCACATATCCTATGTGAAAAGAGCGTTATATTAATAAATGTGGTATAATAATAATAATAATAATAATAATAATAATATGCGCAAACAGAGAGGCCCATTGTCAGAAAGCTCTTAAATGAGCCGTCTGATCTGGGTCTAATCTGTTTGCAAAGGCGAAAAGTAATAGAATCAAGCATGGGTTTTGTTAAAGACGGGTTTTTTTATACACCCGAGCTTGGTCAGTTCAAGTCGGAAACGAGCTTTAGCGAGATTCGTTCAGGAACAGACCAATCTAGGGTATAGAACCCCCCGGCTAAACAAACCCATGCTTGGTCATTATGTCTCCCCCATTTATGGGGAGACATATTGCTTTTGCCAGAGTTGTCTGTATGTCCATCCGTCTGTCCGTCCGTCCGTCTGTCCGTCACAAACGTGTGTCATGTGTATCTCTGAAACCAGTAGTACTAGAGTCACCAAACTTCACAGAAATGTTCACCAGCATGACTTGTTGTGCACCTAGGTTTTTTGAATTGTTCCCCCTGATATTTGGCGAGTTGCCCCTGGTATGATCACTTAAATTCATACAAACTTTGTGTCGCACGTATCTCTGAAACAAGTAGGGCTAGAGTCAACAAACTTCACAGGGTTGTTCACTAGCATGAGTTGTTTTGCAGTTGGTTTTTTTAATTGTCTCTCCTGATAACTTTGGAGCTACTGTCCCTGATAACTTAATTAGACAAACTTTACTTAGTGTCGAGCATATCTCTGAAACCACCAGGGCTAGAGTCGCCATACTTCACAGGAATGTTCACCAGCATGAGTTGTTGTGCATCTACGTTTTTTAATTGTCTCCCCTGATAACCTTAGAGTTACTGCCCCTTATGACTTTAAATAAGAGAAACTTTACTTTGTGTCACGTGTACATCTCTGAAACCACTAATACTAGAGTCACCAAACGTCACAGGAATGTTGACCAGCATGTGTTGTTGTGTACCTGTTTTTTTAATTGTCTCCCCTTCACAACGTTGGAGTTATTGCCACAGATGACTTACAAATTATACCCTTTGGAGTTACAAACATTACACTTGTGTATTGGAAAGAGGTTTGGAGGGGGACATCTGTTTTTGTGACAAAAACAAACCTCTAGTTTGTCTCGCTGATATACGCCTGAAACCAAGTAAATTAGCGAATTTTGTGAAATACTACTTTACACTGCGTAATACGATTTTCATATCTAATAGCAACATACTGCAGAATAAAAGCGTGACACTAAATGACGTCATTTGTTATAACAATACCACAAACGTTACGCTTTGGCGTAAACTATAAACGACCGAGTGACTACAAAACAACGTCTTCGGTTAATTAAATATGCTTTTAAAATGTTTATATGATAAATATAATTTCATATTCGTGCTAATTACTTACATTGATTTATAAGGTTGTTACCTATAGACATGTTATTAATTTCGCCTAATCGCGCGTATGAATACACTAGACAAACGGTGTTCCAGATTAATAGAATCAAGCATGGGTTGTGTTAAAGACGGGGGTTCTATACCCGAGGCTGGTCTGTTCCAGTCGGAAACGAGCTTTAGCGAGTTTCCGACAGGAACAGACCAGCCCTCGGCTTTAACAAAACCCATGCTTATTATTGCGGATTATGTGAGGTACTACTTTCCTTTGCGTAATACGACTTCCGTATCTAATAGCAACAAACTACAGGTGACATTAAATGACGTCATTTGTTATCTGTATACACGTTGCGATTTGGCGTTAAATATAAAAGACTGAGAGAATACAAAATATAAAAGACTGAGAGACTACAAAACAATGTGTTTGGTTAATTAAACTAGCCTTTTATAAAATGATTATATGATAAATAGAACTTCATACCCGGACTAGTTATTATCAATTTTAATTTATGAACTCGTTGACTATAGAAATGCTGGTATAATTCTGTAAGAGTTCCTTCCCTTGTATTGGATTTGTACCTAATCGCGCGTATGAATACACCAGACAAGGGGTGTTCCAGATAAGGATTTCTAGTACGGCTATTTTTAGTAATTCAGCTTATGTAGCACGTCTGAGAATCGAGAAAAGGGTTTCCCGCTTCTCAGACGTGCTAGATAAGCTGAGTTACTAAAAATAGCCGTACTAGAAATCCTTATCTTGAACACCCCGTGACTAGTGTATTCATACGCGCGATTGGGTAAAATCAATACAAGGGAAGGAATTCTTACAGAATTATACCAACCTTTCTATAGGCAACAACCTTATGAATTGAAATTAATATAAGTAATTAGCACGAATATGAAAATCTATTTATCATATAAACACTTTAAACGCCTATTTAATTAACCGAAGACGTTGTTTTGTAGTCACTCAGTCATTTATATTTACATTTATATTTACGCCAAAACGTAACGTTTGTGGTTGTCATAACAAATGACGTCATTTTGGTGTCACGCCTAAAGCTATGCTGCGGTCTGTTGCTATAAGATATGGAAGTCGTATTACGCAATGTAAAGTAGTACTTCACAAAATTCGTTAATTTAATTGGTTTTAGGGCGTATTTCAGCGAGAAAAATAATCAAGCATGGGTTTTGTTAAAGGATTCAATAATCATACGTAAATATGACATGACGTTGGTTCTAGCAGTACACGCATTACTTCCTTACCGCTTTGCAATGTACAAGTTGCACTCACACAATACTGTTACTACATACTTATTCTTACAGAGCGACAGATACAGGTGCGTATCAAATACAAAAAAATCGTCAATTTTCCACCAAAACCTATACTGTGACCACTCTTTAGAATCGTCTCAAAGAGTTTGACGTAGAAATAAAGCGCTATTCTTGAAAGCATTTAAATTTACGCATCTTACCTGGACATCTATTATAATATAATTACCTGCAAAATACACTCGTGAAAGTGACACCTACTGCGCACTATAAAACTAACCTTTAAGCTTTATGTAACGGTCGCAAATAGTCGCTTGTTAACTTTAGTACCGGACATGCCGTTTGAGAGTCAAGTCCTGTATTTGTGTTAATTCATTAAATTGAACTAACGTGCAAAGTATGAGTTAATGGCAACATTCTGTTTGTTTGTTTACTTCAGCTGCATACAAAGACTCATATTCATAAAGCATTAGGACAAAATTAAAATTATTCCTAAGTCCAGTGAAAGTCCTGAAGCTCACAAAATCAACAACAGTGTAGTTGTTCAAAACAGATAATGCTTACTATAACTCAGAGATCCAGATAAGATGCGTAAATAACAATATTTTACAATACAAGTATAACTTCGTTATTTCTCCTCCAAACCCTATGTTGTTACCACTCTTTAGAATCGTCTCTTTGAGGTGATTCTAAAGAGTGGTCACAACATAGGAGTTGGTGGAGAAATGACGATTTTAGTATTTGAGTACTCTGTACCTCACTCTGACTCATAATGCAAACAGTAGTGTGAATATAGATCTAGACGGAATGCTTCTGCTGCAGTAATGCTATGGTTAATATATATAATTTAATAATATTCCTAAATAAATGAACTTTAAAAATATGGACCAAAATATCAACAGAAACATAACTCAATAAACAAAGATGCATTTTATAACATGAAATATCAATCATGTAGTTTACCGGTCCTTTTCTTTCGCAGATGCCCATTTCACAAATACAACACTTCGTTCCATTTTCTGATCCTTCTTCGTCCGTTATTTCTGTTCAAAGATATACGCCAGAAACGTTATTGAGGCAGCATGATTATTCAGTAAGGGAGTCTTTCAGCCCTTTTCCTAATATAATGGGATAGGAGTCATCTCATCAGGATCTGTTCTGTTTGCTTACAACATGATACAGATCGAACTCAACAGTTTTATTAGAAGGAAAAATCAAATCCCTTGAAACTTTTCAGTGTAAATTCATCAACTAATAAAAAGTAATGATATCATTATTTCTTGAATAGGGTAAAGCAGGAGTGAAAACTCGATTATTCGAAAACTCAAATACGTACTATTATTGATCTGATCACAGTAGGCAGCTTAAAGCAGGATAAAAGTCATGCAGAAATCTCCTCTTTCTTCATGATTGTCATCCCGCATTAAGTAGCCACCTGCCTACAAAGACATAAATTCTTCATAACTCAACTTTCGTAGTATCGCTTTTTTACTGCAGTTGCTTAATGCATAACACAGGTAATACAAGACGTTCGTACTAGTGCTTTCTACAAGACATTTCTCGTGCGGCGAGGTACAATCTATTGTAATAGCTAGATAAAATCTCTTTTTTATTGGTCTTTTAACTCTTTCGCTGTGTTATATATATCATTACGTCTGCTAGTAGTTTGGATCTAGATAAGACGTCGAGGTAAGTGGCATCTCATCAGGATCCAAACTGCATGTTATTATGATTATTTGTTTTAAAGAACATATTGAGAAAACTAAACAAACGAACGTTGAAGCAGACGACTCATTTGCAGACGACAATATTGGGTAGTCAAAGAGTTATGTTAACCCTTCTCTTGCTGAATTTTGAAATACATTTCTCCTTCTTTACCCATGCCCTGTTGTATATTTACATATATATTCACTGTGTACAAGTATTTTGCTGTGCAATCACTGCTGCGGAGTGCATTGGTTGCACAATCAACTTGTAAATAGTGCAGACCCTGATGAGAGATTTGTTCAATGCTCTATTTATTACAATATTTTCAAACTACAAAATTCTAAAAATTTCCATTTCTCTACTTAATGCTCCTTTTGGGTAGATTTATTCAAAGAGGCTGTATCTAAAAATAGCCTATGAGGTAATGGGTTAATGGATTATATCAATATGTCGTATGCTGTACTCCCTCTATATAAAAACAAAGTGGATTCCAAAATATGATTTGGACGGTTTTACCTTAAATGAAATCGGTCAATTTCCTTTGGACGCTTTCACATGACCACTAATTGAAGATAAACATCACAATGGAAATACCTCAACATTTACCCTTACATTGTGGGACACGAGTCACTAATGTCCTTTCCAAACAGTGTAGACTAACACCTCTAATCAGGGTCTGCATTGTTTGTCATGATACACTTTTCTTTAGACAAATCCCTATTCACCATAAGCTAATAGTCCATATCCAGATTAAAGGGCTTCTTCCGGAACCCTTTGATCTTGGTCTACACTATCTTGGTTTGCAATCACTGGGTCTGCACATACCTTATATATTTGTTTTCCTCACATTAAGTGTTAAAAGTAGGGTGTGTTTTTGTTAGATAATTTGAAATGTAAGTATTTAGTACTTCGAGCTGTCATAAACTGTCTGCGGTTCATGAGGCTCCCGTATCTTCAAAACCAGTAATAATGCTCCATCCATACCTTGGCAAACACTGTATGTAATATTCTCCGCTTAGTTCATCTGCAATTCTATATTATGAAGATTATTTTGTCACGTTTTCCTATGTGCAGATAATACAATTAAGACTATTCAAGGGATGCCACTGGAGATCTTTCATTTGAAACTGTACAAAGATATTAACATATTTATGCCCATATCATTGAAGGCAACCCCGTCCCGATCTTATATTGGAACCCATTATTTTTTCATGTGGAGGGGGCACATCTAACTACAGTATAATCCCTCTAATGCGACCAGTAAATGAATAAACATGGGTGTCTTTATAATCAAATGGTTGCTTAATGCAGGACAAAAGTAATGCAGAAAGCTCTCTAGGAGCTTTCTGCATTACATTTGTCCTGCATTAAGCTACCACCTGAATACAGCCCCCCTGGACATCGATGAGGGCCAACAAACAATGCAGACGCTGACCAGATGACCCCTTCTAAAGCCCTCTGGTCCGGCTGTATACCGTTTGCCTATGCCCTTTTATAATGGACACTGGACACAAATTAGCCAATCTTTTCAATGCTGAATATTCAAAGAGGAATAACCTGTCTAGGAATATCTATAGATCACATTCAGCATGAATGACTTAAACGTGCAAGAGATATGGCAAACAACGCACACTTTGATTAGATGACCTCTACAAGAATCAACGGTCTGTATCTACACTCTATGTATGTGCACTCGTTTCCACATTAGACCCACAGCAGACAGCTCCTTTTAAAGCTGTCTAATCAGGGTCTGTTCTGTTTGCCCATGTCATTATATGGATCTAATTCTACATTTTGTTTTTGCCAAAGCAAAACAAAATCCATATGAAAGATAACATTATAAAAATCAATTAATAAATGTTCATGATGTCGTTATTCGTGCATACATATTAAACAGGTAAAGGGTTAACCCTTTCACCGCCGAAGTCGCATAAATGAACCACGACAAATAGTGCAGTCCCAAATCAGACGCCGCCTTTTCAAGGCGGCGTCTGATGAGGGACTTCACTTTTTGTCTCATTTTTTGTTCTATATATGCGCTTTATTCTTTTAAAATTTACATTTATTTTATCTCATTTCCTTATTGTGCCGACTGATTTAACAAAATTTGGATTGCAGACGACAATTAGAAATTTGGCGCCGAAAGGGTTAAACGCTAGAAGCTAAGTTGGAATGGCCATGCTTAACCTTTTTCCTCATAAAACGTGTTTTCAAGAATTTGCAAACAGAGTAGACCCAGATCAGACGGCTCCTTGAGGAGCCGTCTGATAAGGGTCTGCTCTGTTTGCTTATGGAATTTGAATAGATCTGTTTCTTTACTTTCTAAACTGACTACAATGGTACACCTTCCACATTTTATTATACTCCCCCAACGAAGTTGTTGGTTTTTTTTTTTTTTTTTTTTTTTTGGGGGGGTTAAACTCGAATCAGGTTGTCCGCCTGTCTGTATGTCTGTTTGTCTGTCCGTCCGTCCGTCCGTCTGTCTGTCCGTCTGACCGTCTGTCCGTCCGTGAACACGATTTTGTCCGGCCTTCTTCTTCTACAGTTTTGCTTCAATTTTGTTGAAGGTTCATGTATAGCCATATGACCATATAAACCTGTTCATCGCATATTTCCATTATGATCGGACCATTACTTCAGAAGTTATCTCCCCCGTTAGTCCCCTACCAATGGTTTCCGGTGTTCTGGACTTTTTATGGAAGTGACTGCATATATCAACTCTATATTTAGTACAAATCTAAATCTAGATAAGTTACAGCTTATGTTTCAATCGCAGTCCAGTTGAATAATTATTTCTAATGTTATTGCCCTTGAACTTTATTTTTTTTCTTCAAATTTTGAATTGTCCAGACGTTTTTGGAAGTGATTGGAGATATAAACTTTATTCTTGGCATAAAGCTAAATCTAGATTATTTACAGCTTAATTCCCAATCTCAGTCTGGTTGAATAATTCTTGCCAGAGTTATGGCCCTTGAACTTTTTTTTATCCAATTTTCAATTTTCCAGTCTTTCTTTGGAAGTGGTTGGAGATATTAACTTTATATTTGACATAAACCTAAATCTAGATGAGTTAGAGCTTAAGTTCGAATACTGGTCTTGTTGAATACTTTTTGTCAGAGTTATGGTCCTTGAACTTAATGTTTTTCTGAAAAGGTACCTACAAAATGTTTTTGTTTAGAACTTTGGAGTTGACACTTCACAAAAATAAACAAAACTGCTCGAACTTATTGGATGACATTGTCTGGCAGCAGCCATAACACTTCTATGGATTTTAACAGACTTATCTCCCTTTTTGGACTTGACAATATTTGGCAAAAATTCTGACATTTAGCAGCCAGGTGGGGGTATTCGTTAGCCTGTGGCTTACAGTTCTAGTTATAACTGTTTTGTTCATGAATATTCAATAGGTATTAAATTTTGGACTAAACATAGAACAGGGAAAGGGTTAACCCTTATCACTCTACCAGCATAGTATAATGCCATTTGTAAACAATCAAGATCCATTGTATTGCGTTTTGCTTCGAGATCATTCATTCGAAAACAAAAGGTTCATAACATCTGGCCATGAGTCCGGATTGTATTCCAATTCAAATCAGATTCTTGCGAATGAACTCGGTCTCAGACTCAGACATTTTACAACTTCTGACCCAGTTGTGACGCTGAGCAACTCGGAACACGGTCCAAACTGTTTGCCAAGTATATGTCTATATTGACATACAACCTTCACCCCAATCTACACGCATTCTTAAAGCAGACGCCAATTAGTGCACATGACAATTGCTTAGAGTACTAAACGTTCAATGATATGGGGTATTTATGCTATCAACATGCTATATATGACGTACTCACCCACACAGGTTCCGTTGCCATCGTCTTGGAAACCATTACAGCAAACGCACTCAAACTTGCCCATCTTGTTTTGGCATTTACTGTTTTCACCACAGGCGGTTGTGTTTTGCCTTTTCGCGAGGTCACATTCATCTACATCTGTAACGGTAAAGTATATATTCTAATAATTTAAAACCTGTCTTAAGCGATCGCCAAAAAGACGTCTAATTATGGGTATGTGAGGATCTTTCTGCATTACATTTGCCCTACAACAAATAACCGCTTGGTTTTTAAGACCACTATTTAAAGATATAAATGAACGCTAAAGATAGATTCTACAATACTATTATGTACTCGCCATTGTCTGGTTTAACCGTTTTCGTGCTAACAAATATGTCTGCCAAACCTGACCTGTTGCATTTTTACTTGCTTCTGAATAGTACAAACGTTTGAGAAATTGTCGTGAGTATTATTTGGTTCGTTGCGATATAACGTGTCCATGTCAATCCCTTTTGAAGACGAGTCATACAAAGAGTTAGGATCAAGATCAGACACAGAGTGACTTGGCATCTCATCATGATCCAAACTGTTAGACATTCTGTTTATCTTTTATAAAGAAATATGAAGTAACGCAGACGAAACATGCGTCCATCAGATGATATTGCTAATGGTAAAGATGCTAAGGAGAATCTTTCTTTGCACGGTATTAACCATTTCTGTGCCAAATTTCTAGTTGTCGTCTGCAAACCAATTTCGTTAAAATATATTTGTAATTTGAAGAACTTAGATAAATAAATGAAATTGTCAAGGGAATAAACCACATACAGGTTGAGACAAACAGTGAAGTCCCTGATCAGACGCCGCCTTGAAAAGGCGGCGTCTGATCTGGGACTGCCAAGTTTATCGTGGTGCATTTTGGCTATATCGCTGTTGAAAGAGAAAGAAAGCATAGGTAGAAATAGTGGAGTTTTTATTCTGGCTGGTTACCTTTGCATGCACCGTGTAATAGGGTATATCCATCGTGACACTCACAGCGGTATGAACCGATCGTGTTAATGCAGTCAGAGAAGGTTGGGCAAAGTTTTTCGTAACTGGCACATTCATCAATCTCTGAAACATGAAATACACTAAATCCATGATTATTCGATCACTTACAAACGTATCAGTATCGATCTTTAAGACAGCAGTAATGCAGTGTGAGCATTCTGGATGACTTTCATCCTGCATTAAGCAGTCACCTTCCTGAAAGGGATCTAAATTTTATATACTTTATATCTTCATCGTGGTTGTACTGTATAATAAAGTTATATGGAACTCCACGACTGTCCTCTTTCTTATAAGTGTCTTGTGACGTTTGCTGTAGCTTATGATGATGGCATCATTGACCCTTGATAATAGCTTCATGATTGTTTAAGATAAACTGATTATGCAAAAAATTGAAATACTCAAATTTGTGATCAGGCACGTTTGGGGATCTTTATCTTTCACTATTCTGGTTTAAAACTTTGCGAGCATTTCGTCTAGAAATATTGAGCAAAGCTATTGTAACCTTCCTATATATAGTTAATTCTTGTTAAGTCGAATTTGCTGGACTTAACTACTTTTCCATTTATAAGCACAATAGTGTTGTTTGTGCAGTGTGGCGGCCGTGAAACGTCTCCCCGTACATTCAATCAATATTGTTTTCTTCCTCTTGCAGGAATTGCTCTACTTCAATGTGTGTCCTCATACCTTAACATCGTATTTATCGGTGTTTTGGTAGTGGTTGCGTCTTGTATGTGGTTTTGCCTGCTTGACTTTACTACTTGTCCATTCATAAGCACAATGGTGTTGTTTGTGCAGTGTGGCGATCGTGAAAAGTCTCCCCGTACATTCAATCAATATTGTTTTCTTCCTCTTGCAGGAATTGCTCTACATTCAATGCGTGTCCTCATACCTTAACACCGTATCCATCTTTGTTTTGGTAGTGGTTGCGTCTTGTATGTGGCTTCGCCTGCCTGACTTTACTACTTTTCCATTTATAAGCACAATAGTGTTGTTTGTGCAGTGTGGCGGCCGTGAAACGTCTCCCCATACACTCAATCAATATTGTTTTCTTCCCCTTGCAGGAATTGCTCTACATTCAATGCGTGTTCTTATACCTTAACGCCGTATCTATCGGTGTTTTGATAGTGGTTGCGTCTTGTATGTGGCTTTGCCTGCTTGACTTTACTACTTTTCCATTTAGTAAAGAATCTCTTAGGCATGTGGCTGCTAAATGCGGGATGAAAGTCATTCAGACAGCTACTAGAGGAGCTTTCTGCATGACTTTTTACCCTATAATAAGCTGTTAAAAGTATAGTAAAAATACAAATAACCACTACCAGTCACCTTAAACTACACTCCGAGCAATTGTCGTCTGCAAATATTGCCGTCAGTAAATATTGTCGGTTGTAATTAGTGCTGTCTGCTCCAAATTTCTTCCACTTCTGTTCATAATCTAGTGTCAGAGTGACACACAGTTTTGATTCTCATTTGGATCAAAATTGTTTACAAAGATTATCACAAAGTCGCCTATAGAGTGCTAAAGATTAAACCGGCATTTCTGACATCAGCGTGACAGACAATGTCTGCAGTGCACTAGTACAGCGGAACGCCTGTTTCCGATAAACATTATTGAATTTACGAGGGGCGTTCATTAAATATTTCCCTGACCTACTTCCGGTTTAGGTAGGTAATGGAAATTGTACAAGGACATTAGTATATACCTCTATATGTCACATGGTAAGTTGCAGTTCTCATATATAATTCGTTTGTAGTTTACTCGTGGTTAAATTTAAGGTAGAGTGATGGAGCAAATCGTGTACAAAGCAGTCATCAGGTTCCTGTATTTGAAAGGTTGCTCACCGAAAAAAGCATTCGATGAGATAAAAGCAGTTGATGGGGAGGATGCCCCGTCATATGATGTTGTCATTCAGTACATCTGTGGAAACGGCCACAATTCCTGGGCGCCCACAGTCCGCCATTGCTGATGTCACCATCAAGCAGGTGGAGGCCGCCACTTTTGGAAGATCGACGCATAACAGTGCCACGACTAGCCCATGAGATCAAGACCAGTGTGGGGTCTGTGGAAAAAATCATCCATGACTATTTGCACATGGGAAAGGTGTCTGCTTGAAGGATTTCACGGTTGCTCACACCTTTCCAGAAGCAAGAACGAATTGAGTGCTTCCAAACTTTTTTGACCATGTGCCGCGACAATCAAGAGGACTATTTTGAAAGACTAATTACACGGGACGAAACCTTGGTGCATCACTATGGTCTGGAGACAAAAGCTCAGTCGGAGCAATGGAAACATTTTGACTCGCCATCTCCGAACAAGGCACATGTCCAACCCTCAGCGGGCAAAGTCATGATGGCAGTGTTTTGGAATCAGCGCGGAATAGTGATAATGGATTTCATGGCGAAGGATACCACATTTAATGGGACATACTATGCATCACTTCTGAAGAAATTGCGAATTTCCATCAAAACCGAGAGGCGTTGTATGCTGACCAGAGGGCTTCGACTCCTGCAGGACAATGCTCCTGTTCACAAAACATATGTTGCCCAGACAGACGCTCGGTCCTGCGGCTATGAAATCCTTCCTCACCATCCCTACTCTCACCATCTGACTTCAACCTCTTTCCAACCATAAAATGAATTTTAAAGGGAAAGCCATTCTCAGACGACGAAAGCATCAATTACGAAGTCATGGCATGGCTGCAGGCACAACCTGCTGAGTTCTACGTTAGATGCCCAAAAACTGTTTAAAGCTTTGGGAGAAGTGTATCTCCCTTGCAGGGACCTATGTAGAGATATATTAATATTTGTGCCAAGGTTTGTATCTCTCTGCTCATTGGAAGTAGGCCAAGGGAAATCTTTAATGTACGTCACTCGTACAACTGTTTCCGGTGAATAACAAATTTGTTTCCTTGCCATCATTTTTTTTTCTTTTCATGTAATTTTAACCCATTCCCTTCTAGATTATTTTAGAAGGCCATATCTTTTTGAATAAATCTACCGAAAAGGAGCATTAACTAGAGCAGAGGAAGATTTTATAAGTGTGTGGTTTTGAAACCATTGTGATAAAAAGAGCCTTTGCTTCACAGGAGCAGCTGCTCTGTTTATCACAATCGTTTCAATAGACTTTTACAGATGCGTCAAAATGTGACTGTAGTAGGGAATCTGGTTGATAATGCTCTTTAGCACAACGTTAGTACCGGAAGTAAGTTTGTTATGAAAATACCATGGATCTATTAACATGTACCTAAAGCATAAAAAACACGTGCATGGTCGGTGATCTCTCTATACAATACACTAATGTGATAATCCCTACAATTACTGCATATTTTTTATAAAATCATAATCAATCAGTGTTTATAAAGATCATCAGTTAGAACATTTATCGACAAATGCAAATTTGATATAAAATAAACCCTTTAAACCGTCAATACTCGCATTTCTTTACAATTACGAAACTTAAACGCAACCCAAATAAATATTAACACATTTGCTCCCACGATCCCATATATGGGACTTAGGCAAATAGTGTAGACTCTAGTAAGACGCCGCATAATACGGCGTCTGATCAGAGTCTACACTGTTTGCTGATAGGAATTTCTATTTAAAACAAAACGAAATTGAAACTTTTGACCAGGCACCCCTTAGATAAAAAATGGAATAATTCAATATAAGCATGGAAGAATCCACTGGTAGCAAATGGGTTAACACCTTGCCGAATAACACTGGGTCTTTGCTATTGAAACACATAAATGGTTTGTTTTCCTCAGCATTTATTCGATTGCTTTTCTTGAGATATACTTCTTTTCAGCATATAAACAAGTTATTTACTTAAGTTTTGAGACATGTTTGAAAGCGCGTTGCAATTAGATACTATACTATTTTGAAGGGTCGTCTAAAAGCAGGTTTACCTGTACAGTTATTGCAGTCTCCAGAGAAGCCCTCGACACAGCGGCATTCGTAACCCTCCGGTTTGTCCGGATTTCTCAAGCAAGTCTCATTTTCACCACAAGGATTCTCTCTACATCTGTCCTCTGAACACAAACAATCATACAGTAAAACCCCTCAAATTTGACCACTTATTGAATGAACAAAGATGTCATTTAAACAGGTGGTTGCTTAATGTAGGGCGACAATAATACAGAATGATCACGCTCGTCCTGCATTAAGCGACCACCTGCCAGAATTTAACATGTTTTGGCAGTCGCATTAAGGAATTCTACTGTATAATGTTGGGACATTAAAGTTATAGAAAATTTGTGTCTTGATAGTTTTTTGTTTGTTACTGATCCTGTATACATCAAACTGTGCTTAACCCTTTCCCTTATCAATGTGTATTCCAAATTTCAATATCTAGTAAATATTCATGAACAAATATATAGTAACATGTATAATGAAATATGAAAGATGACACACTGTAGCTATTTTAGAAAGTAAAGAAGCAGATCTATCGAAATCCATTCGCAAAAAGAGCAGACGCGTATCAGACGGCTACTTTAGGAGTCGTCTGATCTCGGTCTACTCTGTTTGCAAATGCGTGAAACACGTTATATAAATATGAGGGGAAGGGTTAAGCGGCCATTAAAAATTAATATAGGTCAAAAGTAATACAAAAAGCTTCCATATGAGCCTCTTGCATTACATTTCCCTGCATTAAGCAGCCACCTACTGTTTTAAGACTCATATGATCAACAAATGAGTTACCGCTTAAGACAGGTTCTACTTGATAGTAATGAAAGAACATTTGTTTCGGAATGAAACGATATACTAAGACACTATACATGTAGCCCTAACTTTTATAGTTGTATGTACATACTTAGGCCCTTTTCAACGAACAAAAGCGCAAGAACATTCTACATTTTAACCCTTCGCTTGCTGAATTCTAAAATACATTTCTCCTTCTTTACACATGCCCTTTTGTATAATTACATATATCTTCACTGTGTACAATTTTTTCGCTGTACAATCACTGCTGTGGAGTGCATTGGTTGCACAATTAACTTGTAAATAATGCAGACCCTGATGAGACAAGAGCTTTCTCATCTCGGTCTTCACTATTTACAGGTAGGTATATTGACGTGAATAGCAAGCGAAGGGCTAAGCACCCAAATTCAAGGTCATCTCAAGTTTAAAGTCAAACTGAGTTTTGTTGAAAAATATACTCTATATTTACGCATGTAAAACCACATAAATCTCAAACGGAATTTGTTTTTCTTTCATGTATAATAAATTAAAGGCATTCCCTCATAGGCTATTTTCAGATCCAACCTATTTAAATAAATCTACCGATAAGGAGCATTTACTAAAGAAAAGGAAAATTGTGTAAATTGAAACCATTGTGATAAATATGGAGCAAATTCTCTATTAATCGCAATGGTTTCAAAAAGTGACTTTTACACAGGCGTAGAAAGGCGTACTTATGGAGGAAGCGATTAACCGTTCGCTTGCTATTAACGTCAATATACCTACCTGTAAATAGTGAAGACCCAGATGAGACGGCGCCTGCAGGAGCTGTCTCATCAGGGTCTGCACTATTTACAAGTTAATTTTGCAACCAGTGCACTCAACAGCAGTGATTGCACAGCGAAATGCTTGTACACAGTGAACATATATGTAATTATATAACAGGGCATGGGTAAAGAAGGAGAAATGTATTTTAAAATTCAGTAAGCAAATGGTTAATAGTGTAGACGTTATAAAAAGCTCGGCTAGGTTGAACAAGGCCCGGCTAGGTTGAAATGTCAAAGTTTAACTTAGTGTTATAAAAGGTTATAAGAATATCTTAAGACAACATGCCAACGTTATTTGCATTCAATAAAGTAGGACAACTATGTATTTATTAACAATAAAATTGAAGAACGGAACAAGTAAAACAAAAATAATGAAGCTACAGAGACCAATTTTTAATTTAGTTTAAATATGCTTGTCAACAAGTAACTGAGTAAATAATTACGAACTACTGTCGGATAGCTCGAGCCAAAATTTTCAAGACAGAATTGTTCTAAAATGTATAACTACACATATTGGAAGCACACGTGACAGCTTAATACAGACCGAAATCATGCTGAAAGCTCCTGCAGGATATTTCAGTATTACTTTAGATCTGAATTAAGCTGTGAAATTGAGAAATTGTGCAAATTACAAATGGGTTGGTTCGAATTTTGCAATGGCTTTCAACACCGGTTTTCGGTGATACCATTGATAGAGTACAAATGCAGTCCACTGAGATCTTGAAAATCAGTCAGTGAGCTGATTTCACACAATACATGTTTACTCACCAATGCAGACATTGATTCCATCGCCGAATAAACCATCATCACAGTGACATCCGTATCTCCCACCCTTGAGTTTGCACGTAGCGTTCACATGACACACCAGACCTTGCTCAGTCATATTGTTTCCACGCGTACAGACAGCCTCTCGGTTGCACCCTACTAGTGGAACCACTTCCTCCAGCTACAAATTATTGTCATCTTTACTCCATAATATCCAATCATTTTAGTATATTAACCCGCCAATATATGTACAGTAAATCCTCTCTATACCGTAAGTTAAAATTAGTATAACTATCGGCCAATGAGACATGTGGCAGCTTAATACAGGGTGAACTTTATGCATGACTTTCACGCTGTATCTAATTTCATCAATAATATTAATCAGGTTTAGAGTGGTTTTACTGTATTGTGAATGAACAGTATGAGAATCAAGGAGAGCATACTCCTGACAAGACCCTTCGAGAGCTCCTGGTCTCACTGGGGGGAAACGTATCCCGGATATTGCTAATAAATGAGCTGTATTTTGACGCAACGGAGAGAACAGGAGGGCAACGAGGGTAAGTGAATGCGTATTTTCTCTTAATTAGTTCTTTTTCGGCAATTGATAGGTGGTGCTTTAGATTCACAATACTCATATTATACACGCTATATACATGATTTGGAATCAAACAATGCAAACGATGGGGAAAATCACAAAATGAACGCCGTGCTCGCGAAAGAATGCATAACCCTTTCCCAGATTGTTTTTATGTTACTGAAAGATGGAATCAAAATATAACATTCTGAATTGAGCGATCGCTTTGAATATCATTCAACTATGTATACTGGAAATTTCATAATGGTTCAAGTTTGCCCAAATTATGGCCACAAACGAATAGTCGGTTAGTCACTATTAGGGTACTGGGGATTGATAAACGGTGTACTGGGTATTGCATATTTTCTAAATTTGGTGTACTGGGGATTGTACATTACACTTTAGTTGTTTTTTTTTGCTTATTCACCAGCATAATAATTTGAAAAGACCTCTGAAAAGTTTATTCAGGCAATATTCTTCTTTTTTCATCATAAAGTAGTGTTTAAAGGTCTAGTTTTGACTTGATGGGGTGTTAATTGGATTGTTTATTGTGGTTGGGTCCCAACATGCTTGATAGTTATTACATCATATTAACCCATATCCTCCAGTACTTTCGTCTGCTTTGAAATTGACGTCTACAAAACAATATTTAAATCTAAATACGATTTGTACATACATCGGATGCTGTATGCTATGCTACCTCTGATCTGGATCAAAACTGTTTGCAAATAACAGTCAAGTGGCCACCAGCAGGATAAGGATAAATTGCAACTAACCCTTATCCTGCTGGTCGTGTCTTAAATGTTATTTGCAAACAGTTTTGGATCCAAATCAGATGCTGCATAATACCGCGTCTGATCTAGATCCAGGCTGTTAGATTTAAAATACATTTGTCCCTGAGACCTTTCGAATTAAAATATGTACATATATTTCTGCATGATATGGGTTTAGCATCTATCAATTAGAACCCTACTTTTCTAACTGGCTTGCGGTAAAGGGGCAATTATGAACCCCTATTAATAGGTATTTAAGCGTTATTAAAATATGTCCTATCCATCGATGTAATTCAGCAGGGATCGGATAGCCTGAAAACGTTAGTTGTAATATTCTAGCAATACATATTCTTTATGTACAGTGTCATATTGAGACAGAAAATGATTTTCAAACTATTTTATATGAAACAAATGCATTAAAAATTGTTTGTTTATTTGTTTCAAATATTACGTCTCTTTAACAGTTTTTCAGTCATATTGCGACGTCCTGCTAATTACTGGTGGAGGAAGACCCCAGATACCCTTTATACACCTTTTCAGATACAAATCAGTAACTGGGTAGAAGTAACTGGTATCAGAACACCAATTAGCAGCAAATGCTCCATGGTGTAGTCAAAAGTTACAAGTCCACTGAGAATTAGTGTCAAACATTTTGCCTCAAAATAAAGTAGCACTGTTTTCATGGGATTTTCATCATTTTGTGTTTATCATGTAGATATACATGGTTGTCAGAGAATAGATACAATACATGTCTACTATTCTAGAAAGGGTTTGTGAAGAACTTGTGTGAACCTAAGTGACATGTCCCTGTTTAGTCAGTGCTTCTGTCAGAAGTGTCAAGAAACTGGAGTGCAAGATATTTTTTCTTACATAACACATGACACCCCAGTGTTTGCATTTTTCAGTTATGTATTAACTTATCTTTGAGAACAATACAGACTGGTTCCTGTGTTGGGTATAAATGTTGACATTTCTTTACCTTGTACTGTAGTTGATACAGTTTATATGAATCATTCAATGATATAGGACAGCCTATTTGGTGGGGACCCATTCTAATAAAAAATGGACAATCAATGTCGCCGATATAAGTCAACTGATATTTCGCCAATTAAAAGCAATTAACGTGGTGTCATTGTTTTTCTCAATTTTTCATTATATTAGGATCATTTCATAAACATTTTTACGGTATAAAATGTTGTTCTGAATGGCTTTCCATGCCTTTGAATCTGCATGGGGTGGCGGAATTTGCATGTCGCCATGGACATTTTTAGTTTTCATTGTACCCATAATATAGTGTAGAATGTAATCATGCCCGATTTAAACCCCTGCATTTATTCATTATTAATGGATGTTTTTCACGAAGACAAAACGGCGCTAAAGCAACCAAACATTAAAATACACTGACATGCTAATGCAATGTCGCCAAACCTGACCTAATCTACGAGGCTAAACTATAACGGTAAATAGAATATCACATACTGCACGATAATTCTGCAATACCTTATTCATTCACTCTTTAATAATGTATATCATGTGTATGAAAAAATATTTTTACCAAATTCATCTATGGAAAAAAATTTCAGATGCCAAGTTTCTAAATTACACTTCGGGAATTTAGTTTTCTAATCTACGAGTCATCACAAATAAGCATATTCGTTTCCCCATGAAACACTTTTTTATGTTTGTTTTGCCAATTTTGTGTACTAAATAAACTATTGTTTATCAAAATTTAATGAAAAGTACTTTGAGAAAGCATATAAAATTTTGCTGGCCAATCAAATACAGCGGAAAAGTAAACAATCCTAATCTACGAGGTCTAATTAACGAGACAATATCTTTCTGCAGTTGCCCCTTCCATCATTCCCGAGTGTCATACCACTCAATTAGGTCTAATTCAATACTTAAACCACAGTCACATGTAAATAATTCATGGAGGATGTCAGTTTGCTACATAATTCGTCTACACAATTCCCTAAGAAAGCGGTGAGTTATTTGACATTTTGCAGAAATAGCTTACAGGATTGCCTCCTTGAATTTGTATACATGTTATTTCATAATTATGATTTGAATACCGAATTATTGACGTTTGAACAACATAACTTTTCGCATTGTTTAAATATTCAACATGAAAGTTCGGACTCGTAGCTTAGATTAAACTGTCCCGTAGATGAGGATGCCAATATCAAAGTATTTCTACACAATTTTTCAAACGTAAAGTAAGTTTAAATTATGCCAGTATAATACAAATCTATTTAGCAATAATAAATGGTTCAATAAAAACAAGATTGGCAATATATTAATGGCAATTAATTGTATTTTTTTTTCACTACTATATTTACTTTTATTTTTGTTAACTCACGAACATGTTTACTTGGTATTTCTTCTACAAAAAGAGCAAACATTCACTTCATTGCATTTATTCCTATTGCCCGATCTACATACAAATATAGTCAAGTATGTCTCCTTTCAAATAGGCATTTACAAAGCCACACATACAATCACCAAAGTATCCCGTAAAATATAATCTCTTTTGTCCCGTAAATTATAGTAATATTTTTATTCACATCAACAGGTTTGAATCCAATTAAATGGCTGAATTGTTTTGTTCGCCCATCCCTACTTTCGTCTGTCTGTCAGTATGCCTGTCTATTCATATGTTGTGATAGTGTTTATCCGTCTCGAGGTGTTGTGTGACTCATTACTCAAACACTAATTGAAGCGGACTGTTGAAACGTGCATTATTTGAGCATGTGCACCTTAAGTTTCGGCCCATGAGATAGCAAAACATTGGTGACAGTGTGATAATTTAGAACAGCAACAATTTAAATAAGAAAGTACAGCCAACCTTTGATAAATGTATAGCTGTCATTGAAAATATATAGCGATGTATCATTGATATGAAAGATATAGATTCAATGACAGCTGGGAGGAACATTTCAAATGACTCAAAATGAGAATTTATTCGCACTTTGAGCTGTTTGAAAAAGATAATATAGACTCGCCAATAAAGAGGTAAACAATTAAGTGTAGTTTTAGTTCTAATGGAAACTTTGAATTACGAGTATATAGGAAATCGTGTTAATAGACTTATCAATGTTTGACTGTACTATAAAATATAACAAACTTAAGGCCATCTAAAAGCAGAAGAAATTGATTGAAAAAGAAAATGTAATGCGCAAGACAGGCGTCCTGGTACCTACAAGAAAAGGGAGAAGAATGTTCACTGTCCCTGAAAAAGTTTTCAATTTCACGTCCTTTACCAATAGTCCTTAAACATAATTTTATGATTTACGGGACAATGACACACTTCCCCCCCCCCCCCCAGCAAATGGTTGGTTCTGGGTTATGTGAACGCAAGTAGTAATCAGTTTTGTTAATTTTATTAGTAACTCTTGGAAACAGTTAACAATTGATTGTTCGACTGAATCAAACTATTTTCATTACATACATTTGTCAGCGGTCAGTGCATAGTTCAGTCAAAAGTGATGTTTTAACTCAGACAGTAAAATTACAGAGTTGAACACGACATACAGAGTTGAATTTGAAAATTTCGGTCTACTTGTATACTCCTAAATGCTCGTTTTGATGAATGCTGCTGTTTATAAAGCAATGTATATCATATTATTTGTCAGTCTAATTTACAGGACATATTCCTATAATTTACGGGACTGTGACTTTCGAAAGAGAAATTTTCTTACAAATTGTCTTAACGATTTTGTGTACTTATGTATGAGTTTATAATACATCGGGCACGTTTCCTGACCCTCAAATTGTTTTTTTTGTTTTGCACTAATTTTAACTGTGTAAAAGTTCAAATACAACATTCACGAAACTATATTTTTATGAAGTTGAGTGTGGTGTTCAACTCCTAATTTTCATACTTAATATCAAAATGTTTCATCAGAAATGGATAAATGCATGCTATATAATCTCAGTTCATACACATAACCCGATTCTTTGAATTGTGTATCTGTCCGAGCTCCATATATAACTGTTAAACATCAGGTTATGGGTACTGTGAACACAAGGAATAAATTTCTATAGCTGATACATTAACCACTCATTTAACATAATTAATTGTTAATTAATATTAGAATAATTTCGGAATTAGATCAAAGATACATTAAATATTTCAATATTCACAACTTTTCAGACATACGACGTAGTTGAAATTTAAAGTTTTCATTCGGTGAATTGTCAAATTTATTTGAGAATGGGTCGTTAAAAACACGTGCCCCTAGCTATATCACTTCTTATATTACAGTATTATTTTGACCACTGGGCTAAAGCCGCTGTTATGTAAAACAGCGTTCATTGGCATTTTTTGGAAATGCTGAGTGATATAGATCTAATATTTCAGAATGTTTATGCTATTAATAAAAGCCTATTACATGTATATGTTTATACTGTACTATAATATTTACATATAGGCTCGACCTTTGCTTACAGTATGTATGTCAAGATCAAGTAGATCTTGATTCTAGAAGACAACAAATTAGTGATGATTAAATCATCTGGATATTTGTATATGTACGTAGGCCTATAATTATCATTTGTACAATTTGTTTATCCTGCATAAATCTACATATTTGTATGAGACTAACTAGACGATGCCGTGATCGTTATCAATGAGTTTCTTCTTTGTCACTGTAAATGGCGACAACTTCAACAGGGGAGCTAACTATGCACTACTATTTCAATTTTACTGTACTCAATATGGTATGGAGCATGTTAACTAGAGCTACACATAGATCTACATGTAATGCCATATCAATTAACTGAAGAGTAAACAGCAGATCTATTAAGAAATAAGTAAAAAGACTATTATGATTAATGGATGGATGAGTTGGATTTTACGTCACTGCTACACAAAAACTATTATTAACAGGTTCTTATAGATAATGGCTTTTAATAAGTCAGTGATCATCGAGTATTTCAATACAGATGCATATAGATCTATCTAGACTGTGCGATTGACTAGAAACAGCATTTATCACGACAGATATATATCTGAAATATCTAACAACGTTCAATAAAATGCGAAAAAAGAGAACAAATGAAATGCAATACCCAGTACACTATCATGCAAAACCCAGTACACTAAAATCCTTTGAGCTACCAATCCCCAGTACCCTAAGACTGACTAACCGACTATTCGTTTGTGACCATATTTTGGGCAAACTTGAACCAATATGACTGAAATTTCCAGTATACATAGTTGAATGATATTTAAAGCGATCGCTCATTTCAGAATTTTATATTTTGATTCCATCTTTCAGTAACATAAAAAAATCTGGGAGATGGTTATGCATTCTTTCGCGAGCACGGCGTTCATTTTGTGATTTTCCCCATCGTTTGCATTGATTGATTCCAAATCATGTATATAGCGTGTATAATATGAGTATGGTGAATCTAAAGCACCACCTATCAATTGCCGAAAAAGAACTAATTAAGAGACAATACGCATTTACTTACCCTCGTTGCCATCCTGTTCTCTCCGTTGTGTCAAAATAAAGCTCATTTATTAGCAATATCCGGGATACGTTTCCCCCCAGTGGGTCTGGGTTCTCAGAAGTTCAGAATGTTCCTATTATCCCTTTCCTTCAAATAAATGTGCCAAGAAGACACAGATCAGATCGATCAAGTAGGAGCCGCCTGACCAGCGTCTTTTCTGTTTGCTTATGAAATAGTACGTATCCGATTCTTCAAATGTAAACATAATATAAAAATGCAACCAATACATTTATATCTTACATGAACATTTAACGGGTAATGGATTAACCAATTCCCTCATATTGACGCCTTTTGACGACTCTGCAAAGGTCACCTGCTAAAACCATTGTGATAAATAGAGCTTTTCTCCTATAGGAGCAAATGCTCTATTTATCACAATGGATACAAACTACAAAATTCTAAAATGTTCCTTTTCTCTAGTTAATGCTCCTTTTCGGTAGATTTATTCAAAGTGGTTGGATCTAAAAATAGATTAGGGCAATGGCTGGCACAGATGGTTGAAAACGATACAAATACAGTAGTACCCCTCTAAACAACGTTCAAATCTGCTGCCACCTGTCTCCATGAGTAGTACCCCTCTAAACAGAACGTTCAAATCTGCTGCAACCTGTCTCAATACAGCAGAACCTCTCTAAACAGAACGTTCAAATATGCTGCCACCTGTCTCCACGGCTGATACCTATTATAAATTGATCGTCCAGTTTAGAGGGGGTTTAATTTATCTTAACCAATTTATTCCCATATTATTTGAAGAAAACTCGTCCAAATTTCACGGTGGAAAGCCTCCATTTTTCATCCTAAGGGCGCGCAGGTAACCAAAACATTTGTTGAAAGAAGCCATTGTCAACGGTCGCTTCAGAAAACAGTGCATACCTTATTCAGAGGGCTCCCTGTTCTAGGTCTACATCGTTTGCATACGCCCCTTTTGAGAGACACTCAGTATAAATGTGTTAAGTCGGGTTTATAATTACCTGGTAGTATGTGTCGTTGTAGATACAACCGCAGTCTTCCGTCGGAACACACTTGTCCACATCAAACACAAAACCCGCCTTACAGAAACACCCCTCTTGGCATACTAGCAGCGTGTCTGGACTGTTCCCATTGATGTAGTCAGCACACGCAATTTGCTCTTTGTACTGACAGGGCTTGTACTCCATTTTGTCAGGACACGTGATCGCTAAAAGTAAACGCTCTTAGATTGGTTTTTAACAGAATACGCTATTGTCGGAATATTATTTAGTAGCTTAGTCATGTATGCTGATAAGGAAATTATTTGATACATATTTATTTGAGAAGCCGACACGTTAGATTGCTGACAATACATGTCTTGAACTTACTACATGTAAATCGATGTAATTATTACATATAGATCTGACTTAAGTTTAATTTGACAACAATACTTTTATGATATTTATCAGCTTAAATGTATGCACAATTCCATATTACTGTCTACAACACTGAGAATGGGGTTGTATTATTTCATGCGAATATGCAACAAAACGAAACGCTGCTTTTTAAAAAACACGACCTGAAATAGATTGAACACTAGTAAGGTTTCTTTTCTTAGCTATTTGGTAAATTGCTTACACATTGCTATAAATTTAAGAGGATACCGTTAGATACAACAAATTTACGTACGACAAAAGTCCGGAGTCCTGAAGTTCTCGACCGGTATGTTGGATAGCTGGCATTTTTCAACCAAACTTTCCGCTGCATCGCATATTGCTGAAATATTAAGTCCAACGAATAAATGAATATTAATACATGTATAGCCAACTTGAAATTGAATAGAATTCTGGTAATATGAAAGATGCAACTTCGTCTGTAGGGATACAAAGGAATGCTTTAATCTTTCAATGTCATTTACGAATTTACGATTACATTTGCAGAGTGTAGATCCAGATCAGACATAGTAATGGGTTTTCATCAGGTGTTAACTCTTTTCGCTGCTATTTTTGTCGTTTGCAAACCGTTTGGATCCTGGTGAAATCTGGATCTCATCTGGATCCAAACTGTTTGTATAAGTAATCAAATATACGGCATTGACAGCGAGAGAGTTAAACAGTCTGATATTTAATATATTGTGAAAAATAGGAAGAACATTCAAACAATGTAACTTGACACTTGACTAAGTTCTGAATGCGACAAACTATGGTAACAAACTATTCTTTACAAATTATACAAGGTTTGTATTAACTCATTCTCTCCTAGGCTATTTTAGACCAAAGCTTTTTGAATCAATCTACCGAAAAGGAGCATTAACTAGGGAAAAGGAACATTTTAGAATTTTGTAGTTTAAAACCATTGTGATAAATAGAGCATTTGCTCCTATAGGAGCAAATGCTCTATTTATCACAATGGTTTCACAATGTGAATTTTGTAGAGGCGCAAATATGCGTCACTAGAGGGTAATGTGTTAACCCTTACCGTGCTGAGAACATTAATTCTGCCAACTTTCTGATCTGTTGCGTTTTTCACTGACTTCTGACTCTTACATGTTGACCAAGTGGCAAACAACTTGTGCACACGGCGTCTCGTCTGCATTAACCCTTTCACCGCCAATGTCGCAAAATGCACCACGACAAATAGTGCAGTTCCTGATCAGACGTCGCCTTTTCAGGTCGGCGTCTGGCATGAGACTTCATTTTTTTGTCTCAAACTCTATTTCACCGCATTTTTAAGTCGACGTCTGACCAGGGACTTAATTTTTTGTCTCAAACTCTATTTCGCCGCATTTGCAAGTCTACGTCTGATCAGGCACTTCATTTTTTGTCTCAAACTCTGTTTATATATCTTTGCTTTATTCCTGTGAAATTCGCGGTTATTTATCTCATTTCTTTGTTTTAACAAATGATTTAATAAAAGTGGTTTGCAGACGACAATTGGAAAATTAGCGCCGGAAATGGTTAAAGCTGTTTACAAAGCGATTCAGGTCGCTCTTAGCAGGATAAAGGGTTAAATTATATTTCTTGACTACATACCATCCCCTGGGTCTTCGTCTATATGACACAAATCATAGATACAGGAGCGAAACAACATGTCTACTAGAACAATCCCCATCTCCAACAGGCAACTCTGCAAACAGACTTATGCTATAAAAAATCGGGTAATTCTTTCAGTAATTCTGGATTTTGAATGTGTTGGTCTGTAAACTATGATGTTAAAATTCTTAAAGTTACCTTTCCGTCTAATTTTCCTGAAAAATATAGTCAGTGTGTGAAACAGTTGTTACCTTGAAGAGAACACTCATCTAAATCTATAGAGTCTGCGTAGGTATTTAAAGAGAAACATTCTGGCTACAGTGTTCAAGCATTTTACATCGAATGAAGCTAGTTAACCCTTTCACCGCCATTGTCCCATAAATGTACCACGACAAATAGTGCAGTCCCAGATCAAACAACGCATTTTCAAGGCGGCGTCTGATCATAGATTTTACTTTTTGTCTCAATTTCTATTTTTATATATGTGCTTTATGCCTTTGAAAGTTTATTCATCTCATTTCCTTATTGTACCGAATGATTTAACAAAATTTGATTGCAGGCGACAATTAGCAATTTGGCACCGAAAGGTTTAAAGCCCCGTGGGGCATTCTACACTTCTGCCTTTAACTCTCCCCCTGTTCTATGTTTATTTTAAACTTTATATTATAAAATTCCATTGGCAAATAGGGCAAACCCTGATCTGACGGCTGCTACAGGAGTCGTCTGATCTTGGTTTCCTTTTACTTTATTTGCCAATGCGTGAACATGCGTTTATGAAGGAAATACTGACCAGCCTAAAAGTAAAGCTAGATAATGTTAGCCAAATGTTTCTTCAACTACTAGCAAGTAGCTACATGTAAAGACTCGTTAAAAGGACAATCCAAAGTAAGTATAATTCTGGATTTTTAAAACAGGTGGTAGCTTAATGTAGTACATTAGTTGCGCAGAAATCTCATATAGGAGCTTTCTTCAATACTTTTGCAGTTTGTAACTCCCAACATGTACACCTGTGTCAATACTTTATGTTTTAACCAATAATTACTGTACCCGTATATGATGCTTAACGTTTTGAAATTTGGAAGGGATTGCATTGTCAAAGAAGCTATCTGATCAGACTATGTACTGAGTGAATTGCAAAGTCCACCCCAAAAATTATAGTTTTACACTGAACAATCCCCTTCCATAGTGTACTGTATTCAACAGCTCTCTGAAATATTCAAACCTGTCCACACGTTGATGTTATATTTCCACTTCTTCCATTGTCTTCCTCGCGTTTTTGTTCCATTAATTCATTAACTCTTCCCGTGGGAATTGTCTTAGCGAGGCTTGTTGAGCGAGAGACACGATCATCCCATCCCAACATCCTTTTCTTAACTATAGTGAGAAATGCGTTCTTCATAGGGGCCCAACCAGTACCCGAACTCGACTGCAGACCTCGTTATTGGTGATGTGGTCCTTGTTAAATATCCTGTAGCATCTCATCTTTGAGGTTTTTAACGCCAGCTCTACTGTCAGCGTCTATGTTCTACAAGCGTACATGAATGCTGAGATGACAAGAGAGAGCATAAGTCTAGTGTTGGTTAGGTGTGAAATGTATATGTAATTCCAAATATTTCCAAATTTCAGGTTTGTAAGAGCAGCTACTGCTTGTGCGATTCGAGCAAAACCGTCAGGTTAAGGGTATTTATCAGTCATGATATATCCTAGGTACTTGAAGGCTGATACCATCTCAAGCCTTTGTCCATTGAATTCTATATAAATTCCAAATCTTCTGTATTGTTTTTCATGAACTTGGTATTCTCGGCATTTATCTCCATGCCGAACGTGGTGTATGCTTGCCTTACACATTGCACTAAATATTTAGTTCCTTAGAAGTTCCTGCCAGTCCACCAGTATCATCATCATAGCAAAAGTGTTGATATTTCTGCCTCCAATAATAACAGTTCCCCCGTGTTCATCAAATGCCCCAGTAATGACCAACAACAAAATGATGTTGAGGAGGGTGGATGACAAAAACCATCATTTCTTGGCTCCAACTGTGATTCTGAACCACTCACCTAGGTTGCCATTGATGAACACTGCACTGCAAGCTTTATCATAGTTGCTCCATGGGCTGGACTATATTATCACTGATGTTGTACTTCCTCATAGTTTTGCTCTATCAAACATTTCTTGAAATAGATGAAAACGGAATGTAGATCTTGCTACTGCTGCAAGTAAATATCACAGGGTATTCTGAGGTTAAATATATGTCCTGTGGTGCTGCATTTAATTCTCAATCCTTCTTGTTTCCAAGCGATGATCTTTTCTGTGTGCTGTTTAAGTATATGCAAGATTACTTTAAATATGGATACGTTTATTTACACTGTTTGTCTTTTAGGATGGGTATGGAATAAGGGTGAGGTTGGGCGCCCATAAACCGGTTTAAACCCCCGGTGACTTTTGTCACTGACCGTTCCAAGGCGGTACTTCCATCTTCCTCCTATTGTATGTTTGTTTTGTCTTTGTGCGTCTCTTGTTGTTTTTTCTACCTATGTACATTTGCTGTTTCCTTGTGTTGCTGTTCGGGCGAGTGTTTGTTCTGTATGTGGTGTTTCCTGCATGACTCATTTTTATTTTTACTGGGATGACTGAAGATGCTTTATGTCTGGCAGTTCTGGTACTGTTGACGGTATTGTTTCTTGTGAAGTGTTATGACCAGTGATTGTGTCCATGGATTGGACCAGACCCCAGTTTTATATAGTTTGTTACAAAGTGTTGTCAGTACATCTATGGTACGCGCACCACCTGCCTATAATAATTATTCTTGTATATTTGTCAACTCCGGATGCTGTGCCCTTTTCAGTAGTTTATCAACGTTCTTCGCTTCTTCTACGAGGGTCTTCAGATGAAAGCTGCCTATCGGAAATTTAATACTGCTGGCCCCATTGAAAGTTGATATCGAGAAGTGCTTCTCTTTGGTAAGGTATATCACAAACTGGTAATGGATTTGCTGTCATTTCTTGCCAGGATATTCTTAATGTTGCCACCGCAACTATCCTTCCAGTTCTCTCTGGTCTCCTTTGTCGTCGTCTTCTCCTTACTTTGTCTGTTCTAAACTAAACACAATAATCTCTTAGAAATCAAATGGCTACTTAATGCAGGGCAAACGTAATGCAGAAGTTCCTATAGGAGCGTTGTGTTTGACCTGCATTAAGCTAACACCTGTTTTACAACAATATCCATAGTTAGACCTCTATTTGATGATAGTTTAAGTCAGATTTTGCTTTACTCTACCATTGCACTATGATGGATCAGTCCATATTGATTCAATCAACAAAGGTTTAAATACTTATGAAATGACATAATGTCTACCTGTTGTGTATCCGAACAAACCTTACCCTGAACTTGCCGTTCCTGTCAAACACTATTTCACAATGGAGTTTGGCGAGTTCATACTGAACGCCTGTACACTCGTGATTGTCGCCGGTGTTTGTACAGTTGCTCGCACACTCGGGAACAGCCTCAACACTTTCGTCCGTTACCCATGAGTCGCCAAACACATCGAAGCTATCCGTCTGTGAACAGCAAATAAAACATTGCAAATGAAACTGAAAGGCTGCAGAGTATTAACCCATTTGCTCCCACGATCCCATAATGCGGCATCTGATCAGAGTATACACTGTTTGCTGATAGGAATTTCAATATAAAACAAAAGCAATTGAAAATTCAGGCCGGGCCACCCTTAGATAAAAAAATGACTAACCAATGTATAAACATGGAAGAATCCACTGGGAGCAAATGGGTTAAAACTTCAAACAATGTTATTACTGCATGCATTGGTCACTGGTTTTTATCCATTGTAACTCTTTGTACGCTAAGTAAAGTTTGTTCTGCAACAATTGTCGTCTGCGTCACTTCTTAAAATAAATGATCTGTCTTTCCCTTTTTCAAACATATGGACAAAGTGCCAACTAATTTGGACCCAGATGAGACGCCACAATGGCGTCTAATCTGCATCTAAACTGTACAATGAACCCTCATTATACCGGCACTGGTTACAATGTCACCCTCGCTATACCGGCATTCGTTACAATGGCACCCTCGTTATACCGGCAGTGTACATTGAAACAGAAATACCATTAAGTCTTTGAAACAATACATAAGTAGGTGCAATGCCGATAAGACAGGTGATCGCTTAATGCAGAACACAAGAAATGCAAAAAGCTCACTGAGGGAGCTTTTTGGACTTCCTTTGTTCTGCATTAAGCGTTCATCTGTTGGTACTAGTTTAAAACTGGTCAATTGGTTCCTTTCATATTTAACCTCGGTATAACCGCAACCTTGTTATACCTGCAAAATGCCTACAAACACCTCCCTTGTAACGAGGGTTAACTGTATTTGTAATCACTGTTTCGCCGTTTTCGGGCCAAGAATTAGCCTACATGTCATAGTAAACCCGTGAAGTGGTATGAATGTAGTCTTAAACAATATATAGTAAACCTCTCTATAACGGCCACCACATTGTGCCAATTAGTTGTTATTTTGGGCAGGTGACTGCTTAATGCAAATCGAAAGTAAAACAGAAAAGAACGCTCCTATAGGAATCTTGCTTGAAGCAGTCACCTGCAGTCACCTGCCCTTAACATAAAATACTTGATGTAATTTAGTGACCGTTATAGAGAGGTTTTACTGTACTACTAACACTCCTTTGTTCTTGGCCTAACCCTTTCCCTGTTAGTTGTTTATTCCAAATTTGAATACCTGCTGAATATTCATGAACATTAAATTATAACGAAATATTGAAGGTTGACCATTGTAGCCATTTAAGAAAGTAAAGAAGAAACAGATATATCAAATTCCATCAGCAAGTAGAGCAGACCCTGATCAGACGGCTCCTATAGGAGTCTTCTGATCAGGGTCTACTCTGTTTGCAGATGCGTGAAATCATGTTTATATGAGGGGAAAAGTTAACTGTATTTTATCTCATTACCTATGTACACCGTTTGGATCCAGATCATACCTACTGATGATAACGAATCACAACAGGATAGTGTTTAACATAACTATTCCTATCATGTACAGTAAAAACAACCGAATGCGACCACCAAAAAAGGGCATTATTCACAGTGGAAAAGGTAGGTGGTAGCTTAATGCAGGACGAAAGTTATGCAGATAGCTCCCACTTGTATAGGAGCTTTCTGCATGAATTTCGTCCTGCATTAAGCAACCACCTGCTTATGAAGACAGCTATGTTTGTTCATTACTTGGTCGCATTAAGGGGTGTTACTGTATATACATCTTATACTCAGGGAGCCAATGGGGTCTACCGTGCACCCCTAGACTTTTTTCATAGGTACCAAAATGTTCAGAAAAAGTATGCTGAATCAGAATCGCGAATATACTCGTATTTAAGTTTTTAGGCTATGTGTATTTTAACCGTTTCAATGGCAAACCCCCCCCCCCGTTTTCGTAATGATTGCCCATATCTACAAATTCGCCTATACCACAGCCAGTTTTTGTCCTAAAACTATAAAACTGGTACCATATGGAAGGTAAGACATAGTGCTTTTTTCCAACTTGTTTCTTTAAATTACCTTATTTGCATAGTCTGAATATTAATGAGAACAATAAAAATAGTAAATAAAGGTATAGAAATAACGTAAACCTTTCATTTTGTTATCCTACAAATATCAGAAAATAACTTCAAATGCAGTTTAAGATGATGACAACAAGAGTGTCAGTGGACACAATATACGCCCGTCGGGGTCTTGTTCAACATTAACTGGGGTTAACGTATTTGCTGAACTCAAATTCTAAGCCCAATTTTGTGACCAAGTTTCAAGGTTGTAAATAGGCATACTTTAACAATAAACCTTAACCAAAAATTCTAAATTGAAAAGTGCCATAATTGTGTCTAAATGCTTGACAGAGTTGCATTGTATTTACTCTTGCCTACAGATGAAGCTTCTGATGGTGAACAAATATTTCAAGTTTAAAAGCTTTATCTGAAAGGGTTATGTTAATAAGCGGACTTTAATCAAAACCTTAACCAAACATTTCAAGCTAAAAAGCCTCATAATCATGTCAAAATGTTAGACAGAGTTATGTACTCTTGCCTACAGGTGCAGCTTGTGATGGTGAACAAGTGCTCCAAGTTTAAAAGCTTTATCTCAAAGGGTTATGTAAATAAGTTGACTTTAACCAAAACCGTAACAAAAAATTCTAAGTTAAAAAGGGGTATAATTCGGTCAAAATGCTTGACAGAGTTATTTTCTCTTGCCTACAGGTGAAGGTTGTGACGGTGAACAAGTGTTCCAAGTTTAAAACCTTTATCTCAAAGGGTTATGTAAATAAATGGACTTTAACAAAGCCTTAACCAAAAATTCTAAGTTAAAAAGGGGCATAAGTCAGTCAAAATGCTTGACAGAGTTATTTACTCTTGCCTACAGGTGAAGGTTGTGACGGTGAACAAGTGTTCCAAGTTTCAAAGCTTTATCTCAAAGTGTTATGTAGATAAGTGGACTTGTTCCACATAAATTGAGGTTAACATTTTTGCTTAACGCAAATGCTAAACGCAAATTCTAAGTCCAATTAAGCGACCTTGACCTTGGATAAACGAGCCGAGACTTGGCAGGCTACTGTATCATGTCTAGATAAATATTATGATCAAATTTGGACAGGATCCACCAAGCGGAACTTGAGTTAGAGATGTTACAGACAGACAGACCGGTTAAATTTTTCGCTAAACGAAAATTCTAAGTCCAATTGTGTGACCTTGACCTTGGATAAACAAACCGGGACTTGGCAGGCAACTGTAGAATGTCTAGATAAACATTGTGTTAAAATTTGAGAAGAACCACCAAGTGGAACTTGAGTTAGAGATGTTACAGACGGACAGACAACCAGACAGCGCTATTCCATAATACGTCCCGTTTTTTCAAACGGGCGTATAAAAAACCCAGGAAACAAAATTTCCAATTATAGGACCATAGCATTAACTTTTAGTATCTTTTCCCTGTTTCCACTGCAACACCCTAGTTTTCGTAATGATGGCCCGTATCTGCAAAATCGTCCTTATCACGGCCTGTTTTTGACCTAAACCTAGGAGATAGGACATTGTACTTTTATTTCTAGTTTTTTTTTTTAAATTACCGTATTTTCATACACATGAATATCAATGAGAACATTAAGAAGAGTAATTGCAGGTATTTAAACACTCTGTAATATGAACAATGAGGTTAGAATGGTTGCCTAGGAAACAGATATATCACCATCAGTGCTATATAATTTGTCCCAAATTTATTCATCTAACAATCGTGGTGATATTGAGTGATCATAGTAAACTTTTGCTAACCATTTTGCATTTTTGTTTGCTTTTTAAGAGAAAGACTGGTGTCTTCCGAAAATTTCAAGATATATTAGAGTTCTCATAAATATTCATACATATGTAAATTAGCTAATATCAGAAAAGTATTATTTACTATTAAAGCAATGCCTCGTATCTATGTTTGTAACAATTGATTTCTCGATTCATCAAAAATAACTGAGATCTAGCGGAGTATTACAGGTGGATGTCAAATTTCCAAAATTTGTGAAAGGATCGGTTACCATGAAAACAGTTACAATTTTACTTATAGTTCATTGTTTAGATATCAATTTAGATATTTATCTTTCTTAATATTTTGTCATTAATTTAAACTACATTTGAAGTGCTTTCTGAAATAAGTAGGATAAAAATTGAGAGGTTTACATTATTTCTGTATTGGTTTGCTATTTTTAATTATTGTCATGAATATTCACGTGTATGAAAATAAGGTAATTCCTAAGTATAGCCTTTAAACCAAAGCACAAGGTCTTAGCTATAATTCGGTACCAGCTTTATACAGTTAGCACAAAAACTTCCAGTGATATGGAATATTTTTGCAGGTAGGTGTCAACTAAAAAAATGTGTGAACAGAGTGAAATGAAGGGTTACTATGGAAACAATTAAAAAGTTACTTAGAGTTAAATTGTTGGTCCTAAAATTTGATATTTTGTTTTCTGAGGATGTTTTCATCATGTTAAACTGCATTTGAAATTGTTTTCTGATATTTGTAGGATAAAATGTTAATAGTTTATATTATGTACGTTATTTCTTTATTGTTTTTACTATTTTCAATGTTCTCATAAATATTCCTGAGTATGAAAATAAGGTAATTTAAAAAAAAACTACAAACAAAAGCACAATATCCTATCTCCAATTTGGTACCAGTTTTATAGTTTTGGGACAAAACCTGGCCGTGATATGGACGATTTTGCAGGTACGGGCCATCATTACGAAAACTAAGGAGTTGCCATGGAAACGGGGAAAAGGGTACTTAAAGTTAATGCTATGGTCCTCAAATTGGATATTTTGTTTCCTGGTGGTTTGTAATCATGTTAAACTGCATTTGAAGTTATTTTCTGATATGAGTAGGATAAAAAAATGAAAGCTTTACGTTATTTCTATACTTTTTTTACTATTTTTATTGTTGTTATTAATATTCATGAGTATGGAAATAAGGTGATTTAAAAATAATAAGCTGGAAATAAGAGCACAATGTCTTATATATTCCATGTGGTACCAGTTTTATAGTTTTAGGACAAAAACTGGCTGTGATATAGGCAAATTTGTAGGTATGGGTCATCATTACGAAAACTGGGGGGGGGGCATGGAAACGGTTAAAATACACATAGCATAAAATATTTTAAGTTTCAGCACATTCGCGATTCTGATTTAGGACACTTTTCTTAACATTTTGGTACCCATGAAAAAAGTCTAGTGGGATGGGGGTGCACGGTAGACCCAATTTGCGCCCTGACTATTATCTATAGCACTGTGTAGCATCTACTGTCACGTTTTCATGGACTACACTTTGTTGCCTATCCTCACCAAATTGCCTTCCTCTTCAACACATCCAGGCCCGACAATCATGTCATCTGTGGGATCATTGTTGTAGTTACCACACAGACCACATGTCTGGTTTCTCCATTGACCGGGTGTTCTCAGCTGCACCGCCTCATGTCCGTCCCACGAGACTTCAATGCCCAGACTGGTCTTCACAACCTGCAAAGAAATTTACGAACCGAGTTATGTAATAGAACAGCAAATAATATGGGCATATTGTACGCTCCCACTCATAAACAGTAAGCTATTACATGTATAATGAAATATAAGACATTGGATGGTAGCCAGTAAGTTTCCTATCTGAAGCCACCATAGTGGTAATTGTCCTTTGGTTTGTACATCCTGCTGTGCCAATAATTGTGATAGCATTATGTTCCATCTTAGTGTACAAACTACAAAACCAATTATTATCTAAACAAATATTTCACGTTTTAACTCGATGTGTCTACCAGAAAGCATCCATCCCAATCCTAATGTTGAAATAATTCGCCACAAAAAAGAAATGAAAGACCATCATTCGTAAAATGATGTTAAATATGAATGTCTTACATGAATATTCTTATAACCTTATTGGTGTATGGTCAGCTAATCGCTATTAATGATGTCACTAGTATATTTTACATGAATATCTGTTTATGTATAGGGTCTTGTCTTGTCTTTGTCTTAATTAACCATTTTGTCTTAATTAACCATTTCCCCCATAAATACTCCGTGTAAATGTCACCTGTTGAAACCATTGTGATAAATAGAGCATTTGCTCATATAGGAGCAAATGCTCTATTTATCACAATAGTTTCATGGCATAAAATTCTAGAAGTTTCCTTTTCCCTAGTTAATACTCCTTTTCGGTAGATTTATTTAAAATGGCTATTCAAAATAGCCTAAGAGGGAATGGGTTAACTCAGAGCAGGCGTGTATAGCCTACTGAAAGGACATTTTCAAAAAGGCGTTAGATCTATAGATATCATAACTAAGACGATACTAGATATTTACTGTGAAGTAAATTGCAAACAACGTAAACATTAATCAGATGTTCCTAGATGAGCCCTCTGATTAGGGTCTGCACTGTGTGTTTCACAAATTCATTTAGTGCATTTCAAGCTTATAAATTTGTATTGCTGGGTAAATTCTACAGTTCAACATTCTACAGTTCAACAGTAACGGGATAATTCAGAATTAGAATTATTACATTAGCATAAAATGATTACATCGCCATAGGCGATCATGACATTGCTCTCTGACTGGGAATGTGAAGAGACAATGGTAGAACAATAAGCATAACACACTCCCTAAAATAGACCATGGCGAATAATAAAACAGACTAATGCTTTTCAAGGGACTCCTTATTAACCCTTCTCTTGCTGAATTTTAAAATACATTTCTCCTTCTCTACCCATGCCCTGTTGTATAATTACATATATCTTCACTGTGTACACGTATTTCGCTGTGCAATCACTACAGTGGAGTGCAATGGTTGCACAATCAACTTATAAATAGTGCAGACCCTGATGAGACAGCTCCTGCAGGAGCTGTCTCATCTGGCTCTTCACTATTTACAGGTAGGTATATTGACGTGAATAGCAAGCGAAGGGTTAAGTTGTGAATTTTTTAGATTAGACATCGGATGACACGAACTTCTGTTAACTCGGAACAATTTGTATGGTTCTTGAAGTTCGAGATATCAAAGTTCAAATGCATTTTGAAGACACACACACACAGAGTGATATTTGTGTTGGGCTTACTTATTTCACGTATACTATTTGTGATACAGAACAAATATACCCGAACGAACTGCGGCATCTTACGTACATGTATCTGAAAAAATCGGACGAACCTAACAAGTACAGCAGACGTCAAATTTTCAGACCAATAGACAAAGGAGAGTATTCAAATACCAAAGTCGCCATGTCACCATCAAACCTCATTTTGTTATTATACTTGAGAACCGTCTCCAAGAGACGATTCTAAATGTGTACACAACATACGGAGAAGTTGTTTTGAAAAAGGTTCTATCATGAAACGGTCGATGCATTAAGTTGAAAACGCGACCGGTAAGTGTGTTGGTGTTTTCATTGTCTTTTAATATTTCATTCCTGTAGAAGTATGTCGATTCGTTTCGTTATTCATAAAATATAGAAAATGTTTTGTCATTTGTCTTTTGGTTTGGTGCATTTATTTTCTTTTCCTTGTTCAATATTGTTCTTGAATATTTTCTAATCATCTTTTTCCATGCAGATATTTTGTTACAAATACATATTGCAGCTAAAATATTTTTCTAAATAATTCTTTTTTTTTCGCTGCCAATGTCGCATTTGTGCGCTGCCAGTGTCGCATTTGTGCAAACCTTTGCAAATATTTGAACATGAGAAATGGTGATTTTAGTATATAATTATGCTCGCATGTTTATCAGTTCTTTTAGATATAGTAGCCACTGGTGACACATTACATTTAAGAATACAGTAGAAAGTCACTAATGCGACGCCTTAATGAATAAACGTACCTGTCTTTATAAGCAGGTGGTTGCTACATGCACCACGACAAATATTACAGTCCCAGAAAAGGCGGCGTCTGATCAGGGACTTCACTTTTGTCTCAATCTCTATTTCTATACATGTGCTTTATTTCTTTGAAATTTGCATTTATTAACCTCATATCCTGATTTTACAGAATGATTCAACAAAAATTGGATTGCAGACGACAATTAGACATTTGGCGCCGAAAGTGTTAATGCAGGACGAAAGCTATGCAGAGCTTTCTGCATACATTTCGTGCTGCATTAAGCTTCCACCTGTCTCTGCCACTGTGAAATATGCCCTTTTTTGCTGGTCGAATTAGAGTGGTTTTACTGTGTTATGCATTCACAGTGAACATACTTACCACATAATAACCGCCTCTTCTGATAGATAAGTCATGTCTCGTGTAGGGCAGGTGGACGGTGTAACCGTTTACTCTCACCTCCCAACCCTGCATCAGCTTAATGATCTGATAACAAACACAAAAAAAATAAAACATTCACTACGATGTTCTATATATAACCACTGTAATAGTGGATAACATGTTTTCTAATAAGGATCATACTTACCTCAAACACATTCACTATTATTAATTTCCTTCATATTTACATAGTACTGTTTATGTTGCCCTATATATGCAAAGTTGCATACACATACTTCCATTGAAAATAAAGTCGACATGATGAGACAAAATATTGCCAATCCTTCCAAACTATAAACTGACAGGACGAACATCTAAAATATAAACCTGACTACTGTAACAATTCTCTACAACGGCCACAAAATTGTGTTAATTAGTGGCTGCTTAAAGCAGGGTGAAAGTAAAACAGAACGTTCCTATAGGAGCGTTCTTTTTTACCTTCACCTTGCTTTAAGCAGACACCTGCTTTTAAGTTTAAATCTAGGTAATTAAGTGGCTCTTATAGAGAGGTTTTACTGTATATCACTTACATATTGTTCGAAGATGAACGTCACTTCTTTGACCCACGATACATCAGCAAATGTCCTGACATTACGTCTGCTGAAGGATGTCTGGAGCTTATACGTTGGTTCCTGGTCCAACTGATCACAGCGATCACGTGACATGACATACTGACAGAGTCCCTGATAGTCTATAAGTTTACCATCCAAACTTATGCAGTGAGGGTCGCCGAAGCAGGAGCAAGTGGCCAAAGCTGAAATCGGATAAAAATGTTAATTAATTCGAAGCATGACTTATTTAAGTCAATACTACTTAATGTCAATTATTCTAAATATTGTTTTAACGATCAGCAGAGAATCGCACATACATTTAAGAAATGAATGACGTGCTTCCGGTGTTCATGAGGTTATGCAACGCATAGCTTTACGAGCAAAGTTAGTGAAGCCCGAAGGGCTTCACGTGAATCTTTGCTCGTAAAGCTATGCATTGCATAACCTCATGAACACCGGGAGCACGTCATTTATTTCTTATATTTATATTCCATTGTATTTCTTATATTTAAACGGATTTTTTTTAAATATTATATACCGGTCACGTAATAGCCGCTATCTAGGTCGTTGCCAGGTTCGTTTCTAACGTAGTAGGATCTTTATATATGGTATGAAAAATAGTCCCAAACACATATTATAAATATAGAATGAAAACAAGATTTTAATCAGTAAATTGTCCAGCTATGTTGAAAGAAAAGATTATCGAGATATTTCAAGTCATATATATTTACGAAATGTTGGTATTAAAGCATCTTCTTAAAGGTTTGTCGCGGTGTCGAAGCCAATTTACTCACCCGCCATGCTTGATCGAAACGTTGGATTTTATTCTCGGATTTTTCTTTGTTAACGGTAAGGACATTGACTTATTTATGCTTCACTCATTACTTGATAATATATTTTGATACGCCACGGCTGTTAAAGTTGGCAATATTATGTATTCAAGCGATAATTATCAGCATGAAGATGCCACATTTCAAATTTTCAGGGCCGCTTGAACGGCAATCCATTTTCTGTTTTGCGCTTAAAACTCATGGGGGCTCCAGTTAATGTCTGCTACACTTGATTTACACCCATTGACAACATGCTGTGTTGTATCATCATGTACAAGTTCAATTACAGGATCTTATCCAGATCATACGGTTCCTGTAGGAGCCGACTGGTCAGGGTCTAATCGGTGTCTTCTCTGTTTGCTTCAGATCTTGTAAATTAGACATGACATTTTCTGCAATGACCACCACTAAATACGTGATTAATGAATATGAATCTAATTAATGGTGATCGACGTCGTCATTTATCGCACTAATATAGTAGACCCAGATCGGACGCCTCATGTTACACTAATATAATAGACCCAAATAACGTGATGATCTAATTAATGTTGACGTCGCCATTTGTTGTACTAATATAGTAGACCCAGATGAGACCGCCCATATAGGAACCGACTGATCAGGGTCTGCCCTGTTTGCTGCTGGTAATAGATATTTCTTAGTTCTCAGACATACAAGACGAAGCTGTACTTTACTAGAGCATTGATTTAGATTTATTTATTTCGTTTTTATTCGTGCATTGCAAAATAAACATTTGGAGGTCTTCACCACATAAGTACTAAAATAAGGCGTCGTTAATCGCTGACGTTTCAGTAAGTGGAGTGTTTATGTTTACATTGTCACGTATCGATTCCACATTGATTAATCTTAAAATAGGTCATAACTGGGTCAGTACAGTATTACTCCGCGCTTACACAGCGGAATTCTTGGAAAAGGAGAACCGGCTCAAACCGGTATTGAAATGAACGTTCATGGGAAAATGCAACTTTCTTTTTAGAATAAGGTTATATAAGGACGTTCCAGGGCGAATGTAAATATTGTAAAATATCTGTAAATCAACTTACCATATACAGTGAAACCGCGATTACACAAACAATAAAATACGTATCGTTATCGATCTTTAATACAGGCGACAGCTTAATGCAGGATGAAAATATTATAGAAAGCTCCTATGAGAGCTCACATGGCAGCTTTCTGCATGACACCTACCTTGCATTAAGTTGCTATCTACCTAAAAGGGTTGAACATTAAATTGACTTTTTTTAACAAATATTAGCACGTGTTCATATCGCGTCACCGTCACAGCATTTTGACAGACAATTTCTAAAGAATATCCTTATTTTGAACGAGAAATAACACATTACCTCATAGGTTATTTTAGACCCAAACTGCATATAATAAATCTACCGAAAAGGAGCATTTACTAGCAAAAAGGTGGGTTTTAGAATTGTGTAGTTTTGAAATCATTGTGATAAATAGAGCATTTGCTCCTATGAAGAAATTGCTCTATTTATCACAATGGTTTCAAAAAGACCTTTTCAAAGATAACCACATGGGGGAATGGGTGACACACAGTTTAACCCTTTCCCTGTTCTGTATTTAGGCCACATTTCAGTACCTAATAAATAATCATTATGAAATTAGTTATAAAGAAATACGGAATGTGGAACATTGCTGTCACATGTATTTCTATGTATACATATTGATATATTTTTAGAGCAATTCTTTGTTGAAATGCAGAATGTTGAGTTCCAGTTATCCCGAAATTCGAGTTATCCGAGTTCGAGATATCGAAGTCAAACTGTACGTAGATGGTCAGAATAAAGAAACATCCATGGCATGGATAAACCCTATTATTTTGATGGAGATTATTCCATCACAGAAAGGTTAGACGATTTGAACGGACAAAAATAGAAAGTGCTTACTTATATTTCCTAATTGCGCTGTTGTTACATGTACATCTATCAGTCCTTGTCCCCGTTTCACGAACATTCTTAAGTAATTACCTAATATCAGGCTTAACTTATTAGGGGTATTACACTTATGTTTAGAGAAGATATGTCAAATAACTTTATCTTAACAGAAACCATAGAGATACTCTGTTACATGTTTGAATAGAAATACCGGTTTTCGCAAGGAACAGCTAGTTAAACCCAAAATGAATTTGATAAAATTCTTAAATATTGTTTTTACTTTAGATCATATTCAGTTATCATCAAGTACAATATTTGTCCTTAAAATGATAACGGCACAAACCTCTTACCCCTTGGTATCCAAACAGTTTGGATCCTGATGAGACGCCAAGTTACTCGACGTGTCATTTGGATCCAGATTGTTTGCATAGATAATTACAGACGCGGCATTAGCAGCGAAAAAGGTTAATCAGCTACCTACATATAATCACCTGAAACCATGCCCGGTGTTCCGTTAGCAATAATTACAGTTTTATTACAGTTTTATTCAGCAACTCGGCAATACAATTGCCTTTGGGCATATACAATTGACCACAACAGGTCAAAATATGGCGCAGACGTACAGTTTATACAAGTATAGTATGCATGTATAACACAAAACACGCCAAGTTCCATGCTTAATTCCACACCCAGGCAAGCGCACATGGTCATCATATGCATTTGCATTACTATACAATTAAGCGAAGGGTACAAATACATATCAACAGATTCATATACAACAGAAAATTACAAAAAATAAGAAGCAACGAACATAATAACAACATTAATTTATTTCACAGAAAGCCGTGTGATCAGGGTATGCTCTGTTTGTAAAGGTATAGAAAAGCGCATTTATGGAGTAAAGTGTTAATGCTTTCATTTCTTTCATTTTCAAAAGGACTATTCCTAATTTCAAACAGGTCAAGCTACCGTAACGGTAAGTAATCCTGGGTCAAGGAATGTCTAATGTGACAAACAGTACAGACCGCGATGAAAGGGCTCCTCTATGAACCGTCTCAATTGGGTCGACGCTGTTTTCAATGGGTACGAGTAACTCGTTTCACGCACTGAATTGGTTCAGTTTCCTGTATACTAGAGACTTACGTTCGCACGTGAATCCATCCCCTCGGTAGTTATAGTTACAACGGCAGACATAGCTACCAGGTAAGTTGATACAGCGTGCATTCTCCGAGCAGTTGTGAGTTCCCAGAGCGCATTCATCGATGTCTGCAATTAGAAAAGTTCTACATTTTAGGACATCAGTATAGTAAATTCCAATGCAGTAATGCTAACCCTTTTCCTAATATAAGCGACGTTTCACGCATCTGCAAATAGAGTAAACCCAGATCAGAAGGACCCTGTAGGATGCGTGTTTCCCTCAGAAGGACTCTGTAGGGTGCGTGTTTCCCTTATTTATTTCGGAAGTTGGAAAGCTGCTTAACCCATTCCCTATTCTATATGTTTGTTTCAAATTTCAGTACAGACTGAATATTCATGAACAAAATAGTTATAATGAAATATGGAAGGTGGAACATTGTAGCCATTTTGGAAAGTAAAGCAAAAGGTTTATTAAATTTCATTAGCAAACAGAACAGACCCTGATCAGAAGGCTCCTATAGGAACCGTCTGATCTGTGTCTACTCAGTATGCGAATGCGTTTATATGAGGGAACACACAGTAAAGTGTCGCTAATTGGACAACAATTTATTACCACAAAAGTATATTAAACGCAAGTGGTTGCAGTCGGGATAAAGTAATACAGATATTTCCCATAGGAGCTGTCGGTATAACTTTTGTCCTGCATTAAGCTATAACCTGTTTTAAAATTTCAGAATTTCACATCATTTTTTGATTGATCTTATTAACAAGACCTTACTGTACCAGAACATGTCGCATTTAGTGTGATTGGAACCGACCATGTACTCTGTATTTCTGCTAAACAGGCTTAACCTTTCACTCCATGAATACCCATCTCCACGCCATAGGAGCCGTTTGATCAGGGTCTGCTCTGTTTTGCTTATGAAATAATATATATATGGTTATACAGTTTGCTTTGAAAAAGATTAATGTGTTGATATGTCATTAACAAATCCTATTAATATTCACACCGTCATCACTGTTTAGATGAATATTCATGAAATAAAGGATCACTGCTAGATTTAATGGTTTCTAGAACGAGTTGTTACCTTTGCACCTGTGTTTACTGAGTTGGTCATAGCCGTCTTTACACTTGCAGTCGTAGTTACCCGGGAGGTTAGTGCAGATTGCACTGTCAGGACACATGAACAACGCGCACTCGTTGTCATCTGCGTAAACAACAATACAGAAATACATCAGCCTCTTTTTCTAGTTGTCTTGCAGAAATACCCTTTCAAATGACAATTGGAATTTCAAAAGTCATAGTTAAGCAAATGCACTTAAAACCACATGAGTATATATCGCTTCACGGGAGTCTATATATAATATCCAAGGGTTATAACTGACAAAATGTACACCCGTGCACCTCAAGTACAAACAAGACTGTAACAGTTACATTTTTTATGATAATGTCGTAAGTTTTCGGCTACTGAAAGTTAAGGTATTTCACTACCAAGTAAGTATAATCTTCTGACGGTATCAAGTATCCAACAATGATTTTCTCAAAATTATGTGTTTTCTGTGCCATTGACAAACGTTCCTTCACCCCAGTCTCACCTTATCACAGCGATAACCTGAAAATATGCAGTTCAAAATATGGCGTGGTTAAGTAAAACGACCCGATTCTTTCACCAATCGAAATCTTTTTAGTCCCGAGTATCAAAACAATGATGTAAAACTAGTGAATTTGTCAGTTATAGCTTCAAATCGTCGAGGAAGGAGCCATTGTTTGTGACGTCACGGGTTTCCCAAGGTTTCCTTCGCTCATCCAATGAAATGGCTCTATTCATTTTTGTTGCAAAAAGGCACCATCCGAAATAGAAACATAGCGACAGACGGATATGCCACTGTTGCTAGTTGCTTATGTATTTAGAGGACCAAAAAATGAAGATGGGTGATATAATTGAGTTGTTTTAATGAACCACGCCATCTTCTGATCTGTTATTCGCCAGGCTATTAGTGTGAATGATATAGTGAACTCGGGGTGAACGAACGATTGTCAATGACCCAGAAAACAAGTGGAATTTGAGAATATCATTATTGGATTGATAATTGTGAAGAAGATTATATTTATTTGATAGTAAAATATATTGGCTTTCAATAGCCGAAAGAAGTACGAAATTATCACTGAATTTTAAGAGTTACATTCATATTTGTACTTGTGGTACACGGTTGTCCGTTCTGCCAGTTGGAACCCTTGTTCTTGTTTTTAGTATATATAGACGTCCATGAAGCGGTATAGACCCCTGTGCTTAAAATAACGATTTACGTATTGTCTGTAAGGTTCGACCTGGCACTGTACGAATATTCCGCCTTATTCTCTAAGACTGTTTCATCATAATTAATCCTTTCACAGCCATTGTCGGATCTGTGATTACATATGCAAACAGTTTGGATCCAGATGAGACGCCGAGTAACTCGGCGTCTCATCAGGATCCAAACTGTTTGTTACTATTACTATGTTTTTGAAATAAAAATGAAGAAAATCAACAAAATGAAAGTTTGTAGCAGACGACAAAGTTAGCAGACGACAGAGTTTGGCAGCGAAATGGTTAATTAACACACATTGGAAGAATGTGTCACTATACAAATACTCTAGTGCATCATTAGTGCATGTTTTAATCACAGCAATACCGAAATTAAGGTCGTGGGTTCGAGCCCCACAGTAATTGTCTTTTACAGACATGTAGTTTGAAAATATGAGCAATTTTAATTCATTTGGACAAGTGGGCGAATGATGGCCACAACAAATCGTTTGTGAAAAAACAATGCTAACAAATGGAAATAAAAGAGAAAATAAAATTCAGAATAAAAGATATATATTTTCGAAACAAAACATGTTGCATTACTTTAATTATGGTTTACCTATATTCACAACCTATATCTTTATAGTCAGCAACGCACTCCACTGAGCTAATGCGGCTGCATTATAGCGTGGGTTGTACACTTATATTGTCAACGGAAATTCCCGATTGCATCGACGAAAGTTTGTGGAAAATGATGAGTGCCAGGTCAAACCTTACGACCAATATGAGGTTAAATTCCATGTAGTTGATTTTGTTAAAGTATGAGCTGTTCGTAACAAAAAGCATCAAACAACTGTATTTGCTTCTTTTCGCGGTGTCCACATACAAGCTTGGTGCAAGATCATTTATCTTGCAGTTTAATATTTAACCCTTCGCTTGCTGAATTGTTAAATACATTTCTCCTTCTTTACCAATACCCTGTTGTATAATTACATATTTCTTCATTGTGTACAAGTATTTCGCTGTGCAATCACCGCTGTGGAGTGCATTGGTTGCAAAATTAACTTGTAAATAGTGCAGACCCTGATGAGACAGCTCCTGCAGGAGCTGTCTCATCTGGGTCTTCACTATTTACGGTAGGTATATTGACGTGAATAGCAAGCGAAGGGTTAATATTTAAGCTAGCTATATACTATTGTGGTCATCTCAATTCATTACTCAGGTTTTCTTCATTCCTCTCCAAGGACATAGGAGTATCAAACAATTTCACCGATCTAGCAATACACTAGACATCTAGGACGTGTCTTACAGATGATCATTATAAATTATAATGTAGACATTGTAAGTCCTACTTTAATCATTGTAGCACCATACTCCAACCATTGTACGTCCTACTATAGTCGTTGTACGCCCTACTTTAATCATTATAAGTCCTATTTTAATAAAAATTGTATGTCATATTTTAACCATTGCACGCCCTACATTATGACTACCGCTACTGCCCAAATAGTAGAAAGTATAGCACACTTGGTATGCACAGACACAGTATTACATCGAATATAAACCGTCCCAACATACGATCAATGCAACTGGACGTTTCAATCCCAAGACCTTTCCAGAGACGGGGTACTATTTTCCAAATGGAACATGTATCCTAAAACTATATATACAATCTGAACTCCCAATGTTTCAAACATATATTGTAGTATTTTGATTGCGAGTTACAAAAAACTACACACCGTAGCAGTTGCGTCCATTTGCCCACACATCAGGTCTACCGAGTCCGCGATAGCCCGCCCTGCAGTAGCAATCATAGCCCGACGGCTGATTGATGCACTTGGCGTTCTTGTGGCAGTCATGGAATCCCAACTTACATTCGTTTAGATCTGCATAGACAAGACAGAAATATACAGAAATCATGTCGTATGGACCCTTTTCGAGCTGACGAAATATGTCTGCCAAACCTCTTATCTGTTGCATTTATAAGTACCGTAAAAACACAATACTACGAACACTCAAGCACGTACCGATATTGACCTTTAACACAGATGGCAGCTTAATGCAGTGTGAATGAAAGGCATACAACAAAGCTCCTTGACGAGCTTTCTGCGTGAATTTCGCCTTTAGCGGACAACTGCCTACAAATACATTAATTCCTCCTTACTAAACTTTCGTAGTATCGAGTTGTTACTGCACTTGTGATTGGTACGACCGTTCGAGAAACTGTTGAACGAGTGACAAACAGCTTGGATCCTGAAGAGACGCCGAGTTACTCGGCGTCTCATCTGGATCCAAGTTTGTTTGTAAAGACCAGACAGGTCACACTTGGCATAATGGAGGTTCATACGTTTTCAATTGCGGAATTCAAAATGCCCACTTTTGCTTGGATACAGCTGTGCATTTAACTCTGAAAATGTAACTAATATACTGTCAACTAAACTTATTCCCATATAAAAGACATTTCGCTGAATGTATTATTATCACAAATGTTCTAATACAAAATCATTTAACATTACAATTTCAGGAAAAGCTAAATAGAGGGGATTTATTCACACACGAGTCTGTAAACGTGAGATGTTGCTTAATAAATCCATTCTTAAATTTAATGAACTGATGAACTGTATACAGCTATCAGTTATGAAAAGAATATCTAAATTTGTGTATAAAGCAATTATGTTGCGTAAATCTATAATTAATATCAATGGATTCTGATTTACTCATGTTAATAAGTCCGACTAATAATAATTAATGTTCATATCCATTAATTTGTTACAGGTATGCATGTTTAACATCAAAATATAGTCACGTGATACTTGTTTATTTATTATGTATTATTTGTATGACTAGAAACTGTATCAGTTTATGTCAAAATAAAATATTCTATTCCATTCTATTTAATTCTTGCGCATTTTGCGCCTGTGTAAAACTAATTTATTAAAACTATTGTGATAAATGGAGCTTTTTCTCTATATGAGCAAATGCTCTATTTATCACAATGGTTTCAAAACTACACACTTCTAAAATTCTTCTTTTCTATAATTAAGGCTCCTTTTCGGTATATTAATTAAAAAAGATTGGGTCTAAATGTAGGGCACGGATAATACAGCAAACCCCTATGGAATCAGTCGGCATAAATTTGTCCAGTTACGCTGTTACTTTTTTTGGGTGGTCGTATTAGCGAGACTTTACTATACAAACTTATTTTATATTGACATTTAGTATCAAATATCTACTGTGATATTGGCTTGGAAGATATTTGCCATCATTGTGAGCATTAGATATCTTCAGAATACATGTATAAGTGAAATGCGTGTGAACTGATGTGAACGTCAAATAAAGCACGATGTATCTAAGCATCGCATGGAAATGTTATGGAGCAGAAACGGTTGTAAACAGATGCACCGACAGCTAGACATACATATATAACATAGTACATCCAATAACTTAATTTACATCCCTACAGGTGTATGAAACGGGAAAATAAATCAAACAAACCGAGTGGCACAGGGGAACAGTAGAGGTTTCCTACAATTGCGAATCCATATGATCCACCTATTCCGGTTTCATCAAAATGGAGATTTCTCATTGGAAGTGAAGCTTTATTTTGGAAAACTCCAGCGTCCGCCCTCGTTTCGTTGTCACATGCATCACAGTTACAAGGTCTGCCATGGAAAGGAAAGTTCACATTAACCCGTTCCCTTATGTAAGCGCATTTTGACGCATCCTCAAACAGAGTAGACCCAGATCAGACGGCTCCTACAAGAGCCGTCTGATCAGGGTCTGCTGTTTGTTTAGGGTGTAATATAGATCTGACCCTACAACTTCTGCCTAAGCCGAAATATCATGTGTTCATATGTCATTATAAAAATAATCTTATTAATATTCATGACGTCATTATTTCCTACAATATGTGACAGATCGATAAGTTAATGCGTTCATGTACTGTGACACTTTACGAAACAGAAGCTGTAGGCTCGTAAACACATTACAGATATTAATCAATGTTATCTACAACAAAAGTTTAATAAAGAAGGAGGTAGCTTGTTTAATGCAGATGACTGGTTAATACCGATTGTGGAGCTTTCTGCACGCAAGTCACTCGACGTGTTAACCCTTCCCCTCATATAAACGACCTTTCGCGCATTTTCAAACAGAAGACCTATTGGAGCCGTATGATCTGGGACTTGAAATTAGAATAGATCTGACTATTCAGGTTTTACAAACACTAAAACTATCCGGTATACATATGCCGGATAAATATGCATGATATCATTATTTCTTTCATAAGTACTGAACAACGAAAGTGTTAAGCAGTCACCTATCAACGGTAATACTAAGTTGGAATTCCGGTTTAGAGAGATTTAACTGCATATATTAACCCTTTCCTCCATAAATACGCCTTTCCACGCCTATGTAAAAATCACCTGTTCAAACGAGTGTGATAAATAGAGCATTTGCTCCTAGAGGAGCAAATGCTCTATTTATCACAATAGTTTCAATCTGCAAAATTCTAAAATTTTCCTTTTCTCTAGTTAATGCTCCTTTTCGGTAGATTTATTCAATGTGGTTTAATCTAAAAATAGCCTATGAGGGAAAAGGTTAACTCTTTCAGTACCAGCATCGTTGTCTAGTCACATTTTCGTCTGCTTCAAGAATAAGAGTAGGCACGTTTCACTTTTTTCATAAAATGATAAACAGTGATACAAAGTATGGATCCTGATGAAAAGTCCAGGGTCCATGCTTATAAAGCTTTTAGTTGAGTCTGAGATCGTTCTCAAGCTTTTGATTGGTCATATTTGTGTATTTGGCTCAAATCTGACCAATCAAAAGCTTGAGAACTCAAATATGACCAATCAAAAGCCTGAGAACGAAACTCAGACTCAACTAAAAGCTTTATAAGCATGGACCCAGTTACTTAGCGTCTCATGTGGACCCAAATTGCTCGCACATGATATTACACACCCGTCTCCATGGCAATGAATGGGTATATAAAAGAATCGAATTACACTATTACATTAATTAACTACAGAAAAGCATGTCCTAAGCGGTCATTCATTTATTAAACATTGGACATTTAAAAACAGGCGGTTGCTTAATGCATGGCAAAAGTAATACAGCAAGTTTCTACTGGGACTTTAAACATTACTTTGGATCTGCATTAAGCTACCGACTATTTTATAGACACATAATTAAACATTCTGATTATAGTCGCTTAGTAGAGGTTTTACCGTAGCCATGCATCCTCACTATTTGCTAGTTTTGTCTGTCATGAAAGTACAGTATACCCCCTCTAATGCGACCACCAATAAGGGACATAATTCTGGGTAACAGGTTAATACATTACGAAAGTTATGTTTTCCGCATTACTTTCGTCCTGCATTAAGCAGCAATCTGCTTATAAAGACATCCATGTTTATTCATTAAGTGGTCGCATTAGAGGGGTTCTAGTTCTACTGTATAAACTTTAAACTTTAATATTCATAAATGGCAGTATACCCCTTTGCACAGTCATATGGTTAGTCTGGGTCCATGCTTATAAAGCTTTTTAGTTGAGTCTGAGTTCGTTCGCAAGCTTTTGATTGGTCAGATTGGAGCCAAAGACTCAAATCTGACCAATCAAAAACTTGAGAACGAACTCAGACTCAACTAAATTTTTTATCAGCATGGACCCTGAACTACAGTAGAACCTGTCTTAAGAAATTATTAAAACGGGGTCCAATTAAGGGTATGTAAGGCAGGTGGTAGCTTAATGCATGTCATAAGTAATGCAGAGAGCTCCTACAGGAGCTTTCTGCATTACTTTTGCCCTGCATTAAGAAACACAGTGCGTTTTTAAGATTCCTGTGTCCAACCAGTATAAGGTCTTATAAGAGCGATTCTGCAGTACTGTTACATGATTGTACTTTCTAATTAGTTTAGTAGTAGGAAAGAAAACATTTTCCTGACAAGCCCGGATAAAATTTAGGAAACTTCTATATAAATACAGTATAGATTTACCATATTTATGCTATATATCTGTGCGTATTATCACGGTACAAATTTACTATATTTATGCTATATATCTGTATGTATTATCACGTTACAGATTTACCATATTTATTCTATAAATTTGTATGTATTATGACGGTAAAAATTAACCATGTTTATGCTATATATCTGTGTGTATTATCACGGGGCATATTTATCATTTTATGCTATATATCTGTATTTATCTTACCTCCTACTAAATTCTTGTCATAAGAAAACCCCATAGATTCCTTATGGGGTACTAAAATCCTTATCATGGCTTTACAAGAGTTAATTCCCTTACTTGACAGCCATGTGCTTTTCTCTTACTTATAATAATCTTTTATGTTTATCCGTACAGTTTTAAAAAATGCATAGATATAATTTATACCTTAATTGGAGTTGAAATATAAACATTAATTAGTTTTACCGTGATAAAAAAGAAAATATATAAACGAGATTTGAGGCAAATAAAAATTATTTTCTTTAAATTCTATTAAAGGGAGGTAATTTACTCTGCTCTTATTGTAATATCAAGTTTACAAGAGTTAATTCCCTTGTTTCCCCACGGAAAGCCATACACGTCGGCCTATGATGCAAACATGCGTGTAAATACTTGAAATTAAAGGTAGTCGGTAAGATAAATTCGTTATGCAGTGCTTAGTGTCCCTAATATGGACTATACACTGCCAGCAAATATTAATATGGGACTCGGCTTCGCCTCGTCCCATAAAAGTATTTGCTGGCAGTGTATAGTCAATATTAGGGACACTAAGCACTGCATAACTAATAGTATTATCACTGTATAGATTTACCACATTTATGCAATAAATATGTGTGTATTATCACCGTACATATTTACCATATTTATGCTATAAATCTGTGTGTTTTATTACAGAATATCTTTACCATATTCATGCTATATATCTGTTCGTATTATCACAATACATCTTCTCCATAATTATGCTATACATACATATATATGTATGTACTGACATCGTACAAATTTACCACACTTATTTCTGCCATATATATATGGTTGCCATAGGAACATTTGTGATCACGTGACGCGTGTTTGTCTCTTACCCTTATTTCTAAACAAAATATAATCGGAACACTTCATTAATTTCAATGTAAATCACCTCGCAAACTATATGGATGTCGTCATATTGATAGTAAATTCTGAAGGGAGGTGATGTCACAAAATGAGGAATATTGATTTCTGTATCTGTATCTATACGTCGTAGAATCCTATTAAGGCTTTTACACGACGGGTGAGAAGAGACGCCATTATAATTGGCGATGATCTCGTAGGGCTGTCTTGAAAGCTTCTACGGAATCAGCATGCACTATGCTGTTAGGCAGTTTTAAGCAGAACTACAGATAAAGGCACATACTCAAATACTAAAGTCATCATTTCTCCACCAAACCCTATCTTGTGACATAAAGAGTGGTCACACCATAGGGTTTGGTGGAGAAATATAGAAGTTAGTCTTGAAAATCGTATCTGGTCCTCCATTCAAGTCTTTACTCATACAAATGCCTTCGTATGTCATTGCAAACAGAGTAGGAGCCGCCTGATCAGGGTCTGTTCTGTTCAAACAGTACATGTATATACCTCTTTAGAGCCATGAGTGTTTCTCGCGATTCTGATCCGCCACATAAGCCGTTCTCGCCCTGGGCGCCACAGTTGCATTCCTGAAAATCTGGACGTCCATTGCCTACATACTTGTAATGGTAACTGCTGGTTGCACCTTGCCAGGTAAACTTATCGAGGGACAGAAACTGGACAAAAGATAACAATACTATTCAACTCCCTTGTAGACTGTTTCATTTCCCATACTGTTAATGGAAAAGTAGTAAAGTCAAGCAGGCAAAGCCATATACAAGACGCAACCACCACCAAAACACCGATAGACAGCATGACACACATACACACACACAACCACACACCCAAACGCACTCACACACGAGATGAACACAGAAAACACCAAGACACACAAGAATCAGAGACAAACGTTCCACACATGAACAAAATCACAAGCACAAAGACGCAAGGCAAACAAAAGGACGGGTGACAAAGAGAGAACAAATATTATTTTTAGCAGTTGCTATTTCGTTCGTACCGTTTACATACGAGTATTGCTACGATTCGGTGCCAAGTTTCTAATTGTCGTCTGCAATCCAATTTTGTTAAATGATATGGTAAAAACATAAATGAGATAAACTAGAACTGTGAGCAAAAGGGCTATCGAATACCCCCACCTGACTGCTTGTCAGAACACTTAACATGAATCTGAACATATGTACATACAGAAACCTGAAGAGATTGAACAATACATGCCCCAACCAAATTTACGTAATAAAAAAGACAAGATGTTCAGCAATAAAGAAAACTGAAGAATTCAGAGAAATAAGACCCTTTCATGAGTTATTATCCACATAACATATATTTCTCATATTCTAAGTAAACAAGTTACGGGAGCATTGAAAGCAATGCCATAGCCCCCTGTCACAATTTAATGAAAAACACTTATATGCTTCACATTGATACAATAATCAGTATATCATGCTTATTGAATCAATTACTTCTAACATATAAGATTCAATCAAAGATCAATCACAAAAACTTATATCTTTCATGACACTTTACCTTGTGGGTTTGTTTTTAAAGAAAAAACAACAACAACAAATTAAAACAAACCAAACAATTTTTACCAAATCGTGTAAGTTTAAAAAGGGGGATAACTCTGTTAAAATTCACAGAAGTGTTATGGCTGTTGCCAGAAAATGTCATCTAATAAGGTCGAGCAGGTTTGTTTATTTTTGAAGTGTCAACTCGAAAATTCAAAACTTAGGTACCTTTTCACAACAACAAAGTTCAAGGACCTTAACTCTGACAATACTTATTCAACCAGACCGATATTCGAATTTAAGCTGTAACTCATCTAGATTTAGCTTTATGCTAAATATGAAGTTAATGTCTCCAACCACTTCCAAAACATCCGGACAATTGAACATTTGACAAAAGAATTAAAATTCAAGGCCATAACTCTGGCAAACATTATTCAACCAGATTGAGATTCGAAGTTGAGCTGTAACTAATCCAGTTTTAAGCTTTATGCCAAATATATGTTAATATCTCCAACCGGTTTCAAAATAAATCCGAAAAAATCAATATTTGACGAAAAATGTAAAAGTTCAAGGGCCATAACTCTTGCATATTTTTTCAACTGGAATGAGATTAGACCTTAAGCTGTAAATCATCTATATTTAGCTTTGTTCTAAATATAGATATGGTATCTCTAGCCACTTCCATAAGATATTCAGATAACGTCGAAGGTGACTAAAAGAGCGAGAAAGCTCCTGAAGCGGTGGTCTGATCATAATGGAAATACGCGTTGTATAGGTTTAAACTGTCATAAAGCTATACGTAAACTGTAAAAGAAGAAGACCGGACAAATTGTGTCAAGGGACGGACAGACGGACGGACGGACGGACATACAGACAGACGGACGACCTGATTTCGGTATAACCCCCCCCCCCCTAAAAAAACAAAAAAAAACAAAAAAAACAACAACAACAACAACAAAAAACGACAACAAAAAACATTGCGTTGCGGGGATATAATAAATGCAAATTTCAAAGGAATAAAGCACATATATAGAAATAGAGATATTGAGACAAAAAGTGAAGTTCCTGATCAGACGCCGCCTTGAAAAGGCGTCATCTGATCTGTGACTGCATTATTTGTCGCGGTGCATTTTTGCGACATCGGCTGTAAAAGGGTTAATCCTTATTTTGTTGAATAATCGTGCAAGAAATAATGACATCTTGAATATTAATTACATGTAGATACAAACGAACAATGAAAGTCTGCACTATTGCAAAAGCTGTAGAAACAAATATATATTACAGTAAAACCCCGCTAAACCGAAATTGTAGTAGAGAAGAATTTAGATATGTTTAGGCAGATGACTGCCTAATGCATGACTTTCACCCTGCATTAAGCTGCCACTTGTCTGTCACACCGATATTTACACTAAATTGATTGTCCGGTTTACTATATGCAAACAGAGAATCCCTACATGAACCGTCTGATCCGCGTCTAGTGTGTTTGCAAAAGGCACGAACAGACGTCTATATCGGTTAAAGTGTTAAAGACAGAAGTCTGCTCAAGTCTGTTTTATTTCTGTGTCGCTTCAACTTTTCAGAAACAATTTAAATCACATATCCAATATTGTAGGAATGACAGTCATTGTAATATGCAACAAGATCTAATTTGTAAAACAGATGCTTTACTGAATAACACCAGTTTTTACACGACAAAGAGCTTATCATCGTTACTAAATGAGCAATTATACAAGGAGGTAAACTCGTGTTTCCACTTATCTAAAACAGTATCAATGCCATTCGTTACAGACCCATTTTCGTCTACAACTTCCATAGGGATAGCCCTTTTCTTTGACTGAGCAATGCCCATCTTACCAATTTCCCAAACACACACCCTCCCCATTTGGTTTTTGATAATATTCCTATTGAATTTGTGGAAAATGACAAACACCCAGGCTTAACTTTAAATAATAACGGCAAATGGCATAAACATATCGAAAATTTAGTTGCCTCTTCGACAAACATCTTTGCCATGATGCGGAAAATAAAATCCTCAATTAAGCGCAATACTATGCAACAATTTTACATTTCTTTTCTGAGGCAACTTCTTGAATATGCGTCTGTGGTCTGGGATGGCTGTAGTGAATATGAAAAGGATACATTAGAAAATATCCATCATGAAGCAGCCAGAATCGTTACCGGATTAACACGCTCAGTATCACTAGTGAACCTCTATAGGGAAATAAACTGGATCTCTCTCGCCGACAGACGGCACTATCACAAGCTAATCTTAGCACATAAAGTCAGAACAGAGTTAACTCCGGATTACCTAAATAACCTCTTTCCTCCAGCAGTAGACATTTCCACGCCATACAGGCTCAGAAATGCAAACGACTTCACGATCTTAAACAAGAGAACATAAATATTATCTCAGTATTTCGTACCATCTGCAATTTCTGCATGGAACTGATTGCCTGAACACATCAAGGAACTTGACTCTTTATCTCAATTCAAGAATAGTCTGAAACAGACTATCTTCAAATCTGATAACGTTCCACCATATTTCCTCACTGGTTTCAGACGTTACTCTATTTATCACGCGAGATTGCGCAATAAATGTAGCAATTAGAATTCTGATCTTTTTAGAAATAATCTGCGGCAAGGAGGTGGGGGGGGGGGGGCAATGTGAATGTGGTTTCGAAATAGAGGATGCAGAATATTATCTATTACAGTGTGAATTGTTTTTAAACGCAAGGCTGAAACTATTTCACAAAACGCATCCATTCCATCCCCTTAACGCCAGTTTATTACTCTTTGGCTCACCCGAACTTAGCAATGAAGAAAATGCAGAGATAGCTTCAGCTGTCCAAACATACATTAAGGATACAAACAGATTTGTAATTAACAACAGCTTTCAGCTCTGATACTCTTATCCTCCTTCTATACTTCTTATCTTCTCGCTCATCAGTTTCTTTCTCCAGTTCTCTTTAATCGTTTCTCTAAATACAGGTGTCGTTTTATTTAGCTGTTATGGTGATGTGATTTACAAACTTCGTAAAATTATTGGACATACCCATTTTCTCACTTAGTTCATCAAATATGTTAAAAAAATCATTACAAAGGGATATGATCCTGTAGTACTACAACATACTGCATGTTTGGTTGTCAACCATTTTACAGTTGGCAGTCACGCTGGCCTCTTTGCATGTACGCCGACAAGAAAGGTTTAGTACTATATGAAGGCGCCCTCTTAAATCCAGAAACGGAAGGAGAACGTCGGATATCTGTACTATTTTGTTTTTGTCGTACTCGTTATTACTTTTCTACAGTTACTCTGTTTGCAGCTCAATCATTGAGTACACTAGCGATAGGTGGATACAGTTTGTTCACTTAAATGTTTTCGTTATACATGCACTTTACCACTGCATTTGCCATCGCGGTTGTTGTAGCGGAGAGGGGATACGTTTATTTACGTTGTTTGTCTTTTAGGGTGGGGATGGAATAAGTGTGAGGTTGGGCGCCCGAAAACCGGTTTAACCCCCCCCAGTGACTTTTGTCACTGACCGTTCCAAGGCGGTACTTCCATCTTCCCCATATTGAATGTGTGTTTTGTCTTTGTGCGTCTCTTGATGTTTTTATAGCTATATACATTTACTGTTTCCTTGTGTTGCTGTTCGGGTGGCTGTTTGTTCTGCATGTGGTGTTTCCTGCATGACTTATTTTTGTACTTTTATCGCCAGTACTTTGTAAGATAACTTACTGTAAACTACTTTCGTACTTCAATGTAACCAGCCAAAAGGGAAGGGTAGTACTTAATGTTGCTAGAACTTGTGGCCAACCCTTTTGCTGATATGTCTGTATATGTTATTCGTCTTTCGTTTTGTTATGTATAATGACTATGTAAACAAATATTGGCAATAAAATATGTTTAAACTAAAAAACTACCTATTTCCCGCCAAAATGTCCTTTGGTCATATTTAAGATTATTTAACATTTTATCTTGCAAACGAACCCATTATGATCTCTTAGCTCGTCGTACGACCCTATCAAACACTTTTCGGTATTTGACAAAATCTGCTTTGAGTCCAAGTTTTCATATGGCTTCTTACAACGCAGCCAAGCACTTTCAGCTCTACACAATGAGTTCCACAAAATGGACAAATCATCGCGCCAACATGGCTTCCCAACTCTCTTACGTTTACCCGACACACCCTAATCTACATGGATCTTCCGGCGAGATATCTTACAGAGCATGTCTTCTTTGACTATTGAGCAAACTCTAAATATGCTTCATCGATATCGGTCTTTAAACTAAAACCAGACTCAGGTTTAGATATTACTGGCTGCACTTCGGCAAATATTTCTCTGTCAACCGGAAAGAATCGGGAACAGACGGAACACCATACCTATATCCAGCTATGTCTGGCCTATCACGGGTGGCAACACTTGATGCATGCATATCGAGTGGTCATACGCAATATGCCAAACAAAGCAAGAGTGGTCGGGGATCGATGTTGGTGCTAAGTCTGTGCCTTCCATATCGCATGCACAAATTAAATCTGTCGCACGGATGATCTGAAAGTCTTAAAATCGTCAAGTTGACTATGAACTATAACACAATAATCTACTACTGAGCACCCTTTGTTCGACACCGAGGTAAAAATCATTTTGACAAGTCTTACCATTTAACATACACGTTACAATTTACATGTATAAAGAAATCAATAATATATGTCTATGTCTATTCGTAGAAAACTCTAAAACATCTCTATGTCCAATATGGTCGAAACAAGCTATAAAATCTTCATTCCCGCATCTACTATTACAATCCTCGCATATATACCACTGACCAATACACTGATACTTGTAAGCTCCTGGCAAAAGATCGCCATCTTGGCGGAAAGAGTTTTCCGATGGCAAATAACAGACACACGCAACAATCTTCCGGCAAGTAACTCTGTTCTCTAATTGAAGCCACAGTGTATCGTCAATTGTATCATCTAAAATACTAGCCTTAAAATAATGTCATAAGTCTACATTCACCACAAATCCCATTCCTCCTGACCCTGTGCGCGCTCGCCTATGGACTGTCTTTAGATTCTTACCAAACCAGTATGAAACTAACACCACGATACCAGTATGAAAACAACGCCCAGATACCAGTATAAAACCAAACCTCACTATACCTGCGTCAAATCAGCTTTCAGCACAAAGTTGTGAAGCTCACACGCAGTAGACAGGTATGAAACCAACACTCTGTATAACAGTATGAAACCAATACTCTGTATAACAGTATGAAACCAATATTCTGTATAACAGTATGAAACCAATACTCTGTATAACAGTATGGGGCCAACACTCAGTATACCAGTATGAATCCAATACTCTGTATAACAGTATGGGGCCAACACTCAGTATACCAGTATGAAACCAATACTCTGTATAACAGTATGGGGTCACCACTCAGTATACCAGTATGAAACCAATACTCTGTATAACAATATGGGGCCACCACTCAGTATACCAGTATGAAACCAATACTCTGTATAACAGTATGAAACCAATACTCTGTATAACAGTATGGGGCCAACAGTCAGTATGCCAGTATGACACCAATACTCTGTACAACAATATGGGGCCACCACTCAGTATACCAGTATGAAACCAATACTCTGTACAACACTATGGGGCCACCACTCAGTATACCAGTATGAAACCAATACTCTGTATAACAGTATGGGGCCAACACTCAGTATACCAGTATGAAACCAATACTCTGTATAACAATATGGGGCCAACACTCAGTATACCAGTATGAAACCAATACTCTGTATAACAGTATGGGGCCACCACTCAGTATACCAGTATGAAACCAATACTCTGTATAACAGTATGGGGCCACCACTCAGTATACCAGTATGAAACCAATACTCTGTATAAAAGTATGGGGTCAACACTCAGTATACCAGTATGAAACCAATACTCTGTATAACACTATGGGGCCAACACTCAGTATACCAGTATGAAACCAATACTCTGTATAACACTATGGGGCCAACACTCAGTATACCAGTATGAAACTAATACTCTGTATAACACTATGGGACCAACACTCAGTATACCAGTATGAAACCAATACTCTGTATAACAGTATGGGGCCAACACTCAGTATACCAGTATGAAACCAATACTCTGTATAGCACTATGGGGCCAACACTCAGTATACCAGTATGAAACCAATACTCTGTATAACACTATGGGGCCAACACTCAGTATACCAGTATGAAACCAATACTCTGTATAACACTATGGGGCCAACACTCAGTATACCAGTATGAAACCAATACTCTGTATAACACTATGGGGCCAACACTCAGTATACCAGTATGAAACCAATACTCTGTATAACAGTATGGGGCCAACACTCAGTTTACCAGTATGAAACCAATACTCTATATAACAATATGGGGCCACCACTCAGTATACCAGTATGAAACCAATACTCTGTATAACAGTATGGGGTCAACACTCAGTATACCAGTATGAAACCAATACTCTGTATAACAGTATGGGGCCAACACTCAGTATACCAGTATGAAACCAATACTCTGTATAACAGTATGGGGCCAACACGCAGTATACCAGTATGAAACCAATACTCTGTATAACAATATGGGGCCAACACTCAGTATACCAGTATGAAACCAATACTCTGTATAACAGTATGGGGCCAACACTCAGTATACCAGTATGAAACCAATACTCTGTATAACAGTATGGGGCCAACACTCAGTATACCAGTATGAAACCAATACTCTGTATAACAGTATGGGGCCAACACTCAGTATACCAGTATGAAACCAATACTCTGTATAACAATATGGGGCCAACACTCAGTATACCAGTATGAAACCAATACTCTGTATAACAGTATGGGGCCAACACTCAGTATACCAGTATGAAACCAATACTCTGTATAACACTATGGGGTCAATACTTAGTATACCAGTATGAAACCAATATTCTGTATAACAATATGGGGCCAACACTCAGTATACCAGTATAAAACCAATACTCTGTATAACACTATGGGGCCAACACTCAGTATACCAGTATGAAACCAATACTCTGTATAACAATATGGGGCCAACCTTCAGTATACCAGTATGAAACCAATACTCTGTATAACAGTATGGGGCCAACACTCAGTATACCAGTATGAAACCAACCTTCAGTACCGATATGAGACCAATACTTAGTATTCTTTTATGAAACCAACATTCAGTATAAAGCTATGAAAACAATATTAAATGTAAAGGTATGAAAACAACACTCAGTATATGTATAAAACCAGCACTCGGTGTACATGTGTGAAATCAATACTCAATATACAGGTATGAAATCAACACTCAGTATAATGTATAAAATAGACACTCAGTATACAGGTGAAACTCTCACTATAATACGTTTTAAAAATATCTGTTCACGATGGATGGATTTGATATCTATCTTACTTTAGTATTCCAACAGATGTATTTGAATGGCTGGTAACAGTAGGCGGAGAACTTTGCTAAACGGTAGAGCTGTTCATGAGAGGCCGCGTTGTACTCTATATACATTTGGGAGCCGTACGTGACATTCTGTCCACTCGTCTTCGGAATAGCAATTGAGACACCTACAAAGAAAGTCATACAATGTAGATTAAAGAAAAATAGTAACCATTACCCGCTGAGCAAATTATTCTTACAGAATGTTTCAGCTACAGCATTTTCAAAATTCAATCTATTATCAATGTGTCTACCAAATGTAATATGGGTGTCAAACAGTTTGGATCGTGATGAGACGCCGAGTCACACGGCGTCTCCTCACTGATCCAAACTTTACATGTAACGGGGCCGCACTTTAGATTGTGTCGAAGAATATGAGTCACAACTAAGGATAGCGAGCTGTTCTTTTAATTTAACCATCTGATTACCAGATAATATTTAAAGTGTATGCTTGTGTGTATCGTACAAAATGTGTTTAGAATATTTTAACAGAATTGTACTTAATGAAAACGGAAGGATTAACTCCTGTTTATATATATATATCAGATAAATTGTTAGCCATGAATATTCATATTAGAAATAATGACATCGTGAATATTAATCAGATTTATTATTATAATAACACAGACATTTTAGCCGCACCAGAAGCTGTATAATCATATCTATATAATAGCATAAGCAAACAGAGTAGACCCTGATCAGCCGGCTCCTATAAGAGCCGTCTGATCTAGGTCTAATTTGTTTGTAAAGGCGTAGAAAGGCGTATTTATGGAGTAAATGGTGAAAAAGGTTCCTATTAGTCGTGGAATGTTTTTTCGAGAAGAGTACTTGTCAAAATATACATCATCATTATAAGGTCTAAGATCATTTAACAGAGTACCTTATGAAATCTGGGTCCATGCTTATAAAGCTTTTAGTTGAGTCTGAGTTTCGTTCTCAAGCTTTTGATTGGTCAGATTTGAGTTCTCAAGCTTTTGATTGATCAATCAAATACTTGAGAACGAATTCAGACTAAACTTAAAGTTTTATAAGCATGGACCCAGGAATATTAATTATCTAAATTATTATGACAATGGATACTCCCAGGCCCAAGATTCACACACATTATTAACCCTTTCGGTGCCAAATTTCTGATTGTCGTCTGCAATCCAAATGTGTTAAATCATTCGGTAAAATAAGGAAATGAGATAAATAAATGCAAAGTTCAATGAATAAAGCACAGATATAGAACTAGAGTTTGAGACAAAAAGTGAAGTCATCGATCAGACGCCGCCTTGAAAAGGCGGCCTTTGATCTGGGACTGCGCTATTTGTCGAAGTGCATTTTTGCGACATTGGCGGTGAAAGGGTTAGTAATTACTTAGCTAAGCATGTTATTGAAAAAAGACAAGCTTCATTTATGTTTATATCAAAACATGTCTGGCAGATACAGTTAAATGTGCGTACCCACATACTAAACTTTTCATTTCTCCACCAAACCCTATTGCATGACCACTCTTCCAGACGATTCTAAAGGGTTGTCACAATATAGGGTTTGTTGGATAGTCGCTTCATTTGGTGAACATTAGAGTAGGCTATGTTTTGTTCCAAAATAAGTTGGTCTATCTGTACTTGGGAATGTTTAAATTTACCCTTCTTATCAAAGCCATGTTTAGTTTAATTAGATGTCCCAAGCAAAAAAATACCCGTGAATTTTTACTTAAAAGGATAACAGGAATTCTGTTTAGACACAATTAGTTATTCCAATTATCTTCTGTAGATGAGAGTTTATCCCTAATACGTTCAGACTGCTATTAAGTAATCAGTTAAGAATGTCCATGATACTTGGGCCTGCACGTGTTGGTCATGTTAGAAACTGGAGAATCAAATAAGTATACATTTAACCCACAAGCAAAACGACCAGGCGCATAACTTGAGTCAACCGTTGTAAGCATTAGTCTCTGTCAATTAAGGGGTTAAATATGTACTCAAGAGAAGAACCAGATCAGACAGCTCCAATGGAATTCGTCTGATAAGGTCAGCTCAGTTTGCTTACGACATAAACTAGATTTGACACTACATGTTTCGCATTGGCCAAAACCCCATATCTTCATTGCAATATTATAGAAATGAATCTAATTAATATTCATGACCTCATGTTTTACATGAATGTTCATAGAGTAAATGGTTAAGTCACATCTACTCACACTGTTTCAAATGAGCACGCGATATACATGTATCACACTTTTCTGTTGAAAGACCCAGTGTCCATGCTTATAAAACTTTTGGTTGAGTCTGAGTTCGTTCTCAAGTTTTTGATTGGTCAGATTTGAGCCTTTCGCTATACTTCCATATGAGAGCCAATTAATTTCACAGTCATGTAGCTAACAGACTCTGTAATACTTCAAAATCACACTTATTTCGTGTGAATGAAAAGAAAGAAATACAAAGTCTTTGTCACTGACGGTGTTCGAACGCATGACTTGCGACTCATTGGTAAAACTGTAATTATTTGCCTTCAATCCATCAGACTGAACCAGTCGAGTTGGAACATCTGTTAGAGTCACAACTCACCCCTATTTGTAAATACCATCATGCCTCAAAGCTTTTTTTACCTGTAGCTCATTTGCAAACGGTGTATCAACATTACCACATAAGTATACATTGTATATAGTATACTGTACATATCTTTATTTGAGTCTCATCTGTGTATATACATGTACAGTAAAACCCCGCTAATGCGACCACCAAAAGGGGGCACAATTCTGGGTGGCTGAGGCAGGTGGAAGCTTAATGCAGGACGAAAGTTATGCAGAAAGCTCCTATAGGAGCTTTCTGCATAACTTTCGTCTTGCATTAAGCAAACACCTGCTTTAAACGACACCAGTGGCTGTTTATTAAGTGGTGGCATTAGCGGGGTTTCACTGTAATACATGAACAGCGGCAACAACTTTACAATACATAGTAGAATGAAGTACACATCCATTCTAACAAATAATTATAAGAGACTATCACAGTTCTATGACATACAGAAAACACCACACATACTATATGGATTAGCAAAACCATGTGGTTGTTGCTAATCGTTGTATTAAATACTGCAATAATAGGGTGATAATTAAAATTTGAATTACAATAAGAGACACGAACGTGTATTATCAAGGAACGATTTAACAACAAAATCAGGGTCCATGCTTATAAAGCTTTTTAGTTGAGCTTGAGTTCCTTCTCAAGCTTCTGAATGGTCAGATTTGAGTTCTCAAGCTTTTGACTGGTCAGGTTTGAGCCTTTGGCTCAAATCTGACCAATCAAAAACTTGAGAACTAACTCAGACTCAAACAAAGTTTTATAAGCATGGATACAGGTACATTTATCACCTTTAATCAGATCAAAAATGATTAGCAACAAACATGTGATTGATAATCGTGAACTTTGTTAGATTTATTGATAGTGCTATTGTTCGACCCACACACAGCGAAACAATGTCACTGCTCTTACCGCGACCCTTGACAAGCTTATCCATATCACAGTAAACGAGGAATGGATCCACTCTCGATGACGGCCAAATCAGAATTTCACCGCTTCTATATCCGCGTTTGTAGGCGTCGTCACAGTCCGGGGGTAGGTCTGAACAAGAAATACCAACGATTATTTAACCGTTTCCCCGTTTAATATTCATGTAAGAAAACATGACATTATTAATATTTATTAGAAGATGTTTTATAATGTATACTTTAAAGGGGATTTTTTGTTATGACGAAAACTATAGACTCAGATATATATTATGTCAAAGGCAAACAGAGCAGGCCCTGGTCAGTGAGCTTCTACAGGAGCTGACTAATCTGGGTCTTCTCGGTTTGTAAATGTGTAAAAATACGATTATATGAGGGAAAAGGTTAAACAATTCTTCTGTCGCCAAATCCGAATACATGGTAACCTTTTGTAACTGAATGAATTTAGATAAGGTGCAAATTTACCCGGCGTCTCATCAAAGTCCAAACTGTTTGAAAAACTTATTAAAAGCTTTGCAAAGGTTCAAACGCGCAGCATAGACACAGAAAAAGGAAAGTAGGTAGCTGAAAGGTTGAGTTGTTGATAAGCAGTAACTGATGTTCAAATAGTGGTTAATGATTGATGGCCATATTTATCCTCGCGCCGTCTGATCAGGTTCTGCCCTGTTTGCTAAAAGAATTTGATAGTTCTGTATCTTTAGTTTCTAAAATGGCTACAATGTTCCAACTGCCATATTTTATTAAAACTATTTTGTCCATAAATATTAAGTAGGTATTGAAATTTGGAATAAATATAAATAGGGAAAGGGTTAAAAGCGAAATGATATTGTTTGGGTACAATAATCTAAAAAAGCAGATGGTTGCTTAATACAGGACACAAGTAATACCGAAAGCTCCCACGTGAGATTTTCGTATTAATTTTGACCTGCATTAAGCTACAACCAGTCCTACAGACCCTTAATTGACCTCTTGTTAATTGTCGTTTAAAACAGTTTCTGTTGTATATATTATATAAGGTTCAATCAGCAATGGCGTTAGCCCATACATTCTTGAACGCCCATCTTAAATATATCACAACCAAACGTGTTTGTTTTGCTTGTTCCATGTTTCCATCACTTTGGTAAAGGGAAATGGTTATATAGCTGATAAGCTTTTTAATCTTAAGTCTGCTTAAACAATTATATTCAAAGAATATTCACCTACTACATTTTCAAAGTTTAAGCTATAATCAATTTGTCTACCAGAATACAACCAGGGTCCATGCTTAAAAAGCTTTTTTAGTTGAGTCTGAGTTCGTTCTCAAGCTTTTGATTGGTCAGATTTGAGCCAAAGGTTCAAATCTGACCAATTAAAAACATGAGAACGAACTCAGACTCAACTAAAAGTTTTATAAGCATGGACCCAGGGTATCAAACAGTTTGCATCCTGATGAGATTCCGAGTTACTCGACGTCTCATCTGGATCAAGAATAAACGTTTGTCTCCATTAATATCTACTACGCCCAATTACTTAACTTCAACTGAAACTGTTATTTAACCCTTCTCTTGCTGTATTTTAAAATACATTTCTCCTTTTTACCCATCCCCTGTTGTATAATTACATATATATTCACTGTGTACAAGTATTTCGCTGTGCAATCACTGCTGTGATGTGCATTGGTTGCACAATCAACGTGTAAATAGTGCAGACCCTGATGAGACAGCTCCTGTAGGAGCTGTCTCATCTGGGTATTCACTATTTACAGGTAGGTATATTGACGTGAATAGCAAGCGAAGGGTTAATTAATAGCTGCTTGAAGTTACAAAATCACTAAGCAGAAACATTAACAGTAAATTATAAATAGAAGAAAGTGTAATATTGACAGAGTTGAGGTTTTTGTGTAGTTTTCATTGAAACAAAAATAAACAGTGGCTTAACTATTCTGTCAATGCATGACTATGTACTTCCAGAAAAAACATCACAGAGACAATACTCATATTAGCAAGAAGGAGTGACATGTCGTTTTTATTCACAGATGACCCGTAGATTGGGATAATACCACTATTGTACTAGGTGAGCTCAGCATTGCACTACAGTAAAATCTCGATTATTCGAACACTAAAATTCGTATTATCATCGATCTTTAAGACAGGTGGCAGCTTAATGCATGATGAAAGTCACGCAGAAAGCTCCTCTATGAGCTTTCTGCATGACTTTCACCTGCATTAAGCAGCCACCTGCCTATAAGGATCTAAATTCGTATAAACAGAAAATTCGAATAATCGAGATTTTACTGTATTTGGTTTAATCACTACAATAGGCAATCGGACTTCAGGTCTAACCAACTGCCCGAGCTTCACGAGAAATTGGCTCGTCAATTTAAGCAAAACCCTTTTGTATAGAATGGAATAGTTTGTGTTATACGAAACATTAATACCGTAAAAATGATGATTATTAAAGTCTTAACCCTATCCCTCTTCTATGTGTATTCAAAATTTCGATACCCACTGAATATTTATGGCAAAATAGTTACAACAAAATATGGAAAGTGGAACATAGTAGCCACCTTAAAAAGTAAAGAAACATAATTCTATCTTTCAAATTCCATTAGCAAACAGAGTAGACCCTGATCAGACGGCTCCGTCTGATCTGGGTCTACTCTTTTTGCAAATGCTTGAAAACACGTATATATGTGGGGAAGGGTTAAAGTTGGAGTTTTCTCAAGTTCTTTATCAAATTACAATATATAAACAGAATGTCAAAATGTTGGATCCGCCGATTAGATACCGAGTCTCCCATCGTCTCATACGGAATCAAGCTTTGTACATATGATATCAAATACAGTGATCTCTCATTACAGCAGAGCTCAATTTGTTTTCAGACATTTTGCTAGTCTAACGAGGTTGCCGTTATAAAGGAATCATATGTCCAGTTTTAAACTACAGTAAAACTTCGATTATTCGAACACTGAAATACGTATTATTATCGATATTTAAGACAGGTGGCAGCTTAATGCATGGTAAAAGTCATGCAGAAAGCTCCTCTAGGAGCTTTCTGCATGACTTTCATCATGCATTAAGCAGCCACCTGCCTAAAAGGGTCTAAATTCGTTTATAACGAAAATTCGGATAATCGAGGTTTTACTGTAGTACCAACAGCTGAACGCCTGTGGTTGTTTCAATGACTTAACATCGACTTACAGCATGGCCGTGGACCACACCACACATTTGAAACAGAGTACATAGCTGTGGAATGTGGATGTAATTGTTGACCGAATGATACTTCTGTTATAGGGATACGACTCCTGTTGGTCTCAAAGCCATAGTCCGCCCTGTGAGATGAAACAATTGATGTAAGTACATACCTATTATGGCTTACATATAAACATGTACAACACCTTTCGTGTTCTAGTTTAGTGGATATTAAACCATTCTCTTCTCATATAAGTTAACCTTTTCCCCTCATATAAACGTGTTTTCACGCATTTGCAAACAGAGTAGACCCTGATCAGACGGCTTCTATAGGAGCCGTCCGATCAGTGTCTACTCTGTTTGCTAATGGAATTTGAAAGATCGGTTTCTTTACTTTCTAAAATGGCTACAGTGTTCCACCTTTCATATTTCATTGTAACTATTTTCCCCAATAATATCCAGTAAGTAGGTATTGGAATATGGAAAAAAAGACAGCACAGGGAAACGGTTTAGGAAACCCGTCTAGATCTTATTTTGGAACCTATTCATTCATCGAGACAACGTGCCGATATTAGCCGTTCATCGTTTAGCAAAGCGCGGTGGCCACCAGAAGGTTTAAGAAATGTATGCAGTAAAATCCCTCTAGAGAAAACTTGTTTATGACGAATTTAGTTCGATTTAGGAAGGAGGCTGCTTAATGCATAGTGAAAGTCATACCGAAATCTGCAAAAGAGGCTTTCGGTATGGATTTCACCATGTATTCAGATACCACTTGTCTGTCAGACTGGCACTGATACTAATTTGAAGGTTCGGTTTAGAGGGTTTATAGTGCCGTATGTGCACGCGAATGTTTCGGTATAGATAGACACTGCAGTGTCAGATTCATTATGATCGCCCATTATCTATTAAGATATCATGAGCAAACAGATCAGACCCTGGTCCGACAACTGAATCTACTGATCTCTGTTTGCAAAGCGTTGAAAAAAGTGCATATGAATGAAAAGGTTAACGATAGAATTATTTCGTCTTTATGAAATGCTTGAAATTCATAGAAGAGCTTGAATGACACACAGTGCGAACACTGATCAAAGGGTTCTCCTAACATGGTTAAACCCTTTCCTCCGTAAGCTATTTTTAGAACCAACCTCTTTGAATAAATCTACCCAAAACGAGCATTTACCAGAGAAAAGAAAAATGTTAGAATTGAGTAGTATTGAAAGCATTGTGATAAATAGAGCATTTGCTCCTTTGGAGCAAATGCTCTAGTTATTACAATGGTTTCAAGAAGTGATAATTACAGATACGAAGTTACTCTAAATGGACTAGACAGAATGAATAAAAATATTTGTTTTCATGGAAATGCTGATCAATTAATAAATACAGGTACAGTAGAATCCCTCCAATGCGACCACTTAAAGAATAACCATAGCTGCCTTTATAAGCAGGTGGTTGCGTAATGCAGAACGAAAGTTATGCAGAAAGCTCTTTCTGTATAACTTTCGTCCTGCATTAAGCTAACACCTGCCTCTGCCACCCAGGATTATGCCCATGTTTTGTGGTCGCATTAGAGAGGTTTTACATTCGGGCTAAATTGTAAATACTGAGATTGAAATATTCAAAGTTTGGCATTTAAAAAGGTTTGCAATAATTATCATTTTGTAAAACAAAAAATGTTTGCGTGAACATTTATAAATGTTGTGCTTATTTCAGTATTATTTGTATGGCCGTTTCTGAAAAAACACCTATTAGACCTTTTGAACAATTTATAAAAGTGAGCATTACAGTCTCTGATCAGAGTAGCCATTCACGGGTTATACACTATGTCCGAAAAACTCTTACCATGCTAAAAGCGACCTGTGTCCGAGGTTATAAAACATTTCGCTTGCGTCTGAGGTCATTCTCAACATCTGGTTGGTCCGATTCTGAGCTCAGGCAGAATCTGACCAACCAGCTGCTTGAGAATGACCTCAGATTCATGGTTTTATAACTTTGGCCATAGACTCGGATTTATTAACAACTTGGGCCAAGACGAGAGGCCGATTAACTCGGTGTCTCATTAGGATTCAATATTAGCCCATTCCCTCATAGGCTATTTTTAGACACAACCTCTTTGAATAAATCTACCGAAAAAGGAGCATTTACTAAAAAAGGTACATGCTAGATCTGTGTAGTCTTGAAACCATTGTGATAAATACAACACTTGTTCCTATTAAGCAAATGCTCTATTTATCACAATAGTTTCAAAAAGTGACTTTTACAGAGGCGTCAAAAAGTGTCAATATGCGGGAATGGGTTAATAGCACACGGTGAACAGTTCTTAAACACTTGTATGAATCAGGATTAAGTAGAAACTGCCAAAATCAGAAATGATAATGTCATGAATGTAAATTTTATTAATTTGTTATAGTAGCATATGGGCACAGGATATTATTACCATGGCAGAAACTTTAGAATCATATCTATATTAAACCATGCACACACAGAGCAGGCCTTGATCAGACTGCTCCTTCATGGCCCCCTGGCTACTTTGTTTGCGATAGCGCAGAAAGTCGTATTTATGGAGTAAAAGGTTAAGTATGTTGATTACATACTACTGCTTCCGACACTCAACATCATTCAGTTACCTGTGCCATAATACATCTTGCCAATGCGAATTAACCCTTTTCTCCATGAAAATTCATGTACGGATTAATGACGCCATAAATATGACTTAGTTTGTTGTTTTTTGTTTTGTTTTTTTGTGTGGGGGGGGGGGGGTGAAACATTGATTTCCTTTATTCCATATATCATATTAACACATGTACATAGCTACATACAAAACAGTCAGTATATAACAAGCAATGAAACGGTATTCAGGAATACCAATATACTTAAACCTGAAGTTCGGGATATCATAAAATTCATCGATTGTAATGTTGTATACACAGTTACCGAATTACATAAAGTTATACAGTTCAATTGAATATTCGTATGGCAATAAAGTTAAACTGCCCTCAATTTTGTTTCCTATTGGAAACAGCAAGCGCGAACAGCGGGGTCCTCATTTTAGAAGTGTTTAAAACATCATTACTGCGCAGTCTGTTTTTAGAATTTATATATCAACAAAAGTCGGGTTTGTACCATATATACCAAAACAGGAGACACTTGCGAAACGAAACCAAGAGCTTCCAAAGGTACAGTAGATATACATATTACACGTATGTTTCCTAGTGAGGATAAAAAGAAGCACGGACAGCGGGGGGTTCAATTAAGAAAGGTTTCTGTTTTATTTATCCTTCTGAAAGAGGAACACGCGGTTTGCTTTCTGGTGTATACAATGTAATTATTAAAAGTAATAAGAAAAACAAACTACATATTATTTAAACGTTATCAAATCTTTAGGAAAAGGTGTTTGTACCATGTGTACCCAAGCTGTATACGCTTGCGAAACGAAATCACTGGTATCCAAGGGCACTTTAGACATTTCGTGTTAAGTATACCGGTATTATTAGACAGTATTTCGCGATACTTTAATAAATTTGGATATAATTATGCGCTGTTGAGTAGATTAATTTGTTATAATATCACACTGACACGGGATATTTTGCCACAGCAGAAATGATAGAATCACATCTATAACAATTCATAAGGAAACATAGCATACACTGATCAGACGGCTCTGATTAAAAAGGCGTAAAATACCGTATTTATGGCGTAAAGGGTTAAATTGTAGCCTCCATTTTGATACATATTATGTTACGAATATCAAATCAATCACGGAGAGAAGTACTTTGAGAGAAAGACAGTCTGCACACAATGCATTATGTATATTATATAACACATTAGAGTTTTCAAATTTAGATTTCAACGACAGCGTAAAATACAATGTGAGCTTACTTTAAGTATCCTGTTCCATCACAGTGGCATTTACTATTGGCCGGGCACGTTCCGGTGGCAGCGCATGCGCAACCAACAATATTCGAATCCATGCCAACCCCCCAGCTTGTTGACGGCTGCCCGCCATAAGTATCATAACCACCATATCTCATTGATTCTGATTTGATGAGCGGAGTTTTTACACAGAGGAACTGGGCAGTCTGGAACATTAAGAAACCATCATGTGATAGCCAAGGAATATCGAAGTTATAACAGAGCTGTAAATAAACGTGTGTACTGAAGTACTAAAATCGTCATTTCTCCACCAAACCCTATGTTGTGATCACTCTTTAGAATCGTGTCAGACAGACGATTCTAAAACGTGGTCACAATATCGGGTTTGGTGGGGGAAGAGAGACGTTATTATTTAAAATGATTTAACCCTTTCACCGCCAATGTCTCAAAAATGTGCCACGACAAATAGTGCAGTCCCAGATCAGGGATCAGGGACTTCACTTTTTGTTTCAAACGTTATTTTTTATATCTTTGGTTTTTATTCCTTTGAAATTTGCATTTATTTATCTCATTTCCTTATTTTACCGAATGATTCAACAAAATTGGTATGAAGGCGGCAATTAAAAATTTACCGTGTTTAAAATTAAATTTGTTTATCACGTAGAAACTATAATCAAATTAACCCGTTCCCCTATGTAAGCGCATTTAAACGCATCTGCAAACAGAGTAGATCCAGATCAGGGACTGATCTGTTTGCTTATGGTGTAATATAGGTCTGATTCTACAGGTTCTGCCTTAGCCAAAGTATCCTGTGTTATTGTGTCATTGAAAAACAATATATTCATTTCGTCATTATTTCTTACAATAATATTTATGAGGAAAGGGTTAATTGCTTTATCCACACTTTGTTTACAGATGGACTTGACTTCGTTCTTGCAAAACGAACGTTCAGCATTACAAAAACCAAACAAATATACACATAATCGTTGAGGAAATGCAAGTGTCACTTCGGATAATTCCAATGTAGCCTCACGATATGAATAAATACATAAATTCGCATGATTTTTGAAAGTGGCGTTTTTGAATTGTTTTCTTGTCAACAATATATGGCTTAACCAACTTTCACTAAACTCCTTAATCATTCTACCTTAAAGGACAAAATTATACATGTATCTTCAAACGATGTGAACTGAGACTACGTCTTACTGTTTAACCCTTTCCTTCATATAAACGAATTTTTACTCATTTGCAAACAAAGTAGACACAGTTCAGGGTAACTATGTTTTGTTTTTGAAATGCTATACATGTAGATCTGATTCTGTAGTTTTTTAAAAGCAAAATCTGAACTTGTGTTAAGCTATGAACTTGAGAAATTGTCCAGATTAGAAATCATTTGATTAGACTCGAACCTCTGTTATCTCGAAATAATTTGTATGGTCCCTTGAAGTTCGAGATATCAAAGTTCAACTGTAACCTAAGTAGACTGTCCTAAGCAGTCATTTATTTATTAAGCATATGCATCTTTAAAAATGTGACTGCTTAATGCAGTGTAAAAGTAATGATAACCGTTTTCTGCATTACTTATAACATGTAGTAAGCCAATACCTGTCTTACGGGCTCATGATCTGACCCTTTCTTAATGGCCGCTTAAGTCAGATGCTACTGTATGTTCTAATGACAACTGCCTTGCAATCTTAATGCTCGTATCTCTTGGTTCCCTTAACCCCTTCCGTGCCACGTTGCCGGGTCTGTAACATTACATACAAACAGTTTGGATCCAGATGAGACACCGAGTAACTCGGTGTCTCATCAGGATCCAAACCGTTTGACATTCTGTTTACTGTTTTATAAAGAAAACGGAAGAAGTGCACACACTTACAATACGAATAAACGAAACTATGCCTAGCAGACGACAATGCTGGCATCGAAAGGGTTAAAAAACGTTACAAAGTTACACTAGACAAATAAATTTGAAACAGTTGGTGTTCGGGAGAACATAAGATAGGACATAATCTGTCAATTGTCCTTACCTGGAGGCAGAACTGGGAAGCTTGGGCTAAGGCATTGATCTGGTCGTAAGATGATGTGTACGTCATATCCCTCTGGAAACTGTTTGGGGGTCCGTAGCCATTAACCCACCCAGACGCACCTTGATTGACCTTCACCTACATGAAAATTCTTTTAAATAATTCCCATATATAACCGGTAACAGTTTTGAATGTGTCCTAACCTCTTACTATACTTTTGCAAACAGAGGAGACTTTGAATTGCCGGCTCCTGTATGCCATCTGATCAGGGTCTGCTCTGTTTGCTTAAGGCATTATACAGTTTCTGCAATAGACAACAATTCATGTTAACCCTTCGCTTGCTGAATTTTAAAATATATTTCTCCTTCTTCATCCATGCCCTGGAGTATAATTACATATATCTTCACTGTGTACAAGTATATCGCTGTGCAATCACTGCTGTGGATTGCACTGGTTGCACATTCAACTTGTAAATAGTGCATACCCTGATGAGACAGCTCCTGCAGGAGCTGTCTCATCTGGGTCTTCACTATTTACAGGTAGGTATATTGACGTGAATAGCAAGCGAAGGGTTAACATGTATCATTTTACTATTTGACGACTTATACGATATACAGTAGAATCCCTCTAATGCGACCACTTAATGAATGAACATGGGCGTATTTATAAGCAGGTGGATGCTTAATGCAGGTCAAAAGTAATGCATAAAGCTCCTCTAGGAGCTTTCTGCATTACTCTTGTCCTGCATTAAGCTACCACCTGCATCTAGCACCCATAATTATGCATCTTTTAGGTGGTCGCTTTAGCGGGGTTTTACTGTATAAAAGACATTACAGATGAACTTCGATATCTCGAACTTCAAGGGGTCATACACATTAGTTCGAGATAACAAAGGTTCGAGTCATCCGATATATATTTCACCAATTTCTCAAGTTCACAGCTCTATGCAAGTCAAAGGTAATGCTGAAAGCTATTGCAAGATCTATCAGCATTACTTTCGACCTGCATTAAGCTGTCACGTGATTTTAGATATGTTTAGTGATACATTTCAGAACAATTCTGTGTTTTAAATTCTGGAAGGACCGAACTTTTAGTTCGAGTTATCTCGAAGTTCGAGTTATCCGAGTTCGGGATATCGACGTTCAACTGAACGTAATAATGCTTATGAATATTTTTATGGACGCATAATAAAATATAAGAAATGACTGTAAGACTAACCTTAACGGTTCTGCATTATGGTCAGCTACCATAATGACGTTAAAGCTTTGAAACATTTAACACATTCCCTCCTAGACTATTTTATACAAAACCGCTTCGAATAAATCTACCGAATACAAGCATTTACTAAAGAAAGAAAACTTGTAGAATTGTGTAGTTTTTTTCAAAACCATTGTGATCAATAGAGCGTCAAATGCTCTATTATCATAATAATTTCAACACACGGTTTTTTATTAAAGGTCATGTAAACAGATTGGGTTTTCGTCAAATTCTGATAGTATACAGTTAGTTAAACACCAAACTTTAGAAAATTCTTATCGTTTTTATCTAGTTTTGATTTAAATCGAGTTTTTATTGTACCGCGAACCGTGTATTTTGAAAATCGATACATGATTATCTCCCTTGCGTGACGTCACTTGTGATGCTCGCCAGTCAGGGATCCCATTGAGAGGGAGGAATGTACACAGAAACTTAACCTTTTCCTTTAAATTAACGCCTCTGCAAACAAAGTAGATCCAGATCAGAGCCTACAGGAACAGTCTAATTGGGGTCTGTTCTGTTTGCTTACAAAATTAGATAAAATCGGACTCCTAAGTTTCTATAAATACCCAAATTATTTTCACACTTTTCCAGACATTACGTCCATGGATTAGCCATAGAAAGTGACACTTTATCGAGTAGGGGAAACTATTTATGGGGTGTGATGTTTATTTTAGTTGTGAAATACAATGATACTTAAAATTAAACACATATTTTTTTATCTTAAACCTTCTCTTGCCTTTTACCCATGCCCTGTTTGTATAATTACATATAGCTTCACTGTGTACACGTATTTCGCTATGCAATCACTTCTGTAAATCAACTTGTAAATAGTGCAGACCCTGATGAGACAGCTCCTGCAGGTTTTCACTATTTACAGGTATATTGACATGAATAGCAAGCGAATGGTTAAAACTTACTTTACCTGTCAGTGAATTAACACTTTTCATAAACTATAATTTAAAAAGAGGATGAGGTTAGAACCAAGACCATTAGCAAATAGTGTAGATTCAGATCAGAGGGACCATTTGGGTCCAAACAACTTTTATACAGAACCAGACAACTTTAGATGAATTTCATTTTTAGGCAAAGTGGGTTCAGATGAAATGGGACGTTCTCGTTAAGTAACATAGTACTATGTATAAATGTACGTACTTTAGAAAAAAAAGAAATTCCACCAAAATGCAGAAAAATAGAAAATTATTTATTTATTTATTTTACTTTAATATTTGCAATACCAAAAATGATGCATTACTTTCGGGAAACCGAGTAAAGGTTGAACTACCAAAATATGTATTTTGTTGGGAAAATGAGAAAAAGGTGGATCTTGATAATAAATGGTTGTCAGTCTTGAAGAATGACTAATTTTTATTTTAATATATTCATGTTTCTAAAGTTTGTGAATTATGTTTAAATGACTGGACCCACTACATATAAAACTGTCTATAAAAAAATATGGTCAACATATTAAAACTGTTACTACATTTTTCTTTATCATAATTTTACAGTATACTCGTATGCGCAATTTAATTATGGTTTGTATTACATGTATATGGAAACAACAGTAAACATAACCATTAGAATTTCTCTATGCATGTATGAATGAGTGTGTTAAATGGCCTTAGGCCATATTGTACTAAGCCATATTACACAAAAAAATGCCCCATGCAGGGTCAGTCGCCAGATGTCAGTTATCATAGTGGCCTTTAGGATTAAGGCCATAAAACCCGCTTCCTGTATATTACGTATTGTTGCATTCCTTTATGTAGCTGTGGTAACTTGTCAAAAGAATCAATCATTGCGGTCATGGTGCCTCAAAGTTAGTTTTGGGCAAAATGTAGGTAATAATCAGTAAAACTATAACTATAAAACGCATCCAATGAACAATTCCGTAAATTACAGTAAATTAATCCAGAATGACTTTTTCCTATGGAATTATGGTCAAAATTGTCCATGTTCAAAAATTGCAAAAGGATCATATTTATGATAAACTATTTCCCTGGTGAAAAAAATATGTGTGAGTAAATCACTTCACGAATATAAACCCTTCATTCCACGTGCCTGTTTATGCCAATGCAAACATAGTAGACCCTGATCAAACGTATTGAAACAAATTTACAAACAGAGTAGATCAAGATCAGACAGCTTCTGACAGGATCAAGATCAAGATCAGACAGGTTCTTGTCGATTTGCTTATGAAATAATATACCGGTAGGTCTGGTTGTACAATTACTGCCATAGCATGTGCTCATATATCATTAACTCTCCATGAAATCATTATTTCTTACACCAATATTCATGAAGAAGATCTAAAGGCTTTTTTCACAATGTTAACTTTTCAAATAGATCATTGGCTCTGACAGATAAATTAGGATTAGATCAACAAAATTTCGCAAGCAAACAGCTAGAGCAGAACCTGATCAGACAACTCTTACAGGAACTGTCCGATCTGGATCTACTCTATTTGCAAACGCGCGTGAAGCCGTTTATATAAGAAGAGAAGGATTGGGAAATTGATTTTAAAGCAAATTAGGTGTCTGCTGCCAGCAGTGCTAAATCGTGTTTATTAATCATTTTTTCTCTTAAGAATATTTATTAAAGATTTCATGACCTCATGAATATTCATTACAGGGATTACAGAGACGCTAGACAACCCTGGTCGAATCTAAAGACATAAGTCTTCGGACTAAGCAATCAGAGCATATCCTGATCAGACAGTTCCTGCGTGATTTGGGTTTACGCTGTTAACAAAACGTTTGTATAGAATAATTTTCCACGAAGAAAAAGCCCACTAACCTACAGTGCTAGACCTAAGTCACATTTATAACAGAATGTAGCATAATTATATCCTTTTTTATAATTGTAGACCCAAGTCACCCACTGCATCTCTAGTATAAATTTCACGGAAAACAGCCATAGAGACAAAATGTAAATCGCATCACATCTCGTCTTTTGGTAATTTAAATAATCCTATTTAGTCTCTGTTGGATTAGGAGCTACACACATAGGCAGGGATACGCCCATAGGCAGCACAAATTGCCATTTTAGCACTCAAAACGAAGCAGAAGTTCATTACGTGCTATTCTTTTCTATACGATATCTAGTTCGACATTTATAGCGAATGTCACAAGTGACGTCATCACAAGGGAGATAAGCGAACGACCAAAATCAGCCAGTGCTTACTTATCGGTGATATATGACACCTGCTATGTGCGATATGACTGTATTTTTTGTGTTTTCGAAACTTCGTCGTACAAGGGGTTTATTCCCATTTCGTCTACTTCCCATTTCGTCTACTGTAATTCATTCCCATTTCGTCTACTCTAAAATTTTACCCTGTTCCCATTTCGTCTACTGTTATAATTAAGTTATATTTACTTAGTTATTTTATTAATATCGTACAAGATTTAGATATTTTAGGACTTTTTAATGTGTTGTCATAATTTTTTATACTTTCTTTTAATATTTAAGATGCTTTTTTGTGCAGCAGACTTAATCCACAGTAGTATTTTTGACACCTATCACTGTTAGAGGGCCATTGCATAATCATGTTTTCTTAAGAATTACCATGATTTATAGCAGTTGGGCCATTGCATAATCATGTTTTCACAGTTTTCTTAAGCATTACCATGAGTTACATCAGTTGGGTTTGGACCCAGATCAAAAGTTTAGATGATGATCATTTTCCTTGATTGGCTGAAGTGTTTTCTTGTTTTTTTAAAATTGCATTTTTGCTTGCATAAAATTTCTAAGATAAACCTTAAAACTCCTACACAACCCTGTTTTGGGTTTTGATGCAGATCAATAATTTGGGTCAAGATCAACTAAAACATTACAACTTGATATTAAAAAGTCCTCAAATGCATGATTTTGTATGCTGTGAAGATAATATAATATTGATCAAAGACATAAAAATATAAGTTCATGGCAGTAGACATGAAAAATATAAGCAGTAGACGAAATGGGAAAGGGTGTAAAATTAGGAGTAGACGAAATGGGAACAAAAGCCAAAATAGTAGACGAAATGGGAAGTAGACGAAATGGGAAGTAGACGAAATGGGAAGTTACCGTACAAGGTACCCATTTGTCAAATATTTACGAAAAAGTGTCCTACCTGTTTACTTGACCTTTAAGGCAAAAAAAGGCATCAGTAGAAGAGTGATTAACCCTTTCCCTCATACCCATTCATGCATTTGCAAACAGAGTAGACCCAAATCAGATGGCTCCTAGAGGAGCCATCTGATCAGGGTCTGCTCTGTTTGCTAATGGAATTAGATACATTTGTAGTTCTGGTTGTTTACTTTCTAAATGTCTATAATATCCCAATCGTCAATGAATATTTAGTAGGTAATGGAATTTATATAGAACATGGAGAGGGTTAAACGAATCAACGTAAGTAAACATTACTATAGATCAAAACATATTTTAAAGCATGTTTAAGATTAAGTAGTTCACGTTTTCAAGCCTTAAGCCGAGCTTATGGTTCAATGATAGATAGTAAGGATGTGTTACATGTACGTTGCTTGATGTGACGATAACATTAGCAGAGTAAAGTTATTTTTTGTTTGGCGAAATATTACAAATACTCAAATTCTATGATATCCTTTTTATTCTTGTTGATAATGTACCGTTTTGATACTACACCTCTGTGATACCCTACTTTTGTAATACTGTATTGCTATGACACCATACTTCTGTGGTATCCGGCATCTGTGATGCACTACTTCTGTGATACCCAACCTCTTTGATGCCCTACATTTATGAAACTGTATCGCTATGATACCCTACCTCTGTGATACCCAAAATTATGATTCACTACCTCTATGATACCTTAATCCTATGATACCCTTTTCTATAATATCCTACCTTAGATACCCTACTTCTATGATACACTTCCTCTATGATACCATTCTGCTATGATACCCTACCTCTATGATACCCTACTTCTATGATACACTACCTCTATGATATCCTATTTTACAATGCTCTACTGTCAAAATACTCTATCATTATCATATACTACCTTTGTCATACAACACTTCTATGATACCCTACCTCTATTATATCATTTTTGTGATACTCTACCTCTATGATACCCTACCTCTTTGATACCCCTCCGCTGTGAAACCCTACTTTTATAATACTCTATCTCTATGACACCATACCTCTGTGATACACAACCTCCATAATTCACTATATATATGATGACCTACCTCTATTATATCATTTTCTGTGATACTATACCTCTATGATACCCTACCTCTTTGATACCCCACTGCCGTGATACCCTACTTTTATGATACTCTATCTCTGTGACACCATACCTCTGTAATACACAGCCTCCATAATTCACTATGTCTATGATGCCCTACCTCTATGATACCATATTCTAAATACCACAATGCCATGATACTTTGCCGTTTTGATATACCACGCATGACAAGCAATTGCTATGAAAACTACCTGTGTGGAATCCTTTCTATAATACTCTACTTGCATGATATTTTACTTCTATGATACCCTTTTAGCCTCTTTGATACCCTACCTCTGTAATACCCTACGTGTTTGATACTGTATCGCTATGACACCCTGCCTCTGTTATACCCAACCTCTATGATTCACTATGTCTATGTCACTCTACTTTTATGATACCCAACCTGTATGATACTCTACCTGTATGATACCCTACCTCTGTTCTACCCTACAGCAACGGTAACATCCTATGATACACTACCGCCATGATACTCTGATACTATGATACTTATACTACATCTGTGATACAATACGTCTATGATGCTCTATCTCTATAGTACGATACCTGTGTGAAACAATACATCTGTGATATTCTACCTTTATGATATCTTACTTCTATGATACACCGCCATTGTAAAACGCGATATATGAAATAAATACCTTCTTTGATACTCTGCCTCAGTCCTATCTTATTCTTGTGCTATCTTACCTAAATGATATCCTGTACCCCTGCCTCTGCTTCTGTGATACCATATCTCTTTTATACCCTACACTGATGTTACCCTACCTCAATTAAATCCTACATATGTGACAACCTACCTCTATGATATCCTATTTCTATTAAACCTAAGTGATACCCTGCCTGAGTGAATATCTGCCTTTTTGATACATTAGATCATACATAGGTGTCACACCCTTCTTCTATGACACCGTATCTCTGTGATACAACTCCTAAACAACTCCTTAATAATAATTTGCCCCTATACTGACTTACTTATGTGCTACCCTACAACCGTGGCATTCCACCTCTGTCTCTTTGATACTTTGTACAGGTTACAGTGATACCCTGTCTCTGTAATACTCTGCCTGTAATAAGCTAACTCTATTTCACCCTCCTTTGCAATACTTTACACCTGTGATTCCTAGCTTAAGCGGCGATACTCTAGCTCTCTGATAACCTACCCCTATTACACTTTATTGTTGCAATACTCTGCAACAGTACTACACTACATATGTGATACTATGTATTTGTGATACACTAGGGCAGTGACACCCTATCTCGGGTGTACATGTGTACCCTGTCTCGGTCTGCCTCTACTTGTATAAATGTCATACCTGTGTGATATTCGGCTTCTGTGATAACCTGTTTCTGCGATAGGCTGCTTCCTGAATACTCTACGTTAGTGATACCTTTATTCTATGACACTATGTCTCTGTAATAACGTGTCTGTGTAGCATCGTACACAATTGATACTCTGCCTCGTTGATACTGTTCCCCAATGGTAACCTATCTCTGTGATAATTTGATTTTTGCGTCTATGTAAAACCCTATATCTCGTATGCTAGCCTTTCTATTCGATGCCTTGCCTCTGTTAAACCCTATCGCTATGCCACCCTATCACTACAATAGTCTGTCTCTTTAACCTTTAGTCTGCTGAGAATTTATTTTTACTGAATGTTTCACCTACTACATTTTCAAATTTCAAGCTATAATAAATTTATCAAATTTACCAAAAATACAACCAGGGTTCATGCTTATAAAACTTTTAGTTGAGTCTGAGTTCGTTCTCAAGTTTTGATTGGTCAGATTTGAGTCTTGGCTCAAATCTGACCAATCAAAAGTTTGAGAACTCAAATCTGACCATTCAGAAGCTTGAGAACGAACTCAAAATAAACCAGAGTATCAAACAGTTTACATTCTGATGTGACTCTGAGTTACTCAGCATCTCATCTGAATCCAAACTGTTTACATAGGTATTCACTCATCGGTCCTCATCAGGCTAAACGTTATTACATTACCTGTGTGATACTGGCCCTGCTCTGTTACCCTACTACTGTGTAACCTATGTGCCACTACCATAGTTATACCCTATATTTGTGTGTGCGGTGATCTAGTGGTATCATGCTTGACTACCAATTCGGAGATCCGGGATTCAAATCCCGGTCCATCGCGGAAATTTCAGATACTTTTTCAGTGTCTCCCACCCGCACCTCCTCCGCATCTGTGAGGGTAATGCGGCTGCATGATTGCACAATATGTTAGCAGTGCTTAATACTTTAGAAACATGACTCAATGATCAGGGAAGTAAATATACAGCTGGCTGAGCGGTCCTTGGGACTGAAAATAGACCATAACTAGGTACTTTACCTTTTTACTTTACTTTTTCCATACCTGTGATACCCCGTTTTTGTGATATACTGCCTCGTTGGCAGAGATATCCTTTCTCTATGACACATTATCTCTACGATATTCTGCCTCTGTAATACATCACTCCCTATGCTACTCCATCCCTGTGTTACTGATGTGATACCTTACCACTCTGCTATCCTACCTCTGTGGTATACTAACCCCCCCCCCCCCCCCCCCCCCCCCTTGATCACAGAGATACCCGGCAAGTGTGACATCATAGCTCGGTGATACACTGCCCTCGTTCACAGAGATATTCTACATCGATGACAACCTATCTTCTGTGTTACCATGGGCCAGTGTTACCCTACCTCCGTTAAACCATATCTCCGACAAGATTTGAAATCACAGGAGACAGCCATCGGTTCAAGAGGACCGCTCTGATCAGAATCAATCGCGTAAGTGCCGTTTCCCATTGGGTTGGTCTTTTCTCTTTTCCGTTTGATCTCATCGCAGGTTTTCCGTAAATCTAAATATGGACACGTATAGTTTAATGATTCTGTGTTACAATTTAGCCTTTCAATATAATCATGACATTGCAAAGACCAGGATCCATATGAAACGACAATGAGTCATCCGACGTCTGACCAGGATGTAATCTGATGGAAACTCTTTTGTCTAAAAATGATCGTCAAGTATTTAAGCTATTGATTTGCTAACTTCCCTCCTACACTATTTTTAGACACATGCTATTGAATAAATCTAAACAAAAAGAACATTTTACTAGAGAAAAGGAAAAGTTTAGAATTATGTAGTTTTGAAACATTTTTCATAAATAGAGCATTTTGCTCTATTTATCACAATAATTTAAAAATGTGACCTTTACAGAGGAGCCAATATGCTTCACTAGGAGGGAATATCTTAACTATTGTCTCAATACAAACGCTTTTCTATGATTTTACAGAGTAGACCCAGATCAGACGACTCTGGTGTTCCCTCATAAAGTAATATTGATGATTCTACAGTTTCTGCCATTGCTCAAATTACTTGTGTTAACCCTTCGCTTGCTATTCACGTCAATATACATACCTGTAAATAGTAAAGACCCAGATGATACAGCTCCTGCAGGAGCTGTCTCATCAGGGTCTGCACTATTTACAATCCGATTGTGCACCCAGTGCACTCCACAGCAGTGATTGCACAGAGGAATACTTGTACACAGTGAAGATATATGTAAGTATACAACAGGGCATGGGCAAAGAAGGAGAAATGTATTTTAAAATTCAGCAAGCGAAGGGTTAATGTGCAATTATAAAACAAATCAAACTAATCAATATTCATGATTGCATTATGTCTTACATGAATAGTTATGGTGCAAAGGGTTAGCTCTTTCACCTATACAAACGCATTTTCATTTCACGCATTTGCAAACAGAGTAGACCCAGATCTGACGTACGTCTGATCAGGGTTAGCTTATTTTGCTACTGAAATTTGAAAGATATGTTTCTAAAGTGAATACAATGTTCAACCTTCCCTATTTCAATATCACAAATTGTCCATGAATATTCAGTAGTTATTGAAATTTGTAATAAACAGAACAGGTAAAGATTTCAAACAGATCTAGACCCATGCTTATAAAACTATTTAGTTGAGTCTTAGTTCGTTCTCAAGTTTTTTTTTGATTGGTCAGATTTGAGCCTTTGGTTGAAATCTGTCCAATCAAAAGCTTGAGAACAAACTCAGACTCAGCAAAACGCTTCATACGCATGGACCTAGTTCGCGATGGACACCAAAATACTCAAAAGACAGTCATGTCGCTATATGTAGGATAGAGGAAAGACTTCAATCAATGGCGTGTATATGGTGAACAGCGCATCAGCTTGAATGTTTATTTGATATTAAATGCGCACATTGTATTGGTTTTTGACATCATGGTTATCAATAAGAGAACTGCAGGAAATTCGTGCAATTGCGGAAAAATGTAATAAATATATATATATATGAAGAAGCAGAGTAGAACCCGATAAGACGACACCTTCAAGAACATTCTGAACTGCGTCTAATATGATTGCAAATGTATTAGACACAAGTCTTTAACAAAAGTGGCAGTTAAATGCAGGATGAAAGTCATGCAGAAAGCTCCTTTCTGTGTGACTTTCACCCTGCATTAAGCAGTCATCTGCCTACAAAGAAACAAGTAATATTTGTCGTATCGAGTTTTGATATTTTTATCATAAAACAAATCGTAAACTGTTTTGAAAAGTTAGTTTGTGTGATTTTCTTCAGACAACAGTACGCGCCAGTCAAAGATGTGCTACGGCTAATCGTGTTTGGCTACATGACATCTTTTTTCAGTCGACAAAAATGCACCAGAAAAACAGCTCTAGGTGTACTATTAGTTTCAATATATGCTGAATAGTCATGTACAAAATAGTTAAAATGGTCTGATCTCTATCTACTCTGTTCGCAAATGCATGAAAACAGGTTTATATGACGACAACGATTAATTTTGTTCGGCTACATGTTTTAGAGGACAGTATGGAGTAGATCTAACAGAGGATTTGTGACCAATTGCTAATCCTGTTTCGCAATATGTTTTCAGACGGTGGTACATGCTAGCTAACCCTTCGCTTGCTTTTCACGTCAATATACTTACCCGTAAATAGTGAAAACCCAGATGAGACACCTCCTGGAGGAGCTGTCTCATCAGGGTCTACACTATTTACAAGTTGGTTGTGCAACCAGTGCACCCAACAGCAGTGATTGTACAGCGATATACTTGTACACAGTGAAGATATATGTAATTATACCACAGGGCACGAGTAAAGAAGGAGAATGTATTTTAAAATTCAGCAAGAGAAGGGTTAAAGTTTCGGTTTATGAACTACTTACTGTAGCATTTAACGGGGCCTACAGACAGAGTCCTGTTTCCTTTAGCAGGACCAAGTTTAACTTTGATAACCGGTATTTTATCAGAGTCAGTGATCACTCCCCCGTCTTGCTGCATACCTCCATCGTTACACGAGCAATTACCACCGGCACACGTCGCTGTACCTAAATAAACAGAGTTTCATTTTACAACTAGGCCCAATATTATAGAAATGCAGAGTCTGAGACTCGAGTATCTGATTTTTCAGACTCTGAGCTTAAAAAAACATAGGCAAGCAGTTCACACCCAGAAACTCATATTGGCAATTAATACCTAGAGACGCAGGCAAGCGATTTACACCAAGATTAAAAGTAAGTAGTTTACAACCATAGCCGCATGTACCAGGTTTCAACATGATACATAGGAAAGCATTTTACAACCATAGACACATGCAAGCAGCTTACACCTTGATATGCAGGTAAGCAGTTTACACCCAGAGACACTTGTACTTGTAAGCAGTTTACATCCCGATGGGCTGACAAGCAGTTTGCGATAAACCAGCAATCAAATTATAACCGAACAAACAAACACTTTACCCAACCATAAAGATAGGTACCCAGTGTACACCCAGATATACATTCAAAAAGTTTATACCCATATACACCGGCAGACAGTTTACACACAGATGCCTAGATATACAATTTACATCCAGATTAACATACAAACAGTTTCAACCCAGCTACACAGACTTCACCCCGATATACAGTAAAACCCCACTAATGCGACCACCAAAAGAGGTATAAATATGGGTGCTAGATGCAGGTGGTAGCTTAATGCAGGGCAAAAGTAATGCAGAAAGCTCCTAGAGGAGCTTTCTGCATTACTTTTGCCCTGCATTAAGCAACCACCTGCTTATAAAGACACTCATGTTGATTCATCAAGTGGTCGCATTAGAGGGGTTCTACTGTACATGTATAGTCAAGCAGTTTACACCCAGGTACAAAGTTACAAGGTTTATACCCAGATGCACAGTCAAGCAGTTTACACCCAGCTACACAGGTACGGGGTTAACACACAGATACACAGGTAAATAGTTTACACTCTACAACCATCTACACATATACAGAATTTACACATAGAAGCACAGGCAAGCAGTTAACACTGAGATAAACAGGCAATCACTTTACACAGACATACAGGCAAACAGTTATACCAAGATACACGGCCATGCAGCTTAGACCCAGTTACACAGGCAAGTAGTTTACGGGTGTAGGACAAAACCCCATTAGGATAAACCCCAGTAGGACATAACCCCATAGGATACCCCGTGTGGACAAGACCCCAGTAGAACAATACCCAATGTGGACAAAACCCCATGTAAGCCATAATTATATATTTAATTAAGAAATAATATATACAAATGACACTTCATAGTACATGTAATAACAAGGGAGAATAAAACATACGAGAAAAGACATAAGTATACATATTTAATTTCAATGAGAATAAAAGTAATAAATAACTATGTTATAACTATATATGGTAATATGGTAATAACCTGATTTTCACTACTGTTTGTATGTACCAAATAAAACCAAGTACATTTTCACTATCACAACATGTAGTGTTTGTCCAAATCAATTACTTGTAGGGGAAGTGTTTTAATCAAGATCTGTACTATTTTTCATTGATAGTTATAGTTATTTTGGAATATAAATCCACATTTAAAGAGGAAGTCCCTACAATGATCGCATATTTTCAATAATATCATAAAACTTGGTATTTGTTATGCTCTATCATTAGTATGAAGGTTCCCAATTTGAACTTTTATCGAAAAATGCCTCTGTAATACAAATAAACCGATTTCATCAATACTGATATTTTTTGTTCTATAAAACAATATTATCGGCCTTTTCCGTTAAATTCTTCCGCGTTTTGCCGATGATCACCCGATCCCTCCATTGTTTACGTAATAGCTTTCTCGGAAGTGGTCGGAGAATCGCGAATAGGGCGAACAGTTACGAAACTAAAACCCAACCCGAATAAAACTGAAACATCGGGAAGTAAAACCGGGATCGGCGATATTAAACACATGGATGTTTTGTCATTATAAACGGTAATTGGATGGGGCTTTTTGCGATATACTACTTTTGAGCATATAAACAAATTTTATGAGTTTTGTATATTTTAAGTGTTTAGGAAACGCGTCAAATGTAGGGAAATCCCTTTTAAATTGTTGAGGCAAAATGATATAAAGCCATGTATGTACCAAGCAATACCAAGTACCTGGTCACTATCACAACAGGATGTGTTTGTCTAATTCAATCACTTGTAAGGAAGTTGCAGATTGTAACTTTAAATTTGAAAATTTAAAAATCTCGCTTTGAATTTATATTCTGAACACAACCTCATTAGTACACTAGAAATTAAACTAAACAAATAAATTAAAAAGGAAACTAAAGCCCAGTTAACTATGAATACATTACATTCTTCATTTATTCATACTTATGACCGAACTTTAATTATGCTTTAACTTCTATTTTTATTTGCAGATTTACTTTAATTTGAATCTTGTTTTGAATTTATATTCTGATTGAGGGTTTCTTCTTCAAATTATCTAAAAGTTGATTTACAACCCAATTATGTTAACATATGCAGTTTTGTCCGCCATGCCACATTTGGCGATGGGGTTGTGTCCTATGGGGTATTGTCCAATGAGGTTATGTTCTACTGGGGTTTTGTCCACATGGGGTTTTGTCCGTACCCCGTAATATACACCTAGATAATACGTTCACGTGGCAAGAAATTATTTACAGAAATATCCCTCAAAATGACATATAAAATCAATAGAGAATAAAAGTACACGCATAGATGAGTTCAACAAGATATTACATGTACACTTTTCAAATGGAACAAGATGCGTTATGTACACTGTGATGTCGTATGCTAATGCATTGTTATCCGGTTTTCCTGGTTCACTAAACATGTAAAAATAGAGAGCTGAAATGCTAGTGAAGAGATCTGGCCTGAGTCTGGTTTGAGAAGTCGGAGAGATTGTTGCCTGCTCTCATATCTCTAGGTTTGAGAGATAAAGGTTATAAGCGAAGTTATGGTAACGTTATAATACTATCGCTATTTTACATATAACAAAGGTTTATGCAGAAAGCTCCTATAGACGTTTGTTAGACCACATTCGCAACATATCATATTTGCAATGGATGTGTTACGGATGTGATCACATTCGTAACAGGTAAAATGTGTTACAAATATGAATGTCCGGAATAGGGTTTACATTAGAATCACATATGTAATAAGCTGAGTTCCTGGCTGACAATGTTCACTTTGTCAATAGTAATGGGATTGTCATTGTACAGGTGTATTTTATTATATATCCTTGAGGAACATGTCTTCACAATCTAAGCAGCACATCTTAGATATATAATGTGCATGTTTGTAACATGTTTTAGGATACCTGCCTAAAATACCATAGAACATGTCATATACATGCACCTATGCAATGGTGTTACTATGTGCCTATAATTAAATAACTATTACTTTTTATTCCCTTTATTTACTGTTAATTGAGCAATACACTATGCCAACTATTCTAGCAAACTATAAATGTAATTCTTTGTCACATCCCAACATCGGTATCGAACACAATCGTCACAAAATGTGTTACATTATTATGTACTCGATTTCCGGATCACATTTGTAACACGTGTTACGAATGTGATCATATTATTAACACGCGTTACGAATGTGATTCGTTACGAAGACACTTAAAGACGATTTCTACAGTTTGTTTTCTTCAAAGAATTTTATGTTTATTTTGTTGTTGTTGAAAGTATGTTGAATTCAAATAAATATCGAAAAGAGGGGGTTACATACTTTATTTTTGAGTAATTAGCATGAAATAAACATAAGGGTGTTTCCTGTCTTTTACATATGCGACAGTACAAAAATTAAGACATCAGTGATATTTTCGTAAATTACTAAGAAACTTATCCAATATTTTTTTCAAAATTGCACATTTTGTGTCTTATAGAATCCTTAGCATGAAATAAAAAAGAAATATATGGGTTACAGGCTTCGTTTTTCACCTGGCACAAAGTGCCAAGATCAGCTATTCGGATCACCCTGTGTCCGTCGTCCGGCATCGTGTGTCGTCAACATTTCAATTCAAACAACATCTCCTATAAGATTATAAGGTCAAATGTAATGAAACTTTCCAAGGATGGTTATTTGGTGATCCTCTGTCAAAATAACTAAAAGTGTTTGGATCCGTATAGAACTCTGGTTGTCATAGCAACCAAAAGAAAAATCTTTAAATCTCTTCTTCTCCAGAACCAATGGTCAGATTTCTAAATAATTCTATAGGAATAATCATTAGGTGACTGTTTACTAAAATAGCTAAAACCATGACAATATCTAAAACAACATGACCGCTAGGGGCGGGCCGGTTTTCCTCATATGTATACATAGATAATATAACAAAATCTTCAAACCTCCTCTTCTCCAAAACTAATGACATGCTTTCAGAATAATTTAGTGGGAGTAACTATTAGGAGACTTCCTACCAAATTACCTAAAATGGGTTGGATCCATGTCGAACTCTGGTTGCCATGGCAACCGAAAGACAAATATCTTCTCCAAATTAAAACCGATGGCAAGCTTTCAAAATAATTTAATAGGAGTAATCATTAGGTGACTATCTATCAAAATAATTAAAAACATGAACATATCTAAAAAAAACATGGCTGCTAGGGGCAGACCTATTTTCCGTATATATATAGCAAATATTGCAAACTCTTCAAATCTCCTCTTCTCCAATACCAATGGTCTGATTTCAGAATAATTTGATGGGAATACTCATTAGGTAACTCCTAACAAAACAGCTGAAACAGTGAAAATATCTACATCAAGAAGACCATAATGACCCTGATATCGCTCACCGGATAATTAGAGGAGGACATTTTCAAAGTTTTCATTATATTTTTCTGTAGAAACTTGTCACCCCTGGGGCAAGCCAATCTTGACCCCTGTGGCATAATTTATATAACTTTTGTAGATGACCTGAACATGATACTACATGTATATGCCATATATGAAAGCTGAGAACCTTCCATTTTCAGAGGAGAAGATTTTCAAAGTATTCACTATATGTTTCTATTGAAAACTGGCCACCCCTGGGGCGGGGCTAATTTTGACCCAGGGGCATAATTTATATAGATTTTGTAGAGGACCTGAAAATGATGTTATGTGCCAAATGTGAAAGCAGAGAGCTTACTATGTGTTTCTATAGAACACAAAGCACCCCTGGGGCGGGGCCAATTTTGTCCCCAGGGCATAATTTTATATAACCGTTGTAGAGGACCTACAGATGATGCTATGTACCAAAAATGAAAGCTGAGAGCCCTGTAGATTCAGAAGAGAAGATTAAAAAAAAAATCAAATTCTTGACGACCGACGACGCACGCCAACGGACGACGGACATCACCCGATCACACTGAGACATGATTGAATATTTATAAATGCTGGCCGAAATCAGTCGTCCGAAATGTGCGTTATCCAGAATACCGATAGGCTAGTTTCCTTTGTAGAGAGTATTCAGCGCAAAACAGCTGCGCAGAACTTCCTACCGAAATCGTCTTTAGCCCATTACCTCATAGGCATATTTTTAGATACAACCTCTTTGAATAAATCTACCAAACAGGAGCATTAACAACTAAAGAAAAGGAAACTTTTAGAAATTTGTAGTTTGAAACCATTGTGATAAATAGAGCATTTGCTCCTATAGGAGCAAATGCTCTTTTATCACAATGGTTTCACAAAAGGACTTTTATAGTTTCGTCAAAAGTCGTCAATATCAGGGAATTGGTTAAATAATCACTGTAAATACATGTTATGTGGCCGTATTAGAGAGACTTTACTGTACCAGAAGGATCACAATTTATAATATTATACAAGGAAACACGTGGAGTCCAGCTAACATTTACTGGCAATATTGACCATTTCCCTCATATAAACGTGTTTTCTCGCATTTACAAACAGAGTAGACCCAGATCAGACGGATCCGTCAGACCAGGATCTGCTCTGTTTGCTAATTAAATGTAAATTGAAAGGTATGTTTCTTTAGTTTCTAAAATGGCTAAAATTTGCCACTTTCCATATTTCATTATAACTATTTAGTCCAAGAATAATCAGTAGATATGGACATTTGTAATAAACATAGAACAGGGAAATTATTAAGTCACCTTCATAGTTCCCAGCCCAGGCGACCTGTAGCTCTCCGTTCTTTGAGGTCCACCCGTACTCTCCACCCCATTCAAGTCGGGAGTCATTACAGTGGATGTACATTTCCTGGGTGCAGTATCCGGCCTCGGCGATAATGCTTATCATGGCCTCAAAAGAATAGGTGAAATATTCGATGGTCACCTCTATACCTACAGGCGGTATAATGATGAGAGGCTCCTTTGGATAGATTACCTGAAAGAAAGTCAACATGTATTTATACACTCTTAATCCTTCGCTTGCTATTCGCGTCAATATACCTACCTGTAAATAGTGAAGACCCAGATGAGACAGCTCCTGCAGGAGCTGTCTCATCAGGGTCTGCACTATTTACAAGTTGATTGTGCAACCAGTGCACTCCACAGCAGTGATTGCACAGCGAAATACTTGTACACAGTGAAGATATATGCAATTATACAACAGGGCATAGGTAAAGAAGGAAAAATGTATTTTCAAATTCAGCAAGCGAAGGGTTAAGACGTCATCAACAAGAGTACCGCATACGGTACATAATACGCCCACTTGCAAACTTTCTCTGATTCAACATGCCTTATAAGTGTTAACATTTTCTAATATGTGCTTCAGATCTTGATTTCCATATTAAGGTGGTACTATTTTTAAAAAAAATGAAGTGAATATCTATTAAATAAAAAAGTTACAGCTAATCCTCATTTTTGCAGATTTTTCGTAAAGTGTAATGGCCATTACTCTGTAAAGACAAACTGAATGAACCTCAAATTTTGTTGCTTAAAACATTTGTGTTAAGTTTCATTTATATCATTTTAATAGTTTTCCCAGAAAACAACAGACAAACTAAAAGTTGACCGACAAACAAAGCAAGGAACACACAAAGTTCAAGGACCATAACTTTAGAATAAAATGACATATCAAATCCCCCGCAATATATTGAAAATTCACATTAAGGTTTAACCATATAAAAAAAAATTGAAGCAAATATCATTTCAAATAAAAAAGTTATGGCCATCCTCATATTTGCATAGATTTGCATTATTTTTTTAAGTGCAAGGGCCATAACTCCGAAACAACAAATCAAATGATCCTCAGAATCGAATTAGTTTCAGGTCTTGATGCATTAAACATGTGTATGAAGTTTCATTAATATCTGTCAAACAGTTTTGCCAGAAAACAGCGGACAAACTATATGCATATATTTGCATTATTTATTAAGTAAAAGGGCCATAACTCCGAAACGACATATCAAATAAACCTCAAAATCGACTCAGCATCAGATCTTGATGCATTAAACATTTTTGTGAAGTTTCATTAATATCTCTCAAATAGTTTTCCCAGAAAACAGCGGACAAACTATTTGCATTATTTTTAAGGACAAGGGCCATAACTCTGAAGCGAAAAATCAAATGATCCTCAGAATAAATTCAGTTTCAGATCTTGATACATTAAACATTTGTGTGAAGTTTCATTAATATCGCTCAAATAGTTTTCCCAGAAAACAGCGGACAAACTATTTGCATATATTTGCATTATTTTTTTTAAATACAAGGGCCATAACTCCGAAACGACAAATAAAATGAACCTTAGAATTGACTCAGCTTCAGATCTTGATGCAATAAACATTTGTGTGAAGTTTATTAATATCTCTCAAATAGTTTTTCCAGAAAACAGCGGACAAACTATTTGCATATTTTTTAAGGACAAGGGCCATAACTCTGAAATGAAAAATCAAATGAACCTCAGAATCAACTCAGCATCAGATCTTGATGCATTAAACATTTGTGTTAAGTTTCATTAGTATCTGTCAAATAGTTTTCCCAGAAAATAGCGGACAAACAAAATGTTGACGGACGAACGAACGAACGAACGAACGGACGGACGGACAGGGCCACGACAATATACGACCACCTTTATTAGGTGGGCGTATAAAAAGAGGTCTAATTCTAGAATTGTTAGACAGGTGGTACCTTAATGAAATGTAATCCAGAAAGCTCCTATAGTATGTTTTTGTTACCTTTGCCTTGCATTAGGCAACCATCTGCTTTTCATTAAATGAATGGCAGCTTAAAACAAATTATATAGCAAATCAGCATTTATTATGCAAATGTATGTTGATGTTTGTTACTTTACAAGCTTGTAGATCCGGACGAAGCACGTGTACACATGTTAAAGAGCCAAATACGTTTGTATTGTTTATGAAAGCATTGAAGATAATAATCCTTGCGACTAATTTTCAAAAGGACTATCACAAAATCCAAACAGGTCAAGCTTATGTTGAATATTCAGTGATTTTTCCAAAGGTATAATATGACAACAGTGTATATCCTGATGAGAGAGTTCCCTCTAGGAGATCCTCTCATCCTGTTCGACAATGTTTGCAAAGGATATTAGTGACTCGTGTTCCGCACAGTAAGGCTTTACAAAGTACGCACATACTGCTTTATTTGACAAGCTAAACCCACAAAATATTTAACCCATTCCCTCATAGGCTATTTTATTATCCGACCACTTTGAATAAATCTACCGAAAAGGAGCATTAACTAGAGAAAATGAAATATTTAGAATTTTTTAGTTCTGAAACTATTGTGATAAATAGAGCATTTGCTCCTTAGGAGCAGATGCTCTATTTATCACAATTGTTTCAAAAAGTGACTTTTGTGAGGCGTAGAAAGGTGTATTTATGGAGGAAAGTGTTAAATTCGTCAGTACTTGGATTTTCACAAGGTTGTTATATGTACATGTATATGTTAACCCTTCCAATTCGCGTAAAGTGTAGACACAAAGCATAATATTTCCAGAATATAGTATAGAAAGGCATGCAATGCTTGGCTTGGATACAATCGGTGTTTACCGTTATTCCATACGGTGGATAGGCATGCATGACACAGTGGATTGGGAAGGCATTGGAAGTGGAGGTGACCTGGACCGTATGGGTGCCTGTTTCTGTTATACCGCTGTTCCGCAAATCCTGGCAGGTTTTGGCGCCATCTGTGAAAAGCACATAAATTCTGAGAAAGCTCAGAATCAGGCTGGCATACGATATCGACAACCTGATGTGCAACTATTGCGAATAGCTCTTCTCACCTTTACAACCATTTGTTATCTGTTCATTTCGACTTTATTTGTTTAAATTAGTTTCAGCTTTCCTATGTAATTTGTAACAATACAAATAGCAACGGGCAAAACACTTGTCCATAATTATGTTCTAGTCCCAGTATTGATGTTTCCAAAGGCAACATGTCCCATTCTGTAAGTCACCTAGGATATATGCAGCTTTGCAATTAGGTAATAACGTTTAATCCCAGTCAAAGTCAACTGTTTTGATGGTGTCGAGGAATTGCCGAAATGCTTTTGAGACTCTCACTCTGGATCAATGCATGTCAAACAACATTATACAGAAAACCCAGTTATATGCTGATGGGGTCTAGGATGAAGCTCAGCTTGATATATGTACGGAAACATTTACATTTATACTTATCAGTATTACTTATTTAGAACATGAACATATCGTTTGGTACAACTGAAGGATCTCAAAATTTAAATATAGTAAAACCCCTCTAATGTGATCAATAAAAACAGATCTAATTCTGGGTCTTAAAGACATATGGTATCTTAATGCAGGACGGCAGTTAGGCAGAAACCTCCTTGCAGGAGCTTTCTGCATAACTTTTGTCCTGCATTAAGCAAACACCTGCTTATAAAGGCATCTTTGTTTATTTATACAGTTGTCGCATTTGCTGTATATTGACAGCCAACCTTTTGTTAAGTATGCGAAACTTTCAGATATATAAGACTCTGATTGAATACATTACATTTGAAGAGGAGGTGTGTTCTTTTCCATTTAGGCCAAACAAACTATTTGATAGGATTATGTCACCGTATTTGGGAGTGCATACCGTTTCTTATTATTGTCATCGATCAGGGTGCCATTGCATTCTGCTTCGCACTTTCTTATCATTGATAATATTTCCTTAGTAGTGACCAACACCTTCCGAACATTTCTATGAAATTGTCATTTCTGTGTAAGCGTCTATGGCCCGAGGTTATAAAACGTCTGAGTCTGAGGTCATTTTCAAGTACCTGACTGGTCTGATTCTGAGCAAGCTCAGAATCTGACCAATCAGACGCTTGAGAATGCTGTCAAACTCAAACAATATTACCACGCGTATCTGTATATAAACTACAGTTAAACTTCGATATCTCGAACTCGAATAACTCGATCTTCTGGATAACTAGAACAAAATGTTCAGTCCTTCCAAAACTTACAAAAAGGAATTGCTCTAAAATTTATCGCTACATATATCTAGAAACACATGTGACAGCTTAATTCAGGTCTAACGTAATGCTGAAAGCTGCTATAGGAGCTTTCAGCATTACTTTAGATCTGTATTAAGCTGTCGACTTGAGAACATAATCAGATAAGAAAAGAGTATGCTAATGTCTATATAAGCATACGCGGATGTACGTGTACGCACCTGTATTCTACGTATAATCGTGATTATTTCTATATTAGCATACGCGAATGTATCTATACATCTGTATTCTACGTATAATCGTGATTATGTCTATATAAGCATACGCGAATGTATCTATACATCTGTATTCTACGTATAATCGGGATTATTTTCTATATTAGCATACGCGAAAGCATACCTGTGATTATCTCTGTATAAATGTAATGTACATGAAATGACGATTATCTCAGTATAAGTGTACTTGTTTTATAACGTTCATTATATATGTTTACGCTTATACAGACAGCCACGGATGAGCATATTATATATATAATATGCTCATCCGTGGCTGTCTGTATAAGCGTAAACATACGTATAACCGTGATTCTCTCTGTATAAGTCTTAACCCATTTAATTCCACATTATTTGAAAAAGAAACTCGGTCAAATTCCATTATGGATAGCCTCCTTGTTTCCTCTTGAGGGAGCACAGGTAACAAAACATTTGTTGCAACAAGCCATTGACATCGGTGGCTTCGGCAAACAGCGCAGACCCTGATTAGAGGGCTCCTTCGGGAACCCTCTGATCTGGGTCTACACTGTTTGCCTACGTCTCTTCTAAGGGGCAATCGGCAGAAATGGGTTAATATTTCCCATAGTCTTGATTATATATGTATTAGTGTAAGTCTCTATATAAACGCGATTCTCTCTGTATAGTTCCAAGTTTCCGTTCAGCTATAATTAACTCTGTTTAAGCCTAAAGGTCCGTGCAAAAAGTTTCTCTGTACATGTACAAGTGGCCGTATAAACATGTTCGTACCGTTGTGATAGCACGCATAAAATAACTTCGTCTGACGTTTAACCTGAACGACGCTGAACTTTCAAATTGACAATTCAAAAATCAAAACCGGTCAAACGTATGGTGAATTTTAAGGGATTCGTCCAAAGTAAAGTGTACTATGATAAACAGTGCATACCCTGATGACAGGGTTCCTCTAGGAGCCCTCTCATCTTGGTCTACACTGTCTGCAAAGGACATTAGTGACTCGTGCCCCGCATATTAATGGTTAACAAAGTACGCAGATACGCAGTACGCAGATCCGAATCACTGGTTAAAAATATCAGTTCGCTGAGTAACTCTTTACCTGTAAAATGTAGAACATATTTATCACAAGTGAGGTGTCCTACACACACGTCAAACTTTCTCCACTATATTTTAACTAATGTATATAAGATAGAAAGCATGAATAAAATGCCTACCCCTTTCACTCATACATGTATAAACGCCCTTTCACCCATTCGCAAACAGAGTAGACCCAGGTCAGACGGCTCCTATAGGAGCCTTCTGATCAGAATCTGCTCTATTTGCTTATGGAATTTGATGGACATGTTTCTTCAGTTTCTAAATTAATTGCAGTGCTCGTTTTCATTATAATTATTTAGTTCATGGATATTCAATAGGTTTTGAAAATTGGAATAAACATAGAACAGGGAAAGGGTTAATTTAATCCTTTATGAGTCAAATATGTCTCTGTGAAACCCTTTCCCTGTTGTATATTCATGTAAGACAAAATGACGTCATGTATATAAATTTGATTATTTTTTATAATGGCATATGCACACAAGACAGTATGGCTCAGGCAGAAACTAACTTTAGAATCAGATCTATACTACACCATAAGCAAACAGAGCAGACCCTGATCAGACGGTTCCTATAGGAGCCGTCTGATCTGGGTCTACTCTGTTTGCAGATGCGTCAAAATGCGCTTACATAAGGGAAGGGTTAACTCTTTACTCCATGAACATATATGTAAGATATAATGACGTCATGAATATTAATTGAATTACCTATTATTGTTATAATAGCAAATTGAAACAGAAAGTTTTTCCCATGGCAGATACTGTGGTATTATATTTATATTACATCATAAACAAAAGCAGAACCCTGTTCAGACGGCCCCTGCATGATCCGTCTAATCTGGGTCTGCTCTGTTTGTAAAGGCATAGAAATGAAAAAGTTAGATCGTGCTGAAAAATCCCTTCTGACTTGTTACATTTGTAAAAGCATTTGGGAAACTATTGAGCGAGTGTCAAACAGCCTGGATGATGATGGGATGTCGAGTAACCCGGAGTCTCATCTGGATCTACCCTGTTTGCAAATGCGTGCCAGGGTCGCGTTTAGTTCCATTAAGAACGAAAATTATCATACAAAAAACCAGAACTAACTTATTCTTCCAAAGTCACAGAACAGGTCTGATACGAATGGCTGCACACTCCTAGTCTTGTTCTGTAATTTCAGAGAGCTGGTAGGATCGAGTGATACACAGACTTCGCAGACTGCAAGTCTTGTCTTGGTCAGTATCCAGGCACCATCTTGATATTTCTTTCCGTTCTCAGCGTCACAATTACACTTACTTTCTGGCCCATGAGCACACCCAGCGGTCACACCGCACGCGCACGTTGGCGCTCCGTTGCTTCCTGCCCAACCTGTTCAATAGAGCATAATCAAAATTAACCAAATCGTATTTTGGTAAATGTTATACAGTAAAACCCCGCTAATGATACCACCTAAAAGAGGTAAAAACTCTGGGCGCTAGATGCAGGAGGTAGCTTAATGCAGGGCAAAGGTAATGCAAAAAGCTCATAGATGAGCTTTCTATATTACCTTTGTACTGCATTAAGCAACCACCTGCTTATAAAGACACCCATGTTTATTCATTAAGTGGTTGCATTAGAGTGGTTCTACTGAATCTACAAATAGCATAATTACATTTGCACAATGATAAAGAAAAGCCATATGTTTGCGTCTGGACTGTTTGCCTTTTATGAAATACACTGCTTTAATTATAAGGAGTCCAATGTGTGTTTGTAGCAGTATCAATAGCAGTTCAGACTCACGTGCATACAATGTGGCAGTATTGAACACGCATCGCAACACGCAGACGACTACTTAACAAGCCACCGGTGCGTTATGTCGTTCGAAATCGCGCATGAAGATGTTTTATGGCTCGACTACAGAATTCCCGAATTGCTTCGCAATGACTTCTACCAGTCGCACGTTTAAGTAAATAGTTTCGTATTCTTAGCATGTCAAGAATCATTATGATAAAATTTCATTTCGAAATGATTCTATAACCCAACAAAGTTTATGTTATATGGACGTTTCTTTTTCCCCGGTATACCGGTTATGTGTAGGACTGGACAGAATAGTACATATTTTTCGAATAATATCACTTTATTGCTCAAAAGCATAACTAGTCAAAAGACTAGACTAACTAGTCAAAAGAAGCTTGCAGAAATGCTTGTTTCACGAGTTCACTTAATTTAACTCTTTGCTCCATGAATATTCATGACATTGTATGAAATAACGATGTCATTAATATTAACGAGATTAATTTGTTATTATTAACACATTGACACATTAAGTTTTAGTCATGGAAAAAACTGTAGAATCATACCTCTATATTATCATAAGCAAACTGAGCAGACCCTGATTATACGTTCCCTATAGGTCTGATCTGGGTCTACACTGTTTGCAAAGGCGTAGAAAGGAGTGTTTATGAAAGAAAAAAAATTAAAAAGTAGGAAATGTCCGCTTACCTTGCTGAGCCTTGCCGTCACACGTCGAAAAGTTGGAGTGGCCCGTGAGATTCGCGTTCAAACAAGTCAGGGACATCTGCTGGCCGCAGTTATTACTGATCGCAATTAGAGCCTATAGGGGTAAAATACAGAGATATACAATGGTGTATAACAATATAGAGGAGCGTTGAGACACAACTGGGACAACTGTTGACCGCAGTTATACATGTAACTGATTGCAATTAGACACTAGAGGTAATAGACAAAAACAGATACCATCGTGTATAACAACCAATAACGTTGCTGAATCCAAATGTAATCTGCACACAGTGGCTATAGGGACCCGGGGGGGGGGGGGGCAAGTTCCCCTGTAGAATTGAGAACTGTATAGGTTAGTAACCAATGCGATATATACAGCATGCATTTCGCTCCTATATAAGTTGACTTGAAAGGAGTCAATATGAAGGATTAGGTTAACGCTTGTCAATATATTCCACTCTTAGCCTTCGATGTTTGTTCTACCTTGGTCATAATAATGATTTCATATGTTAGATTGATGTTATGCACGTGCGTAAGAGCGTATCGCTGACTACGCCGCTGATATTAATATAGAGATATGCTGAGACTAGACTGAGACGGTCATTAGTTTAAACATATTTTATTTGAAAAAGTATACATTAATCATGATATCAACAGAGTATCACTATAGGATTAGAACGAAAGCTAAAAGCTTAGTGAGTTCTTCTCCACTGAGAGGGGCATTGGTGGTAGTCTAGGCTGAACTCCACGGATATCTAAAGGTAATAGACAAGTTTCTAATATGTATAATCGAAACAGGACTGCTACATTGCTAGAGGCGGAGTAGAGCAGGGTCCATGCTTATAAAGGTTTTTAGTTGAGTCTGAGTTCGTTCTCAAGCTTTTGATTGGCCAGATTTGAGTTCTCAAGCTTTTGATGGGTCAGATTTGAGCCAAAGGCTCAAATCTGACCAGTCAAAAACTTGAGAACGAACTCAGACTCAACTAAAAGTTTTATAAATATGGACCCAGGACTTGCATTTTATCGACCGCTAGGAGGATAAACGCCGTCTGTATATGAATGGAGTTCTTTGCTTGACGAAGGACAAACATAATTTGTCCTACAATTTACCCACTACCAGTGTCAATGACCAATAATCAGAAATTACTGTCTTTTCAAACCTATGTGTATTGTTCAACGTGGAGCTGCTGACAGCGGAATAGACTCGATTTATTACCAACAAGTGTGATGTTTTTGTGTCCACAGAGTTTGTCACGTAGAAGTGGCTACTGTCTAGTATTATTCAAGTTGTAAATTACCTGAATTTGCGCTGGTGACACGGGAACGCCTTTGACCTGGTAACTCACTTTGTAGCATCTCGCGACACCATCATCTGGGCTACCCTGTGTTTCTGACCCATTAACTATAATGCAATGCCATATATGAACACTTATGCTACAAACATTGTAACAATCTTAACCGTTCGCTTGCTATTCACGTCAATATACCTACCTGTAAATAGTGAAGACCAAGATGAGACAGCGCCTGCAGGAGCTGTCTCATCAGCTTCTGCACTATTTACAAGTTGATTGTGCAACCAGTGTCTTCCACAGCAGTGATTGCACAGCGAAATACTTGTACACAATGAAGATGCATTTTGTGACGAATGTGACTGATGTCGATTTCTGATGTGACGTACACTCACATTTGTAACACGTCAAATTTCACACAGAAATGGAAGCTAAATTGTGCATGTGCATCATCTCTCATCGCAAAAATGAATCCTGGTTCAAATTTTAACAACAAACTAAATATTAACCCTTCGCTTGCTATTCACGTCAATATACGTACATGTAAATAGTGAAGACCCAGTTGAGACAGCTCCTGCAGGAGCTGTCTCATCAGGGTCTGCACTATTTACAAGTTGATTGTGCAACCAGTGCACTTCGCAGCAGTGATTGCATAGCGAAATACGTGTACACAGTGAAGATATATGTAATTATACAACAGGGCATGGATAAAGAAGGAGAAATGAATTTTAAAATTCAGCAAGCGAAGGGTTATCAAAAGAAATCATTATCGGTATCTTTCCTGAATATATATCCTTAGATTTATAGTTGCTAAAATATTTAGCATGGTGCATTAATTACTCAAATAAAAGCAAATAAAGGAACTAAGAAGTAATATTTATTTAATCATAGTCACACATTAACATCATTGTCCAGGTGCATGTACACGTATATGACAAGTTCTATGAAAAATAGAAACGCTTCAATATATTTTAGGCAGGTATCCTAAAACATATTACAAGTATGTACACTATTTAAAATGCGATGTTAAGGTTGTGAAAAGTTGGACATGACTCTCAAGGAAATATAATAACATATACACTGATACTTGTATTACTATTAACTAATTGATCATTGCCAGCCAGGAACTCAACCTGTTACATATGTGAATCCAATGTCAACTCCCAAGTCGGACACTCACATTTGTAACACATTTTATCTGTTACGAATGTGATCACATTCGTAAATTATCTGTTACAAATATGACCCGTTACGAATGTGGTCTAACAGTGCTCCTCTGGGAGCTTTCTGCTTTAATTTTGTCCTGTATTAAGCTACCACCTGCCTCTACCGTCCAGAATTATACCTCTATTAGGTGGTCGCATTAGAGGGGTTTTACTGTAATCCATTTGAGTCAAGTCAGTACAGAAAGGGTTAAGCCTTGTATCATTTAATAATTTTCACAATCGATTTCTTATCTTAGAGACCAGACAAGGGAATTTTGTATGGAACATTTCTCTGGACATTAACAGCGCATACCATGTGACCATAATTTAGCTAAAACGCTTCGCTAAATATTGACAATCAAAATATCTATTAATATTTTATAACCATATTTGAGACAAATGATACGTTAACATCGTTTTATCATATGACTGTGTTGATAAATGCGTTTGACCACGAAATATCCACTGAAACATCAGTAAACTCTGTAAAAGTCACTTTGTGAAACCATTGTGATAAAAAGAGCATTTGCTCCTATAGGAGCAAATGCTCTATTTATCACAATGGTTTCAAACTACAAAATTCTAAAATGTTCCTTTTCTCTAAAATGCTCCTTTTCGGTAGATTTATTCAAAGAGGTTGTATCTAAAATAGCCTACGAGGGAACGGGTTATAGGTTCAGAATTCCATGGCTAAAGTCTAATAGCATGTACAATAGCATCCCGCTAAAGAGACCACTTAATAAAGGAGCACATGTGTCCTTAAATTTGAGCCTGCTGTGGAGGATGATTGAGTACCTATGCAAACAGTTTGGATCAAGATGAGACGCGGAGTAACGTGGCGTGTTTCATCAGGGTCAAAAACTGTTTGGCACGATGCTTGCATCTTGGTAGACAATATGATTACAGCTTGAATTCTGAAAATGTAGGTGAAAAAATCTGCTCAGCAGACTAAAGAGTAATCCATTTATTCCCAGTTTATTTAAAGATGTATTATGCGCATTTTTCGTATTAATCAATCAACACCAGAAGCTGTACACGTATAAATACAATGAAAATCGTGCTTACAATCCATTTTCCGACAGGATATATTTGTTCAGCTAAATATTATCGCTATATAAATACTGCTAAATTTTTTAATAGGAGCGTCCTTTTTAGAAACGGGGATTTTGTACGAAAATGAGTGGACATCTTCGGCCAAGTTCTGAATGACTCCGATTCTATTTCTGAAGAACATTTTGAATATTAAATACATGTAGGTTGTTACCACGTGTACAATGGCTTACACTGGTTGTTGGCCTACATAATACATATACATTGAATGATTATTTCCGGTATGTAAATTTGAATCTTACGACGGAATTCGGCCGATGGCGAAGGCTGTTCCGTTGGTTTCCGTAGCAATCAATTTCCCTAGTTTTTTCGACACAAACAACCTTTTACCGACCCTGCTGTTTAACGTTAAATCAGTGTTAAGGTACATAGATTCCAATTCTGAAGTCAGTTCGAAACGCAAAGTTTGCGGAAATTTGTGCAGCATAAACCTTTAACCCATTCTATCATTTGCTGTTTTTATATCCAACCTCATTGGACACATCTACCGAATCGGAGCACTTACTAACAAAAGGGGAACATTTAGAATTGAGTAGTTTCAAAACCATGATTGTGATAAATAGAACATTTGCTCCTATTAAGCAAATGCTCTATTTATCACAATGACTTCAAGAAAATACTATTACAGAGGCGAAGAAAGGCGTAGTTATGGAGGAAATGATTAACCCTTTCCGTTATATTATGTAAGCGCATTTTGACGCATCTGCAAATAGAGTAGATCCAGATTAGACGTTTCCTATAGGAGCCGTCTGTTCAGGGTCTGCTCTGTTTGCTTATGGTGTACCATAGATCTGATTCTACAGCTTCTTCCCGAGCCAAATAAAAATGACAATGTGTTCATACGCCATTATAAAACATAATCTTATTAATATTCATGACGTCATTATTTCCTATATTAATATTATCAGGGAAAGGAATAAGGCACACTCGTACAGATTTTACTTATGTCGAGTGGGGAAGAACAAACAAAAACAGTAAAATCCCGCTAATGCAACCACCTAAAAGAGGCATATTTCTGAGTGCTAGATGCAGGTGGTAGCTTAATTCAGGACAAAATAATGCAGAAAGCTCCTAGAGGAGCTTTCAGCATTCATTTTGTACTGCATTAAGCAACCACCTGCTTATAAAGTCACCCATATTTTTTCATTAAGTGGTCGCATTAGAGGGGTTCTACTGTATGTATTGTAATAAGTACTTGGCATTGATTGGTGCAGCAAACTATGCGTGCATATCCTGATCAAAGGACTCCTTCAAGAACCCTCTTATCTTGGTCTACACTCTTTGCTCATGTTATCTTATAGAGAATAATAGGTTAGTGCCGTAGATGGGACGCTTTATCCGACGAGGGGAGAAAACGTTGAGGCGAGGCTTGCCGAGCCTCAACTGTTTTCTCTCCGAGTCGGATAAAGGCGTCCCATCTACGGCACTAACCTATTATTCGATTTATCCAGTCAATATAGTTAAATGTCTTTTATAGACTCATAACACTCTTGAAATAATTTACATTGAAAATGCAGTTTTTCGATCAACGGATCCCTCCCTTTTCACTTCCATTTAGACGTAAATAGATCTAATGAGCTACCGCAGAGGAATATAGTTTCGATACTTGTATTACTAGAAGGGAAACGTGGTTGAATTTGAAAAATAAGATGATTTGAATCGAGGGTCGATAAGTTATTTCAAACAGACATGATTTATATTCTTTGGTCAAATTCGAGTTACGTAGTCTCGGTTTCTATTTTTAGATTCTACCTAACGTCACTCAGAAATCGATGGAACTGAACAGGCTATATTTAGGTTTATGACTATCACCGCCCCTGTAAGAGTTTATCAATCAAATAATCGTGAGAGTAATAAGAAAACATTTACTATTTATCTGTCAATCTTTGGTTCCAGGTTTGATTTTATCAAAAACGGGTTTTGCCAGCGGTGGATTAAATTAATAAAAGTGATAAATCAACGTCATTTTGTATGTGGCCTCAGTGGCGTAATCGGTAAGCGCGACGTCTCTAGAGAGATTAGAATTAGTTTTTGTAGGATCAGGCGCGGGTTCGAATCCAGCTGTAGCCAATTATTTTTATTTTTTCCCATTTGAATAATTCTTCTGGTGACCAAATAGATCTGTTAGATCTATTCCATCAACATGTTTATGAATATTTACAGAAAACTAAAATAGTTCCATGGTTATAGAATCATTACGCCCATCTACTAACCTAATAAACCTTCCACTACCGGAAGTAACCAAATAAACCTAAGTTTATTTGCACCCCCTTTATTATGTCACTAGAGAAGCCTGGTGACTGGATAAAAAGGGTTAAACGAAGGTGTTTACTTAACCCTCTCTTTCATATAAACGTACAGTAAAACCTCTCTATAACGGCCACTTCATTACATCAAGTATTTTGTGTTAAAGGCAGGTGACTGCTTAAAGCAAGTTGAAAGTATAACAGAACGCTCATATAGGAGCGTTCTGTTTTACTTTCACCTTGCTTTAAGAAGCCACATGCCTTACATACCAACTAATTAACACAATTAAGTGGCCGTTATAGAGAGGTTTTACTGTATTTTGACGCATTTGCATACAGAGTAGACCCAGATCAGAAAGCTCCTATGGAAATCATCTTATAGAGGGTCTGCTCTGTTTGCTAATGGAATTTAACCCGTCGCTTGCTGAATTTTAAAATACATTTCTCCTTCTTTACCCATGTCCTGTTGTATAATTACATATATCTTCACTGTGTACACGTATTTCGCTGTGCAATGACTGCTACGGAGTGCGCTGGTTGCACAATCAATTTGTAAATAGTGCAGACCCAGATGAGACAGCTCCTGCAGGAGCTGTCTGATCTAGGTCTTCACTATTTACAGGTACGTATATTGACGTGAATAGCAAGCGAAGGGTTAAAAGTTCCGTTTCTTTATTTTTTAAAATGGCTACAATGGTCTATTTTATTTATTTCATTATAACTATTGTGACCATGAATATTCAGCAGCAGGTATTCAAATTTGGAATAAACAAAGAAGAGAGAAAGGGTTAAGCAACTTAATGCCTATAGACCAAGAATCAGTCCTTTTCGTCACTGGTCGCAATAGCGGGGTTATATTGCATGACAAGTTTGTTACAGCAGCCTGACAACGAGTGTTACCTATATATGTCCCAATGGCGGACCTCATTCCTGTGCACTCCGCAACGAACACAGACACTCCACCATAACCGTCTGGATCTATGGGGTAATGACCGTTCTTCATCGGTACCTCAGCCACAGTTCGGTTGTGGTGGTTGTGTGACTTACGATCGCCACAGGATGGAAATATTTCTGTTGGACATCATTATGGAATACAATACATATAAAAATATTGATTCATAATTTTAGCAAATACTTTAGTGAAAGAAATATTTTACTACAATTGTGAAACTTATTTCTCCCTCTGTTAATATGTCGGTGTCTCATCTGGATCCAATCAGGATAGGGGACTATAGGGAACTATACGTGTTGCTTTTATGCACAAATAAACAATTTTCCATAGAATGTCAACCATAATTTATATAACATGCCAGATTTATGAAGAATGAATGTAGGAGTGAATGTACCTGTATTTGTCTGTCACATTTTGCACCGCTTTTACTTATTTTGACATTACACTTAAACACTCAGGTGCAGTTATTTCATATTTTCTAACATCTCCCAGCAGGTAACGGTCGTGTTTCTATGTCACTTGCTTTCTTTTGAATGGACAAATACTGTGCCGTATAGAACGTACACGTTGCAGGCTATCAAGTACCCTTTCATGAAAAAGTAGGTAAAAACTAGGAGCCTCTATGATAAAAAGTAGGAGAAAAGTAGGAGTTTGATGTTAAAAAGTAGGAGCCAATGAAAAGACACTTACCAATAAATATATCACACAGACTTACAATTACTTTGTTTAACACTTCAAATAAGCGTTTGACAAAATATATTAGGTCTGTCCTTTATAGTGAGGCTGTGATATCCAATTTGCATAGCTGCCGTCAACCTGGAATATACATATTTTTTTTTATTTTTAATAACCAAACAGTTAACAAGACAAAACAATCATAGGAAAATGACTCAAGGGTGGTCCAGAAAAACAAACATGGAAAAGATGTTAACATTGCTTAGTTGAATTGGCCTCAATTTAACTGTGTTGGGTGGACCTTGGTCAATGCAGGAAAAGTATGCTCTGAGGTGCTTATAAGGAATCATCAAATATCCCATAATATTTTCCTGGAGCATCCTTTTTAGGACAGCAACATCACTCATATATAAACTATAATGCACTATCTTCCTTTTTAACAAGCAACTAGTTACTTCATCAGTTGCAGTTTGTCATCAGCAAAGCAAAAACCTAGACAGTATTTTAAAGAGTGTGCTCTTTTAAATGACATGAAATACACTGTACCATCCTAGTAAACTGGCAAACATGAAAAACGAACTAACAATCTGAACTACTGTCAATTAAACATATTAAAGGTGAAATGATCTGAGTTAAAGGCAAGAACTTCTAAAGCTCTTACAATTATACATCAAACCATTTAGTATAAAGCTTGTTAGTTTAGAACAGGCATTTTTTAACTTGATAATACAACATTCACCCCGTATGAATGATACATGTTTATACCAGTTTTTTAAGCAAAGGGATATCTTTATCACAAAATAAGCACATGGACTTTGGCATAGTCAATGCCTATTACACTAGAGTACATCATCTGAAACAAAAACTAAAATCCATTTCTTATCACAATTTACTTTGATTTGGTTACTCTAGATCTAATAGTAAAGAAGTAGTAGGTACTAAAGAAATTAATTGAAGAATGGACATGATTACATTCATAACATATGAACCGGTGTTTGAAATATTTTCTAGCATATGTGTATCTATTCTATTTTTGTAAGAATCTGTGCTTGTTGTTCATCTGAAACCTTTAAAATATGTTGGGTTATAGTAGCCATGCATGCTTCATTGCTTGCAGCTGATACTTTGAAATGCCTGGTCATAGTTTTGTAGATGACAGGCAACTTGGAAATTATGTAAAGTTCCATGAATATTCCCTGGTTTTAATGGTTTGATAACATGCATTCTGGAAAAAAATATCTGACAGCTGCAATCTCATTATATGGATTTAAGTAAAGGTACCGCAGAACTGTTGCGGCCAGTTCTTGTCCTCCATCATAAAGACAGTACTCCAGCTGGTCACTGCAATTTTGACATACATAAGCCTTTTTCAAATTAGTGCCTAACCCAGTCAAAAGATACAACACGCATCACATTACTGAAAAGCTTACATTGAATGTGCAATATTAACTAGGGGTATCACTAGCAAGTGTCCAATACCCCCACACCAGCATATCTGACACACGTTTGGGATTCATACTTATCAAATTGTCAATTCATACTGGCATGTAAAACGTCAACACTTAGTATCTCAGTCAAACATCAGACTGAATTTGGCTGTATAAAATTTGCAATCAGTAGCTTCAGCTATTCAATTGAAAAAATGTACTCAATGAATAAAGACTTCAGTTGTGATATCCAGACAAAGTTCTGTTCAGTGACTAATGCAAAACAGGGTGAAAGTAGTAATAATGAAAAAAATCCAGAAGGCTAAATAGTTGCAGTCTTTCTACTTTTGCAACTTGTACCCTTTATAAATTGGATATTCAGTGTTTTGTTGAGTGTCAGAATTACTAACATGCACTCTCATATATCCTTTTATAGTATCCATATACATGTATAACATGGACAATTTAAATCTGAGTGATATAAAAAGCAATCTATTTTAAACTAATACTGAAAATCCATTTTCATGATTTGACTTGTTATATTATTTACATCCTAACTTCCTAGGTGAATCCTAGTATTTCTGTTCACTGGCCATTTCCCTCAGGCTTCACATCATTGAGAAGTACATAAGTTCTGCAGTGCAAAGCAATCACATTAAGCAGTGTGCATGTTCAAATGTTTGGTGTTTGCTTACCTCTTATGCCAAGATCTGTATCCAATATGCATTGCAGGCTTGTTGTACAGCAGCAGCAGCAATAGAAAATCTGATTGCATAAGAGGTCAACAGGGGCATGTCAAATGTCCCCCCCACAGCCTCACCAGCATGCCACTGATGTTTTTATCATGTGACAAGATTCTTTCTACAAATAGACTAAGTACATTTGTTTGTTTTTTTCACCTCAAAAAGTAGGAATAGTAGGAGTATTCGAAGAAAATGTAGGAAAAAAGTAGGAGCATGGCAAAAACTAGGAAAACGAGGACTACTTCAAAGCCTGGATAGACGACAGAGATGTGGACCCTAAGGTGACATCACTAAATCAATTATGACTCGCATCTTATGAATGGTACCCTCAGCCTGCTAAGCGCGACCTAACTAACATTTGCGAACGACTTGAGTCCAAATGAGATGCCGAGAAACTCGGCATGTCAGCAGGGTCCAAGCTGTTTGACACTCCGTCAATAGTACATTAACACCTCTCTATAACGGCCACTAAATTGTGTTAAGTAGTTGGTATTAAGGGCAGGTTTTACTTTCACCTTGCTTTAAGCAGCCACCTGCATTTAACACAATATACTTGATGTAATTTAGTGGCCGTTATAGAGAGGTTTTACTGTGTATGTATCTCGAAAGCGTGAACGAATCAGAGGTAAGTGACAACGACAACAGATCGGAGCTTAAAGAAACCCCATTTTCATAACAGGCGAAGGGTAATAAAAGATAAAGCGAAATATTATAGAAATGTATAATGGTGATTGAGCGCTAGATCAAGTTAAGGAAAAGCCGATAAGATAATGTTTTCCCTGTTCCGTGTTTGTTTCAAATTTCAATACCTACTGAATATTTATGTACAAAAACAATTATAATGAAATTTGGAAGGCGGAACATTGGGGCCATTTTAGAAAGTAAAAAAACCCACAAATCTGTCAAATTCCATCAGCAAACAGAGCAGACCCTGCTATAGGAGTCGTCTGATCTGAGTCTACTCTGTTTTCAAATGCGTAAAAACAACGTTTATATGAAGTAAAGGGTTAATCATTTAGCTCATACGCTCGTCCTCGTCTATTCCTGGTTCATCCTTAAATTCCATTTAACATTGTATGGTACATGCATGGACGCTCATCTGACAGAATATCCAGTCGTTACCTGAATGTACCTTAGGTAAAAGGTTAAACTATCGCTTTTAAATTGTAGTCGTAGTTTCCTGCCAACTTGTTTGGTATACAGTAGAACATGTCTTAACCCTTCGCTTGCTGAATTTTAAAATACATTTCTCCTTCTTTACCAATGCCCTGTTGTATAATTACATACATCTTCACTGTGTACATGTACAAGTAGTTCGCTGTGCAATCACAGCTGTGGAGTGCACTGGTTACACAATCAACTTGTAAATAGTGCAGACCCTGATGAGACAGCTCCTGCAGGAGCTGTCTCATCTGGGTATTCACTATTTACAGGTAGGTATATTGACGCGATTAGCAAGCGAAGGGTTAACCCATTCCCTTATATTGACGATTTTTGACGACTGTGTAAAAGTCACTTTGTGAAACCATTGTGATAAATAGAGCATTTGCTCCTATAGGGGCAAATGCTCTATTCATCAATGGTTTCAAACCACAAAATTCTAAAATGTTACTTTTCCCTAGTTAATGCTCCTTTTCGCTACATTTATTCAAAGAGGTTGGACTAAAAATAGCCTATGAGGTAATGGGTTAAGCGGTCATATAAAACAGGTCTTATATGAGTATATAAGGCAGTTGGTAGCGTAATGTAGGAACGTTGTGCGTTACCTTTGCACTGCATTACGCAGCCACATGCTTTTAACTCTTCGCTTGCTGAATTCTATAATACATTTCTCCTTCTTTACCCATGCCCTGTTGTATAAGTACATATATCTTTACTATGTACAAATATTTCCATTCACTGCTGTGGATTGCACTGGTTGCACAATTAACTTGTAAATAGTGCAGACCCTGATGAGACAGCTCCTGCAGGAGCTGTCTCATCTGGGTTTTCACTATTTACAGGTAGGTATATTGACGTGAATAGCAAGCGAAGGGTTAACATTCAAGTTTACGCATAGCATACCTCTACACATGAGTGGACCTAGCGATATATTGGCCTCACTTGAGGTACCGTTGAGATCATAGTCCAGAGACATCATGGGAAGGTCTTCCTTCTTGGACAAGACTCCAAAGTCCATTCTGAATAGCAGGTAAATACAGCAACAGCTCATTATTCGAACATTCTAATACATATACAGGTATTGATTTATTGATAAATTTAGACCCTATGGCATACCAACATAACCTACTTAAAATGTAGACAAAACATATCTGTAACGTTGGTTGCGGTCAGTGTTATGTTTCTAGTCCAGTTTCCTGCAAGAGAGTGACCGTGGTCGAGGGGTATAGGCAGATGAGTTTATGTATGAAAGTCCCGAGATAATCAATATCATTCTTTTTTTTCTTTGCAAAAACACGCAGACGAAAACTCAACAAATATTGAAAACCGAAAATACCCATTCCAAATATAACAACTAAAACATACAAGAACAAGGTTTGCCATACACTGAGATTCGTACCAACAACCACCAAAATATTCAATAGTCCGTGTCATTTTAGCGGTTGATATTATCCATCGGCAACGCGGCCACTGTACATGTACATGTAGGGACTGGTTCAAACATCTTTGATTGTGTCCTTGTACCTACCGTGTTTATACATGTAGTGTTTCTAAATACTACATGTAATAACAATAGGTGTACCATGCGATCTTAACCCTTCTCTTGCTCAATTTTAAAATACATTTCTCCTTCCTTACCCATGCCATTTTTGTATAATTTCATATATTTTCACTGTGTACACGTAGTTCGCTGTGCAATTACTGCTGTGGAGTGCACTAGTTGCACAACCTACTTGTAAATAGTGCAGACCCTGATGAGACAGCTCCTGCAGAGCTGTCTCATCTGGGTCTTCACTATCTACAGGTATGTATATTGACGTTAATAGCAAGCGAAGGGTAAAATGGACTGTATTTGGTCCTTTGCTCCATGGATATTTATGTAACAAATAATATTAACATCAACATTTAGTACATCCTTTTTTCTAATTTCATAAGAATACCTGAAGTTTTGGCCAAGGCAGAAACTTCAAATCAGGCGTACAGTAAAACCTCGCTATTGCGACCACTTAATGAATAAACATGGGTGTATTTATAAACATGTGGGTGTTTAGTGCAGGACAAAAGTAATGCAGAAAGCTCATCTAGGAGCTTTCTGCATTGCTTTGGTCTGCATTAAGCTACCACCTGCATCTAGCACCCAGAATTAAACCTTCTTTAGGTGGTCGCATTAGCAGGGTTTACTGTTAAAAACCCGCTATTGCGACCACATAGAAGAGGTATACTTCTGGGTGCTAGATGCAGGTGTTAGCTTAATGCAGGAAACAAATAATTCAGAAAGCTCCTAGGGGAGTTTTTTGCTTTACCATTGCCCTGCATTAAGCAACCACCTGCTTATAAAGGCCGCTTTGGTTATTCTTTAAATGGTCGCATTAGAGGGGTTCTACTGTATATAAATACATAAGCAAACAGAATAAACCCAGATCAGGGGCCGTCTGATCTGGGTCTACGCTGTTTGAAAAGTCGTCCAAAGGTGTATTATGGAGCAAAAGCTTAAATTGCTCACTTGTCACTTTTCTATTTTGAAACAGTTTTGTTAATACACAAGTTATAAATGAAAACTAGAAACGTTAAAGAGGAAAAAGGTGTATTTATGGAGTAAAGGCACAAGAAAATTCTAACAGCTACTTGGTTTTATTTTTGAGTTTTTTCATCAATATGCATGCAGAAAGAGTAACATTAATTTGGTGATTTTTGTTACTTATCGTTTGTTGGCAAATCCCTTGCAAATTGTTTGAAACGCGCTTTCGGTAAGTAAATGATGCGATTGTATTCAAAAATTGACTTGAATCGGTTTTAAACTAGATAGTTTGCTGAATAATAAGTGACGGTTTAGAATATTGTATTCGATCTTTAATGCGGGGGAAATCATGCACGGAGTTTTCCATATGTCTGCCGTCCTAACCAGTTCTAAAATAACTGCTCTGCAAAAGGTTCAGGTTAGTTATTTTACTGTTTTTATACTACCCACGGATTGCTGATTACCTTAACAAACACTTTGATGAAACGGCGTCTTAATGAGCGTCTCATTATGATCAAAACTGTTTGCCACCCTGGATGATTTCTATTAGATATGATAAAGTAATCTTTACTTTGTTCAATTCAATACTGAAGCGCACAATATGTTTACAGACAGCAATAAAGACAACACAGCCGATATCTGGCTTCATTTAACTTTGCTTGTTGTTTAATATTCATAATGCCAAAACAGATTATAAGCGCTCCTAGACGGGACTCAGAATCAGCCATGTTTAACCCGTTCCCTCATATAAACGTGTTTTCACGCATTTGCAAACAGAGTAAACCCAGATCAGACGGCTCCTAGAGGAGCCGTCTGATCAGGGTCTACTCTGTTTGCTAATAGAATTTGATAGATCATTTTCTTTACTTTCTAAAATGTCTACAATGTTCAACCTTCCATTTGTCTTTATAACTATTTTGTTAATGAATATTCAGTAGGTACTGAAAATTGGCCTAAATATAGAATAGGGAAAGGGTTAAGAAAGGCAATACGGTAGAACCACCCTATACTTGACATTTAGATTAGTATAAATATCGGTCTTGGGGACAAGTGGCAGATTAATGCAGGGTGAAACTCATGCAGATAGCTCCTCTAGGAACTTTCTGCGTGGCTTTTACGCTGCATTAAGGAGTCACCTGCCTAAAGTATCTAAATTATTTTCTACTAGAATTCTGGTACGGATGGGGTTTACTGTAATAAATTAATGAAGGTAAGGCTTAACTTATCAAACATATATTATCTGAATGCATTTATGCATAACTTTCGACCCGTTTACACACTTTTTTTTTTATCTTAATGTATATATGAATAACGTTGGACTCTTTTACACACGTGTTTATCTGAATGCATATAAGCATAATGTTGGACTCTTTTACACACTTGTTTATCTTAATGCATATATGCATAACTTTGGATTAGTTCACTTACTTGTTTATCTTAATGCATATAAGCATAAATGTGGACTCTTTTACACACGTGTTTATCTGAATACAACACTGAATACAAAATCCTGTCGGTTTAACATGAGAGTTTTGGCTTTTTTGAAAGTAAATTTTATGTTTTTGACATTAACTTTTATATGTTACAGTCTTATTGTTCAGCAGTTTGAAACACTGAAAGCGTATTCATATTTACCATAGGTATATGATCTTATTGCCTGACTATTTCCCTGTTTAATATTCATATCAGAAATAATAACATCATAATTCTTTATTAACTGAAAGTTTATAAAGCATATATGCATGCTCTTTTGGTATTTGTAGAACGTCTAGAGCCAACTATATGATAATCTCATAAGAAACAAAGCAGACCCTAACAAGACGATACACATTGATCCGGGTCTCCTCAGTTAGGAAAGACGCGAAAATGCGTTCGCACGTGGGAAAGGGTTGAGCTGACAAGGTAAAGGTCATGTGTGACTTTTGCCTGGACTAGTTGCAAACTTTGGGTTAACACATCTGTAATATTTTGAGTAAATAGAAAAGATATCTTAACGGGAAATGCGACATATCTGCTTTAATGAGATGCAGCTCACAAAAGCTGAGGGTCAATACTGTGGCATAATTTGATCAAACGAATGTGCATATACTTGAAAGGCTCAATTAAATAAGATTTCTATATTGTTTTTTTCTCGAACATTGAAAACGCAATTAGTGGGAATCAGACATTTAATTATCAACACATGGATCTCATGCAAAGAATACTGCATCGTCTACAACACTTTTTTATAAATCTATTTTAGAGCACGTGTGTATCGCACCTAGACATGGCATCCCCTACGTCACAATTGCAAGAATAACCAGTTGGACAGGAGCCCTCCTGTTCACACGCGCAGGCATTTGCGTCTGTGCCATCGCCTGCGAAGTAGGTGAGTTGGCGGTCATCCCTTGTGGACCAACTGGCGTATGAATAGTCTGGGTTTTCTGCAAGAAAGGAATTACATTTACACTATACAGTAAACCCTCTCTATAACGACCACTAGAACGACCACTAAACCTCTCTATAATGACCACTAAATTGTGTTAATTAGTTGGTAATTTGGGCAGGTGGTTGCTTAAAGCAAGGTGAAAGTAAAACAGAACGCTCCTATAGGAGCGTTCTGTTTTACTTTCACCTTGCTTGAAGCATCCACCTCCTTTTAACACAAAATACTTTATGTAAATTAGTGGTCGTTATAGAGAGGTTTTACTGTATTTAACCCTACTCCTGCTAACCGTAACCTGTGTCTAATGGTATAAACATTCCTTGGCTGAGTCTGAGATCATTCTCCAGTATCTGATTGGTCGAATTCTGGACAAGCTCAGAATCTGGCCAATCATATGTTTGAGAATGATCCCAGATTCAAGCAAACTGTTCCATCATATCCTTTTTGCAGGTCCAACCTCTTTAAATGAATCTACCGAAAAGCAGCATTTACTAGAGAAAACGACAATATTCAGAATTGTGTAGTTTTGAAACCATTGTGATAAAAAGAACATTAATTTTCTCCTATGAAAAAGAGACATTTACAGATGTGCCAACCGGCGTCAACACGCAGGAATAAGTTAACCCATTCCCTCAAAGGCTATTTTTAGAACCAACCTCTTTGAATAAAACTACCAAAACGAACAATTATCAGAGAAAAGAAAACTGTTAGACTTGTGTAATTTCGAAACCATTGTGGTCTATTTATGGAAAGGCGTATTTATCGAGGAAGGGGCTAACCCATTTGGGATCTAGTGATCTAAGATAAACTGAGACCTGGACTAGCCACCTGTCATATATTTTGCAGGAACATTTTTTCTCCTATCATTGAATGTTGCCCAGGAAAATGAGATGGAGATTAGTTGGTATATACCATCTGTGTACAGATACAGTAAACCCAATGGGATTTTGGAGAAGAATTGAGATACAGTACAACCTCTCTTCAAGGGTCACTAAATCGTGTTAAATAGATCCTATTAATGGCAGGTTGCTGCTTAAAGCAAGGTGAATGTAAACAGAACGCCCCTATTATATATATAGGAGCCACCTGCCTTTGGAGCGTTCTGTTTTACTTTCACCTTGCTTTAACACAAACTACTTGATGTAATTTAGTGGCCGTTATAGAGAGGTTTTACTGTACTTTTAGGCAGATGGCTGCTTAATGCAGAGTGAAAGTCGTGCAGAGACTCCTCTAGCAGCATTAAGCTGCAAAACCGATATTTATTACATTGTACTAAATTTGACGTCCGATCTATAGGGTTTTTTACGGTAACATCTTTTGAATAAGATGTGTGTACATGTGCAATGGCTTGCCCACAATCCTATAACAAGGGCTGTAACTCCAGTCTTACTGAGTGGATATCATAACTAACAATGCCAAAACAGCATGTTCACATAAATGCTTAACCATTTCCTATTAAATTGTCATTAGATATAATAACATCATGAATGTTTATAAGCTGAATGACATCATGAATATTTATTAGCTCAATGTTTATAACGGTACAGGCGTATTTATCGAGGATCTGGATCTACTCTATTTTCAATTGCGTGATAAGGCATATATATATTAGAGAAAAGGTTAAGTGTCTTAAATGGTCAACAATGCTCGGAGTATAAATACTCGTACAGTACGCAAAATGTGAGTGACAGATAGGTGTGTTGGCACCTGACATATAAGTGGACTCAGGTTCAAATGCACGTTTCTTCTTTTTCCAAAATTAGGTGTCATTCTTATCATTACACCTCAACAATGTAAATAGATAAAGAGTCAACATTTTTATCTGTTCAACTCGCGTGCTAAGAGTTATAACATGGTTTAACCCATTACCTCATATGCTATTTTTAGATCCAAGCTCTTTGAATCAATCTACCGAAAAGGTGCATTAACTAGAGAAAAGAAAAAAAAGTTAGAATTTTCTAGTTCTTAAATCAATGTGACAAATAGAGCATTTGCTCCTATAAGCAAATACTCTATTTATCAACATGGTTTCACAAAGTGACTTATACAGAATCGTCAAAAGTCGTCAATATGAGGGCATGTATTAAGTGAGTCCCGTTATAATACATCCAACCTCAAGAGTTGCAAACCGTGTACAACCAGTCCAGTCGCCGTGTTTAAACGTGGTGGCTGATATGGTACTATAGTAGAACATGTCTTAAGCGGCAACAAAAAAGATATCTGTTTGTGGGTCTGTAAGGCAGGTGGTAGCCTAATGCAGGTCAAATGTAATGCAGAAAGCTCCAATATGAGATTTCTGCATTACCTATTCCCTGTATTAAGAAACCACCTGCTTTGTAAGACTCCTGTGTTCAATAAATGAATGGAAGGACAGATTCTACTATACAGTGTTTGCGATATCTTATGGTTGCGTCGTTAATTGTCTGTACGAGTATGGTCTCTGAACTTACCACTATGAAGTGGGGCTTTGAAGCAGGCGATGCCTACTTCTTGAGAGCAGTACACTGATCGCTTCACTAGCTGAGTCAGCTGATTAGTGGTCACTCTAGCGTAAGTGAATTGTACATGGAGGCTGGCACTAAATGTCCACTGGAAGAAACCAACAATTTACTTCATGAATATTCATTTAAGAAAAAATGAGATCATGAATATCATTTACGTTCCTTGTTTAAGTTACATATAAATATAGAGATTATTTGCCCTTTGAAAGACTCGAATCAGATTTAAGGAACGTGGGCAGAACTAATTTGTGAGTATAATACATGTGTGTGAAGCTGGCTCAGCAATCAACCATCAACAATCAACATTCGTTTTTATATAAGGAAACCGAATGTTGATCTGGAATGTCGAGTTCGCCCATCAACATTCGTTTTTATATAAGGAAATCGAATGTTGATCTGGAATGTCGAGCTCACCCATCAACATTCGATTTTATATAGAGAAACCGAATGTTGAGCTGGAATGTCGAGCTCGCCCATCAACATTCGTTTTTATATAGGGAAATCGAATGTTGATCTGGAATGTCGAGCTCGCCCATCAACATTCGTTTTTATATAAGAAAATCGAATGTTGATCTGGAATGTCGAGCTCGCCCATCAACATTCGTTTTTATATAGAGAAACCGAATGTTGATCTGGAATGTCGAGCTCGCCCATCAACATTCGTTTTTATATAGAGAAACCGAATGTTGATCTGGAATGTCGAGCTCGCCCATCAACATTCGTTTTTATATAAGGAAATCGAATGTTGATCTAGAATGTCGAGCACGCCCATCAACATTCACTTTTATATAAAGAAAACGAATGTTGATCTGGAATGTCGAGCTCGCCCATCAACATTCGTTTTTATATAAGGAAATCGAATGTTGATCTGGAATGTCGAGCTCGCCCATCAACATTCGTTTTTATATAGAGAAACCGAATGTTGATCTGGAATGTCGAGCTCGCCCATCAACATTCGGTTTTATATAGAGAAACCGAATGTTGAGCTGGAATGTCGAGCTCGCCCATCAACATTCGTTTTTATATAAGGAAATCGAATGTTGATCTAGAATGTCGAGCTCGCCCATCAACATTCGTTTTTATATAAGGAAATCGAATGTTGATCTGGAATGTCGAGCTCGCCCATCAACATTCGTTTTTATATAGAGAAACCGAATGTTGATCTGGAATGTCGAGCTCGCCCATCAACATTCGTTTTTATATAAGGAAATCGAATGTTGATCTGGAATGTCGAGCTCGCCCATCAACATTCGCTTTTATATAAGGAAATCGAATGTTGATCTGGAATGTCGAGCTCGCCCATCAACATTCGTTTTTATATAAAGAAACCGAATGTTGATCTGGAATGTCGAGCTCGCCCATCAACATTCGTTTTTATATAGAGAAACCGAATGTTGATCTGGAATGTCGAGCTCGCCCATCAACATTCGTTTTTTTATAAGGAAATCGAATGTTGATCTGGAATGTCGAGCTCGCCCATCAACATTCGTTTTTTTATAAGGAAATCGAATGTTGATCTGGAATGTCGAGCTCGCCCATCAACATGCGTTTTTATATAGAGAAACCGAATGTTGATCTGGAATGTCGAGCTCGCCCATCAACATTCGTTTTTATATAGAGAAACCGAATGTTGAGCTGGAATGTTGAGCTCGCCCATCAACATTCGTTTTTATATAGAGAACCCGAATGTTGGGCTGGAATGTCGAGCTCGCCCATCAACATTCGTTTTTATATAAGGAAATAGAATGTTGATCTGGAATGTCGAGCTCGCCCATCAACATTCGTTTTTATATAAGGAAATCGAATGTTGATCTGGAATGTCGAGCTCGCCCATCAACATTCGTTTTTATATAGAGAAACCGAATGTTGATCTGGAATGTCGAGCTGGCCCATCAACATTCGTTTTTATATAGAGAAACCGAATGTTGAGCTGGAATGTCGAGCTCGCCCATCAACATTCGTTTTTATATAAGGAAACTGAATGTTGATCTGGAATGTCGAGCTCGCCCATCAACATTCGCTTTCATATAAGGAAATCGAATGTTGATCTGGAATGTCGAGCTCGCCCATCAACATTCGTTTTTATATAAGGAAATCGAATGTTGAGCTGGAATGTCGAGCTCGCCCATCAACATTCGTTTTTATATAGAGAAACCGAATGTTGATCTGGAATGTCGAGCTCGCCCATCAACATTCGTTTTTATATAGAGAAACCGAATGTTGATCTGGAATGTCCAGCTCGCCCATCAACATTCGATTTTATATAGAGAAACCGAATGTTGTGCTGGAATGGCGAGCTCGCCCATCAACATTCGCCATTATATAGGGAAATATTTTTCTCTGAATATACAGGATTATCAGCTTTCATTTTTGGCACATAGCATCATCTGTAGGTCCGCTACAAAAAATTTGCCCATGGTGTAAAAATTGGACCCGGCCGAGGGGTTGCCACTTTCTATAGGAACATATAGCTAAAATGTTGAAAATGTCTCTGAAACTGGAAGCTCTTAGCTTTCAAGATGGCAAATTACGTCACCTTGAAGTCCGCAGGGGTCAGATAAGGCCCAGCTACATGGGTAGCCAAATTTCTATAGAAAAATATAGTGAAACACTTGATGTTTCTCCAATGATTGGCTTGTGAACGATACCAGGGTCATCGTGGTAATATTGTTGTGTAATGCAAAGTTTGACCTATTGATTGTTGATAAATTTATGTGAACATGTGCGTCTGGCGTATAGGAATTTTTTTAAAGATCATACTCAAGTCAAACATATATGTTTGATAGTTAGTCATGATGAGTATTAGTATGTAACTGCTGCCTATTCATTAAATACATATATTGATTTTAATAACCGCAGGCCTTAATTTATATAATCAGATGTGGCATATCTGTGTCCTATGAAAACATTATCCTTTTAGTTTTTATCTAGGACGTTTTATTGAAGATAGCCCTTCTTAGAAACCAGCTTTCCGTTTTAGGAATATACATGTATCTTGAAAATATGCTTTATATCTTCTTTATTACATCTGCATGTGTAAATTTGGCATTTAGTCAATTCTAAAGGTGGTGTCACACTAGAGCGTATGGCACGAACGTATGCGAACGTATGAGAAAAAATGCTCATACGCTCGCATACGCAGATAATCGCTATGGGTAGTATAGGCATACGTTGTATAAGCTGCCATATGTCGGTGTACGTTCTCATACGCAGAGAACGAAACTAATTTTTGAACATGTTCAACGGAGTTCAGCGTATACAAGCGTATGAAGTATGCTAGGTCAAATACGTTTCACATACGGTGGCATGAAGGCGGCCAGTAAATCTATTATATGGATAGCGTATCAGTAACGTAATTTTAACGTATGTCTGACGAACGACTAACGTTTTTAACCTATTGCTGGCTATCCAGACGCTATTCATGCGCTCACATGAGGTAAGAATACGTTACTTATATGCTCACACACGCTATTTATAGGCTGATATACGCTACATTGACGGTGACATAAGTTGACACATGCTCGTATACGTTTCCCATGCGTTGCCTATACGCCAGATATACGGTACGCATACGCTATTCACGCGCTGCTAATACGTTCATCGAAGATAGAGGCGGAAAATTACGGATTCATATGCTCAAAAGTTGTGCGTATGCCCAGGATTTCATACGCACGCTATGCATACGTTCGTCTCATACGCTACAGTGTGACATGGGCATAATTTAACGTATGTCTGACGAATGACTAACGTATTTAACGTATTTAACCTATTTCTGGCTATCCATACGCTGCTCATGCGCTCGTATGCAGTAAGAATATGTTACTCATATGCTCGCATACGCTAGTTATACGCTGATATACGCTACACTGACGGTGACATAAGTTGACACACGCTCGTATACGATTCTCATGCGCTGCATATACGCCAGATATACGGTACACATGCGCTGGTAGTAGGTTCATCGAAGATAGTGTTGGGAAATTTCGGGTTCATACGCTCAACAGTTGTGCGCATGACCAGTTTTTCATACGCTATGCATACGTTCGTCTCATACGCTATAGTGTGACAGGACCATTAAGACAATTCGCTAGTGCCCATAACCAGTAACACTTTGAGTATGAATTTGAGAACCATGCATTGACAATTGTGATTTCATATTTATAACACGTGATGTTTGATTTTGAGGTTTATATGAAGTTTAAATATTACAATGGATTAACGAACATGTTTTACAGCTGCTTAAGTTAAATATTAGCTTTTAAATTTGAACTCATTATGTTAATGAATATGGCTATGGACCCATTGTAGGCGAGCTCGACATTCCAGATCAACATTCGATTTCCTTACAAAAACGAATGTTGATGGGTGAGCTGGACATTCCAGATCAGCATTCGATTTCCTTATATAAAATCGAATGTTGATGGGCGAGCTCGACTTTCCAGCTCAACATTCGATTTCCTTATATAAAAACGAATGTTGATGGGCGAACTCAACATTCCAGATCAACATTCGGTTTCCTTATATAAAAAACGAATGTTGATGGGCGAGCTCAACATTCCAGATCAACATTCGGGTTCCTTATATAAAAACGAATGTTGATGGGCGTGCTCGACATTCTAGATCAACATTCGGTTTCCTTATATAAAAACGAATGTTGATGGGCGAGCTCGACATTCCAGATCAGCATTCGATTTCCTATATAAAAACGAATGTTGATGGGCGAGCTGGACATTCCAGATCAACATTCGATTTCTCTATGTAAAAACGAATGTTGATGGGCGAGCTGGACATTCCAGATCAACATTCGGTTTCCTTATATAAAAACGAATGTTGATGGGCGAGCTCGACATTCCAGATCAACATTCGATTTCCTTATAAAAAATGAATGTTGATGGGCGAGCTCGACATTCCAGATCAACATTCGATTTCCTTATATAAAAACGAATGTTGATGGGCGAGCTCGACATTCCAGATCAACATTCGATTTCCTTATATAAAATCGAATGTTTATGGTTGATGGTTGATTGCTGAGCCAGCTTCACACACATGTATAATACGCATGGCATTTTTGTGCAAATATTGACAAACACTGATCTTATGTTGACAAATGACTAGCGCATAGTGACAAACACACATCGTATATTGACATATGCACGGTGTATATTGATAAATGTGCAACGTATACTGACACACGCACACCGTATATTGACAAATGCTGGGTGAAAATCATACAGAAAGCTCATAGAACAGCTTTCTGTGTGACTTTCACTCTGCATTAAGCTGCCACTTGTGTCCATGACCGATATTTATACTAAATTGGACGTCCAATTAAGAGGGTTATACTGTACTTTATGCGTGAGTTGGATGTGTATATTTACTTACTGTCACCCTGTATTAAGCTGTCTCCAAGACTGATAATTATATTAAATCAAACGTCCGGTTATAGAGGTTTTACCACTTTTATAGGACGAATATAAATTTCAGTTATGCAGTCTCTCTGTGTAAAGGTTTTAAACCGAAAGTAAAGACTTACAAACCGAAAGTAGCGACTTTCACCGATATCAATATCAAGTTTGTAAAGAATTTTAGAAGATTATTATTTGAAAAATAAAATGAAAAAATTGTGAATATACGATATCCATCCATGCTATCAAACCAGGACAATGCCTTATAAACCAGTTACCGGGTATATGGTGATATGGTCTATTTCGAACCTCAGAGTCAACCTGTATCCCAGAGAGGTCAGTCGTCACTTTGGCGACTCTTTATAAAAGCGTGTTAAAATTCTGAGAAAAATGGTGATCATTTCTTTGATAAATGAGACAAAGTTTATGGAAATCGGCGGTCAAATAAGTCTTCAAGGACAATCTCAGTGAATAAACCCATATATTTTTTAGCAGATTTCGGCCGGTCCGGAGTTGAATACCTTTTACTTATTGTTCACGAATATATGTTGTTTTAGTTGGGTTAGAAAACTATCTTTTGGTATGTTTTAGGTACTTATGACATGTGATTAAAAATAATGTTCTAAGACGATGTTGTTGTTGAGACATAGCATGCGAAGGGCACCTGTGGGTCATAGTAGAAACTGTACACTCAGGGTCCATGCTTATAACACTTTTAGTTGAGTCTGAGTTCGTTCTAAAGTTTTTGATTGGTCAGATTTGAGCCCTTGGCTCAAATCTGACCAATCAAAAGCTTGAGAACTCAAATCGGACCAATCAAAAGCTTGAGAACGAACTCAGACTCAACTAAAACGTTTTATAATCAAGGGCCCTGATGCCTATTATTCCACAACCATAGTCAGACGGATCCTCCAGGAGCCCTCTAATCTCGGTATACCATGTTTGAAAAGGCGTTAAAAGTTGATTTATGCAGTAAATGGTTACTTTACGTATCTTACAGAGCAACAGGTAAGGGGCGTACACAAATACTAAACTCGTCATTTCTCAAACAAACCCTATGTTGTGACCATTCTTTAGACTATTCTAAAGAGTGGTCACAATATAGGGTGTGGCGGACAAATAAAGAACTTATTCTTAAAAATGTTTTAATTTAGGCAACTTATCTGAGACATAAATGCTTCTGTATGTTTCTAGGTAGAGCAGTGTGAGTACTTACCCGGTGGTTGTGGTACACGGTGGTGGTCGCGTACGGTGGGTCCTTTGATATATCACAGTAGACCGGAAATGCAGGTTCGTTGGCTGCATATGAGGAAAATAATACATCATTGTCAGTTAACCCTTTTCTCCATGAATATTCATGAAAGAAATAATGACATCATGTATATTAGTTTCATGAAGGATTAACGTGACATATGAACATTTTAGCAATGGCAGAAACTGTAGAAACATGTCTACATGTAAATTGTTTCATAAGTAAATAGAGCAAAACCTGATCAGGCGGTTTCTGTACAAGCCTTCTGGTCTCCTCTTCTTGTCAAGACAAAGAATGGCGTATTAATGAGTACTTCATTTATATCAACAAGAGTGCCAGTGAGCACAATTCGAGGCCTTGTTCAACATAATTTGAGATTAACGTCTTGGCTGAAAGCAAATGCTAAACGTAAATTCTAAGTCTAATTGTGAGACATTGAACTTGGACATACGTACCGGGACACACCATTCTACTGTAGCATGTCCAGATAACATTGTGGTGAAAACTGAGACGGATCCACGAAGTAGAATTTGAGTTGGAAATGCTACAGATCGACAAGTTGTGGTTAACATATTTGCTTAACGTAAATTCTAAGTAAAACTGTGCGACCTTGACCTCGGACATACATACCGGGTCACACCGATGATACTGTAGTATGTCTAGATAAGCAATGTGGGTAGTGTTTAGAAGGATGCAACAAGCAGATTTGGAGTTAGACATGTTATCGACAGACAAAATTTTAATTGAGGTTAACATATTTGCTAAAAGCAAATTCTATGTCCAAATGTGTGACATTGACCTTGGATATACGAACCGGGACATGCCGATGCTACTGTAGTATGTATATCCAAATAAACATTGTGGTGAACTTTGAGAGGGGTCCACCAAGCAGAAATCGAGTAGGAGCTGCTAAATACAGACAAATTGAGGTTAACAAATTTGCTAATCGCAAAAGAATTCCAATTATGCGACCTTGACCTTGGATATATTTGAGTTAGAGATGTCACACACAAATTGAGGTTAACGTGTTTGTTAAACGCAAATTCTAAGTCCAATTGTGCGACATTGACCTTGAATATACGTACCAGAACACACCCATGCTACTAAAGCATGTCCAGATAAACATTGTGGTGAAAATTGAAAGGAACTTGAGATGTTACAGACAGACAGGTTAACATATTTGCTAAACACGAATTCAAGTTCAGTTGTATGATTTTTACCTTGGATATACATACCGGGACACACTCATGCTACTATAGCATGTCCAGATAAACATTGTGGGAAAATATTAGACGGATACACCAAAAAGAACTTTAGCTAGAGGTATTACCGACAGACGAATTGAGATTAACATATTTGCTTAACGCAAATTCTAAGTCCAATTGTGCGACATTGACCTTAGATATACGTACCGGGACACTACCATGCTATGTAGCGTGTTAAGATAAACATTACAGCCAAACTTTAAAAGGACCCATCAAACATAACTTGAGTTAGAGATATTACAGACAGGCAGAAAGGTTAACATATTTGCTAAACCCAAAATCTAAGTCCAATTGTGCGACCTTGACCTTGAATACACGTATCGGATATACGCATGCTACTGTACCTATTGGCTGAAAGCAAATGCTAAATGTAATTTCGAAGTCTTATTGTGTAACCTTGAACTTGGATATACGTACCGGGACATGCCAATGCTACTGTAGCATGTCCATATAAACATTGTGGTGAAAACTGAGACGGATCGACGAAGCAGAATTTGAGTTGGAAATGCTACAGATAGACAAGTTGTGGTTAACATATTTGCTAAACGTAAATTCTAAGTCCAACTGTGCGACCTTGTCCTTTGATATACGTACCGGGACACACCGATGCTACTGTAGTATGTCCAGATAAACAATATATCCAAATAAAGATTGTGGTGAAATTGAGTTAGAGATGTTACAGCCAGACAAATTGGGGTTAACATATTTGCTAACCGCAAATTCTAAAGTCCAATTGTGCGACCTTTACCTGGGATATACGTACCGGGACACATCCATGTAGCATGTCCAAATAAACATTGTGGTGCATTTTGCGAATGATCCATCAAGCGGAACTTGAGTTAGAGATGCCACATACAAATTGAGGTTAACATGTTTGCTAAATGCAAATTCTAAGTCCAATTGTGCGACATTGACAATAACCTTAGATAACGTACCGGCACACACCCTTGCTACTAAAGCATGTCCATATAAACATTAAAACTTGAGTTAGAGATGTTACAGACAGACAGACAGGTTAACATATTTGCTTAACGCAAATTCAAGTTCAATTGTGTGATTTTGACCTTGGATATACGTATCGGGACATATCCATGCTACTGTAGCATGTCCAGATAAACATTGTAAACTTTGAGAAGCATCAACCAACAGAACTTCAGTAAGAGATGTTACAGACAAACAGATAGGTTAACCTATTAGCTAAACGATTACAGACGGACAGAAAGACGGACCGACAGACAGACGGACAGACAGACAGACAGCGCCATTCCATGATACGTCCAGTTTTTCAAACGGGCGCATAACCCGTTTTTTAAACGGGTACATAAATAAGAAGAGGGATATTTTTTAAAAGCAATTATTTAAAGTAATATTTACAACATATTCATTTTGATTATCTAACGGCAGGGATGCAAAAATCGTAGAGAATCCTAGGGAAAGCAGTGTTTGCGATTTTGTAGATGAAAGAGGTATTATATGTATGCCAATTCTTACCATAGTTTATATTTCATTGAATGAAATAGTTCGATTGATATTTTAGATAACATAATTGGCTATGTGGCCACATATTTCGTTTTGATTGTTGCAGTATCATTACCTTGAACCTATACAGAGTAATAGTTTAAGTTTCCGACGTAAGAGGGAACATCGCATTGACTTCGTTAAACTTTGAGACTAAACATAAGCATTTTATATTTCCTTACCACGTGAACTGTATTTGGGTATAACAGGACCGTCTGGGTCTATCATAAAGACGTGGCTGCCATGTTTTCCTTTCTCGGCAATCTCCTGACAAGTCGGGGGGATACCTGACGCGAAACAGAGGTTTCTAAATATGATTTTCCCTACTCGCTACTCCACATTTATATATATATATCTGCTCCTTCTGCATAAGCATACACATCTAATTTCTCCATGTATAAATAATAATGATACATATATACACATCTCTGTATGGTCTATCTACATGTATAAACATATTTCACTGAGGATTATAAGTATACGAATATATATTCCGCTCTTTCTGGTTTTCAGATTTCCTTTCGTAATAAATGCCTCATTACCATATATGGATATTAATATAACGTTTCTTTGTCGTAGACAAAAAGGTCGAAAACCAAGTAATACCATTCTGTTCGTCATTCCCATGGCAATTATTCTTCAAAGTTAATATCGTTTACGTTGTTTTCTGTTATGATTCAATACACCACTGTCATCTCGGCCTTGTTATGCTTTCCAAATTCTTTCATTTATCTCCATACGTTTTAGTTGTTTCAATTGTTTTCCCCATAACACGGCTAGCCTACGGACTTACCAAACTCATATTCGCTACACATGAGAGGTCCCACGGTGTATTCTCCAAAGCTGCCATCGCCAATTTCAATCACAGTGACGGCTCCAATGGGAAGGTCATCTTTGTTGTACACCCATCCAAAGTCCTCGTGCTCCTCGTCGTCTTGTGCATCACAATTACAGCCCTTAGTCTCTGTAACACATTCAGGTATATATGCACTCATTATTGTCTCAGTCCTACATGCATACTATCCGCATGGTCTTTATCAAATTGCTCTGTAGAACCTACGTGGCTTCGAGTATAGTTTGGAATGCCATCTCAGACTATCGGTAGAAGCTCAAACGTAGGTTCCGGGTGCAGTAGCTAGTGCAGTGCGTAACATCAATTTGAAAATTGAAAACAATACTATGGCCAAACTGGAACAAAAATGGCAGGCTAAAAGGGTAAACGTTGATAAACGCTCTGTCTTGTCATGTAAGCTTTAACAAAATTCCCTCTTATTGACACATTTTGGAGCCTCTGTAGAAGTCATCTTTTATAACAATTATGATAAACAGAGCTTTTGCAAATGCTCTATTTATCACAATGGTTTCAAAACTACACAATTCTAAATTTCCCCAGGGAAGCATGCCCTCGGACCCCTATAGCCACGGTGCGTACATTACATTTAGATTCCCATACGCGGCTGGCTAGTACTGACTAGGCTTGTTAGACACCGGTATTAGTAAGTTATTTGCATTTCAAATATGTGTACGTATTGTCAGTAATTATGAAGAGAGAAATAAAACTGAAATACGAATTATATCAGAGGTCGCGCTGCTGCAACATGCATTGCATGCCTATGTGTGTGAAATTTGATACGTAGTTAGTTATTGACTAAATTGAGCAATGCTGATAAAATACAAACACGTTCAAAGCAATTTCCATCCACCTCGTTTCTTATATGGAAATCTTACCGTCATCGCATATCTCAACAACACCACATGCGCACTGATTTTCCAAATTTAGTCCACCGGCCCAGTAATCCTTGGCATCACCGTCCGTGTCGGAGAAATATATCTTTCTAACGCCGTTGATAGTTTGTGGTGAGTTCTAAAATTAATATGACCTTCATTACATGTAAAGGTCATCATAAATATGTTGAAATATGTCCCGTTGTTATGTATCCATGCATCCTTATCATAATTGCATTTTGACTTTTAACCCTTTTCTCCTCATATTCGACTTTTTACGCCTTTGCAAACAGAGTATACTCCGATCAGATGGTTCTTGTAGGGTTCGTGACCAGCGTCTGTTCTATTTGCTTATGAAATAATATAGATATGAGTCCACCGTTTCAGCCATGTCCAACTACTCCTATTTCCATGTGCCATAACAAAACAACCCTAATATTCATGATGTCATTATTTCTTAATCCTTTCGGCGCCAAATTTCGTATCGTCGACTGCAATCGAGTTTTGTGAAATCATGGTAAAAAAGAAATTAGATAAATGAATGCAAATTTCAAAGGAATAAAGCACAGGTATGGAAAAAGAGACTGAGGCAAAAATGAAGTCCCTGACCAGACATCGCCTTTTTAAGGCGGCGTCTGATCTGGGACTGCACTATTTGTCGTGGTGCATGTTTGCGACTTCGGCGGTGAAAGGGTTAGATTATTAAGTTGTTTCTGAAACATCACTGAAATTCGTGTTATACCTATACGGACATTGTATGTACAACAAAACCCCTACTATACCGGAATTTTAATACATGTTTGAGTCCATTTAAGGCAGCCGGTTGCTTAAACTATTATCTCTTAGATAATATGTAGACCCAACATTCTTGAATATATCTACCGAAACGTAGCATTTACTAGAGAAAAGAAAAATGCTAGAATTGTGTAGTTTTGAAGCCATTTTGATAAACAGGGTATTTGCTCCAGAGGAGCAAATGCTCTATTTATCACAATGCTTTCAAAAATTTACTTTTACAGAGTCTTCAAAACATGTCAATATTACGGAAAGGGTTAATCAAAGGTACCATTCGTGCAGGAAGTTCCTTATGAGATTTCTGCATGACTTATACCCGGCATTAAGCTGACATGTCTTAAACACCGGTTTTAATTTTAATTTAAACGTCCGGTTTAGGGGGGTTTTGTTAAACAAAAAAGAAAAAAATAATATCTGCAAATAAAATAATTGCCAAACATGTAAACTACTATCAGCGTCTGTGTCGTTAGCAGTAGTCGTGTTGCCACTATAGCTACGGATACATCCTGATATTGCAGCTGATCAGGGTCTATATACGTATGTTAAAATGATTCAAAAATCCATTGGCCCTTGCTTGGTATAGATTTCATTTCGAAAATCCCCATTTGGCTGAAAAGGGTGACAAGGTGCGACTCAACACTGGGTGTACTAATCTTTAACCCTTTCGGCGTCAAATTTCTAATTGTCGTCTGCAATCAAATGTTTGTTAAATCATTCGGTACAATATGGACATGAGATAAATAATTACACAATTCAAAGGAATGAACTACAGTTCTAGAACTAGAGATTGAGACAAAAAGTGAAGTCTCGGCGGTGGCGTCTGAACTGGGACTGCACTATTGGTCGTGGCGCATTTATGCAACATTGGCTGTGTAAGGGTTAATCATTTAGCGGGTGATTATTTGCATTGACTCCGCCCATGCTTAACTTAAATTGCGTTTCTTAAAAACAAAACAGAAAAGGGCAATATTGATATGGTAGTAGAGTTCTGTAGTACAGAGAGCTGCCGATACAGCGAACACATTTGTCTCTACGGCAAGTGTCGTTGTATTGTATTGAACATTATGTTATATAGTAATACCCCATAAACCGCTAAACAAATTAGCTGGCTGCTTAACCCATTTGCGCCCAGTGGATTCTTCCATGATTATAATTTTATTAGATTAGTTCATTTTTTATCTAAGGGATCCCTGGTCTAAATTTTCAATTTCTTTTTGTTTTACATGTATATTGAAATTACTATCATCAAACAGTGTAGACTCTGATCAGACGCCACATCTTTCGGCGCCTGATCAGAGTCTACACTGTTTGCCTATGTCCAATATATGGGATCGTGGGAACAAATAGGTTAATGCAGGGTGAAATTCATGAAGAACGCTTCCAGGGATGCCATCCTGTATTAATCAGCCACTCCAGCTTAAAAAGACCTGACTTCTTTTTTACTAAAATTTCGTTTTATAGACGTTTCCAAAACGTTCCGTTCAGTGGAATGAATATTCGGTTATATCAAATGTCGTTATAATTTGTGCTCACTTTATATAAATAAACATATCTGGGTTTGCATATGTCCCCTTAACCCATTTCTTCATGTAAACGTGTTTTCGCGCAATTGCAAATTGAGTAGACAAATATCAGACGGCTGCTATAGAAGTCTCCTGATCAGGGTCTGCCTTATTTACTAATGGAATTTAACAGATCCGTGTCTTTACCTTCTAAAATTGCCATATTGTTCTACCTTCAATATTTCATCACAACTATTTTGCCAATGACTTATCAATAGGTATTGGAATTTGCAATGCACAGAGAATAGGGAAAGTGTTAAAACGTCAAGTGTTAGATTCGAATGAGACATTAAAACATTAGGCTGGATCCAAGTTGTTTATAATTGTAAGGTTGCGCTTAGCAGAATAAAAAGTAAGGGATTTTATTGAGCATGATCACATACCCCATGAAGCCACATTGTCAGAGAAAAAACAAACAGGTTCCCCATGACAGATTCCTCTGTAAATCGAACTCATGCAAGCTTTTATTCATGACAATTCTTAAAGCAAATTGGAAACATGTGGTCAGGAAATGAAAGTGCATTATGAGAAACAATATATAATATCACATCTCATGGAGGGCGACCACGCGTATTATTATACCTCACATGAATTTCCTACAAAATGTTTCCATATACCTGTCATGAATCAATTCGTACTGTTCCATGCAACATTACAACGCAAGGGAGGTTACTACGGTCAAGTAACCGTCTATATTAGTGAGCGCTTATTCATTTATATGTGTGACGTCACCCTAAGCTTGCAATTAGATCACCAAACGGCAATTTGACAGCTTGTAAACAAATCTAGAAATGTCGCGTTTGGCAGCTTTTTCGGAGGTCCAATGAGCTCAGTTAGATAGTGAATGTGATTCAGCTAGCAAAATACGTGTTATAGGTAGAAGTGTCAAGTTGTTTCGTGACTTTTTTGAGATATTCTTTTCTAATATAACTGGACTTACAGTCAGTATTAAACGTTGAATTCGGAATTGTTCAAAAAAGTTTTTATTGCAATTGATTGTGATGTGATGTTCGGTATAATAAAATAAATATCACATCCGATTGAGGTCGAAATCACGTATTGGCAACCCGAGGTACATGTATGGTAATGTCCACTACGGCTCACGTTGATATTTATGTTGATGTGATATCTATATATTGTCAACCCTCGGTATTGCAATGCCAATATGGACATTAACATACGGAGGGCCGACAATACGTATATTTATGTTAGCACAGACAAAAAAGCAGTTTGAAACAGCAGTTATAAGTGGTGCTTCACGGAACACACTTCTATTATTTACCTTTGGTACTGGTGGTGTTCTTCTTGCTGTCTAATCGTGACAGATTCTCCTCCGAAATAGTCGCAAAATCGATATTTCTCAAATTATCAGACAGAAACATGATATAGATAATCTGTCAATACGTCATTTGATGACCAAATCGTAAGCGTCGGATATTGTCACGCTCACAATTTAATAAGCATTCACCGACCATGGAAAGTTTGTATAGGAAAGTCTCGTGAGATATAATAATGTATTATGATACACTTCGTTGCGCGGGGTAAAATCAAACGAGCTCAAATATTATACATTCATACTCTTCAGTGTTGTCTGTTTATCCAGTACGTAACTAAGCGCCACACATAATCAAATGCATTTGAGATATCGATAGTATTAGTTATGCAGTGCTTTGTGTCCCTTATATGGACTATACACTGCCAGCAATTATTTATATGGGCAGTGTATAGTCCATATTAGGGACACTAAGCACTGCATAACGAATTTATCTTACCGGCTACCTTTAATTTCAAGTATTAACACGCATGATTGCATCATAGGCCAACGTTAAGCTTGTCGTAGGGAAGCAAATGAATTGACTCTTGCAAACTTGATATTACAATAAGAGCAGAGTAAATTACCTCCCTTTAATAGAATTAAATAAAATATTTTGTATTTGCCTCAAATCTCGTTTATATATGTATATATTTTATTTTTTATCATTGTAAAACTAATTCATGTTTATATTTCAACTCCAAATAAAACATAAATTATATGTATGCACTTTTTAAAACTGTATTGATAAACATAAAATATTATTAAAAGTAAGAGAAAAGCATATGGCTGTCAAATAAGGGAAGTAACTCTTGTAAAGCCATGATAAGGATTCTAGTACACCCATAAGGAATCTATGGGGGTTTCTCGTGACCTCTATTGACCAATGGAATGACAAGAATTTTGAAGGAGGTAAGATACTGTTTGATATGCTGCATACAAAAATACATAGACTGTAAATACTATAGGACCTATCTTAAGCGGACATCAAATAGAAATGTAATTGTGGGTCTGTAAGGCATGTGGTACCTTAATGCAGTAATGCAGAAAATTCCTACGGGAAATTACTGTTTTACTTTTGCACTGTATTTAGTAACCACCTTCTTTGTATGACTCCTATATTTAATAAATGAATGGCCACTTAGGACAGATTGTACTACAATTGTGTGTTTGTTTAAGCGTGCGTGCGTGTGTGCATGTGTGTATGTTTAGGGGTATATGTGTCAAACTGTGCAGGCGATTATGCGTCTAACCTGGGTCTACACTATCTGAATGTTAAGGCTGTATTTGTGATTGTACAGCTTATATTTACTTTTACGCATCTTATATATACGTTGTCCTCTGGTCAGTAAGTAAATGTCGTCAGAAAAGCTAACCTTGCACTTGTAGGAGAGGTACTGTCCACAGTATTGGGACGTGTTCACCAGCTGCTTGACCTGGGCCGCTGCCACTGTGTAATGCACATATTTTGTACCATTGGTAGTAAAATTGGTAGAATGAGAGCTGAAACAAATACACATATTAAAACTATATGATGCGCATATTTACAAGAGTTGTCATGCGATTTTACAACTCTGATTTTATACTTTATGGCATGGCTAACAGTTCCTTTGTTCATGCACTACTATAAAAAAATTCTAATTGATATTCATGATGCTATTATTTGTTTCATTAATAATAATGACGTTAACAGTCACAGTAGTAGCCATGGATGTATACATGCCAGCCACCAGCCTAAACGTTTCTAAATTCTACTACATTTAAACTATCGAGGATTTGTGTAATTTATGGAAGTGTACGCATCACTTACTTCTGATCCACTTCTGTATGTGTGTGTGTGTTAGTGCGTGCGTGCGTATGTGTGTGCGTGTGTGTATGTCACTAACTGTAGCATAGAGTTCTGCATTACGTCGTGTTACAGTAGGAAATATAATGTGAACCTGTCCAGATCTTATTGTGGAAACCATTACAGTTGAACTTCGATAACCCGAACTTCAAGGAACTAAATAAATTATTTCGAGATAACAGAAGTTCGAGTTATCCTATATCTTATCTGAACAATTTCTGCTTTCAGCATTACTGTAGAACTGCATTAAGCTGTGAAATGTGCTTCTAGATATGCGTAATGATACAGTTTAGAGCAATTCTGTATTGTAAGATTTTGGAAGGACCGAACTTTTAGTTCGAGTTATCCCGAAGTTCAAGTTATCCGAGTTCGAGATATCGAAGTTCAACTGTATTTGTTTCTTGTTGAGGAAGCACTGCAAACAAACTACAGTATAATCTCAATTATTCGATTTTTTGTATCGAATAATTTAGACCCTTTTAGGCAGGTGACTGCTAAATGAATAGTGAATGTCCCCCTAGAGGACCTTTCTGCATGACTTTCCTCATGCAGTAAGCTGCCGCATGTCTTAACCCTTCGCTTGCTAATCGCGTCAATATACCTGCAGGAGCTGTCTCATCAGGGTCTGCACTATTTACAAGTTGATTGTGCAACCAGTGCACTCCACAGCAGTGATTGCACAGCGAAATACTTGTACACAGTGACGATATATGTAATTATACAACAGGACATGGGTAAAGAAAGCATCATTCAACAGAGACTGCTCTTCTGAAAGTTCAAAACGATATCCTTCAATCCCTAGATAGAAACGAAATTACAATTCTGGTGATGCTTGACTTATCGGCTGCATTTGATACTATCGATCACGAAACGTTGCTGAAACGCCTGGAAAGAGACTTCGGAATCATTGGGAAACCTCTTGAGTGGATGACCTCCTATCTAAATGACCGCTATCAAAAAGTGTCAATAGATGGGGAATTGTCCACTCCAGTTGACATGAGATATAGCGTGCCACAGGGATCGGTCCTAGGACCGAAGCACTACATCATGTACACAAAACCTGTCGGCTCAATATGCAGAACCCATGGGCTCAGCCACCATTTTTATGCCGATGACTCACAATTATACCTATCATTTAAGCCCAAGGACATTTCCTGTCAACAGGAAGCTTTATCACGAGTTGAGAACTGTCTCAAGGAGCTAGTGTCTTGGATGCACCAGAACATGCTGAAGCTCAATACTGACAAAACCGAGGTCATACTGTTTCATACTAAAAACACAGAAGTACCTGAAGAGATTCATGTGCAAGTAGGACCCTCTAAAATCAAGCCATTTCTGTGTATAAAGAATCTCGGTGCATGGCCCGATTCACAAATGGATATGACATCACACATCAATTCCGTGTGTAGGTCTAGTTATGCACAGCTCCGACGAATAGGTCATATAAGAAAGTATCTCTCGCCTGCGGCTACCAAGACTTTGGTGAAATCTCTGGTTACATCAAAGATAGACTACTGCAACTCATTGCTGCATGGAATTCCAAACAAAACACTGCGGAAGCTTCAAAGAGTGCAAAACACAGCAGCCCGCATCATAACAAGGACTTCTCGATATAATCATATCACGCCGGTTTTGAAAGAACTTCACTGGCTTCCGGTTCAGCATCGGATTGAATTCAAAATTCTGACACTTACGTATAAGGCCATGCACAATGAATCCGCCAAGTACATTGTCGACATGCTTGACGTGTACAGGCCCCGCAGAGAATTAAGATCAGCAAGTAGTTCTTTGTCGTTGGTTGTACCAAAAAGTCGTAAGGTAAAGTACGGTGAGAGAAGTTTCATGCATGCAGCTCCCAAACTCTGGAATGCTCTTCCATCAGGCATTAGAGATGCAAGCTCACTGGCATGTTTCATAAAATCTCTGAAAACGCATTTCTTCAACATATATTATTAGGGCAGTTTAGAAAACGTACCTGCTAATCGTCGGTTATCATAATTGCTGCATTGGCCACAGAGTGTTGATCCTGCCACTTCCTTATGACTGTGGAATTTTAAACCCCTTTTTTCAAATATAATGCTCCACAAATGTAGAAAATAGATAAATGAATAACAAAAACCTCATCCATATTTTTATGGACTTCTAGGGAATCCCCTTGCTGTTGAACGTGCGGGTGTTGTGTCAGCGGGATTCCGCTGTCCAGTTGTTGCGGTGGCCGAGGGAGTGCTGTTGTCAAACGGGGCATCCCTATATGCTTGGTACCTCTGGTAACTCCAGTTCCAATGCCGGAGGGAGCACCGTAGTGGAACAGGGCATCCCTCTACGGTATAATTCCGCGCTAGTACATTGGGAGTCTTGCTGGCATGACTTGCTACCCTGCCGTTAACCAGTGCCAGGGATTCCTGTTAAGCTGACCCAGTTTCCGTATTTTTACTTACCAGTGAACTGGGTCGTGTAATATATGGGCAGCGGGCAAATTAAGCCTGTACGGTCTAATGCAGCATCGCGTGTCTCAGTCAGTCTCGATTTGTCCGATGTGATTCCTTTGCCATTGCAGCCGGTGGGATATGTTGCAGGAACAGTATACGTGACACCTTCTTTAGCTCTACTTTGACTGGGCTTTTTTGGGTTCCCATAATAAGACATTTTATTCTGTAATTAAACTTTGGATATACCCAATTACAACTCTATTAAAATATGATACGCTGTGTACTCCCTCATTGCCATAGCGGGTCGAATAGTGTTTGACTGGAGGGGTTGCATAGTGCGCGTATATAACAGTTGTGTATTTGTATTGCTTAGTTTATATGCATGAACTTCAAATTGATCTGTTCTGTTACCCAATTTTCCGGCAATATTTTATGTGCAGTGTTGTATGTTAAACGAATGTACCCAAGTCTGTTGAGTCTGGGTCAAAATTATGGGACGTACTGGCACTGCGCATAGAATGTTGCATTCAAGTTTTGTTTTTTATAATCTGAGTGCGTTGACACACTATAATAGAACATAATACGACACAGACAGATAAACTTACGGAAAAGATTAGCTTATTTACCAATGTCCTAAATAAATTATATTTTATTTTTATTCTTATCTATATATAAGTATTAAATATATTTTATTTTAAATGTTCTGTAATTTACGCATTATTGTACAGTAAATGTATCTTTGTGAAGCGCTTTTGAACGCACATATCCTGTATGAAAAGAGCGCTATATAAATGTGGTATAATAATAATAAATAATAAAGAAGGAGAAATGTATTTTAAAATTCAGCAAGCGAAGGGTTAAAGATCGATAATGATACGTATGGTAGTTTTTTTTATAATCGAGATATTACTGTATATGCTGATATCAGTTATAGACATTGTTGAGCTCAGTGCAAACCCTGATCCATGAGATCCTTTGGAAAATTAGGAGCCCTTTAATCTGGGTCTACAATGTTTGACAATGTCCCTATTAAAAGACTAAGTACCGATGTGTTAACGGGATTGTGTATTTTACAAAATATTAGTTCACGGGAGCAAACAGTACGTCACACTTACTTCTGGACTGGCATCACAGTGACGCCAACGTGGTCGTATGACGTCATATCACAATAGGCTAGCACGGGTTCGAATTGGTCTGAATCACTGAAATCCAAACGCTGTGGACCGTCGTATTTGATCGATGTGTATGGATTGAACTTTGCGTCGTGGCAGTTTTTTGGCACATCTTAAACAGAATCTTTATTTCATCATACGCTGTTATGAAAGTGGTACAAACTAGAATTCATTCAAAGAGGATAAACAACTGAGGGGGTCCGTGCAATTAGTGATAGGGAAATTTGTTTTGGTGCTTGAGCCGGAATGTTTTGTTTTTACCGTTATATAAATCGCAACATCACTACCTTCACCATTTTCCCTATCCGGAACAAGATTGTCGTGTTCGGTATCACATAATAAAATATTGTTTTAGCATTAATAATCAGATTAAGAAGCAAATCTTCATAGATATTACTTCAATTAAAGCAATTACTAACTGTTTTGTATAAACATATAAATCTGTGACAGCTGATTTAGTCAAAAGGAGTGTCTGGTCATTACTGTATTTAATCGAGTTACCTTTTGTACATCAACTGAACTCGCCCATTTGCAAAGCGAATATACCCATTCAAAAGCCCGGTAAAGAATTTGGCAGGGAAACTGAACAACAACATAACAAGGTAGGTTTCAGCGTTACTGTTTGTCAAGAATTAATTCCATTGCTGTGATTGCGATACTTTCAGTCAGTATGCAACATACACTTTAAAAAAATGACCCCGATGGCATTGTTTAATATTACAATTGCGTTGAATCTAGTTGAATCGTGTAAGCTGACCTACGCCCGGTGTTCGCAACACGAAATAATGCCTCTGACTCATACCAACTATTTCGGCAGATGTACATGTATTTTGATATGCGCAACACTGTAATAGTGTGTATCGCGACTGAAGCAGAGGTCAACTTTACCTATTTCCAACATCGCCTAATTCCAATCGACCCAGGACCAACTCGACTCTTTGTTTTTAATCATCATAAATTGTGACGTAAATTGTCATATTTAATACTGTTTAGACAAAACACAAAAACATGAACGTTCACCTACATTTACCACTACTTAGATACAAATCTATATTATGACTCGTTTCATCACTTTATAAATTGTAATATGTTATGGTCTGTGCAATCTGAGAAATCCAAGTATCTGAATATGTAATTAATTTGCATACCACACAAGCATACTGGTTGCATATAATGTATTGCCATAAGTTAAACGAAAGTCAGACAAAGACAACTTATACTCCTAAAAACAAAATTATTTCATTTTATGTTTCATATCTAAGAGTTACAGACTGTTCAGACCGTCTAGATAAGAAATAATGTTGCCATTATGTGGTAGAGCAGTACATGGGAACATACATCAAGGTTCACATGGTATGAGGAGCTTAGCTCTTTGTTTGGTGCACAATGTACCGCAATATAGTGGACATGTTAAGTGCTAAACAATGGTGTTTGATTTCAAATCATGATGCAAAGGTCCTGTTTGGTATAGATGCTCCTTATGGTCATTGAAATGAATTATCTAAAGACACAACCTCTGTATCAAATCCAAGATGTCTGTCGTCGGCCGTCTTGGAAGGCAACATCGACATGCAGTCTGTTAACCATTTGTCAATAACCTAAGTGTGGCACATGTGTCCTGGCTAATTTAAGGTCACTAAACTCATTTCTGCAGGTAGTTCTTGTATTGAAGTTAGTTAATAATATACTGTCTGGGATATATAGTAAACATGACCCTTTTTCTCCAAACTTTCTTCCAAACGAACACAGCAATCAAAAATCACATGTTGTCTAACACATGTCCGTAATATATTGATTGGTACATTTGTATAAATCTTAACTGGTTTCAAATTTTTATCGAAAGTATTTGTTAAAAGTTTTCGACCGTCTTTCAACAACACACATGGCATATATCTAAATAAAACATGTTGTGTCAGCGCACTGTAACTATTCTTTCACTAGTTTCTTAAAAAAATGTTTTCTTCAGAAAGTGTAGGTCTAATCAATAGTACCCTCCTTTAACCCCATACCCCATACTAGTTATATATAACTCCCCCTGCTTAACCCCATACCCCATAATAGTTATATATAACTCCTTCTGCTATGAGATTTTATATTAATTTATTGAACAAATACTATACAACTTATATAGTACAAAGATTGTTATGGCAGACCGTGCAGACTTTGATCATAATGTTCCTACATCAGCTGTCTGAACTGGGTCTTAACGGTTTGCAAAACCGTATTAATGCATTGTTTTAGGTATAGGATTGAAGGAATTAGTTTGCACATAGTAAAGCAGGTCCATTACGTTTCTTCTAATTATAACCTGATTCCACCCACCACAAGAATATCTTGACCTTTTTAAGCATCTGTACCCGTTGATGTTATTTCATATATATGACTATTCCAATCTACTTTAGCCCAAGATCTGTGCCACACTTATGTGGGAACACAACCCTTTTTATTTACAGAGGACCATACATGCTGTCCAATCATGCATCACTTGCAAGGATGCTTACCTTCACTCTTACATTTGCAAATATCGAGCTCTGGCAAGTTCTGTGAAATAAATGGGAACTGTGATGTAGACAGAGTCGATGCGTTTGTGGTAGAATCTTGCTGCCATTCCCATTCCGTTGGAGTGACACTAACTGGTTCTTTGCTAAGCATATTGTCCCACACATTTCCATTCTGATAGGCAACTCTTAGAAGATGCTGGTGTAGAGCATCGCTGCTTGTGAGCATTTGGTCATTTTCTCCTTAATTGTGAAGGAACAGGAATAGTCTGGTAGCATCAACATTGGTGATATCATCCTCATCAACACCATATGAATATGGTTATGTAAATCGTAACCACTTCCAAGCTAGGAGTAGGATAGGAACGTTGTGCAAAGGAACTGTTAGTTCAGAAAGGTATTGCTACACTATCCATGCAGACAATTTGCCTATACCAAAGAATGAAGCTGTTGTGTTGCCCCCAGGTAATGCATGTATAATGCTGGCAGCGCCTTTGCCTTATATTTTCCTAGTTGGTCTACAATAACATGCACTGAAACGTATCTATAGTGGCGTCGCAATCCAGAGTTCTTCAGTCTGCTGTTCTAAGGTCACAAACATAGAAATTCCTAGGACAACATCGCTACCACTTGTTCTAACAACAACTGGTGGTGATGAGCTAACCCCCCCCCCCCCCCCCCAAGAAAATGTTATTTGCATTAGGGTTTTAGCAATTTCTACACATATATCCTGCTTATTCAGGTCTACACGAAGACAGGTGTCCACATAACAGGGCGTTTGGTTGCCAATGTAACTCACCTCCTGGTCACACGCCTCATTTTCCTGGATATCAATCTTCAAACTTGTCTTCGAGTAGACATCCCACACAATGTCAACCCGATCATTTGTTTCCAAACCGGAAAGAATGTATGGCAAATACACGACAGTGAAGTAGTCCCTTATAATCGCATAATTTACTGGACGAAGCATTCGAACAAGCATCGCGCCGTCGATGACAGCAGCAGTAGTTACCGGTCTGTTATTGGCAAGACGTATTGAGACAAAGCAGTCCAGGAATGACTTTCTTGTTTCCATGATGCATACGCCCTTTTTGAGTAAGTGAAGGTGGAATAGTGGACCTTTCATGAGAAGACATGCCCCTTGATGCTGCGTCCAGAATGGTTTGTAAGAAATATTTGGATAACTTCAACTTGTTGGTCTTTCACAACAGCCACCTCTGAATTTCGACGTTGCTCAGACAGGAGATCTTTGAACAGCTGTATGTTAGGTTTGGATATTGTAGCAATGAACGCCTCCTCTTGAGAATAAATTCGTTTGTTTAGAAAGTTTGTATATAGTTGCATTCCAATATCCTTCACATTCCTTATATTTTCCGCCACATCAGGGCGAATCACTATTGACTTTTTAGTCAGGTAGCTCGCCACTGTCATCCATGAAGTGATTTTCAAGCTCTACAAAGTCATCTACCGGCACCATAACGCCCGACTTATAATCAGCTTAGAATGTAGGGAACTGTTCACGGTGCATATGCTTACATGATCATTTTAAACATTCGAATTCTCTAACTATACGTGTCATTTCTGTGCGAACGACCTGTTCTCAGCGGACTGTGCGTGAATCATCTACTCTTTTGATGATATCAGCATGGTGGTTTAGCAAGTCTGCTAATTAGTCGTGCATCTGTTCACGTTGAATGTGATTGCCTACATGAAATGACCCCTTTGAAACTCAACATACAAAGCAGAATGTCTTTCTCCAGATTCCTTGCAAGTGAGAATGGTCCAATATGAAGACCAATGTCATCAGAGAAACAAGCGTTTCTACGTAGAACCTGAAATCAGCTATGCGATAACATTTCACAGATTGAAGAATAAGGAGGTTCAGCTTGAGGGTTTTAAACCAGTATTTTGCCTGAGACTGCAAGGCACACATCTGCTTAATCTATTCGTCCAAGGACATGTTAATGGGGTCACTATCTGCAGTAGCATTTGTGACTCTACAGACAAAATGGCGTTCATAACTAGTTTTCACTAGAATGTACAAAGCAGCTACTGAAACCTAATGCAAGTATCTTGTTTTACAGATGTGATATACCATCGATATCATATACACATGTACATAACTCTTATGTTATTGTATGACAGAATTAAACCAAGACAACTTATTTTTATGTGACCTTACTTTCAGAATCACCCCACCTATGTAGAAGATACATTTTGATATAATTGTGCTAAATACAGTAATTGCTCTTAAAAGACACATGCTCCATTTAAAACAATGTTTTCAAACACTTTTTTGTTTTTCCCATTCCCCTAGTAAAAGCTCCTTTTCAGCTTATTGGTGCAACGAGGTATATTTTAAAATTTAAACTATGAGGTAATGGATTAAAACACCATGTAAGGAGTCAAATCATTTGCCTTTTATACTGGTTGGTGTTAAACGCATTTTTAATGTCAGACCAAAAAAACAACAATATTTCCTGCATTTCAACCTGCATTTAATGCTCATTTCTAGTACTTACCAGCTGTTACTTTTTCTTATGCTATAATCACTTAATACGTGTTTTACTGCATAGCTTTTATCTTACCATGTCTATATTATGTACCATTGTAAATCTATATTCTATTATATTATGACAGAATTAAACGAGACAACTGATCATTATGTGACATTGCTTCAAGTATAACCTAGCACCAATGTATGAGTCACTTTGCTAACCAATTGTGATAAATAGAACATTTGCTCCAAAGACGCACATGCTCCAGACAATGATTTCAAATCTACACACATTTTTCCAGTCTCTAGTAAATGGTCCTTTTCAGTCTATACATGCAAAGAGTTATACTCTAAAATATGTAATTAGGTAATGAGATCAAACACCATGTAAGCAGTCAACCCGTTTGCCTTTCATACTAGTTGGTGTTAAACGCATGTTGAAAGTCATACCAAAACTTCCTCAAGATGTTCTGCACTTCATCCTGCATTTAATACCCACTTCCACTTACTTACCAGCCGTCAATTTTACTTAAAGTATGATCACTCAGTACAAGTTTTACTGTATAGCTTTTATTTCACTGTCTACATCATGTGCAATTGTAAATAAGTCTGATGTTATTGTATGACATATTTAAACTGCGTTACCTTACTTTAGGAATAGCCTGTATTGCCGTACTGAATGTGTAAGTGATCATATGCATCAACAGATACGATGTATGAAGTTTTAAGGTTATTGCACTTTCATACATTAAAACTACACCTTCTTTAAACCTTACAGATATTTAACAGTAATGAGTTACACTTTCAAAACAGGTGACTGCTTAATGCCAAAAAACCCTGCAGGAACTCCTTCAATCAGCTATCCTGCATTCAGCACTGCAGTCTCTCTCTCAAATAATGCTCAAGTTCTGTTTTATTTACACAGATTTCACTGTACATAAACGTCATATCTCTCATAATGCACATAGCGTTTCTGAGAACATAATGATAGTTTGTCAAAGATTAACTTGTCTCCATTTAGTTCCGTCTCACAATGCAGCATCGTGTTTGCAGATATGCAGCGATACTAACGAGTCATCAATTAAAATGTGTTTGTTTTTCCTTGTTATAAACGCCTAGTCAATTAATCCCATTTGCCTTACATTTCCTCCACACAATTGCTTTTAGAACCCTTTTAACTGTTTGATTGTTACAGATGTTTCAGAAAATGAAACATGGCGAACTCCGAGTTCGATTCCCAGTCGTTCTCATACCCATAGAAATTCGTGCTGGGGGAGTATGTCACAGTGTGTAGGTTTATCATCACTTGTACGGCCTTGCTGTACAAGGGCACTTTTATGGCGACGTGGTAGAGTGTTTGACTGCGAACCTGGCGACCCGGATTCGATCCCAGGTCTGAGCGGGTATGTTTCTTTATACGAACACCCGGTTACATTTGGCGCCCAACGCGGGGCTGTAACTGTATGAGCTCCGAGTTCTATTCCCAGTCGTTATCATACCATAGAAATTCGGGACGAATTTCAACTTGCTGGGGGAGTATGTCACAGTGTGTAGGTTTATCATCACGTGTACGGCCTTGCTGTACAAGCGCGCTTTTATGGCGACATGGTAGAGTGTTTGACTGCGAACCTGGCGACCCGGGTTCGATCCCGGGTCTGAGCGGGTATATTTGTTTATAGGAACACCCGGTTACAATTACTCTATTACAAAATCTTCCCGGCATTTCTTTTGCCCGCGCTCTCTGTTGCTGCCTTTGCAGCAACTTTTGTACGTGTGTGTATAGATAAATACAAGGCAGCGTAAATGAAGCAGTATTGAAGACAGACGGTACATCTGAGTTTAAAGAACCGTAAACATCATATCTAATTTAATACGATATCTGATTTGCTTCCTCTGACTCTTTCCTTAAAGTTGTTTTGCTCTTGTTCCAAAGGTTTGGATCTAATGCGATACAAAGACACATTGAAGCCAATCTAAATGAATAGATATTATAATGTCTTTAGAAGCAGTTGACCGCATAAATCCCGCACGAACGTAATGCAGATAGTGCTCTATATATCCTACATTATTTTTAGACCCAATCTATTTGAATAAATCTACCAAAAAGGATAATTTACTAACATCAGGCATGTGTTGTTTTGAAACCATTGTGATAAATAGAGCATTTGCTTCTATGGAGTTTTTATTTTGTTTTTAAACGTTTAACCCATTCCCTTATAGACTATCTATAGATCCAACCTCTTTGAATAAGTCTACCGAAAAGGACCATTAGAATTACGTAGATTTGATATGATTGTGATAAATGGAGCATTTGCTAATATAGTTTCAAACATGACTTTTACAGAGGCGTCAAACCGCGTCAGTAGGAGGGAAATGGGCTATTTTTCTAACTACAGATTTTAACCATTCGCTTGCTATTCGCGTCAATATACCTACCTGTAAATAGTGCAGACCCAGATGAGACAGCTCCTGCAGGAGCTGTCTCATCTAGGTCTGCACTATTTACAAGTTGATTATGCAACCAGTGCACGCCACAGCAGTGATTGCACAGCGAAATATGTGTACAACGAAATACTTGTACATAGTGAAGATATATGTAATTATACAACAGGGCATGGGTAAAGGAGGAGAAATGTATTTTAAAATTCAGCAAGAGAGTGGTTAATGGATCCTGTCAATATCTAGCCTATTAACCTTTATCGTGCTGAAAAATATGTCTGCCAGAACTCTGACCTGTTTCATTTTTAACTTATTTTTGGTTTGTCCAAGCGTTTAACCCTTTCCTTAATATAAACGTATTTTACGCGTTTTCAAACAGAGTAGACGCAGATTAGACGGCTCCTATATGAGCCGTCGGATCAGGGTCTGGTTTGTTTGCTAATTGAATTTGAATGATCTGCCCTTTTCTATATACAATGACTACTTTCCATATTTTATTAGAAATATATATTTCCATGAATATTCAGTAGGTATTGCAATTTGGAATAAACGTAGAACAGAGAAATGGTTAAGAAACTCTTGCATGTTGACCCATGAGTAGTCATACTGTTAGCATGATAAGGGTTTATTTTCACTAATCTTGTTTTTTTCATCTTATGGTAAGATCTTAGAATACTCACCGAACACTTTTTCCGCACATTTCACATCCTTAACCCAGGCGAATCCCCAACCATTCGTTGGCTTGATTGTGACTGACGTTGTGGGTAATGTGGATTTGTTGGTTATTTTCCCGTCATCCCAACAGTTTTTCGTCGAACTACCGTCACAGTTACAGGGGGATGAGCGAACTTGACAATATCCCAGCTCCCCACATGCACACTGAAATAGTAACATGGTGTTTCTAACTACAGTAACTTGTTTCTCCACTTGCAAAACATTTTTAAAAGGCATATTACATAAATCAATTGTTTATATGCTGAAAAGAAGTATATCACAGGAAAACAAATCGAATAAACGCTGAAGAGGACAGCGTGTTAAATATCAAATACAGTAAAACCCCGCTAATGCGACCACCAAAAAGGGGCATAATTCTGGGTGGCAGAGGCAGGTGGTTGCTTAATGCAGTACAAAAGTTATGCAGAAAGCTCCTGTAGGAGCTTTCTGCATAACTTTCGTGCTGCATTAAGCAACCACCTGCTTTAAACGACGCCAGTGACTGTTTATTAAGTGGTCGCATTAACGGGGTTTTACTGTACTCGGTGTTACTCGTTAGTGTATAAGTATGTATTCGGATTGCGTTTAAGTTTTATGTTAACATTTTCCTCCATAAATACGCCTTTCTGAGCCTCTGTAAAAGTCACTTTATGAAACCATTGTGATAAATAGAGCTTTTGCTCCACAGGAGGTTTCAAAACTACACAATTCTGAAAGTTTGCCTTTTCTGTAGTAAATGCTCCTTTTCAGTAGACTATTGAAAAGGGTGGGATCTAAAAGTAGTGTATGGGGGAATGGGTTAAAGATAAGCCGACAATATTTTGTTGTACAACAAATTATAGGAATCGACGAAAACTGTTTATTTTGTATCACAGGAACATTTTACGATATAAGTTCTTCATATTAATGATTGAACATGACACGTACCATGTTTTATGATGTTAATGAACATATGATTTTACTTTATGGACTGCCATTTTAACCCTGTACTCCATTAATACGCCTTTCTATACCATTTTGTACAATGTGTAGACCCAGGTCAGACATCTCCCGTAGGAGTCATCTGATCAGACTCTGTTCTGTTGACTTATAATATAACATGCATATACTTTCATAATTCCTGCCATGACCAAACGTTCCCGTGCCCATGTACTGTTATACCAATTGAGTTAATTAATATTAGTGATGTCATTATTTCTTACATACATATTGATGGAGTATATAATGTAGTGTAGACATGTTAGTCAGTCTGAAAAGAATACCATGAAAGCCTTTCTTTTGATTTTTGTCAGAATGTGATGGAAACAATAAAAACAAGCAACTTCATATAATTGATATCCCATGCCAAAGGTATTACCCAATTTAAAACAAGAGTGCTTGATCGCTCAACCAAGTTTTACTTGCCTTTGATGCATACCAAAAGCTTAAATAGCAAGTGATCTAGGAATGTAGAACGATGCCCCTGTCATAACAAAATGTTCATATATCGTTTCATTGATGGCTGTCTATCCGTTACAGAGACATGGCATTGGATGGAAAAAAATATGTGATTGTTGCGTATAAAAGGGCAATAACTAATGAATGCTGCAAATGATTTAGAAACAAATACATGGCACCATGCCACGTTGATAACAAATATTCATGTTGAGTTTCATCGAATTATGTCCATCCATTATAGAGATAAGGCATCGGGTGAAAAAAAAATACTACTAAATGCCGCAAGTGATCTGAAATAGTTATACATGGGAATAATGCTCCAGTGATAACAAGTATTCTTGTCGCGTCTCTTGAACGGAAAGATTGACGGGAAAATGGAATGACGAGCGGACACACAAAAAACAATATCCCTCTGCCTTTGGCAAGGGGTAACAAAAAACTGGAAACTAAAACATATGAGCATCCTACAACATGCGGATGCAAACATGCCTTCTGTGTCCATTCTGATACGGTAAACCCCCCTTAAACCGACATTCTAGCAGAAAAGAATTTAGATAATATAGCACGAAAGCCCGGTGGTGACATTATAAGTTCCTACTTAATAGTTCCAAGTTCCAACTTCCAAGTTCCGATTTCCAAGTTCTTACTTCTTACCTTCAAGATAATTTGCTTTATGGTTATTGTACATGTTTTACGCTCGAGTTCCGACTTCAAAATACAAAGTTCCGACGTCCAAGTCCCAAGTTCCGACTTCCACGTTCCAAGTTCCATGTTCCAAGTTCCGACATCCATGTTCCAAGTTCCATGTTCCAAGTTCCGACTTCCATGTTCCAAGTTCCGACTTCCATGTTCCAATTTCCAACTTCCGTGTTCCAAGTTCCGAATTCCGTGTTGAAAGTTACGAATTCCAATTTCCAACTTCCATGTTCCAAGTTCCGACTTCGATTTTCCAAGTTCCAACTCCCATGTTCCAAGTTCAGACTTCCAAGGTCCAACTTCCATGTTTCACGTTCAGACTTCCAAGTTCCTAGTTCCGAATTCTAAATTCCAAGTTCCGACTTCCATGTTCCAAGTTCCGACTTCCAAGTCCCTACTTTCATGTTCCAAGTTCCAACTTCAATGTTCCAAGTTCCGACTTCCAAGTTCCGACTTCCATATTTGAAGTGTTTGATATTCCAGTCATATCACATGACACATAGCAGTATTATGCTATTTTATCAGAATATCTGCTTTTGGTTTGATACAGTTTTAAAGCACCAGTGATTTTCAACATTTCGCAGATCAGTATAACTCATAATAATGTTCAAACACTACAATTTACCCTTGTCGTATTTCAAACATTTTAAAGAAAGTCACATGCTAAAACAGACACGAGTGGAGTAAAGGGTGCGAAAATATGACGTCACAAGAAAAGTTAGAAATTTGAAGTCGGAAGGTAAAAGTTGGAAGTTGGAAGTTAGAACTTGAAAGTCGAAACATGAAACTTGGAAGTCGGAACATGGAACATGGAACTTGGAACATGGAACATGGAACATGGAACTTAGAAGTCGGAACATTGAAGTCGGAGCATGGAACATGGGACCTGGAAGTCGGAACCTGGAAGTTGGAACACGGAACTTTGAACATTGAAGTCGGAACATATGGAACTTGGAAGTAGGAACATGGAACCTGGATGTCGGAAGAAATTGGAACTTGGAACTTGGAAGTCGGAACTTGGAAGTCAGAACAAGGATCTTGGTTGAAAGTCGGAATTTGGAACTATGAAGTAGGAAGTTAGAATGTCACCATCGGGCTTTCGTAATTTAGGCAATCGGCTTCTTAATGCAATGTGATGAAAGTCATGCTGAAAGCTGTCTGTATGACTTACAAACTGCATTTAGCTGTCATCTGTCTCTAAAACCGATATTTAGACTTAACTTCACGTCCGGTTCAGAGGGGTTTTACTGTAGTTGAATATCTCCCCATTGTAAATACCATCGTTTGTCGACAACTGTTAACGAGTGTCAAACAGTTTGGAACCAAATTAGATACCTAGTTGCTCGATAGGTCAACGAAACAATATTCTCACAATGCTGAATGAGTAGGATTTAGAAAAGTGACTTAATATACAACACTACTGGATATTAACCTCCTTTGACTGGATTTAGTAGAACTCACACATTACTCGCCAGATTTGACTCCTAAAGGTTCTAGCGTATTCTTAGCTATAAGATCTGAGCTGAAAGGTCACATATTTGTTACATTTCAGGCACTCACAAAACACACACTGTTCATAGTGTAAGGTCAGAATATGCCAGTTAGTGTAGTGGTATGCAGACATGTTTAGCCAGTGGATACATGTACTTAGACTTGATAAATATATTTCGAGTAGCGGAGACTTTTAGGGGAGTGAATGGGGTTCAAGTTGAGTACAACATCATCACGTCATAGATGATTACCGGAAACTGAAGACGCTCCACACATACTCGGTACTTCGAAATTTTAGTAATGAATAATGGGTGCCGTTTTAGCAAGTGGCTGGTTAATGCAGGGTTAATTCATATAGAACACTCCTAGAGGAACTTTCAGCATGACACCCCCCTGCATTAAGCTGCAACTTGCCTAAATACCTATGATAATACCATTGTACGCTGCATTGATGTTACAAGTTTTATGGCACGCTGTTTTGATGTTACAAATATCATGTCACGCTATATCGATGTTACAAGCACCATGTGATGATGTATCAATGTAAGATGTACCTTGTCATAATATATCATTGTGTATCGCTGTAACAAACAGCGTGTTGCTGTGTGTCGTTGTTACATATACCCTTTGAAGTGTTGTGTAGTTTTTAGTATCATGGTTTTGTATTGCTGTATCACGTATCGCGTGGGGCACTCTAAATAGTTGCTATATATACAATAGTTGTTATATATACAATAGCACAATGTGTTGCTGCTATAAGCACTGCGACCCTATGTATCACTATTGCAAGGTGTTTTTCAATGCATTTCGCCGTTTTAAGACTAATTGTCATTGTGTGTCATTGTAATAAGCACCCTGCCATAATGCATCGCTGTTAAAAGTACCATGTCACTAAACATCGCTGTTACAAGTTCTGTATCACAGTCATTCATTGTTACAACAACTGTCTCAGTGTGTCTCACTGTTTTAAGCGACAGGTCATTTTGTGTCGCTGTAACAAGCACAATGCTTTTATGAACCGCGGCTAAAATATCGTGTCACTATGTACCGCTATTTCAAGTAGGGCGTCATTGCAGTCCCTGTTCAGTACCTTGTTAATATGTATCGCCGCTCTACTGTGGTACTCTGCATCGTTGATACATGTACAGTGTATCGCTGTAACTAAAACATTATAGCTGTATCTTGCTATTGCAATTCCAGCCTCTCAGTATCATGTACTGTGACACTGTGTATCGTTTTACTAGTATAGTCAAACAACTAGGTATGACGTGTCAAAGGTCAGTGGAGTCCAATTTTTAAGGACAGCAGCATTCCGCATGCCCTCTGACCATTTTTAAACAGACGAGTTTAGTATATAAGATAAAAATGAAGGAGGAACTTTTGTCAGCAGTTTAGCGCAGTAGGTAAAGTCTAGGTGCGCAGAAGGCATTGCGAGAGTAGTTTGTTATTAAGCGTAGGGTCTAATCCCGTGTCGACCTTAAACTTTATCCTAAAGAACTCAAATTGAATAAAGCTAACCCGTCCGACAATTATGCAGCGTTTCTTGACCTAGACCTTAAAATTAATAATGGAATGATTTCTTCTAAAATATATGACAAAATATGATTTTGATTTTAATATTGTAAATTTTCCTCATCTTGACGGGGATGTTCCCCGTGCTCCATCTTACGGGGTTTATATATCTCAACTTATTCGTTTTGCTAGAGCGTGTTCATCTATTGACGATTTTAACAGTCGAAATCTCATTTTAACTGAAAAACTGCTTAAACAAGGATATAGATACCATAAACTAAGAAAAACTTTCTCTAAATTTTACTATCGAAATCTCTCGCTTATTGGCAAGTACAAATGTAATCTCAAGGTACTTTTGCGACACGGTATCTCACATCCTGAATTTTATGGTGATGTGATTTACAAACTTAGTAAAATTATTGGACATACCCATTTTCTCACTTTGTTCATCAAATATATAAAACAATTCATTAAAAAGGGATATGATCCTGCATTACTACAACATACTGCATGTTTGGTTGTGAACCCTTTTACAGTTGGCAATCACGCTGGCCTCTTTGCATGTACGCCGACAAGAAAGGTTTAGTACTCTATGAAGGCGACCTCTTAAATCCAGAAATGGAAGGAGAACGTCGGATATCTGTACTATTTCATTTTTGTCGTACCCTTTATTACTTTTCTACAGTTACTCTGTTTGCAGCTCAATCATTGAGTACACTAGCGATAGGTGGATACAGTATGTTCAATTAAATGTTTTCTTTGTTATACATGCACTTTACCACTGTATTTGCTGTCGCGGTTGTTGTAGATTAGTCGGAGAGGGGGTACGCTTATTTACACTGTTTGTCTTTTAGGATGGGGATGGAATAAGGGTGAGGTTGGGCGCCCATAAACCGGTTTAAACCCCCGGTGACTTTTGTCACTGACCGTTCCAAGGCGGTACTTCCATCTTCCTCCTATTGTATGTTTGTTTTGTCTTTGTGCGTCTCTTGTTGTTTTTTCTACCTATGTACATTTGCTGTTTCCTTGTGTTGCTGTTCGGGCGAGTGTTTGTTCTGTATGTGGTGTTTCCTGCATGACTCATTTTTGTACTTTTATTTAATCTTGATTGAATAAAAAAGTATTTTATGCCATAGTGTATAATTGCAATGACCATTTATGCACATGTTCGTCAATGTTAGCGAAGAGTGCCTTTGTTTGAGTTCGAGTCCTATATATTAGCCATATTTTCAAACAAATCGAATATGAATATCAATGCAAGTATTAACAAATGTCTTGTACAAGTGGCATCTTAATGCACAACAAAACTAATGCTTTTAAGAGGACTTTCTGCATGACTTTTGTTTCCTTCATTATGCTGCTGCCTACCCTAAAGGCCAACGATGACTTATTGTTGGTGCCCGGTTTAGAGATGTTTCACCGTAGATATATAACAATGAAAATATACGATGGTTGAAGTAAAATTGGAAATAAAAGAATACCCACATCCTCTGGAAACAAAAGGAAAAGGTAATAAAATCAACCAAAATATAATACTGAGTAATTATAGAATCCTTAATATGTTTAGCAAAATTAAATGAGCCTAATAAAATGCTCGCCGGTCACATATATTTCTTTATTGCCCTACAACTTATCCACTACGCTATATTTCCGATAACTAATGCGCTTATTGTTTATACCTATAACTAAACATTTCCTTATAAAACTGACACGTGGATATGCTGATCTCCCTTAAAATAGACTCGGCGAACCCGTGACCCGTGACCCGTCAGACCTAGTTGTTTGACTATAGTAAGATAATGTTTATCGCTATTATAATTACCTTGTCATTATATAGCGATGTTACGTGTACATTTGCAATGTGTATCATTTCCACTAGTAGCATAATTCTAGTATCGCTGTTAAAAGTCCTTTGTTGTTGTATATGGCTGATTTAAGTACCATATCGCTATGTTTTGCTGTCGCAGGTATAACACTGTTACAAATAAGATAGCGTTCCGTATACTGTGGATTTAACTATTGACTTTGATAATGAAATATCTTGGAGGGAAATTACAATTAATATCTATTGTATTAAAATCATAGCCTGAAAATGTTTAACTGGAATTTGTTTGAACATTCAATATCGAACCAGGCCTTTGATTACCTTCCATATATATTGATTGAAGAACCTCTCAGATTCAGCAGGATTGCTCTTAGACGATTATTATTGGACCGTTGGCAGTGTGTCAGACTAGATGATTGTCATAGCAAATGGTCAGAGTTTTTTTTAAATGTGTGTGGCAGGTATTCGTTTGGCCGCTGAATTGCAACATCTTCATAACTAATATATTTCTTATTTTACTGGCAACGGCCATTTATTTATTGAAAACAAGGGTTTTAAAAAAACAGGCTGGTTTGCTTATTGAAGGGCAATGTAATGCAGAAAGCTCATATAGGTTCTGCACTGCAAGGTAATTAATAACACGTAAGCTTAACCATGTAAATCTGTGCCTGGTACGGTCGTAATGCTTACAGTTGTTTGTATATTTCAGTTATCTGTCCAATTTTTGCATGGCGTTCTGTATCCTTTTGATTTGTTGTATACATGAACTAAGCTTTAGACTGTGCTAGTTTAAACCCACTGTTTTGTTTGCTCCTGTCTGGTTCATCTGCCCGACTTTATAAGTGTTTGACTTCGATATTGGTCAGACATGGTATACTTAGCCAAACGATTTGATCTTATATTGCAAGTTATGATAATTAGTCTGTAATATTTCGACACTTTAGGGAAAATACGTATGTTGGAAAAATGAGTGTACAGAAGCATAATGTCAATCACACGGCCGCTCTAACCTTAATATGTTGAACAAACTGTAATACAAAAGAATGTTGAGCCTCAAAATGCGTTTGTGTGTCCGCCTAGGGCTTATAGGTACAAAAGTATTTTTCTCATTTGATAATGTGTTTAAAATAATCTGTTTGATTGTTATTTTCTTTAAATAATGTAAATACATAGAAGGTTTTGGAATACGATCCGGGATCTTTATTTGTCAAAGGTGTCGCAGTTTTCCTTGTTCCTTGGTGCCTTTGATTAGCAACAATTATAAAATAAACAATACATCAACAATACACATTTGAACACAAATGCACGCACAGTGCAAGTGCATGTATATAAAACAAACAGCACCAGCTGAAACCCCAACTCACTGAAATGCGCAAAAAGCGCACATGCCAGGTAATATGTAGATTTATTTACACAATGAAAATAGAAAACAATATGAAATCAAATAAACTATTGGTGTTTTGTTATAAAAGTACAATTGTACTTGGTTCGTGAAACAATATAACTGATGCGCCGTAACATGCCTGACTTAAAGAAGACTATCATACCATTAATGTTAGATCAACACTAAACAAAACGACATCTTAATAGCATGACATTGTCCAACCGGAATTATTGAACACAACTACACGTATTTTGCAGCTACATAAGCTCTATTAGTTCAGATCTAAACGCGGTTTTCAAACTACCGACTTCTTCCAGGATGTCAAATGCAAGACAAAATGGCTAAATGATACTTGTATCACACTGTAAGAGTGACCGGTCAGTATGAGTGTCGTTGCTTGTGACGCCACGATATCAGTGTGATCTAGGAGAGGTAAACATTTGTGTATCGATGAATGTATAGTTGCGTTTGTATTACTCTCATCAAGTCAACGATGCGACAAAACGATACAAAAAAGCTTTGTTATCAACAAGTTATCAAATTTTAATTTCATATCAAGTATACAAGGGAAGGTGGCGAGTTGGAGTTGGGAATAAGGAATTAAATGTTATGTGGTTTACTGATCAATGCATTGTTCCAACCAGATTTGCAATACATAACCGTTGTGCAAAAATAATAACTAGGTTCAAAATTGTAATTGCAAAGTGAGTAGTTATTGCAAAACGGGGAGGTTCAGTAAACGAAAAGGTAGTAAAGTCAAGCAGGCAAATCCACATACAAGACGCAACCACCACCAAAACATCGATAGATAGCATATCGCACACACACAACCACACGCCCAAACACACGTACACACAAGAGATGAAGACGAAAAACACCAACAAACAAACAAGGGTGACAAAGAGAGTGTCGCGTTGGAACGGTCAGTAGCAAACTTACCACTGGGGGTTTAAACCTGTTTACGGATGTCCTAACCTCACAATTATCTCAAAGTCACCCTAGCTTAAAAATAATGTAAATAAATCGGACTTTTCCACAACACAGAAGACGGTAAACACATGACAATATGTAAAACATAGCATAACAACTGTGCAAAATCCGTCAAATATGTACTCAATGACTTTGCTGAAGTAAAAGCAACTGCAGGGAAGCTGTTAAGAACACGACAGGAAATAGAATCCTGTGCTTAAGACTTATTTTGATAAATTTTAGGACTTCTTAATTTTCAAGCGCATGAGAAATTTTGTATTCACTATAAGGAGAAATGAGTAGGATATTTTGTTTGATATAGTAAGAAAATTGTGTTCCAATGCTAGGTCCCACCATGTGTTACGAACGCCAATTCGTCAATTTTGTGAGAATAATGTGCCCCCGTTTTTTGCACGGTGAGAAGAATGTGTTTGTAAGAAAGTTGAGGCTCAACAAAGGCACAACACCTTGAGAGAACATTATGATCAATGTTCGACTATAACTAAAACTGTAAGTGACCGGAAACATAAGTTTAGGGTTAACCATCCTGACATCGGACTCCTGTAACTAATTGTACTGTACCTTGCCATCCACTGTCGAACCTCCCCAAGTGGTGTGTATGTTGCCATTGCCATCAACCCAGTGGTCATTTTTGTCTGCAAGTAATATCGCTCCTCTTCTACCTAGGAACCTGCAAAGTTATGCGGATACTTTTAGCGGATATAACAAAACCGAATCTTACATCGAGGATGTGAAATATTCAAATATTGCTTGTGGTTATGAAATGTCGCTTGTGTTCTCAAAGAGTCATTCCTCGTACGGAACACCACTTACAGGCTGCTACAACACATACTAATGTTTCCCTCATCTTAGAAAACAATCGGAAAGTCTGCTCCTTTCGACGCATCTACTCTAATACGACACTACTTTACTGTATGTGTCATTTATGACTCATTGCCAGTTTAGCAAAGCCTTTCTCACTACATCCAAATGTGAGGCACAAGGGGTTAGCAAATTAAAGCACCATATGCACATAATACCTATGTCACACATTCACGGATCACCTCACGGGTTTCACTACGGATTAAGTCTCACGGATGACCCCGGAAATGCCAATATCCGTAATCTAATACGTTCCTTAAGTTTTATCTTAAGGTCGATGTGTCAAAGATATTTAGTTTTTTTTATCTTGATCTGACGTTTCAAACCTAAATGACATGAACTGTTCCTTTCTGAAAGTGTCTGTCATATACTCTTTCAACACTATGGACCTGTTGTTCTGTACCCATTACCTTTTAAAACAATGTATGTCCAAATCAGAAGGATCCCATAGGAACCATCTGCATTGTTTCCTAATTTAAAACAGTATTTATAAAAATACAACAGATTCCATGAACACTGGTTCAAGTTTTGGTGACAAAAAAGATCTACTAGACAACATAAAACCCCATGAGAGAAAACTTTAAACCGCAAAACAGTGCTGGTCAACACACACGCACGCACGCACCCCCACACACATTCAAACGCTGCTAATGTCTTCATTTATGAAGACTATTGTTATCATTGTGTTTTCCCAATTCATTGCTGATCTTTTGTAATGAATCTTTTACACAAAATGCAGCTACCATGTACTTATTTCATTCCTCTACTCAGAGTTCAGGATAAGCATGCCTTTCAAAACCATTCTTCAAATAACTCAATAATTTATTCAATAATCTCTATTGTGTAACCAATTGAACAGACCTTTATACAAATAATCGCATCATAGCAAGGGTTTGGTGCAAAACTATTTTAACACCTTAACTTTATTGAAGAAATTATAGCAGTTTTGCACGAACCCTCAACAGAAACTTCCAGTGCTTTGATTACCCGTCCTTGCTTAAAGCCCCATGCTAACAGCACTTCCGGTTCTTTGATTACCAGAACAGATGTGCTCAAAATAAGTATATCGATTATATACGAATTTAAATAAAACGGTATTTATCATAACCATCGATTTATCATAAATCTGGGACCACCTCTTAATCTGTATACATCATTCGACTTATCAACAGTCTAGAGGAAAGTGTTACCATGTAACCCAGATGTAGGTTACTTGGTCACTATCCATAGAGATAACACGTGCTGTTATCAAGACTCGGAGGAAAACGCTTCTACAGAAGTAATGCAACAAAGTGAATAATTCATATATAACCATAAAGACTGAGGCGGAAACAAACTTAATGGTAATTAACGCTTCTCTTGCTGAATTTTAAATTACATTCCTCCTTCTTCACCCATGCCCTGTTGTATATTTACATATATATTCACTGTGTACAAATAGTTCGCTGTGTAATCACTGCTGTGGGGTGCACTGGTTGCACAATCAACTTGTAAATAGTGCAGACCCTGATGAGACAGTTCCTGCAGCAGCTGTCTCATCTGGGTCTTCACTATTTACAGGTAGGTATATTGACGTGAATAGCAAGCAAAGGGTCAATATGATAATAATAATAATAATAATAATAATAATAATAATAACAGTACTGTGCTCCCTCCCTACAACAATCCTCTCAATAACGATTTCCCCTTACAATAACGCATGTCACTGTTTCCGAAACAACAAGGCTCCAGAAACAACTTTTTCTATTGTATTTTATTATGCCTTCATATGCCTCACTTTGTGACGATTCTAAAGAGTGGCCACAACATAGGGTTTGGTGGCGGCATAACGGTTTAGTTCTCGAAATACACCTTATCTGGGGATCTGCAAACAAGCTAATTATGTTTGATTTTCCCTCCCTATAACAACTCCCTCTGAACAACACATACCAGCTTCGTATCCCAAAGGGTGTCGTTGTAGAGAGGGAGCACTGTAGCAATAATAATGATAATATGTTCAATAATAAATGTAATGATAATAATACCAGGTATACTAATGAGTATAAAACAAATGTTCTTGCACAAAACGTGCTGTTGTAGTCCCGCTAGACCACATATTAACAAGGCGATTCTCGTGCTCACGCGCTGTTGTTGACCGGTTTTAATTATACCTACTCGGGGCATAATGTAAACAATGGACGCCAACAACGCTATAGCGTTTTGGCCTGCTCTAGATGAACGGTGCGAGTATTTCAGGGGCACCGACAATGAACTGCTTTTAGTGATAGACATATTAAATGAAATCCCGTGTAAACGGTATTTGCTACAATCGTGGAATGACGTCAGAAAGAAAAAAGTGGCCCGGAAACTGCATAAATCGAACGAACGGAAGTGTCAAAGAAGTGTATAGTTTTGCTTGTATTTGGAAGAAATAAATTGATGCAGGAAAGCAGAAAATGGGTTTATGCAAGAATAGCGTTAATACACGTTTGTTTTCGGGCAATAACATCTGCAGTGTCCCTTGGAAATGTTGTTGCCCTCGCCCTACGGGCTCGGGCCAACAACAGTCCCTCAGGACACTGCAGATGTTATTGCCCGAAAAAACGTGTATTAACCCTCTAATGATGCGAACAATAACAACAATATTCAATATATAGTAACAATATTCATGGTAATAATAATAATAATAATAATAATAATAATAAAAACAACAACAACAACAATAATAATTATGATAATAATAATAGCAATAATAATAATAATGATAACAGTAATAATAATAATAATAATAATAATATTAATAATGATAATAACAGCAACAACAATAATAATAATACGAAATAATAATAACAATTATATATTTTATGCGCATTCTGTGTGACAAAATGATCATATTCTTGCTTGGAATTAAACTTATAAAATAATGGTTCGTCTGGAGCATCACTATTTCAATATTGTTTTATTTTATACGTGAAAGGTAATGGTCAGGGGCGGATCCAGGAATTGTTGTTAGAGGGGGCGTAAACTGAAATATATGCTGGGGGTCCAGGGGGGCACAAGGGCCCCTGTTGGGTCCAGGGCAAAGCCTTGGTAGGGGGCTTCAGGGGGGCTTCGCCCCCCTGAAGCCCTGGATTTTAGTGATTCTGAATACTTAGACAAGCACTCCTCGAGCATGTCGAGTATTATTATGTGCTTGCATCAGAGTAACGTGCTAAAATGCATGGCATTTTACAAACAGTATAGGTCTATGGATTTAGCCAGAAGATATGCTATAATGAAGCCTGCGCCAAAGGTATGGGCCGAAGCAGGAGGGAGGTGGAGAGCACGAGAGGGACACATCCCCTGCAACTCTGGACTTGTCGGCTCAGAACAACATTATCTTTTAAAATGTAGTTTCTTCGATTATGAGAGTCAAAAGTTAACACAACTATGTAATATGTCAATGTGTATTGTTTCGAGAGACTCTTGTCAAATCGAAATATGCAAGTGCTCAAACCTCTTAGTATTTTCATAAGATGTATTCTAATGAATTTTTTAGAAAGGTCTTGATGCCATTAAAACTGTACACTAGGCATTGATTAAATGTTATATTCACCTCTTGTTTAGTAATTCAAGAGCATTAGTCGAATGGTTAATTACAACTTACCTAGTACAAATTGCGAAGTGTACAGATCTTTGACACATACGGCAAATTAAAAATGAGCGTAGGAGAATTATAAAGCATAAATGCCCCTTTTTACACCCTTCGAATATTGAATTTTCTTAGGAAAGCTATATTTATGTACTCTGTAAGTAACTAACCTGGCCGTTAAGTCAAAATCGTTATATATATCCGGCAAAACGAATAACGAATCGCAGGCTTATAGTGTAATCACACTTTTTGGAATAGAAACGCCCGTATCGTACCGAGTTTGTAATTTCACTTGTTCACGCAGTCATACTCGGTTTTTTGACGACAACCAATTAAGGACTCAATAGCATTCTTTTCAATTCCATTCGTAAGATCGTGCACGTATCTTACGGTACTACGTTTACTATATGTTAACTTGTACTTACAGTGGAACCTGTCTTAAACGACTTGAGCTCAGAAGTCACAGAAAGTAGGCGATTGTTTGGTGCGGGGCGGAAGTAATGCGGAGGACCACTACCTGAGCTTTCTGCATTGCTTTTGATCTGCATTAGGCTGTCGCCTGCCCTACAGACCCGTAATTAGAGGGTCGCTTAAGATGGGTTCTACTGTATATGAGAGTGCACTCACGGATTACACCATTTATGTTATATTTTAGATATATGTAACATAAATTAGGCACATTTTAGTCTTGAGTGAAGATATGTTACAACGATAAATATTTGGTTGAAATAAAGCCACTGCTAACAACGTACATGATACACCATCTTTGAGAAAACATGTTTTTCCAACTACAAATAGTCTACTTAACCACAGTTATGTTATTGATAGTAGGAAAATTGACAGACTATACTGTACGTATGTGTTTGCTTTTTTCGAAGGCTTTGTCATCTTTATTTTATAAGTTAAATGATGCCTTACGCTATGATATATGTAAGATCCCCACATGCACATACACTCTAAAGCATAGATTAAATGTGCCTAAGATTACTCTAAAGCATAGATTAAATGTGCCTAAGATTATTGAACAAAGTCAAGCTCTGTCCATGAAGTATATTACCCAGCTCTTGGGTTAAAACGGGCATTGCCAAATATATTTACTACATCTACCGGATAATTGTTACTATCGGAGGCTTTGTATTTAGATAAAACTATTATTACATATCTCATGTTTTACTTCTGTAACTGAGATGAATAAAAAGATATGTTCTGTTCTGTTCCTTCTCGTCCGGCGGTGTCGTGTGTGTAGTGGTTTCTGGTGATGTTTTGATGGACTTTCACTCATCAAATTTTGACCATTTGAAGACATTTGTTTAGTAAGATATTGACCAAGCTGAAGTAGTTTTCATTGAATTTAAGTGCGTGTGTGGCGGCCGTAAAAAGTACTTCATTCTCAGTGTTGTTATATGTTCTGGTGCTTCGGGACTGTAAGGTTTTAAGTTATTAGTTTTGGAAAAGTGAATACTGCTTAAGCAGATGCTATGGGGCGTGAGTAGTGTTGCACTTCTAATTATTACTCATGAAAAGGCTCACTGAAACCGAGTCTGCAATTTTCCCTTTTCACATTGCTACTTTTGCTTTCGAATGATCTCCCACTTTCAGAATTTATTCATTATAACAACAACACTGAGAAACAGAATAATTATGGCACTCACCATCAGTCTTACGGTCACCTAAAAACCTGCATTTATTAAATTTGATTTTCAATTACACTTAACTGTCAGACAGAGTGTTAAGTAACAGCATCCTACGAGGATGTCTTGTCACATAGAGGTTTATAACCTCATTGATATCTGTGTCAATATCCTTATGTATTCATGAGCATTAATGCATGTGCATTAAATCTATCTGCATTCATTGCCGACCTGGATTGGGAAAGCAAATTGTTTTTGATATGCTTTAATGCGGAGTTGGCTGCATCCATCTTCAAATTGTTGGCATAAAAATCAGCGAAAACACAATCAATGTGCAAAAAGAGGGATAGGTTACGTTTGAATTGCGAAATTCGACTTGAGTAACGGGATAAGAGTTTAAACCAACTGTGCATATTAGCGCAAATACCATCAGTGAAAAATGATTGATCTATTTATATGTGAACTGCGCGCTTGGAAGCTCTGTCCATGAAGTATATTACCCAGCTCTTGGGTTAAAACGGGCATTGCCAAATATATTTACTACATCTACCGGATAATTGTTACTATCGGAGGCTTTGTATTTAGATAAAACTATTATTACATATCTCATGTTTTACTTCTGTAACTGAGATGAATAAAAAGATATGTTCTGTTCTGTTCCTTCTCGTCCGGCGGTGTCGTGTGTGTAGTGGTTTCTGGTGATGTTTTGATGGACTTTCACTCATCAAATTTTGACCATTTGAAGACATTTGTTTAGTAAGATATTGACCAAGCTGAAGTAGTTTTCATTGAATTTAAGTGCGTGTGTGGCGGCCGTAAAAAGTACTTCATTCTCAGTGTTGTTATATGTTCTGGTGCTTCGGGACTGTAAGGTTTTAAGTTATTAGTTTTGGAAAAGTGAATACTGCTTAAGCCGATGCTATGGGGCGTGAGTAGTGTTGCACTTCTAATTATTACTCATGAAAAGGCTCACTGAAACCGAGTCTGCAATTTTCCCTTTTCACATTGCTACTTTTGCTTTCGAATGATCTCCCACTTTCAGAATTTATTCATTATAACAACAACACTGAGAAACAGAATAATTATGGCACTCACCATCAGTCTTACGGTCACCTAAAAACCTGCATTTATTAAATTTGATTTTCAATTACACTTAACTGTCAGACAGAGTGTTAAGTAACAGCATCCTACGAGGATGTCTTGTCACATAGAGGTTTATAACCTCATTGATATCTGTGCCAATATCCTTATGTATTCATGAGCATTAATGCATTTGCATTAAATCTATCTGCATTCATTGCCGACCTGGATTGGGAAAGCAAATTGTTTTTGATATGCTTTAATGCGGAGTTGGCTGCATCCATCTTCAAATTGTTGGCATAAAAATCAGCGAAAACACAATCAATGTGCAAAAAGAGGGATAGGTTACGTTTGAATTGCGAAATTCGACTTGAGTAACGGGATAAGAGTTTAAACCAACTGTGCATATTAGCGCAAATACCATCAGTGAAAAATGATTGATCTATTTATATGTGAACTGCGCGCTTGGCGCGCAGAAAAAAAAACTTTTGCATTTTTCTATGCTCCAAAAATGGATTTCAAGGCACAAACATAATTTTACTTCGGCGATTTTAGGGGGGGCGTACGCCGGGTCCGCCCCCGCCTGGATCCGCCTATGATGGTGGTCATTGTCAGCTAGATTAATATTTTGTGCACAAATGGGATTCAGAATAGTAACGACCAGTGATTTTCAGCATATTTTGAAGAAGATAGTAATTTGTTTCAAACGCTCTGTTCTTTAAAAAATGTCCAATTAGACAGGGTGTATCAACATGATACGTAGGGGGGCATGGTTCCAATACACTCTGACTATTAAACTTTAATGGAAATTAAGGAGCTTGTAAACTGCAGCATATGCGGACTATGGTACTAAGTCATAAGTTAAGCTTGTTCATGAAAATGGATCCAGGCTTCGAACATTGAAATAAAGAATGTTATATTAGGCGCTATTTATTTGATGGTCTTGAGAACGACTCACCTCAAGTCCTGGGCGCAGTAAACAGATGACCCCGCCACTGCCTTGATGGCGTCGAAAGGGTTTTTATATCCCACGTTGTATGTGTAACGCCACCGTGTAAAGCTACTATACGATCTCAAAGTTTCAAATACCGTGATTCCCAGTTCGGACCTCATATCACACCATACCTACACAAATACAAAATAAAATACGTTCTGCACTTTATATAAATGGATAAGAACATGCATCATATTACTGTCTGCACTTTACATGGACACGGGATTATATAAGCTCAGAATCCGACTAATCAGATGCCTGAGAATGATCTCAGACACAAGCAAAGGGTTGTATGACCTCATGACATGATAAAACACTCATTCTAGTTTGTTCCAGTTTGACCAAACTTACGTGTACAAACAGCTTGGATCCGCGTGAGACGCCGGGTAACTCTTTATGACAATGGGTCAACATCTGACAAATCAAAAGCTTGAGAACAAACACAGATTCAAATAAAAAGCTTTATAAGCCTGGACCCAGAGATTTGGAAGACACATGTTAGCACGATAATGGCTAATATACGTTATATGTAACGCGTAAATATTTACTTTCAATATATTTCATAGTTAACAATGTTTTATTTATATTGCATTCATAGTGTCTATATAAGGAATGCGATCACCCAGATTCACTTTGCAGGCATAAAGTTTGTAAGAAGTTATATTAAACAGAATCTAACTTGCATGCTCACCACGTACATGTACTTAGATATATTACACATGTCGTTCAAAAATGTTAAAATGGAGAATCTGCGTTTTCTTATCATCTTGAAAGGCTCATTAGACATATAAAAGCACAGTTGTAAACATTCATGGTGTATCATATATTTATCCCGGATATTCAATGGTTATAATGAAATAGGAAGGTGGAACATTGTAGCCATTTTAGAAACTAAACAAGCAGATCTAAAAAATTCCATAAGCACACAGAGCAGACCCTGGTAAGTCGTCTCCTTTTAGAAGCCGTCTGACGTGGGTCTGCTGTGCTTGCAAATGCGTGAAAAGGCGTTCATATGAAGGTGGTGTTAATCAAATACCTATGTATTTAGTAATTCAGCGGTCCTGAATACATTCTGTTTATTTAAAAAAAAGAAACCGGAAGCTATAAAAATAAACAATTTTTACAAGTGCTGATTAAGTTTAACTCTCATTTGTGAAATAATTAAAACTGGCTACTCCGCTCATTAACTACAATGAACCCATTTGCGCCCAATGAATTTTTCCATGTTTATGTATCAATGGTTTGGTGCAAAACACTTTGTGAAGGAGTTACAATAGTTTTGCACCAAGCCCTCGATATTGGATTAGTTTTTTTATCTAAGGGATGCCTGGCCTACATTTTCAATTTCGTTTTGTTTTCTATTGAAATTCCTATCAGCAAACAGTGTAGACTCTGATCAGACGCCGCATTATGCGGTGTCTGATCAGAGTCTACACTGTTTGCCTACGTCCCATATATGGGATCGTGGGAGCAAATGGGTTAAACAAAAAGGTTGTACCAAAATATCACTAAAACAATGATTGGTATTCAAAACAGTGCAGACCCTGGGTCTACGTTTGCATAATATTGTATACCCGACTCCCTCACATTTACCCTTATCATGATAAGCACGCCTTTACTGACACCTGTAAACAGATTTGATCCAGATGTGACATCAGAATCCAAGCTGTTTAACGCTAGACTAATAGTCAATGAAAACATTCAAACATAAAGTGAATTACAGTAAAACCTCTCTATAACGGCCACTGACTTGTGTTAATTAGTTGGTATTTAGGGCACGTGGTTGCTTAAAGCAAGGTGAAAGTAAAACAGAACGCTCCTATAGGAGCGTTCTGTATTACTTTCACTTTGCTTTAAGCAGCCACATGCCTTTAACACAAAATACATGATGTAAATTAGCAACCATTATAGAGAGGTTTTACTGTAATCGGTAGTTAATGAAAATGTAACAACTATGGGATTTAGGCGAAATTTTCCAGCATAAGAAGGGTTAGGGGGTTAACCCTTTCCCTTATGTAAGCGCATTTTTGCACATCTGCAAACAGAGTAGACCCAGATCAGATAACTCTATTTGCTTATTGTGTAATAGAGAGCTGATTCTGCAGCTTCTTCATGAGCCAAATGTTCTGTGTTCATATGACATTATGAAAATAAATCTTATTGATATTCATGTCGTCAATATTGCGAACATGAATATGCAACAGGGAAAGGGTTAAAGAAGATATGTTTGCTACCGAAATATACAATACAAACGTGTACATTTGCTTTGCGATATGTATTCGTAATACATAAATAACTAACTGGGTTGCTCAGGGTATTGTAATAGCGCAATAAACATGAAACACAACCTGGGCAAAGTAGCATGTTACTGGAAGCTTGAATGATTTCTGTGTATGCCTACTCACCATCTGTTCACAATGCAGCCTAAGTATTTACATTTGACAATCATTTAATCAAGATGTAATACAATACTAATGTCATACTCTCAAATGCTTGACTGGCTGTAAGAGGAGATAAGACACAGCGAGCACAATAGTGCGTAGGATTGTGTTTATTATCTGTAATCCTGGGTAGTAAATATTTGCAGAGCTTTTCATATACAGATTCGAAACGATGGTCGAATTCACAGCTGTGTAAATAGTAGGTATCGTGTACTATTGCATAAGATGCAAAATAAAACAGGCACACATCATACTTTGAAGATTAGTAAATATATATATCTGCCTCTCGTAGCCGTATTTACTTCTCTGTACACGAGTTGCCATTTTGTGGTAACTATGCATTTTTACATCCAGAAGAAACTGGTCGCTTCTTCAAGATCCATTCTGTTTGCAGATGATATTAACTTCACATTCAAAGATTAAGACCTACTAGTGCCATCAATGTCGTCTACTGGAGATACTTGTGCCTACTGCAAGTTTCTTCCCCTTTTATAACAATATAAATATAACGCCAATCTGTTTGGATCCTAATGTTACTCGGCGTCACATCTGGATACAAACTGTTTGCATATAATATTAACTCATTCTCTCATAGAAATTCATTCTCTCATAGACTCTTTGACCTCTTTGAATAAATCTACCGAACAGGAGCATTTACTAGAGAAAAGGAACATTTTAGAAATGTGTAGTATTGAAACCATTGTGAAAAATAGAGCATTTGCTCCTATGTACCACAGTGGTTTCAAAAAGTGACTATAATGCGCCAGTAGGATAGAATTAGCTCCATTGGTAAACAATAATAAACCATTCGCCTTTCACAATAAATAATTTAAAAGGTAAAGAATAGTATATTTAGCATCTGATTCAAATGTTAAAACAATATATATTGTTTTCTTCCGTGTCCCATGAGTGAAATGCAGTCGTTCATATTTATTTCTCATAATCACTGTTGTGCAAGCTGTACGGCTTTAGGCTTTTATAAGATAGCGGTCGAACAGGAGGCTGAAAGGTAAGCATCGTACTTTTTACACTCTTTAAACTATGTAGAGTTTTCTTTCAGTAATTTCATTAGCGCCATAACATAGAACGATAAAACCCGCCAACAACGCTTTACCCCCTAATGGTCCATGTCTGTGTGTAAGGCTCAAACCTTTCCGTAAATAATGCAGAAACCGAAAATCAGAAATCGAATCGAGAAGGCGGTCATATTTAACTTCACTTTAAGCTTACAAACAGCGCTAAACCTTTTCTAGCACTGTGTATATATGCATCTGAGTCCGATATTACCGTAGTGGTAAAAGTGCATTGTACGATTGAGACACGATTGTTTTTGTACGATTGATACACGTATTTCTTACAAAAGACTGTACTATTTAGATACAAAACAAAACTTTCGAATCTGCGCCGTAGGTCTAGATAGTGTAATCACAGCTATTTAGTATAGATTTTCCTTCGTGCACTGCTTATTTGCGACTATGACAGCATATCACAAACAGTTAGGATCGAGTGCAGACGCATAGTATAGAGTTCTCGGTAGAACATAACCTGGATCTATACTGGTTAACATTTATGGACAATAATTTACTTAAAAATTGAAGTGAATTGATTTTGTAAGTGTAACTGAAAAGTTTTTGACAAGCCGGCAATTCATATATATTCTGAAAATGGGTGATCCTTCGAAAGCAAAAGCAGAAATGCCAAAAGAGAAAATTGCAGACTCGGTTTTATTGAGTCTGTTCATGAGTAGTAATTTAAAGTGCAACACTACTCACGCCCCCTAGCACCGGATTAAGCAGTATTCAATTTTCAAAACAAATAACATTAAAACTAATGATCCCGAAGGACCAGAAAATATAACAACACAGAATGAAGTACGGGGCGACTTTTTACGGCCGCCACACAAGCACTTAACACCTGCTGTTGTGAAGTACATATATTCTGAAAATGGGTGATCCTTCGAAAGCAAAAGCAGAAATGCCAAAAGAGAAAATTGCAGACTCGGTTTTATTGAATCTGTTCATGAGTAGCGTAAATAAGGGTTAATCTGTATAATCTGTTTGAAAAAAAGAACCTACCTTGTATGATGCTTTACAGCCATTTAGATTAGCAGATATATTGTTTTAATTAATTATAGCAGGCGAACACTTCGGTGTTTGAATGTAAAGCCCCCTAAAGCAGTTAGTTTTTATACTTTTTAAGTAAAAAAAGATAATGTAAAAAGTATCAATTCAACGCTGTTCATACATGTAGGCTTGAAAACAGTGTTTGATTATAAGAGACCGAGGGGCAGACCGTTTGGATATCTGATGAGACACTGGGTTACTAGGCATCTAATCTGGGTCCATGCTTATAAAGCTTTTAGTTGAGTCTAAGTTTCGTTCTCAAGCTTTTGATTGGTCAGATTTGAGTTCTCAAGCTTTTGATTGGTCAGATTTGAACCTTTGGCTCAAATCTGACCAATCAAAAGCTTGAGAACGATCTCAGGCTCAACTAAAAGTTTTTAAGCATGGACCCTGAATGCAAACTGTTTCAATGTGTATTAGATCTAAAGTCGTTCCAATTCAACCTCGTCTATCATTCCCTGATCAAGTACATAGGGGCTTTTAATTAGTTATGTCATTTAGCACTTGGTCAAGCTATATCGTCAGCTTCGCGATGACGGATCTGGGTTGTGTCTCCTTTGAATGCTAAATGCTGTTTCGTAGGGCCTATATGCATTTTACAAGCGTAATGTAAAATAAATGTGAAAAAATATATAGTATAACAGAAAAGAATAAAAAGTTAATGAAAACAAAACATAGCTTTAATGGACCAAAGAGTTTTAAATGAAGACTTTGGACGCACAGTCATGTCATTGTAGCCGTTGTGGTACACACATGCGCTGCTCCAAAGAACATACAGAGCGGAATTACTATTCGCTTGTGATTTCCATAAGGATTGCTTGTTTGTTTTAAAACGTCTGGTATTACATTGAAATTTAATGTACGTTGCCCCGACTTTCCGATATATGTATTGCTTAGCTCTTGTTTTCTAATTTTCAATGTATTTCTCGGATGTGCATCTACACAGTGGCTGATGGTTTCTTTGTCAGAAGTTAAGAACCCCTTTGTCTTACAATAGCAACAGGCAAATAATCTAAAAAGATATGTAAAGTAATGTAATGTAACCGTACAAAGTGCTTGACTTAATTTCAAACGCTCTGACTTTGTATTATAACTTAAACGGATAAAAAACCTTCTATATATAAGACTTATGAAAATTCTGGAATAAATCTCTTCTGGTCTATGAAGAACTCTTCAGAAGTCTTAAACAAACTTAAGAACAAAAGGTATCTTGCATCCACTGTAAGCACGTAAGATTGTTCTACTCTGTACACAACTCTTCCTCATGTTTTAATTAAGGATAAGCTTACTAACTTAATCCAGAAAGTAATTGCCCGGGAAAAACATCATTCTTGGCATGTAATGCTGAAAAAGCTTTCTTTACTGGCGAGCAAATGAAATATTACACCAATTGGACTTGCTCAGAAGTTTGCGAATCACTAACCTTTCCTTTGGATAACATATTTGTACGTTATGGGAATGCTATATACCGTCAGGTAATTGGTATTCCTATGGGTACGAATTGTGCACCACTTGTCGCAGATTTGTTTTTGTACTGCTATGAGAGAGATTTCATGTTGCGTTTGAATCCTCAATCACAAGAAGATGTTATAAAAAGCCTTCAATGAAACTTGTCGATATTTGGATGATATTTTTAACTTAGATAACCCTTTCTTTGATGCTCTGATTCCTACAATTTATCCTAAAGAACTCAAATTGAATAAAGCTAACCCGTCCGACAATTATGCAGCGTTTCTTGATCTAGACCTTAAAATTGATAATGGAATGATTTCTTCTAAAATTATGACAAAAGAGATGATTTTGATTTTAATATTGTAAAATTTCCTCATCTTGACGGGGATGTTCCCCGTGCTGCATCTTACGGGGTTTATATCTCAACTTATTCGTTTTGCTAGAGCTTGTTCATCTATTGACGATTTTAACAGTCGAAATCACATTTTAACTGAAAAACTGCTTAAGCAAGGATATGGATACCATAAACTAAGAAAAACTTTCTCAAAATTTTACTATCGAAATCTCTCGCTTATTGGCAAGTACCAATGTAATCTCAAGGCGCTTCTGCGACACGGTATTTCACATCCTGAATTTTATGCTGATGTGATTTACAAACTTCTTAAAACTATTGGACATACCAATTTTCTCACTTTGTTCATCAAATATGTTAAAAAGTTCATTAAAAAGGGATATGATCCTGTAGTACTACAACATAGTGCATGTTTGTTTGTGAACCCTTTTACAGTTGGCAATCACGCTGGCCTCTTTGCCTGTACGCCGACAAGAAAGGTTTAGTACTCTATGAAGGCGACCTCTTAAATCCAGAAATGGAAGGAGAACGTCGGATATCTGTACTATTTCGTTTTTGTCGTACCCTTTATTACTTTTCTACAGTTACTCTGTTTGCAGCTCAATCATTGAGTACACTAGCACACTAGCGATAGGTGGATACAGTTTGTTCACGTATATGTTTTCGTTATACATGCACTTTACCACTGTATTTGCCGTCGCGGTTGTTGTAGATAAGTCGGAGAGGGGATACGTTTATTTACACTGTTTGTCTTTTAGGGTGGGGATGGAATAAGTGTGAGGTTGGGCGCCCATAAACCGGTTTAACCCCCCCCCCCAGTGACTTTTGTCACTGACCGTTCCAATGCGGTACTTCCATCTTCCCCCTATTGTATGTTTGTTATGTCATTGTGCGTCTCTTGATGTTTTTATAGTTATGTACATTTGCTGTTTCCTTGTGTTGCTGTTCGGGCGACTGTTTGTTCTGTATGTGGTGTTTCCTGCATGGCTCATTTTTGTACTTTCTACTCAGATACCTAATCAATTAAACCTAAAATTCTATTCACTGCAATGCTTTTGTTAAGCATGACATTATATAGACCCAGGTCATGTTCTACCTAAACTTCTATACTATGCTTCTGATCTCAATCCAAGTTTTACAAGTTTATTCAAATAAATGTGAACGAGTCCTGCTATGTGCAGGCATCTTCAGCGAAAAATACAAGAAAACCAATATGAAACCACATAAACAACAGTGATCAATGACTGAAATATATTTTGGAAAATGGCGTTATTAACAGGACAATGTAGCTGGCACGTTTTAGACTTGAGTTCGCTTTTGTAAAGGTGGATTAATAACAGTATAGGTAAATGACATGCATTTGAGTAATCCTATTTTGGCTTCTTGTTATGGAATATGCATATATATTATGAGTTTCGATGTAAAACGCCGTGATCGCAGATGCGTTTCATTTACAATTAGATGTGTTACATCTGTACCAGCTTTCAAAATTGAACATTATTATGATTTATGTCAGATAAACCGGCCGATAAACTTACCGGCAACAGTGAAATCGCAGTATAGGCCATTTCATGTACAGTAAAACCTCTCTTAATCGGAATTCTAGTAGAGAAGAATTTATACAGTTTAGACAGGTGACTGCTTAATGCAGGGTGAAAGTCACGCAGAAAGCTCCTCTAGGAGCTTTCTGCATGACTTCCACCCTGCATTAAGCTGTCACCTGTCCCCAAGACCGATATTTATACTACATTTAACTTCCGGTTAAGAAAGGTTTTACTGTAATACTAGTTTCCCTTTTGGAAAAGTGTAGCAGTTTAGAATTAGAGGTACATTTCGTGTTTGGTACAATTGGTACAACACTATTTACTGGTCACTTATGAAAAACTGGATTATAGTTCAGTACCGAACAACTATATGCTTTACCCACAACTTTTAAGTTGGTAAGTATTAAATCAGTGTCACTATCTCTCTTTTCTAATTAAATTGAAATATGTAAATCAGACAAACGCAAATGACAGTACAATATACACCCATGATCCAGCTGGGTCAACCTTAAACGAAACGAAAATTAAAGGTTGTTTTGTGGAAAATGAACAGAATTCAAAACAATGCAAATACATGTCATATGTGATAAAATATTTAATGCCCAAGTATATCATATCATGTTGTTGACAAAAGCTCGCAAATGCATAGACATGTACGATCGTCTGAATGTACGAGCCTCCGTCAGCCACATATCGATATACCAATTGTACATAATGCTAATCCTAATTGTTTGTAATATGCTGTCATAATCGCAAATATGCATTGCATGAAGAAATATCTATAATAAATACATGTAGTTGCGATTATACTATCTAGACCTACGGTGCAGATTCAAACGGTAGTATTTATTTTGTTTCTACATCGTACAGTTGTTTTGTAGGAAACTCGGGTCTCAACCGTACAAAAAGACCGGGTCTCAATCGGACAGTGCACTTTTACCACTACGGGCTCAAGCGTACACACGGCATGTTTTTCAATTGTCTCCATAAGACAAAATATAGACATATGCTACAAACTAGTTAGCTCAACGTTAATATCGAACTCGGATGCGTATATCCATAGTGTTAGAAAATATTCAGCGTTGTTGCTAAGCTTACAATGAAGCAAAATATGACCTTCTCGATTCGATTTCTGATTTTCAGTTTCTGCATTGTTTACGGAAGACGTTGAGCATTACACACATACATGAACCATTAGGGTGTAAACCGCTGTTGACGGGCGTTATAATTCTATATTATGACGCCAGTTAAATGATTGAAAGAAACATCTATTAGTTTAAAGAGTGTAAAAATATTATGTTAAATTTTCAGCCTCCTGTTCGTCCGCTATCTTAGAAAAGTCTAAACACGGGACCACAGTGATACTTATCATTACAATGCTACGATTCATATTATGATGACACTGGTGATAAGCAAATAATATAACCAATCTGTATGATGTAAACCAACCGATGTCGTATTTTGCGGGCCTTTTCCGTCCGGGTCTATTGTATATGTACCGGATCTGGCGCTTGCATCGTCATCTAAAATGTCTTGGCATTTGGTCGGTATTCCTGAAATATACATGATAATCTCGAATATTCCAACCAACAAGTCTTCCTCCGAGCAAGTGGAAGCTTCAAAAAATGCCATTCGAAAGCAGAAGTAGTAATGCGAAAAGAGAAACTTGCTGAGCCTGTTCATGAGCAGTTATTTAACCTGTTGCTTCATATAAACGTGTTTTCACGTATTTGCAAACAGAGAAGACACAGATCAGCTGACTTCAATAGGAAATTCTGTTTGTTAATGGAATTTGATAGATCTTTTTTTTCAATATCTAAAATGGTTAGAATGTTCAATCATCAATATTTCGTTAAATTTGGAATGAATATAGAACTCAGGTTACCCAATACTGTCTTATCCGGTGTTCGATTGTCTTAACTAAAAGCAATGAATTAATAATTCCGAAGGACCAGAAAATATAGCAACATTGAAAATGACGAACGGGGCGACTTGTTACGACCGCAACACAATCATTTAACACCTGTTATTGTGAAGTACATACATTCTAAAAGTACGACTCCATTCAGTGTCGATTTGTCCGATATGATTCATTTGTCATTGCAGCCGGTGGGATATGTTGTAGGAATCAATCTCTCATTGACCGGATATACAATCATGTGGTTCCTACCGGTTAGTGATTTCATATCTATTATATATCTAATGCATATCTCTCATTGACCGGATAGACACTCATGCGGTTCCTTCCGGTTAGTGATTTCATATTTATTGTATATCTATTGCATATCGTTCATTGACTGGATGGACAATCATGCGGTAACTCCCGGCTAGTGGTTTTATATCTAATGTATATCTAATGTACATCTTTCATTGCCTGGATAGATAATCATGCGTTCCGGTTAGTGATTTCATCCATGTGCAGCGCTTTTGAACGTACATATCCTGTGTGAAAAGGGCGCTATATAAATGTGGTATAAATAATAATAATAATAATAATAATAATAATAATAATAATATTAATAATAATAATAATAATTCGAAAACAAAAGCAGCAATGCGGACAAGAAAAAGCAGACTCCGTCTTATCGGGCCTGTTCATGGGCAGTTACTTAACCCATTACCTCATAGTCTATTTTTAGATACAATCTCTTTGAATAATCTACCGAAAAAGGAGCATTAACTAAAAAAGGGAATCTTTTAGAATTTTGTACTTTGAAACCATAGTGATAAATAGAGCATTTGCTCCTATAGGAGCAAATGCTCTATTTATCACAATGGTTTCACAAAGTGACTTTTACAGAGTCGACAAAAGTCGACAATATGAGGGAATGGGTTAAAGTGTAACACTGCTCATGTCCCTAGCTCTGGCTGAAGCGGCGGAATACATTTTTCAAAACTAAGCACGTTGAAATTTATGAACCCGTAGGAAAGGAAAAGTAATAATACTGAAAATGACGGAAGGGAAATTGTTTACGACCACAATACAAGCACTTAACATCTGCTATTGTGAAATACCTAAATACTGAAAGTAGGAGATTCTTCGAAAGCAAAAGCAGCAATAAAGAGAACAAATAGCAGACTCTGTTCATGAGCAGATATTTACTGTACTCCAGTAATCCCCTACCATCATTTGAAGGCCGCGATGTTTGTTCATTAAGTCATTACCATAGACAGAATTAACTTATTTGAGCTTATTGCATTGGGACAATTACGTTAATGACGTGCTGAGATCTACGCCCGCGATCCCATATATGGGACATAGGCAAACAGTGTAGACTCCGTTCTGACGCCACATAATGCGGCGTCTGGTCAGAGTCTACACTGTTTGCTGATAAGCTTTTCAATATTAAACAAAACAAAAATTTAGACCAGGCATCCCTAAGATAAAAAATGGACAACATGGAATAATCCACTAGGCGCAAATGGGTTAACTCTTTACTCTATACACACACCTTTCTACGCTTTTGCAAATATTGTAGACCCAGAGCAGACGGCAACATTAGGAGCCCGTCTAACATCTATTCAGGGTCTGCCTTGTTTGTTTATGATATAAAACAGATATACTTCTATAGTTTCTGCCTTGGCCAAATAATCCTGTGACGATTTGCTAGTATTTATAACAGCTATTCTAATTAATATTCATGATGCCAATTATTTCTTACATACATGAATATGCATGGAGCAAAGGATTACCAAACATATGGGGTGTTAAAAAACATGCATAGAACATTTAAATATTTTGGGGAACATTTAAAACCGTTCGACGTGTCTCTCTGGATGATACGTTTTTCTTATGGTTAACTTACTCTTGCCTGTGGCAATCCAAAGGCAGTACTGTACAGTTCGATAGTTTCCAGATTAGATGAAGTTTGCCTAAAGCAATGTGACCTCGAATTAATTGGTGAAAATAAACGTTTTCTGGATTTGGTGATTTATGTTATACAAAATCAAAAACACGCGCAATGTATTTATGCAGCTGGTCCTTGCCTGTTTCATACTGACTGCATGTTACCGGCGCCGTATAACTGAATCTCAATCAAACTCATCGAATACAAAAGACAAGATGTGACGACATAACTTACGAAAGAGTATGATTAAGACATACATAATTAACGACATATATAATAAACATCACAAAACGATTTACTGAAAGGTATCAATGGGTTGGACTGGGTCTAGGGTACAAAAAACGAACGATTCACGATAAAACACAACAGTAGGAATAGGAAGAGATAGAAGTAAAATTGTGGATCAACCGAGCGTGAAAAACGGACACTGTAAGTTTCCATTTGCGAATCTGTACTTATCTTTGAAAACAGTTTGGATCTAGATCAGACGTGGAATAACTCATCATCAATATCAAATCTATGTGATACCGGGGTTTATTAACCCTTCGCTTGCTATTCACGTCAATATACCTACCTGTAAATAGTGAAGACCCAGATGAGACAGCTCCTGCAGGAGCTGTCTCATCAGAGATTGCACTATTTACAAGTTGAGTGTGCAACCAGTGCACTCCACAGCAGTGATTGCACAGCGAAATACTTGTACACAGTGAAGATATATGTAATTATACCACAGGGCATGGGTAAAGAAGGAGAAATGTATTTTTAAAATTCAGCAAGCGAAGGGTTAAACAAGAAACAGGGAAAATAAAACAGAAAACAAGGATTGTCGCAGACAACAATTTTCGCATACGACAATGCTTTCATGGCAGCGAAGAGGTTAACAGAAATGTTATGATTCCGTGAACAGTTAAAAACTAATTTCGTAACAAAAACATAATGTCTTACACAAAAGGCTGGTCGCCCCGTTATGTTAAGTTTATTGTTATAATAGTTAAATGAAATTGGGTAATACACTTACGTGTACATGTCTTGCCGTCGCCCTCATACCCATTAATACACAAACAACTGTATCCCCCTTCTTCATTGATACAATCTGCATTTGGGTCACATTCATTGGTGGAACTACACTCGTCAATATCTGGAAAAGGATATGCATTAGCTGATAAATAATTGCAAAATCATATAATTAGATATCTAGACAAAGGCAAACATATTTGAATGATATTATTATCTTATTTAATTTGATATTAGACAACAGTGCATGTTAAGGAAACCCTTTACCAACGTTACAACTTCTTGTCTTTAACATTTGTCATTTACCTTTTATTTTTCGCGTCATAGATGTGTAAGGGTCGGAGAGGACCACTGCCCTTCACACCTTACAGTAAATCGAGTTAGAAAACGTAGATTAAATGATTAGTGTAATATATTGACTTTCACCATTGCGTTTACTTTTTGTTATAGCCAATTTAGAATAAAATGGCATGAACACACAACCCAGTTGAAAGTTAGCACACCACTAGGAAGCCCCTTACGAAATGACCTTTTGTCGGGTTTTCTAGGTATTGAAAGTAGTGTATGCAAATATAAGGGCAGGTGTACAAAATAAATATATACATACATGTATATATATATACATGTATATAAACATATGTTTGGAATAAAACCAACATGATATATCAAATTTGAGAAGGTATAGGTGATGTATTGTACGGTTGGGTATGGCTAGAAATAGAATGACTACTAAGTTGGTATGGCTAGAAATAGAATGACTACTAAGTGGGTATGGCTAGAAATAGAATGACTACTAAGTGGGTATGACTAGAAATAGAATGACTACTAAGTGGGTGTGGCTAGAAATAGAATGACTACTAAGTGGGTATGGCTAGAAATAGAATGACTACTAAGTGGGTATGACTAGAAATAGAATGACTACTAAGTGGGTATGGCTAGAAATAGAATGACTACTAAGTGTAACATCTCTAAATCTGTATTTTCCATTGTTTTAAAAGTTTTATCCAACCTTACTGATCTCGTTTTTTGGAATGTTTAAATTTGTAATGGTTATTGCATAGCTTTCAAAGGATTGCTTACACCTTTATAGGCGGTGTTGCAGTTGATATTAGTGAGTCATTCTAATTTTTTGCCTGACATGTTCTTGTTTGGTTGTTTGTTTTTCACGTTCTATGCGTTGATTATTTCGGTCTAGAGCATTGACGAGTAAAACGACATGAGATGTTCTGGGTGTAATCAAAGATGGGCAGTTGATTTTGTATGCTTTTCAATTCGGGACCTATATATCTAAGTTGTATATGAAGTGTAACCGTCGGCATTTATAAATACCTGGTGTCGATTTATACCTCTCCGCTTTAGTATCGATTGGACCGAGGCACCAACGTCATCGGCGCTCTGTGATGACTGTGGTGTAATGATGACAGAATGGCCAGTGATTTCTTCATGAGAAATGCTACATTATGGAGATTCATATTCATCTTACTTCACAAATGACTGGGCTGTCAAGACGAATTCTAGATTCAATATTGACAGCATTCAAATAAATATTATGTGTTAATTAGCCTTACAGTGGGCCATACAATATATGTTGTACTTAAGTCCATACCGCCGGTACCAGGGACGGGTTCCAAACATCAAGCTATTCTCACCACAATGACGAGCCTTACGCCCAAGATGGATATTAATATGCTGGGAATTTAGATGCTGGTATCTGTGGAAGCGCGTGAGATAATTTGCGAGTGGCGTGCTCTAGTTGCGCAGGTGAACACTGTATTTGTCCGCTCTCCAGCATTGTGGGCAATTGCATGAATACTTAGAAATTGCGTTTTGGTGACATTGTGTTGTTAATATTGCAGAGTGTTACATAAATTCGCATTGAATGGTTATGGACCGAATTACTTAAATGCTGTTAAACAGGGACAGAAACATAAACGTGCCCATATGTCCTTTTATTAAAGTCTACACGTTGAAAAAAAAGTTTGCTTTAGAAGCCTCATCATTACTAAATTTGAATACAGTAAAACCTCTCTATAACGACCACTAAATTACATCAAGTATTTTGTGTTAAAAGCAGGTGTATGTTTAAAGCAAGGTGAAAGTAAAACAGAACGCTCCTGTTTTACTTTCCCCTTGCTTTAAGCAACCGCCTGCCTAAAACATCAACTGATTAACACAATTTATTGGTCGTTATAGAGAGGTTTTACTGTAATTGATATATATTCTTAGATATGTTATTGTTATGTTGTTTTGGTTTTTAGAGAGAGCTTTGTTTGGTGTTAACACATATATAGTTTACAGGGGTCCAGATGAGATGCGTAAATTTAAACATTTTCAAGAATAGATCTTTATTTCTATAACAAACTCTATACTGTGACCACTCTTAAGGATCATCCGATTCTAAAGAGTGGTCACAAGATAGGCTTTGGTGGATAAATGACGAGTTGAGTCTGTGGATACGCAAATTAATATGTAGCTCCGTAATTTAGGTAACTTTAGGCAAAACTGTTTGGTTAGAATATAAACAGCTGTTACCCCTGCAGATTCCACTGGCGTCCAGCAGGTAACCCGCCCTGCAAACACACACCTCGTTAATACAGTCCTCAGAAGGCTCACATTCTAACGGCACAGAGCAACGATCTGAAAACAAAGAAACACACGTGTAACCCAATCCCTCACATTTAATGCCTCTGTAAAAGTCACTTTTTAAACCATTATGGTAAATAGAGCATTTGATCCTATTGTTCCATAGGAGGAAATACTCTATCTATCACAGTGGTTTCAAAACAAAAATCTAAATATTACTTTTTGCTAGTAAATGCTTCTTTTCGGCAGATTTATATTCAAAGAAAGTGTGTCTAAAATAGGGTATTGGGAAATATGTTAATATGTTCTAATGATGACGTTGCTGAAAACAACACTTTTGAAAATAGCACTTCTACTTTCCTTGATAGTCCTAGGCCTGTCAAAGACCTGTCGGACATGTCCTTAACGGATATATGTTGGCTATTTAGGGCATTTGACGAAGCGAATATGTCGATTAACACACTTTACCTTACACAGGATCAAACCAGGGTTGCATGGGGATTCTTTGCACTATTTAACCCCGACACGTACCCAGGACTGTATGGACAATTGAGATATATATTCACCCCATTTCCTGCCGATACAATGTTTCACGTTCCATGTTTCATTATAACTATTTTGTCCATGTATATGCAGTAGGTATTGAAATTTGGACTATATATAGAACAGGGAAAAGGGGATTAAACAAACCAGGAGTAGATTGAATGCAATATGTAGGAGTTTTCATATGACCTCAATAACCCTTTCCGTGCCAAATTACTAATTGTCGTCTGCAATCCAAGTTTGTTAAATCATTCGGTAAAATAAGGAAATGAGATAAATAAATGCAAACTTCAAATAAGCAGGAATAAAGCATAGATATAGAAAACGAGTTTGAGACAAATAGTGAAGTCCCTGATCAGACACCGCCTTGAAAAGTCGATGTCTGATCTAGGACTGCACTATTTATCGTGGGTTAAAACAGGATAAGGGTTAATACAATAGTCAAATTGAATTCTGCTTTTGTTTGATCAAGTACAACGATTATTGTTTACAGTTGGATTATGTAATTTGAACTAATTTCCCACTTTATTCATATAAACGCGTGTTCACGCATTTGTAAAAGAGTAGGCCCATATCAGACGGCTCCTACAGGAGCCATCGGGTCAGGGTTTGCTCTGTTTGCTAACACAGTTTGATAATTTTGTTTCTTTATTTTCTAAAATAGCTACGATATTTCGCCTTCCCTATTTCATTATAACTACCTGGTCCATGACTATTCAGTAGGTATTGAACTTTGAAATAAATATAGAACAGGGAAAGAGCTACGACGCGGTGTCTGGTCAGAAACTGCTGAAACCAGACATTAAGTAAATGTTTTCCACGTTTGCATAACGTGTACCGCTTTAAATCATTCTCTTCAAGTGACGCCTTTTGACGCCACTGTAAAATGCATTATTAAAAGCATTGTGATAATTAGAGCATTTGCTTAATAGGAGCAAACGCTCTAATTCTCACAATGGTTTCAAAATTACACACTTCTAAACTTTTCCTTTGCTCTAGTAAATGCTCCTTTTAGGTAGATTTTAATCCAATGGGTTGGGTCTAAAATAGTCTGGGAGGGAATGAGTTAATCTTACCTGCTGTACTTTGTGTGTAATGTCATACAATTCATTTTAGTTGAGTACCAGGAAGGGGAGGAATATGTGTTACTTACGGCTGCAGTTAAACCCATCGCCGAAATAATTGTTCTGAACGTCACACACGCATTTAAACGAGCCTTCAGTGTTGACGCATCTGGCGTGCAGGTGACACGGGTTATAATTACACTCATTGGTATCTGTAATACAAAACATGCGGTTCAACTGGCAGCTTACAGGAAGAGATTGACTCTTGGAAGTAGTTACAATCAAACACGAAGATAATTTTCAATTACAGAACAGTTGTTTTGCAGCTGACCACAGCGTGTAACTTTCCTTTCTGCATTTTTACATGCTCAACGGGGAAAGAGATATATTCAAATAGCAGGATATAACAATGTTATTTAACCCTTTTTTCATATAAACTTGTTAAATCTGTTTTATAGTTTCTTAAATGGCTACAATGTTCCACATCCATCATTACATGTCATCTGATACTAGTGGCAACCATTAGATGCCATCTCATACTAGTTGCAATCATTACATGTCATCTGATACTAGTGGCAATCATTACATGACAGCTGATACTAGTGGCAATCATTACATGCCATCTCATACTAGTGGCAATCATTACAAGTCATCTGATACTAGTGGCAATCATTAGATGTCATCTGATACTAGTGGCAATCATTACATGCCATCTGATACTAGTGGCAATCATTACATGTCATCTGATGCTAATGGCAATCATGACATGTCATCTGATACTAGTGACACTCATTACATGTCATTTGGTACTAGTGGCAATAATTATATGTAATATGATACTACATGCATTTGCAATCATTACGTGTCATCTGATACTTGTGGCAATCATTATTTGATACAAGTACCGTTTACATCATTTTAGCGCTTAAGTTTCAACTGGACCATTCAAATATACAAACAGCTTGAGATTAACGTGAATATTTAAGGATGTTGTAGAAAAACGTTACATAAACAGTGCAGACCCTGATGCGAGTGATCCTCTATCAGCCCTCACATCTGGGTATACACTGGTTGGATAGGACATTAGCGGTTTGTATCACTGGTGAACAAAACAAAATAGCTATACATGTATATGCCATACTATTTAATGTATTTAGTTTCTTACCTGTACACTCGTCAATACCGTCGCCATGGTAACCCTGATGACACGTGCATTCGGCCATATCGTCGCATTCGGCATAGTCATGACAGTCCGTGTCAAACGTACACCTTGGTTCTGGAGAGTAATAACAATTTGATCGTAGCGCATTTGAGAAATGTCTGGCTAGAAATATTGTTTTCCTGTATGGTTTTTAAAACGCACGTGATCAAGTTGTTTGGATAGATCTCGATTGCAAAGTTGATTGCAAACTTATACATGATTAATATAAGTTATTTAATACATGTATATCATCATTTAAATTTACAAAAAGGGAATGAGTTATTTCATCACAAACATACTCTAAAATAAGTTATTCTTGCAGGTTCTTAACAATAAGTGAATACATTTGAACAACAGAGGTCCAAACAAGATGCGTAAATTAAAACATTTTCAAGAATTACTTCTTTATTTCTCCACCAAACCCTATGTTGTAACCACTCTCTCTTCGAGACGATTCCAAAGAGTGGTCACAACATAGGGTTTGATAGAAAAATCACAACATAGGGTTTGATGTAGTAGTTACAACATAGGGTTTGATGGAGTAGTTACAACATAGGGTTTGATGGAGTAGTAACAACATAGGGTTTGATGGATTGGCCACAACATAGGGTTTGATGGAGTGGTCACAACATAGGGTTTGATGGAATAGTCACAACATAGGGTTTGATGGAATGGTAACAACATAAGGTTTGATAGAGTGGTAACAACACAGGGTTTGATGGAGAAATCACAAAATAGGGTTTGATGGAAAAGTGACTACATTCATATTTGAAAATGCCCCTTTATCTGTAACTCTTGACTTTAAACAAAAATAAAACACCACTGTTTTGAAATTTGAATACCTTTAGTCATTTATATAACATTGCTTTGCCATTGTATACAAACTACAGTAAGACCGCTCTAAATCGGACATTATATTTAATATAAATACCGATCTTTGAGACAAGTGGCTGCTTTATGCAGTGAGAAGGTCGTGCAGAAAGCACCTATACTTTCTCCACAAGCAGCAACCTGCATATACGTATCTAAATTCGTCTCTACTAGAATTTCGGGTTAGAGGGGTTTACTGTATACCGTTCATGAAATTCTAACATTCTTTTACATTTAACCATTCTCTTGCTGAATTTTAAAATACATTTCTCCTTCTTTACCTTGTCCTGTTGTATAATTACATACATCTTCACTGTGTACAAGTGTATCGCTGTGCAATCACTGCTGTGAATTTCACTGGTTGCACAATCAACATGTAAATAGTGCAGAACCTGATGAGACACTCCTGCAGGAGCTGTCTAATCTGGGTCTTCACTATTTACAAGTAGGTATATTGACGTGAACAGCAAGCGAAGGGTTACAGTGGTAAATACGCTATTCCTACCCACATAACGCGTTTCTTACGTGTAACCTACTCGTTTCTTATCCGTTTCTTAGCCGTTTCGTTAAACGGGTTTCTGACCGTTTGTTTACGCGTTTCTTAACGCGTTTCCTAAAGTTTAAGAGCCTGGATGAAAGGGGAGTAATCATGGATGAAAAGGGGGTAATCCTTGATATGGCCTTTCTTTGAAATGGGAGACATTCTCATTTACCTGTTGGGCACTCCTGATATGTAAAATTAAGATCAACAGTATTTAAAATTTTAATTCTCGTTTCATTTCCATAAGATCTAGCTAGATCTAGATCTATATTAAAATTTAGATCTACAGTCTCATTGCGTTCATCTATGTGCTGCAAAATGTCTCTTTTTTGCTACTGTACGTACAGTACCGTAGCAGTTATAGTAGAAGTATTTGAGAATAGATCTAGATCATATCAATCTAAATTATCTTTAAAACTAAAATTCATAATAATCTAAATTGTAAATTGGTCTAAAACGTTTGGATTTAACTTTGTGCTGAGCCATAGATCTACAATTAATTAAAACATAGTTTTCTTGTATTTTTGGAGAAGCTAACAAATCATACTTTTAGACCATTGGGCACATTATTCGGTATTTCTGTTACGTAATAATTCGTAACTTTGTTGATAAGAAAGCAGTGCTGTGATCACTGTCAAGACCATTGTCCTCTGCTGAGAAAATAGCTAGGATATTTACTGATCATCTGGCACCTTTGATCGTATATTTAGGCTGGGTAAATAATAAAGTCTTCAACTGAAACAATTTATTTTCATGCATACAAAACAATTAAATAGTTAGTATTTTTTAAATCTTTGAATGCGGGGAACAAAAGTACTGACATTTGAAAGCAGTGTAAACACAGACAATATAGCTCCAAAATCAGGGTGTTGATCAGGGTCTTCACTAGTATTTTCATAGGCTTAATTAAAAATCATCTAGCAAATTTAAGCCTGATAATAATTAATGGAATATACAGTTAACCAATAATTTAAATTTCGGCATACAAAGGTTTAATCTTCACAAAGTAACAAAATAATAAGAATGTTTTCATAGTTATATGTGAGCATAAATATGCTTATTTGTTTAAAACGCTTTAGATCTACCTCATAATGATGAAAACACCTTTTGAAAACAGAATAGGTTCAGATCAGATTGCTCACGTGGAAGCCGTTCGATCTTGGGTCTGCACTATTTGCTTATCTCATTACATACACATGGATACAACACTTTAACGCCTTTGCAAACAGAGTAAACCTAGAACTGAAGGCTCTTGTATGCCGTCGGATCAGGGTCCACTCTGCTTATGAAATTATAAATTAATAGACCTGACTATATTTTCTACAAATATCAAAAAGGCTTGTGCACTTATACCATTGTTAAATTCAGCAAGATCTAATAAATATTCATGATGTCATTTTTCTGATATAAATATTCAAATGGGAAAGGGTTAAGAAATAGAATAGATCTGAATTCTTTAGTAGGTTTCTTCATTCTAGATTCAAAATTTGGTGGATTACCTTGTGACAGTTTTTGATCTGAAATGTAGAAACCAACTCTTCAATTACCGTGGATATCTGATATTATAGCTTTGTACACACACATTTTAAGAACATATCCCTAAATGAACAAATCGTCGACACTAGCCGGGATTGAACCTCTAAACTTTCGTTGAGTGACGAATCGATTCTTATTGTTTGCTAACCCGTTTCATTCGGACTTTTTTGAAAACGGCTATCATCGATAAGATCCGAAATATCCGCATGAAGCGGCAAACTTATGCACTTACCGCAACTTCTCTGGTATAATCGTTTCTTTACGCGTTTAACGCGTTTAAACCGTTTATCGTGTAACCGTTCGTTAAGCGTTCGTTAACCGTTTACTATCCATTTCTTACAAGTAGAAAACGCGTAAATGGGTAGGAATAACGTATTTACCACTGTAACCCTTTCACCGCCGCAGTCGGGATCAGTGGAAAAGATATTTAGATGACTGGTTTATACTTTGGCTGGGTTCTTTATATGACTTAAATGAATTCCAGATTTTATTAAATTCACTTCATATGGATATAGAATTTGAAATCCAGGAAAGTTCAACAGCACTACCGTTTTTTATTGTACTGGTAATAAAAAATGGGACAATACTTACCACCGATATATACAGTAAAATTACAGACTCCAAACAATATCTTAGTTTTGATTCTTGTCATCCAAAACACAATAAAATTAACATTCCATAATCTTTAGCTCGCAGAATTTGTACACTTGTATGCGATTCGGATACTCTTTTAAAACGTTTAGAAGAATTGGCATTTAATCTTATAAAATTGAATTATCCAACAGAAATAGTTAAGACAGGAATTATTAAAGCCTTTAAAATACCAAGATAGGAATTACTTACAGTTAAAAGAAGAAATACAATATGGAGATTCTAAATAATGATGTAACTATGAAAAGAATCACGAACAGTACTAGGGTGATTAACGGCAAACGGCAACTACCAAACTGAAAGCGCCTTCTAACCCGATTTGATTTTAAAGAATTTGGATTGCGTCTATCAGTCAACAAATGCAAAGAGCCCCGCTGTGGACTTTGTAGCTGCATAGTGGAAGGTTCTTCCTTATGTTTGAATAGCAAAGTATTCCTTGTAAAAGAAAATATGAACTGCACTGTTAGAAATGTACTGTACGTTCTCATTTGTAATGGATGCAGAGAATTTTATATTGGTATTACGTAACAGAAGGACAGTGCATGACCAACAGATCAGAGATCCATCAACAAGACAAATACTGTTAATTAGACCAGTAATTTTACACCAGTGTTGCAATATAAATCCTAATTTTTCAATTTTTATATTTTACAAATTTCACAACGATGATGCTTCAGCTAGGTTACTTATAGAAAAACATTTCATACGGGTATTTAACCCAAAATTAAACAGAATTTGATAACGTCATTTGACGCCGTCTTTATGACGTCATGACGTCGCAACTGCGGCGTTACCAACTTACACCATTGCTATGTATTTATTTTTATTCCTCTGATGAGTATTAACGAAACCGGTAGGCAACAAAAATGTAAAACTACACTAGTGGTGTCAGTTTATCTTTTAAGTAAAATATTCTTGTTCTGGACTTTCTTTTTACCTATATACAATGTATATATGACGTTAGACCCCGACCCGAGCACTCTTTAATATGTTTGCATTGTGGCTGTCTAATGGATACATCGGCAAAAAGGCGAAATACTTCTAAAATAACAATAAGATTATTTCATAATACTCAATTTGCCGATTTCATTAAAGTTAAATTGTCTTACTGCCACATCCGCTGTTTTCTGGTCCGTCTTTTATATAACCATCTCCCGACATTCCTGGTGGGCATGCGCATGCCCATGTCTGAGTCTCAAGATTGTCCGTGCAGATGGCATTAAGAGCACAGCTTTGAGTTCTGTGGACACTGCAACCGTTGAATTCCTCGAGGACAGTATTGCCCTGGCTGAATGGAAGCACTAAAAATAGAGCAAATAATTGCCATCAGTGGGTTTGCGAAACAAAAAGTGTTGTGACACAGGCTCTGATAACCATGTTCTTTATATATAAGTCCTTTAACACCTCTGCAAACAGAAAAAACCCAGTCCAAACGGCTACTATAGGAGTAGTCTCGTCAGTGTTTGCACTGTTTGCTTATTCCTGTCCTCCATAGGCTATTTTAGACCCAACCTCTTTCAATAAATCTACCAAAATGGAGCATTTACTATAGGATAAGGAGTATGTTAGAAATTTGTAGTATTGAAAGTATTGTGATAAATAGGGTATTTACTCTATACTAGCAAATGCTCTATTTAGCACAATACTTTCAAGAAGAAAGGCGTTTTTATGGAGGAAAGGGTTAAGGAAAATAACAATCTTTTTTCCGTGTCTGAAATTGTAGAATATCATAAGCAAACAGCAGATCTAGATCAGAGGACTCCAGTAGGAGCCGTCTGATTGGTCTAGTTTGTTTGCAAATGCGTAGAAAGGCGTATTTATGATTGAAAGGATTGAACGTAGACAATGCATGTATAACTTTCATTTATCAATGTGAAGCCCCAATTCAATAAATGAATATCGGAGTTGAATTGAAACGAGTATTTAAGTAACCAAGAACTCATCCCAGTCAAGTCAGTTTGTTTCAGTTCGGCAGTCGAGTAGAATAATATAGTAATGATGAGTAATTTTACTTGATGAACTAATAGCGTTTATGGAAGAGCAACTTTGAAGTTGTGCATTCAGTAATTTATTGTTTGAAGTCGTGCATTCAGTGATTTATTGCAATGTTAATCTTACTTTAACGTGACCTTTGTTTGTATACTATACGGAAGCAAGACAGACTGTGATAAAATCATACATGAATATAATGCAATTAATGTAGTGGTGCCTTTGTTATACAAATCACCTTTAGTACAAAGACATTCAGTTGAAATATTTATAATACGAATAGCAGTGTGACGCTCAGTCCATCTGACAATAATAATTATTTGATTAATGAGAAAATTAATCACATTGCTTTAAGATAGGTATCAATGCATTTAGCACAATGACACGCAATGCGCTTAAACGATGCCCTATACGAGATTAATAGAAATCTGTCACTAGTTGTAAATGCTCTAACACAAAAGAACGCTTATTCACATATTTCTATTGCAAACAATGAGCAACCTAGAGTCCACAGCTGACTCTAAAGTGCACATATCGTGCCATAATTAGCCCCTGGGTAATTCACGGAAAGCTCATTGTTAGTTTGTTTTCAGAAAACTGATTACTTTTAAAAATAATGAAATACGTATTAATATTGTATATCAGATGATCTAAATATATTCTCAACACGTCATAACACATGCATATGCACTACGGAAATGCATCAAACGCCTCTAAAAAAGCGGAATCTCAACATACAAGAAATTAGATTTATTAGGTATGTGGCTGCGTAATGCAGAATGGAAGTCAAGCAGATAGATCCTTTTGGAGATTTCTGTATGATGTGCATCCTATATCAAGCTGTTCCATCTTTCTGAAATCCTAGCAATAATACTAATTTGAACGTCTAGTTTAGATGGGTTTTGCTATATATGATGATTGTCAACCTTTAGCCTGCTAAAGGCGGATGAATGAATATATATGCAAATAGTTTGGATCCAAATGAGACGCCGAGTAACTCGGCGGCTTAACTGGACCCAAACTGTTTGACACCCTGATTGCAATTTGGTAGATAAATTGATTATATCTTGAATTCTGAAACTGTAGTAGGTGAAAATTATTGCCAAAATAATTTGCTCAGCAGGCTAAAGGTTAATTCTGCTCGCTTATTATTGGCTATGAGTATATGGACTTGTTTAGATTTCTTTAACCCTTCACTCCATGAATAAAGTATTATTGTCAAATCCTTAAGACAATAGATAACTCGAACTTGGATAACCCGAACATCGAAATGATTCGAAATTAAAGTTCGCGCCTTCCAAATTTGACAATGCAGGAATGCTCTAAAATATACTACCACGCATACCTAGAAACACCTGTGACATATTAATACAGGTATAAAGTAGACACTTTCAGCATTACTTTAGACCTGCATTAAGCTGTGAACCGAAGCAAATTTTCGGATTAGAAATCGGATAACTCGAACGCCTGTTATCTCGAATTCAATTGTATGGTCCCTTGAAGTTTGAGAGCTCGACGTTCAACTGTATGTTACCCATATATAGAGGAATCCGTGATAACAATTGCAAACGTTTTGGATCCAAATAATGCACTGATGTTTGAAGCATTAATTATGATTTTTTTTTAATTTGAAGGAGACAACCCTCTCAGAAGATTCAAGGTGTTACGCCTACCACAGCCATAACATAATAAAAGTTTCAAGTATACGTCAATAACTTCACCCATCATGTGATAAACAGACAAGAATAGCATTTCGGCCACGTCAAGACGCACCTTAATTGAACAGCTGACATCTCTAAATGCCAATACGTTCAACAAAGCAGAACACTTTATAAGGTACACACAATCGATCACACTTTACACGGACTCGAAGCTTCTTCTTCAAACACTTATACACGTCATAGAAATATTGATATTTGTTTGAAGTTTTGATGGTTAACAATTTGACAGAATGCACCAGTTCTGTCACTGAGTAAATTCTGAGGGGAGGTGATCACCCGAAAGCAAATGTTACAACACATATAGAGAAAATTGCAGACTCGATTTTATTGAGTCTGTTCATGAACAGTAATTGAAAGTGCAACACTGCTCATGCCTCCTAGCACTGGTTTAAGCGGTATTCAATTTTCCGAACAAGAAGTATTGAAATTAATGATCGCGAATGATCAGAAGGTATACCAACACTGAGAATAAAACAAGTTGGATGTCCTTTGTTGTGACCTTGCATGCTGTCACGAGAAACATTAGTTGTTTATTTCCCTTTGCTATTCTTTAAAGAAGGATAGTTTCTTATTTCTTTTCACAAAATTAAATTCATCCATATAATGTATTCATTAACCAAATGTAAACTTTTACATAAATACTTAAACTGCTCTGATCTAATATTTCGACCACTAAGGGCATATTAGATCAGAGCAGTTTAAGTATTTATGTAATATATTAATTCCCTATTTTGTAAACTTTTACTTGGTCGACATGTTCATCATGGATAAAAACAAAGGTTTTCAAATAAAAGGAGCATGATTCTTTTTTAAAAGCTTCTAATTTTATCAAGAGCAAATAACTAACTAATGCCCCACATTGTCATTTACCTCTTACATGAAGTTTTAATTATGCTATCAATACCTGTACCATGGTTATAAAACTGTTAGTTGAGTCTGAGTTCGTTCTCAAGTTTTTGATTGGTCAGATTTGAGTCTATGGCTCAAATTAAACCTATCAAAGGCTTGAGGACTAAAATCTGACCAATCAAAAGCTTGTTCTTCCTATTACTTCCTAGCATATTTATTTCATATCAGCATCAGAAAACTAGCCTTTTGTATACATGTACTTGTATACTCGAATTAAAACTGGTATTTTACCATTGCCTATACTGTTTAAAACTACTTGCCTTCAATGCTCAGGTAATAAACACTATACATTTTTAGTCAACATATCATTTAATACTTATTAATCAAACAGGTAAGGTAACATAATGGTAACCTTTGTTTTGCTATTCACTTTGTTGTACATGTACAGCATAGTCTTACCCTTCTCTTGCTGAATTTTAAAATACATTTCTCCTTCTGTACCCATGCTCTGTTGTATAGTTACATATATCTTCACTGTGTAGACGTATTTCGCTGTGCAATCACTGCTGTGGGGTGCACTGGTTGCACAATCAACTTGTAAATAGTGCAGACCCTGATGAGACAGCTCCTGCAGGAGCTGTCTCATATGTGTCTTCACTATTTACAGGTAGGCATATTGACGTGAATAGCAAGCGAAGGGTTAACTTCATCAGCACTTTCTAAAAAACTTCAAAATAATAATTTCATTTACTCCGAACCAGACCTATTTTAATGGTCGATGAAAACTGGTTCTGCTATGGTTGTTTTGTTTCTTCACTATGATAACAGTTACATGTAAAAGTAAAAATGACAGATGGCGAGCGTGTTCACAGGTTACTGTTTTAAGGCATTAGAATAATTGCCTTGGATTGAATTTTGCAGTCGTTGTGTTGAGAAAGGTCTGAAAGTTACAAACACTACAGTCCCATACTTGTTTTGTCGCAAATGCAGCGGGTAATCATGGTCTGTGCATTTTGTCGCTCATAATACTATAAAGGAAATATTGTGTAACACTCCTATACATGTCTAGACCCCGATAAGGTGCCGCTTGCCAACTCAATGTCTTATTAGAAGCCAGGATATGTATTGTGTGTATATCTATATGTAAAATCAATACATAGCCATGTTATATTTTGATACTTGTGGTTTTGCTGAATTGTTTTCCAATACATGTATGATAGACGAACACGCGGTATTTAAATATAAGTTGGTAATATGACCGATAATAATTGTTTCTAAGTTTATCTGCAACGTGGTTTATAACGCTTAAACATTATGTGCATTATTTGTTTATACGCTGAAAAAAGTACATTTGTATCGCAAAAACACATGCTATTCACCGATGTATTATTTTATATTTATCGTTGCTAAATGTTACAAAATAGGCCGGTAACATTTTTGTACAACACAAAAGTATACGTATCGATGAAGACTGGTTACTTGGCAATACAAGGGCATTGTTCGATATAAGTTCAAATTAACATTATTTTTAAGAATAATTGAATATAACCATTGCCATGTTTTATGGTTGTTTGTATAAGAAATATTCTTGTAGACACTATCACTTTAACCCTTTCGCTGCCAAACTCTGTCGTCTGCTAACTTTTTTGTCTGCTACAAATTTTCATTCTTTTGATTTTCTTCATTTTTGTTTCAAAAACATAGTAACACTAACAAACAGTTTGGATCCTGATGAGACGCCGAGTTCCTCGGCGTCTCATCTGGATCAAAACTGTTTGCATAGGTATTCACAGATCCGGCATTGGCAGCGAAAGGGTTATTTTTTACTTTGTAAATACATATTTCGATGCCTGTGTAAACAGCATAGACCCAGTTAAGAAGGTCTTCTCTGGTAGCGTATGTTATAATATACATGTAGATATGATTATACAGTTTCTACCATGGTAACAATTCTCGAGTCCATGTGCTATAATAACAATTACTATTAGCATCCATGATGTCATCATGTTTTAAATGAATATTCATTGAGTAAAAGAAGACAATGTCACATACTTTAATCGCTTTGGCGATGTCTATTTTTTTGGTAATATGTCTTATGTCTACTATATGGCTATAATAACAAGTGTACTTACCGATGAATAGTACTATGTAGTACATTCCGTTGAAGTTTTCAACTTCTATGGACATTTTCTGCCTAAAACACAAATTGTTTGATATGTTACTTTTTGATAGTGCTGTACGTTAACCCTTCGCTTGCTATTCACGTCAATATACCTACCTGTAAATAGTGAAGACTCAGATGAGACAGCTCCTGCAGGAGCTGTCTCATCAGGGTCTGCACTATTTACAAGTTGATTGTGCAACCAATGCACTCCAGAGCAGTGATTGCACAGCGCAATACTTGTACACAGTGAAGATATATGTAATTATACAACAGGGCATGGGTAATGAAGGAGAAATGTATTTTAAAATTCAGCAAGCGAAGGGTTAAGCTGTACTGTAGATAAACGTGTCTTCCATTTGAATCAACAGAACCATGTACTACGTAAAAAACGAACAGATCAGACGGTTCATATAGGAGCTATCTGATGAGGGTCTTATCTGTTTGCTTATACCATAATATAGATATGTTTTAGCCATAGGAGAACAGTCATTTGTTCATCTGCTATTATAATATTTAATATTCATCATGTCATTTTTTGTTTTTATTAATTTTCATGTAGTTAAGGGTTAAAACAGGTTAGATGTTTCCGTTTATTCAGATTAAAGGAAATTGGTATCCTTTAATCCGTGATAACCTTTGCAGACAGTTGGACACTGAAGAAACTAAAAGTTACTCGGCCACTCATTATGACCCAAACTGATTGAAATGAATGCTATTCAATGAATAGAGGATCTAACGTGTTTTATTATAACAAGAAAACGGGAATGTGAGATTAATTTTAACACATCGACAAATAAACATATTTGTTCTGATATTCTGGTTTGTTTTTTTAACGGGAATGTGGTACAAAAAGTAATATACCCTCTAAATCGGACGATCGATGTCTTGAAAAGAAGTGGCACCTTAATGCATGGTGAAAGTTATGCAGAAAGGCTCCTATAGGAAATTTCTTCATGACCTTTACCCTGCGTTAAGCAACAACCTGCTTAAAAGTATTTTTCTCTATTAGAATTCTGATATGGAGGGGCTTTATTGTAGTTTTAACACTATTGAGCTGAATATTGTATTTCTGGCGCTGTACATATATTTATTTACAGCTGAATGAAAATGTTTTTGGCTAAGGTGTATTATATTTTCACGACTATCGAAATACATATACAATTTCGTTTAAACTAAATTTTAGTCTGTCCTGTCAAACTGCAACGTTCATAATACATGATATATAGGTTTTTGTGATTAACCCTTCGCTTGCTATTCACGTCAATATACCTACCTGTAAATAGTGAAGAAACAGATGAGACAGCTCCTGCAGGAGCTGTCTCATCCGGGTCTGCACTATTTACAAGTTGATTATGCAACCAGTGCTCTCCACAGCAGTGATTGCACAGCGAAATGCTTGTACACAGGGAAAACATATGTAATTATACAACAGGGCATGGGTAAAGAAGGAGAAATGCATTTTAAAATTCAGCAAGCGAAGGGTTAAAGTTCAATATATCGTTGTGTCACTGTATATTAGCTTGTAACCTCGACACACGATACACCAAGGGTTGAAATACGAAAACGGGTTATTTGTTCCAAAAGTTGAAGCAGATCACTATTTACTCAACCCATCTCACCGAAAGTTTTCCTCTTCACAATAATTTTGATATATGAACTGATATTTTGCCCTAAGTCCTGAATCATCAATCAGTTATGATCATAAAGAAAGTATGTGTTACCAAACAGCTAACATTGGTCCAAACTATTTGAAAAAGACAACAGCAAAATTGGCCTAAATTAAATACCACCATTATACTATCCAAATACGTGATTACTGATACACTGGTTGTAGTAATATATCTTAATCGACTAATATATAACAAACCTTAACCCTCCCATCGCCTAAATGCACCACGACAAATAGTGCTGTCCCAGATCAGACGGCGCCTTTTCAAGACGGCGTCTGATCTGGGACTTCACTTTTTGTCTCAAACTCTATTTTTATATCTGTGCTTTATTCCTTTGAATTTTGCATTTATTTGTCTTATTTCCTTATTTTACTGACTGATTTAACAAAATTGGATTGCAGAAGACAGTCAAAAATAAGGCGCCGAAAGGGTTAAGGACAAATTGTATATAAATCTTTATAGTTCAGGTAAATGTTCATCGTGGTATATGCGACGTACTTCTTTATCATAGATGCTCTCGTGCTTTTTACGTATGTGTGCTACACTAATGAGCTGAACTTTGTTGATGCTACATGGTGATCAGGGCATACACACACTCATTCATTCTACGTATATAATACGCCTAAAATTTAAATATCACCATTCAGGAAGGAATGTGGAATTTCGACACAACTTTCTAAAAGTCTATAGTAGTCGGGTTTGAATGACAGTGTCAAACAGAGCTACAGATAAAAGTACGTATTCAAATACTTAACCCTTCGTTTGCTATTCACGTCGATATACGTACCTGTAAATAGTGAAGACCCAGATGAGACAGCTCCTGCAGGAGCTGTCTCATCAGAGTCTGCACTATTTACAAGTTGATTGTGCAACCAGTGCACTCCACAGCAGTGATTTCACAGCGAAATACTTATACACAGTGAAGGTATAGATAAATATACAACAGGGCATAGGTAAAGAAGGAGAAATGTATTTTAAAATTCAGCAAGCGAAGGGTTAAATCGCACTTCTGTCTTTGTATATACGGTTTTGAAAAGTCCAAGAGTGCAGCTCGTTTGGTTAAATATAAACAAAGGATTATACTTCCACTGCTCTCACTGAGAACTCTACATAGAGCTAACGGTAGACAATAGTACTGCAGAACTCTCCTCTTGAACCGTCGTTCGACAATAAGCAAACCAACCGTATTAACGCTTTGCTTGCTGAATTTTAAAATACGTTTCTCCTTCTTTACCCATGCCCCGTTGTATAATAACATATATCTGCACTGTTTACAAGTATATCGCTGTGCAATCACTGCTGTGGAGTGCACTGGTTGCATAATCAACTTGTAAATAGTACAGACCCTGATGAGACAGCTCCTGCAGGAACTGTCTCATCTGGGTTTTCACTATTTACTGGTATGTATATTAACGTGAATAGCAAGCGAAGGGGTTAATGTGTTTCTGAGAGCATATACACGATTAGAAACACTATACAGACCGAAACAGTTCCTACAAAAAATGCGGCCTCTGATCAGGACCAACGCAGTTGTCAGAGAAAGGAGACATATTATAGTTAATCATTTTATTCATTTTTTTCACGCATTTGCAAACAGAATAGAACCAGGTCAGACGGCTCCTATATGAGTTTTTTGTTTTTATGATTCTTTGTTTTAAAAAATGGCTACCATGTTTCATCGTTTTACTATCTTGGCCATGCATATTCAGTAGGTATTAGAACTTTGAATAACCGTAGAATAGGGAAAGGGTTAATAACGAGATTTACGCATTCGTTGCCAAATTACGGTGTCTTCTGTTTATAATTGTTTAATGTTTCATTCACAATTACTCAGCATCTCATCTGGGTCCAGACTGTTTATAAATGTTGTCCCTATTTACGAATGACTTTGGGGGATTTAATGTACTCTCTATTGCCCATTATGGTTTTATAATTGATAAGATGGAAAGTGATCTTGATAAATTCTGTTCCTCCAAATATCGTGTGAGATCTATTAGCGCTAATATAACGCATGGTTGGCCAAACAAAATATAGATTTAGAAACAGTATGCAATTTGTATTTTTACAGGGGGATTGATTACACGATATGAATGTATTAGAATACATAAATATGTGTTAGCTGGTGCACTAATATTGACTAAGTGGACAGGGGAAATAGTATATGGTTGTCAATATGAAACCACTATTGTGCAATGGACATGCATTTCTTCTGAAGTGCTATCAAAATACACTTTTGCCATCTGTTCTAAAACACTATTTCCAGAATTAAATATTGAAACTGCTATTGTATGACGTTCAAATTGAATACACAGTCATTCTAATCATTACATATAACAGCTGTGCGCAACCTATTTGTTTCATCATTTATTGACAGTATGCATCTTGTACAGTAAAACATTTCTATGCCAGACGTTAAAGTTAGTATAACTATCGAACTTGGTAGACAGGTGGCAGCTCAATGCGGGGTGAAAGTCACACAGAAAGCTTTTCCGGCCTAAAAGTATTTAAATTCTTCTCTACTCGAAATCCGGTTTAGACTGGGTCTTTTTACTGTAATTGCAAATACACAGTTAACACACTATTTGGAATTGGTGTAATGAGATAAATTTAAAAATAAACGAAATAAACATGCATGTAAAATGATTAAATTTCATTCCGCAGACACAGTATGGATACAGTACATAACCACATATCGTGATGTTTCCTATTGGAATCAGATATGTTGGTTTTAAATCTACATCAAATTAATTAAAATAATTACCTACCCTGTAAGATTGAGTCCTATAGAGCAAACTTTAGCCTATCCAATCTTCTGTGATCTAATACATAACGACCAATAAGTGATGTTCGAGCTAACTGTCAAAGTTATAGAAAGACCGGGCGGTTATGGGGTTTAACATGCGCGCGCACACAACCCCAATGATGTCATATACAGTCGGTGTACATATGGCGCCACTTGCATTGTTGACAATATTAATATTCAATTACAAAGATAAACAGATGTTGTCAATAATCTCTTCCCTGTCGTATGCTGATATAATAAAGCACGCCAGCTTGATTGGAAAATGAACATATTGACATGACATATATATGTCAAATGCTTATCCAGCGCGTCTGCAATGAGGACATTGTCTCTAGACTGTATTAGACAGGTTCATGTTCATCAAACTCCAATTGGCATTACACACGCCTAAGGTGCTTTATATGGTGTTTCCCTTTTACTAATGTTGGGATGCAGCGTTGGAAGTCGAATTGATTTGAAGTTACGTTCACAAACAGACCTATTGTATACTTTCAAATGTAAAACGTGTTACAGCATTTATTAATATCAAGCAGTTTGTTTCCTTACAATAAAAACTGAATCCGAGAACAGGAAATGAGTTTCACAGTACATGGAAATGATCCTCTCACCGGACAGAACCGTTACCGTTCAGTTGGTGCATATTCGTACTAAGTCTTGACTTCATTTGACTTGATATTGTTTTATCGTTTAGACCTTCCGTGCACTCATATATCTACAATACATTTCCAATGCATGCTTAAACATATGTTCGATATTGTTACGACCAGTAAAATATTAAAGTAGAAAAAGGAAGTAACTTACATTAAACAGAAAGTGATCCTAGTCCAGGTAGAGTTTCCAAACATTTGAATTATAATAAATCTGTTGACGTCAAAAAAGTCGATTCGGACGAAGTGTTTGAATCAGAAAGGATATATGTATGGAATTAGTATGGATGTGAGACTACACCACGTTAACAGAAATCGTGTTAAGAAAACTTGGAGTAAAATATACAAGACTTGCTATTTGGTTTGCTTATTAGGTTCTGACGTTTTTGTACTAGTTATCCTGAAGGTTGAACAATCCGAGTTCGAGATATCGCAGTTCAACTGTACATACAATATACCCTCTATAATACGACCACTAATACAGAGATAGTGATCTATGAAGACATATACTCATAAGATAGGGCAGAAGCTCGAGGACAATATTAGTGCTGTACCGCATAAATCAATCACCTTAAAAAACCAACAACAATATACATGTATGATTTTATAGATATTTGTTACGTCGATAAATTGGGTTTTGTGGATGGTGATATACGTTTTCCGAATTAGGTTCGAATTTGATCGTACGAAGTTTAGTGAAACGGCACTTACAATACATGTTGCATGATACTAGTTCAGAATTTCTCAAAAGTTTAACCGTTTCCCTGTTCTATGTTTATTCCAACGTTCAGTACCTTTTTAATATTTATGGACTACATAGTTATAATGAAATATGGCAGGAGGCGCATTGTAGGCATTTTAGAAAGCAAAGCAACATATCTTTCAAATTCCATTAACAAACAGAGCAGACCCTGATCAGTCGGCTCCTATGGAAGCCGTTTGATCTGGGTCTACACTATTTGCAGATACGTTAACACGTTTATATGGAGGAAAGGGTTAAACGAAGTAAATAAATCTTAAAGCGGATCAGAATTGTAGCAAGCATAATTGTCCACCTGGTTTAGGGTTAATATTTAGATTAACCCTTTCACCGCCACAGTCGAGTAAATCCACCACGACAAATAGTGCAGTCCCAGATCAGACGCCGCCTTTTCAAGGCGGCGTCTGATCAGGGACTTCACTATTTGTCTCAATCTCTAGTTCTATATATGTGCTTTATTCCTTTGAAATTTGCATTTATTTATCTCATTTCCTTATTTTACTGTATGATTTAACAAAGTCGGATTGCAGACGACAATTAGAAATTTGGCGCCGAAAGGGTTAACGCTTTAATCAGTAAATACGTTTTTCCACACCTTTGAAAACAGAATATGCCCAGATCGGAAGGCTCTTGTAAGTCTTTACAGTTTCTACCATGGCCAAACATCCATATGTCTATGTCCTTTCTTATAAATAATTAATATGCATGATGTTATTATAATAAATGTATGCCTACATGAATATTCATGGAGAAAAGTGTTAAGATGGTATACAACCACATGACCCACATTGCACGAGTGTACTGTTTTAGTGCAATCGAGTGTCAGTGCATCAGGTTCGCATCGACAAGTCTGCTTCAGGATTCAAATGGGATTTTCGTTAACTCATTTGCTCCCACGATCCCATATATGGGACTAAGGCAAACAATGTAGATTCTTATCAGACGCCGCAAAATGCGTCTGATCAGAGTCTGCACTGTTTGCTGATAGGAATTTCAATATAAAACAAAACGAAATTGTAAATGTTGACCAGGCCCCTTAGATAAAAATGGACTATTCAAATATATAAGCAGGGAAGAATCCACTGGTAGCAATGGGTCAATTTCCTTTCAAGAAACAGTGTCCAACATGGAAACAGTGAGGAACGCGGCGTCCTTTTTGGAAGCAACCTAAACGCAAATGTTATCACAGGAATGTGTGTGACTGCGTTGACCTTGATTCATTTTTGACATGCAATAAATATCGCATCGATATTTATTGCATGTTAAAATATGATTCCCGTGTTATTAATTGACGATGAAAAATGGCATTGTTTCATAAATAAAGAAAAGGACAAAACATTTATACAGGCATGTTCTCATAAAATATAATACACGAGGCAATTAAGACAAGTTATTACCATGCTCGTTCGTATTTCAACACTTGGTGTATCGTGTGTCGAGGTTACAAGCTAATATACAGTGACACAACAATATATTGAATTTTAATTAACCCTTCGCTTGCTGAATTTTAAAACACATTTCTCCTTATTTACCCATGCCCTGTTGTATAATTACATATATCTGCACTGTGTACAAGTATTTCGCTACATGCAATCACTGCTGTGGAGTGCACTGGTTGCACAATCAACATGTAAATAGTGCAGACGCTGATGAGACAGCTCCTGCAGGAGCTGTCTCATCTGGGTCTTCACTATTTACAGGTAGGTATATTGACGTGAATAGCAAGCGAAGGGTTAAGGACCATGTAAATTAGTTCGAGAGAGCAGGTAGTTGAGTCATCCTAATTCTAACTTAGAAACTTTCTCGACGTGACAGCTTAACGCAGATCGAAAGTAATGTTGAAAGTTCTTGTAGAAGCTGCATGAGTCCAACGTAAATAACCCACAGGGTGATTTATATGAAGATAATAATTATGAGGATTATATGTAGATAATTGGTAATAATACACTCGGGGAGTGTTCTTTGAGCAAGAATTCGGGACGAATTCTTGTGTAGAGGGGTGTGTGTAGCAGGGCAGAGATTGTGGTGAAATAAGTTGTTAGGCTTTACTGTGTGGCATGGTAGCCCATTCGGTAAATTGTTGCGATGGTAAGCCAGACACCCTGAGCTCGAGTCCCAGTCGAGTCAGAACTTTTTCACCATGTTACATTTGGAACCTAACGTAATTACACACAGGGTGGTATATATGATTGAATATACTATGAAGATATTATGAAGGTAATTTGTAATAATAAGAAACGTGTGGGGTGTTCTTTGAGTAAGAATTCGGGGCGAATTCTGTTGTAGAGGAGATGTGTGTAGCCGGGTAGACATTGTGGTGAAATAAGTTGATATGCCTTACCGTGTGGCTTGTTAGCTCAGTCGGTAGTGTTGGCATGGTAAGCCACAGGCCGTTGGTTCGAGTCCCAGTCGAGTCACAACTTTTTCCCCTTGTTACATCGATGTAACCAGGTGTTCCTATAAAGAAACATACCCGCTCAGACACGGGATCGAACCCGGGTCGCCAAGTTTGCAGTCATGCACTCTACAACGTCACCATAAAAGCGCCCCTATGCAGCAAAACCGTACAAGTGATGATAAGCCTACACACTGTGACATACTCCCCTAGCAAGTTGAATTTCGTTCCGAATTGCTACGATTATGAGAATGATTTGGAATCGAACTCGGAGCTCATACTGTCACAGTCCCACGTTGGGCGCCAACGTCACATTACGGAAATGACGTCAATGACGTTGCTATCCACCAACGTCATTTTCATTTGCTCCTTAAAATCCCGTAAGGTTGACACTGGCTGAGACTTTGTTCTTATATGTTTACATGATATATGAGTCAATATATTTTTTGCAACATTTAACTTCAGCATCACTCCACAGTTTGGATGTTGCTTTACCGCCAAGTGTTTGGTAAATGTACTTTTGCATGACAATGACAATGCTAAAATGTATATTTTTCAAGCTTGATACTCTTTACTTTTTATAATTTCTACAATTATATAGGCAACAGTTAATATTTTGTCCATCATGTAATAATACTTGCAATAGTTTTATTTCTTACAATGGATAGAAAATCCAGTTTACTATTGGTTTTAGATATTTATTACACACATTTTGTATCTGATAAAATCAGCAAAATTTGGTCGAGAACGTGTTCGATTGTTAGGAGACAGTTACAAATAGATAGGTGAAATCCCTTTTCTACCCAACTGATGTTGTTAAATAACTAACAGTGAATATATTCACATATTATAGCTATGTTACAAGCAGGACAACACAGTTATGGTAGAGATAAATTTTGTTATTGGATAGACCAATCATCTAATGTTAATCTTTTATTTAAAGGGAAACTCAACAGAACAAAGCCAGGTCTGTTACAGTTATCAACGTTTAAACACGACATAGTTATAGTTAACTAAATGTAAATTTCTCTGTTAGCTCTTACAACTGTTTCGCAATACCATAGATGCTCTATGAATACAGTTTGGATCCAGATCAAACTCTGTAAAACGCAAAACTGATTCGAGATTCAAAATGTTTTACTTAGATTATTTTTCTACAGAAAGTTATTTACAAATACCAGCCTTAAGAAACAATGCAGGAAATAATCATACAGTGGTGAATAATACAATAGCTTGTAGTTTATGTTAGACTATGGGATGTCCGACCAAAAGGCATTGCAAACAGAGTAAATCCAGATCGGCTGCCATAGTAACAGCTGTGTGACAGCTGATCTGGGTCTGCACAGTTTTCAGTCCATCAGAACCTACTCGTATTTGCTTGAGAGTCTGACCAACAGTGCAGACCTTAATCAGTTTTAGATTCAGCAGTTGAGTGTCATCTACACTGCTGTCAGTGCCATATAGTTAGAAATCGTGTTGTAGAGCAAACATAGTCTTTAAAATAAAGGATAAACCTTCAGCGAGTTTGTAGAAAAGTCCCGCTCACAAGTGAATAATCTAACAGAAGTGATTCTATCATATTATTCTTTTGTAAGAGGAAGACTTTCGACTGGCTTGTAGTAAGCTGAAGACCATCTGTGCTTTAAAAACCAATCGCATTGTAATCTTTACTGATTGATACAGTGTAACAAGCCAGAGGAAGCAACATTCAACATTATATAAACTTTGATATCCTGTGTCTATGTTTCAAACATAAATTGAAGAAAACTAAAAAGTTGAAGTTTTACTCCTAAAGAGTGCACCGCTACAGTAGAAACGTCAAGTGAAATTCCATGTAATATCGTCAACTTTCCAATGTCCGGAAGAAATTTCTTTGTTTTTATGACACTTTCTAAAGTATACCATGACTTGTCTTTGCCACGCTTAGGCCACATAAAATTATTACCCTTTTTTCTTTCTGACCCTCCGCATACACTCAATAAACAAACTATCATCAATGGTATTTTCGACAAAGCCTACAAAGTAAAGCTGATTGAATTCAACAATAACGACTTGTCCTGCGTATGTAGGCAAACTTCTGTCTACTTCACTTTTAACTTTATCATTTCTAGTTTTATTGCCAACTCTAGTTGTTGTGCTGCTACTAAAATATCTAAACTTTTGGCGTCCTGTCTTACCACGATCAAAGGACATGTAAAACGTTACTGTGATAAAATATATGAAAATTCTAGTATTAAAGTTTTTTGTATAACATTTCTTCACTGAGCTCTTATGATTTCTCTACACTCTTTACTACTCTACCTCACCATCTTATAAAGGACAAACTGATTAAATAATAGAAAAAACCTTCGCCAGAGAAAATAAAGTGTGCCTGGCTTGTAATGTTCCACGTTCATTCTTTTCGAATTCAGAAGTTGAACATTTCACAATGTGGACTTGCCTTGATGTGTGTAGATCTCTTACCTTTCTTTTAGATAATATATGTGTGCGTTATGGGGATACCATATATCGTCACGTTGTTGGTATACCCATGGGTACAAATTGTGCCCCTCTTGTTGCAGATTTGTTTTTGTACTGCTATGAGAGGGATGTTATGCTTAGCTTAAAACTCGATACACAGGCTGATATTGTTAATGCTTTATAAACACTTCAAGGTATTAAGACGATATTTTGAATTTTGATAATCCTTATTTTGAATTTATGGTGGTTTCTTCAATTTTTCCAAAATAACTGTGTTTAAACAAAGCGAATCAATTTGACATTATAGCAACACTTTTAGATTTGAATCTTTCAATCACAAATGATAAAGGTACAAAAATGAGTCATGCAGGAAACACCACATATGGAACAAACAGCCGCCCGAACAGCAACACAGGGAAACAGCAAATGCACATAACTATAAAAACATCAAGAGACGCACAAAGACAAAACAAACATACAATAGGGGGAATATTGAAGTACCGCCTTTGAACGGTCAGTGACAAAAGTCACTGGGGGGGGGGGGGGTAAACCGGTTTTCGGGCGCCCAACCTCACACTTATTCCATCCCCACCCTAAAAGACAAACAGTGTAAATAAACGTACCCCCTCTCTGACAATTCTACAACAACCGCGATGGCAAATACAGTGGTAAAGTGCATGTATAACGAAAACATTTAAGTGAACAAACTGTATCCACCTATGGCTAGTGTACTCAATGATTGAGCTGAAAACAGAGTAACTGTAGAAAAGTAATAATGGGTACGACAAAAACGAAAAGGTACAGATATCCGATGTTCTCCTTCCTTTTCTAAATTTAAGAGGTCGCCTTCATAGAGTACTAAACATTTCTAGTTTCGTCCAAAATATACAATAAAAGGGAAGATTTTAATACGAAACTTGTTAATTATCCTTTTCTAGATGGAGATAACCCCCGTTCTACATCTTATGGGGTTTATACTTCTCAACTTATTCGGTTTGCCCGAGCCTGTAATTTGCTTGAAGATTTTAACAGTCGTAATATAGTTTAACTGATGAACTTCTTAAGCAAGGTTACATATATCACAAACTTCGGAAAACGTTTTCTAAATTTTATTATCTAAACTTACCACTCATTAGTAAATATAACTGCAATCTACGGACGTTACTGCAACTAGGCATTTCTCAACCAGAATTTTATGGGGATGTTTTCTACCTTTTTCATTTATCATAGTACAAGTTATATGTCTTTGTTCCTACATGTTAACATTATAGATAGATAACAACCAGTATTTAACGAAACCTGGCATCTTTTTAACTTTATCCCATATTCTAAATCCGTATATTGTATAATTCAAATTTTGGAGATATATATATATATGCAGACTTTTTGGCACATGTTCTATAAATTCAGTCAAAAAGTTTAAAGAACAAAGTATATTTAGTCAAAATTATATGGCGGTGCTCATGTTTGAAAAAGCATAGTACATGAAAGCATGGTGGCCCCAGGTTTTGAAGGTATTATTCTGCACGGAGAAAGCAAACACCTTGTTAACGTAAGGTTTGGAAAAAATCTGTCTGTTTGAAAATATGTTTTCTCACGTTTTTGCATTTCTTGAAACATTACCTCCCCTTTTAGATTTGTATATTCTGAAATATTAAAGTTATCTTACACATATAGCAGCGTTTTGGTATTTTGAAAATTACTTGATACATTTCAATTAACCCATTCCCGCATATAGACGCCCTTTGGCGCTTCTGTAAAAGTCACTTTGTGAAACCATTGTGATAAATAGAGGATTTGCTCCATAGGAGCAAATCCTCTATTTATCACAATGGTTTCAACACTACACAATTCTAAAATTTTCCCTTTTAGTAGTAAATTCTCCTTTTCGGTATATTGGTTCAAAGAGATTGGATCTAAAAATAGCCTATACGGGAATGTGTTAAAGTTATGTATATTAGCACATTGGAGTTTCATTATTCGTGGTTCTACACAACCTTAAAGATTGGTGTGCATTTCGTCAAATTCTTCCAATAGTGGATATGTTCTTAAGCACATAGCTACACAAAAGCACGATGACCCTATATTTTAAGGTGTCATTTGCATTAAAAATGCTTAAACTTTGATTGTGTAAAAGTTAAAGAAAACATATCTCCGCTTGAAATAATTCTAATATACGCCTCTAACAATAAGTTGTGTGCATCTTTTTCGCGCATGTGTATGTTTTACAGATAGCTGTTTTCATGTACACTGATAAATTATTTTACCTCGCACCGGTAAATTGTAAATAATTATATTCGGACAGCAAGTCATGCGCGTAAGAAAAATGTTGTTGTTGTTTTTTATATTTGTCGAGTTGTTTTAATTAATGGTTATACCAAATTGGTATTCTATGGCAAGAGGAAGAACGATGTTTTTACAGATAGCTGTTTTCACGTACACCGATGGGTTATTTTATTTCGCGCCGGTAAAGTGTACAGATGTTTCAAACAGCAAGTCGTGCGCGTAGGAAAACTGTTTTCTGTTATTTTTTCGCAAGTTCGTTTTAGTTAATGGTTACACCAAGTTTGGTGTTCTATGGAAAGAGGAAGAAAGTCCAGTTTAGTAGTAAATTAATAACAAAGGCTAAGCAGAAAGACATATTTTGGACAATTAAGAGTTAAAATGAACTAGAATAAATGATTATGTGGCAATTTCCGAGAGTGATCAGTAGCCGATGTCGCCCGAAACAGAAAGTTATAGGTCTAATATTACCGATAATCCAGATCATCCTCCAGATGGGAGGAGGGTTGTCGATCTAGGCCATTTTTACAGCAGTTACAATGCACGGCCTGTGATGAGAAGCGTGGTCTGACGTAGTATATTTTGTCAAAATTATATGACGCTACTCATGTATAAAGGATCATGGCTCATCTGTGTATTACATAATAACCTTTGCAGATCCAAAAAGATGTTCAACTGATTCGACTCAGTTGTCGCAGTTACCTCATCTTTTCCAGTCTGTTCACAGAGGTCTTTGGTTGTCATGTATCATACTTTTATTGATAATTGCTGTAAATCCATTTTTGTTGTCTGCGTCTGTGAGATATACCTGTATCCGTTTTGTATCCTGTATCCCCATTAACCCTTTCCCTGTTCTATGTTTATTCCAAATTTCAATACCTACTTAATATGCATGAACAAAATAGTTATAATTAAGCATGGAAGGTGGAACATTGTAGCCATTTCAGAAAGTAAAGAAACAGATATATCATGTTCTATAAGCAAACAGAGCAGACCCTGATCACACGGCTCCTCTAGGAGCCGTCTGATCTGGGTCTACTCTGTTTGCAAATGCGTGAAAACACGTTTATATGAGGGAAAGGGTTAACCTTTAGTACGGTTGTCGTTCAACCCATTCCGTCATATTGACATCTCTTGACGTCTCTGTAAATGTCACGTTTTGAAACCTTCCTGATAAATAGAACATTTGCTCTACAAGGGTGTATGCTCTAATTGTAACAATGACTTCAAAAAGATGCGTCTCTAAATTTTCCTTTTCTCCGGTAAACGGTCCTTTTCTGTTGATTTATTCTGGGAGGTTGGATCTGAGATAGCTTATGAGGGAATAGGCTAAACAGAATCAACATGTACGGCTAATGTTATTTTTTAAGTCTGGAAATTTGCTGTGTAAGTATGGCAAAGTACAATAGAATTTGTCCTACGCGGCCGTCGAAAGGAGGTCAAATGATGGGACCGCAACTTAGGGCAGGTGCTGGCTGGGTGCAGGTAAGAAGTAATGCAGAAAGCTCCTTTGGAACTTTCTGTGTTGCGTTTGTCCGGTACTCGACAACCACCTGTTTTCAGGATGCCTGTGTCCAATTAGTGTACGACCGCTTAAGACAGTTTCTGGTATAGTTCTAATCTAGCTTGCATGGTGAATACTGAAGCTTAATATGGACAGACTATATATTTCTGGACCCTTTGTGTATTTATCAGCCCATTCCCTCACTCGATCCATATTACTGCAAAGTGATGGTTTTGCCACCAGCGATCAGAGGCAACTGTGCCTTACGCTTGCGTTGATATAAGACATTGGAGTTTGTGACAAACAATGAAGACTCAGTCTGTATCATTCCAGTCTGGTTCTTGGCTACATATCGTCTTTGTGCGCGTATGCAATGTGTATTCGTATTTGCGCACATGACAAGGGTATGCACGTGTGTACAGGCTCATAGCAGCGTAACTATGTACTCGCATGTATGTACATGGATGCACATGTATGTACATTTGGGTAATTGTAGATATGTGTGTGTGTGTGTGTGTGTGTGTATGCGTGTATATATATGCGTGTATTTTTGAGTTTGTATGCGCATGAGTTTATATGTATATGTACCATGTACATGTACGGCTGAACTGCGATTTTTTGAACCTCAATGGACCCATACAAATTACTTAACAGTGGTTCGAGTCATCCGATTTCTTAGCATCGAACAATTTCTAAGTTCACAGCTTAATGCGGGTCCGAAGAAATGATGAAAGCTCCTGTGGGAGCTTTCGGCGTTACTGTAGACCTGCGCTAATCTGCCACGTGTTTATAAATATGCATAGAAAATTATTTAAGAATAATTCTGTATTGTAAATTTCAAAGTACGGAGCGCTTTGATCGAGTTATTCTGAGGCTCGACTTATCCTATTTCGAGATATCGAGTTTTCTCAGTTTATGTATGGTATATGTATGTACATTTATTTCCATGTTCATTTGTTCTGCTGGCTTATTGTTCTCCTGGTTCAGTTGCATCACTCTTCGTGAAATGTATTGGTGTATCACAGTAGTACTAGATTCGTTTGTTTTTGTCGTCTTTATGCCTTTGGAATTTGCAATTTCTCAGTTTTATTGTTCTATCCCTTTTCTGTTCTTTCCTTCCCTTCTTTTCTCATTACCTACACTGCTGGCTGCTTGCAAGATATGCACTTTTTGGATGCTGAGTTGGAAATTCCTCATAGGCCGATCCTTACGTTAATCTGCTTACGTTCTCTGCTTGTCCTAATCTATCCTAATCGGTAATGACCTAGTTCAATGGAGATCGGTCGTAGGAGTTTTTAATCTCATATTTTAAAGACTGATGATCACTTTATACTACTCATGGTATCCTTTCTGGCATTTAAATTGTTATGTAATTTCTTGGCTAAAACATGTAGACAATGTCATAATCTGAGTTGTCACTATTCTACCCAGCTGTTTATCAATATTGAGTTTTAAGTTACTATTCTGCTTCTTGTATTGATGTCAGGCGATGTTGAAATATCCGTGACCTCTCCGGGACCAAAATAGTTTTTTTTATTATGACACAATTTCCCTTTTACATCTAAATATCAGAAGTATAAGAAACAAACTAGAATTTATAGAATCGGACATGTTTGGTCACAATATTCTCTGCTTTACAGAGACACACCTTTCGGCAACTATAAATTCAAATGATATATTTGTGGAAAACACAACATTATACCGTAAAGACAAAACACCCTTTTTAGGTGGATTGCTCTGCTATATATCAAATGAATTATTTTCAAAACACTTTCCTGATTTAGAAAGTGATCATTTAGAAATGTTATGGGTCGAGGTGAAATTTCATGGCGAATCATTTCTGGTGTGTACTGTTTACCGCCCGCCAAATACACCTGTGTCTTTCTTGGTGATATTAACGAAGATCAATAATTATTAAGTAGTAGTAATACCAAATTAAAACAAGTTTTACTTCTGAATAATATGAAAATTGTTATTACAGAACCTACACGAATTTCTCGAACGTCATCAACATTGATAGACCCAATTCTTATTTCAGATGAGTTTGATGTCCTACACAGTGGTGTAATTGATATTCCAGCTTATGTTAGCGATCATTAAGCAACTTTCTTGTTTACAAATTTTCCCCTGAAAACTACTAATTGTATAAAAAGAAAGGTCTGGATTTATAAACGGGCTGATTATGATCAGTTGAATGAAATGATTTTATCAGAAGAATGGTTATATATTAACAAAGAAAATACAATGTACAAATGTTGCAACCGAAATGTTTACCGATAAACTCTTGAGCTGTATGCGTAAATGTATACCTTATAAAGAAGTTGTAATAAGAAAACACGATAAGCCATGGTACCATTCTGAAAATCGCAAATTTTCAAGAATAAGAGATAGGCAAAAGCGCAAAGCAATACAATTAAATAACGAACAACAGTGGTCAACGTATAGAACTATTCGTAATAAAGTGAACAATTTAAAACGACATGCAAAAGAACAGTTTAACAATAACATAGAAGAAACGGGTTTGCAGTGCATCCAGTGCCGAACCTATGACATACTGGAAACTGCTTAAACGGCTTATTAAAGAAAATAGAAACAGTGCAACTATTCCACCACGGAAAACAACAGTTCAGAAAAACTGAAACCATACATTTTTCAGATAAGGAAAAGGCAACTTGTTTAAATGATTAATTCGCATCTATTTCGACGATTGATGATTCAAATACATTACTGCCCCCCCCCCATTTACGCCATAAAGATTTTGAAGGCCAGTAGGAGAAGAGCAGATCAGCCACAAAGTTCTAAAACATATATGCCGTTCTATTATTAAACCGTTACATATGCTATTTAACAAATCTTTAAGAACCTGTATATATCCTAAAACCTGGAAATCAGCTATCGTTATGCCTATTTTATAAAAAGGGGGACAAAAAAACCTCAGTCACAAATTATCGACCAATATCGCTGCTTAGCTGTCTTGGTAAACTTATGGAAAGGGTAATCTATAAACATGTTTATAATAATTTAATGGCAAACAATCTTATATATGCCAAACAATCTGGGTTCCTTACTGGACATTCTACTGTCTATCAACTTCTAGATATGTATCACCGAATTACTAAGTCTCTTGATTAAAACATGTATACCTGTATGGTGTTCTGTGATATATCAAAAGCCTTTGATAGAGTTTGGCACAAAGGTCTGATATTTAAACTACAAAGCACTGTCTGGTTTAACGTCCTCGTATTTAATTGAAATATTTCCAGATATAGTCCAATCGACGAATACGTATAACTTAAGAACTGCCCAAGATCTTACAGTGTTACATCGTAGGACTGAACTATTTGCTAATTCTTTTGTTCCTTCATCAACTTCTCTGTGGAATGCACTACATGTACCTGAAAATGTTAGACATTCACAAACCTTAGCACATTTCTAACACGAACTAAAGGCAACTTTATTCAAATCAGCACATGCACCGTACTTTTATCTCAAAGGAGAGAGACTTTACTCTGCTATCCATGCTAGAATACGCAACCAATGTAGTAATTTAAATTCCGATCAGTATAAAATCCACTTGAGATATGACAAGAAATGCGATTGTGGGGCTGAAAAAGAAGATGCAGAACATTACTTTTTTAAGTATCATAAATATTCAGATGCACGTTATAAACTTTTCCAGTCTACTCATAAAAAGATATCATCATATAAGCTGCCATAAGTTACTGTTAGGAATAAATAGTATGTCTGATTCTGATAATACAATCCTCTTTACCGAGGTACAGAACTCTATAAAGGATACCAAGATATTTAAACAGTGACTGATAGTTTAATGATTACTGCTGTCAAGCATCATCAGTTGGGTAATGAGAAATTTCAGTTTTTCTTCTTTCGCTTTTTCTTCTTTCTCTTTTTCCTGTTCATTCATCTTGCTGCTTTCCCTTGCCTTTCTTCTTTCCGTTATTCCACATAATTTACGTCTTTAGACATATGTTTTACTGATGCACGTAATACATTATATGTATCAAACCACTAACATTTACAAACAATTATACTACGGGGAGGACCTTTTCTAATGTTGCCAGAACTTGTGGTCCAACCCATTTACTTGTTATCTAATTGTGGTCATTTGTAAAGGCATATATATATACAACTGTGAAAATATGAGTAATAAAATATGTTTAAACTATGGCTCACAAAAAGTACGATGAGCCCATGTTAAACCCTTTCCATTGTGTAGGCGCATTTTGACGCATCTGCAAACAGGGTAGACCCAGACCAGACGGTCCCTATAGGAGCCGTCTGGTTAGGGTCTGCTCTGTTTGTTTATGGTGTAATATAGATATGATTCTACAGCTTCTTCTTGAACAAAATGTCATGTGTTCATATGCCATTATATACAAATAAGCTTATTAATATTCATGACGTCATTATTTCATACATAAATATTTTTATGACCATGTGAGAAAACAGAATGACAAAAACCGAGTTGTGATTATTTGGCCGATAAAAGGCCATGTATTCTGTATTTTTGTAAAAAGAATATGAAACATTTACCAAATGAAAATAAAACTGATGAAATCCAATAAGGATCAATGTGAGGGTTCAATCGAAACCGCCACATAAACACAACGTAGTTTCTAAAGATAATACAGAATCTGACTAAATACATTTATACTATATACTAAACTACAGTAAAGTAAACTAAAAGTCTCCAAATTGAGGCGGAGTCTGGGGAAGGTGATGGAAATTTTTTCGTTATTTTTCAAATGGCGTTAAGATCGAAAGGTTATGATAAAACAAAGGCTAAATTGCGGACTAAATATACGCCGGCTGAAACAGTGTGCGGTCATGATTCGGATGCGGTCTGTGTTTATCTCGTATAGTCATAAAATGCGCTGATGCTAAAGCATAGCTTCCCTTTATGACCATGTGAGAAAACAGAATGACAAAAACAGAGTTATGATTATTTGGCCGATAAAAGGCCATGTATTCTGTATTTTTGTAAAAAGAATATGGAACATTTACCAAATGAACATAAAACCGCCATAAGATAGTGGTTGCTTAGCAAACACTAGCTCCCCACATTGAACAAAGAGGGGAAAATTTGGAAAGTAAGACTGAGAAATGTTAAATACTCGAGACTCCTAGCTTGAGACATATATATGGTTTATGGTTAACTCGCATAAAACACAATTCTAAATAATGTTAAAGTTACACAACTCCACCTTAAGACAGGGCAGACAACTCAGTATCAAATTAACATTATAACATTGTCTGACATTGAGCAAAATGTATGACTGGTTAATCATAAAGGAAATAACGAATAAGTTTTTGCCCTGGTATCATGAGGTATGACTACAGAAGTTAAAAAAATCATATGAAGAGCATCGAAAATGCCATAATAGATGTGTCCATAACATGGAATGTCTCAGAACAAAAAAGAAAGTCAATACCAGTGCATATATGTGAAAGGATTTGTAAAGTGGGCTACACGTGAAGAAATTTTGCCCTCAAAATAGCCATGAACACGCAAAACGTGTTTCAGAATGCACTCTTTTAGAAAGGAACCCCACTTTGTTGAGAAAAAATACAGCTTTTAAACATCGCATGTACATGTGACTCATACATTATGCTTACACACCGTGTGTATACAACTAAGACGCCCCTATGTAGAAATTAAAGCATCTACTAGCTTAGCATAAGATTCATAACGCTGAGAAGTAAATACAAGTCTTTTCTCTATAACACGCATTTAAACAGCCATCCTGTTATAACAACAGTCTGTATGTAAACAAATATCATTTGGCTCATAACAGTTGTTACATTTATGAATTTGCAAAGAGGCTTGGCTTTTACCCTTTGCAGTTACTTTACTGGCTAATAAATTTAACTGATAGGTCACGTAAATAAACAATGGTGTATTCCTTGGTACAATTGCAAATTGTAAATACTTTATAGCATAATCTGATACCTAAAACAAGTGGTTTTGTTGAAACGTTCAATAAATCCTATCATAAAAAGAAGGTTCATTCATATCTATGTTTAAAAACAAACAGATAATACACAGCCAGAATAATACCGCTTTAAACAGCAAATGCAAACCAAGCCCTGTTGCCAAAACAACAAATATTTTGCAGCGCATAAATTGCCTTTCATAGCATTACTACACGCCAAGCATGTAGTAATAGTGAATCAACATATGTGTTGCCCAGCTACCTGACATAGCCTTTAACAGACATTAATACTATTAAAGTCAGAAAATTTAGTCCTTCCATATTGTATATACAATGTGTTTTCTGGCACGGATATATACTACAGGCCCAAGTGAGTAGCAAATTGAGTGCACTGGATGCCGAAACAAATTTAGAGTTGCTGTTGTTTTACCAATAAAATGTTATTCATTTATGAATGATAAATATCCTCATATTCAATGAGTAATGCGTCAAATGAATATGTTCATTCATATCTATGTTTTAAAACAAAATAGATAATAGATTATACACAGCCAGAATAATAATGCTTTAAACAGCAAATGCAAACCAAGCTCTGCTGCCAAACAACACATATCTTGCTGCACATAAATTGGCTTCCATAGCATTACAACGAGCCCAAACACGTAGCAATACAGAATCAACATATGTGTTGTCCAGCTACCTGGCATAACCTTTAACATACATTACTATCATGTATAGAAAAAATACATAGTCAGAAAGTTTAGTCCTTCCATATTGTATATACAATGTGTTTTCTGGCACCGATATATACTACAGACCCAAGCAAGTAGCAAAATGAGTGCACTGGATGCCGAAACAAATTTAGAGTTGATATTGTTTTACCAATAAAATGTTATTCATTTATGAATGATAAATACCCTCATATTCAATTAGTAATGCATCAAATATGTCCATTCATATCTATGTTTCAAAAATAAAATAGATAATATATTATACACAGCCAGAATAATAACGCTTTAAACAGCAAATGCAAAAGCAAACCCTGCTGCCAAAACAACACATATTTTGCAGCGTATAAATTGCCTTTCATAGCATTACAACAAGCCCAAGCATGTAGTAATACTGAATCAACATATGTGTTGCCAAGCTACCTGGCACAACCTTTAACAGAACGTTTAGTCCTTCCTTATTGTATACAATGTGTTTTCTGGCACCGATATATACTACTGGCCCAAGCAAGAGCAATATTAGTGCACTGGATGCCGAAACAAATTTCTGTTGTTTTACCATTAAAATGTTATTCATTTATGAATGATAAATATCTTCATATTCAATGAGTAATGCATCAACTGAATATGCTGAGGTTTACCAACCCATCTAAGTAAGCTATGCTGATCTGTAACAAACAATATAAAATACATAAAACATGCACACATCCTTTAACAACAAGCAACAACAAACTGGGGTGCTTTTACACAGTGAGATGGGGACTACAGTCACAAGCCCAATCATGAAACTGGCAAGTGTTGGTGTGAAGAATGAATTCACAGTTCACTGCTTCGTATGTATTTGCAGAAAAAACTTTATTCCAGTGCCGGAGCAATCTAATTCTTGCATTACGGACAGTAGCTTTGCCTATCCTAAAGCTATGCGATTCATAACAAGAATTGGCTAAGCCACATAATTTTAAGGAAGTTATTTATCGAACATGTTCCTTGGCACTGGCCGACCTGATGGTAGCGCAAATAGTGGGCATTCGTTTGTTTTCCTTAATTGAATATATTCTTGTAACGCCTGAACAGGAGAGATAGATGTGTTACTCATCAGAGCGGAAATCTCTATGAATTTATCGGCCCATTTTTTCTTTGATCTTAAGATTGACTGAGAAATGGAGTGGGACCGTCTTTCAAGACTGAAATGACAATGGAATTTTGCACCCAGTGATGTTGTTACCTACAACACTTAATAAGTTGTGATCGACACAGTTAGTTCCCAGCGTTGTTTGCGGTGGCTGAACGCATATAGCATGATCTGCTGCCTGCCTCCCTGTAACATCTTGCTGAGTTCCACCACGTTAACCGTTAGCTGGCAGAATAATATAAAAATACAAATTACTCAACTTGACCAGTGCCAAATTTCAAAAGCTCTGAACATGCATATATGCGGCATGATTGCCACAAAACAACACAAAAATAATATAAAGAAGTCTGCGCTAACGCATAAATGCTCGCAGAATATATAAACCAAATTTTTCAACTTGGCCAGCGCTAAATCTGAAAAAGCTCGCAGATATTTATATTTGAAAGTACATGTAAGCGGCATGACCGCCACAAATAAAATATTAAAATAGAAATAAGCATGTCTTCACTTGTATGAATATATAATCCAAATTACACAACTTGACCTGTGCTAAAGCTCAAAAGCTCACAGATATTTATATTTAAAAATGCATATATGTGCCATGGCATCAGGAAATAAAACAACAATTAAAATAAATAAGTCTGCGCTAAAGCATTATTGCTCGCAGAAATATAATAATAATCCGGATTTCTCAACTGGCCTGCGCTAAAGCTCAAAAGGCTCGCAGAAATATATATTTTGAAAATACATATATGCAGCATGACTGGTACAAATAAAACAAAATAATAGAAATAAATAAGTCTGCGCTTACATATAATCCAGATTACACAAATTGACATGTGCAAAAGCTCAAAAGCTCACAGCTATTTATATTTAAAAAATACATGTATGTGTCATGGCTTCCACAAATACAACAATAATAAAAATAAATAAGTCTGCGCTAAAGCATTATTGCTCGCAGGATATAATAATAATCCAGATTTCTCAACTGGCCTGCGCTAAAGCTCAAAAGGCTCGCAGAAATATATATTTTGAAAATACATATATGCAGCATGACTGCCACAAATAAAACAAAATAATAAAAATAATAAGTCTGCGCTAAAGCATTATTGCTCGCAGAATATATAATCCAGATTACACAACTTGACCTGTGCTATAGCTAAAAATATTTGTTTCCCTCCAATATTGAATATTATTCACACAGAAACACACATGCAAACACATTAAAACATACTACACACAGATACACGAAAGTATAGAAAGTAAACGATGACAAACAATTGTATACCAATACAAATGCATCAATAAGTAATACTACTACTAATAATGATTACGATGATAATAATAGCATTAATTTGAACAAAGTTGCATAATTTACCATAGTTTGTAAGCATAACACAACCAAGACATTATTTTGCTAAGAACGAGTTACCTTAGAACATATGTGAATAAATAAGTCTGCGCAAAAGCATTATTGCTCGCAGAATGCAATAATAATCCAGATTTCTCAACTGGCCTGCGGTAAAAGCTCAAAAGGCTCGCAGAAATATATATTTTGAAAGTACATATATGCAACGTGACTGCCACAAATAAAACAAAATAATAAAAATAAACAAGTCTGCGCTAAAGCATTATTGCTCGCAGAATATAATAATCCAAATTTATCAACTTGCCTGCGCTAAAGCTCCAATAGCTCACAAAGAAAATATATTTTCAAAACACATATAGGCAGCATGACTGCCACAAATAAAACAAAATAGTAAAAATAAGTCAGTCTGCGCTAAAGCATAAGCGCTCGCAGAATATATAATCCTTTTTTTCAACATTTAAGCTCAACACTCGCAGGAATTTATATTTGAAAATACATGTATGCGGCATGACTGTCACAAATAAATTCCCAAATAAATTTCATGAGCCAAGATCTTTCGGACTAGTGCGAAATCGGGATATAATATATTTAAAGAGCCAATTCAGAACAGACACACACATAACTCTGACATGTGTTGCAGTGGAACAAATATAACTAGTGCTGATCTAGATAGTGTCGCAATTCCGGGGCGTATGTGTTTAGTTACGAATACCAGAGGTTCGGTCCAAGAGCGCGTGCTGGGGAGTGACGTTATATACATACGTCACATTCTATTGCACTCGTTTACATTAAGAGTAACGAACGACAACTATGTACGGAGATTGCCTACGTCACTCATCGTCAGCACCTAAATCTATATCAATATGCACTTTATAATTTATAACAATAAAATCTGCTTGCAGATATCAAGAGATGACTTTATTCTCAGTGTTGTTATATTTTCTGGTCCTTCGGGATCATTAGTTTTCATGTTATTAGTTTTGAAAATTGAATACTGCTTAAGCCGGTGCTAGGGGGCGTGAGTAGTGTTGCACTTTTAATTACTACTCATGAACAGACTCAATAAAACCGAGTCTGCAATTTTCTCTTTTTGCATTTCTACATTTGCTCTCGAGGGATCACCCATTTTCAGAATATTTGTAATGTTGGTTTCACTTTACCAAAAGCTCTGTAGTCTTTACTTTATTAATCACAGAGTGGTCTTCCCGTCTTTCGAAATCAATGTTTAGCATAGTTGAAGGAAAAATAGACTCTAAGTATCTGTTTATGACGCATGTTTCATTCTAAAGCTACAAAGGTGTTGTTTACAAACAAAGCATCTGTACACATGAAAAATAATGATGTAGTGAGCACTTGTGCATGCACAAAAGCACAACACATTGAACGTTTCGAAAGCAGGTGGAGATCAACTTCGAGAGTAGGTGCGTCGATATTAGTTATGAATATATATATAGATCTATAAATACTAGGAAAGGGTTAAATTTAATACCCCAAACATCATTGATATTAAGTCATTGAACCATAAATAAAATTCTCCGGAAAGCCGATAAATGTTTCCAGAAACAGAACACATTGAACCTGGGGGTCTGGTTACAATTTACCAGCAAAATAATACTCATCTGTGATCTAAATATCCGATAGCTTGTGAAGGCCCTGTACAGCAGTAATGATAGCATATCTTATGGATCGGCGTAACCTTTGTTGACCACAAGCGGTTTAGCGTTGAAAATCCGCCAATGTTTCCAAACGTTTACCCCTTCATTAATTTGTTGCTGTCAATAACCTTGTCTTATCTCTTACAACCAACTCACAAACCATTACGCTAGTAGAAGTCATTTTGTATTGTGTCTTCAGCAGCACTGCTATCTCTTCCAAGGTACTAGCCTAGCAATGATCAGACAATATGTTTGAAGGTCAGTGTCATTTTCACCCATTTGCATCACAACTGACGGTTTATAGAGTTGTAGAAACTCGCCAAAAGTATCATCAAAATGTTGCTTAAATGAATGAATGTCACCACGAGACACACCACTTGTGCATATCTTGAATCCACTACAACCCGCATGGACAACGGCGCATTGTATGAGGTCGAAATCCTGAGGGGACGCGTGGTCCAACGCCAAACGGCGACCAAACGGCAAATTTAACTATGACCGATAAGGCGATAACCACAACATAAAGTTCTATATTCGCCATTTACCACATCGAATCTAAACTTATCTCTTTACCGACACAAGTATCATTTTTAAAGGCTCCAAATTCCCGTTTTCTTGTAAAACTTTTCGTTATTTTTTAAATGGCGTTAAGATCGAAAGGTTATGATAAAACAAAGGCTAAATTGCGGACTAAATATACGCCGGCTGAAACAGTGTGCGGTCATGATTCGGATGTGGTCTGTGTTTATCTCGTATAGTCATAAAATGCGCTGATGCTAAAGCATAGCTTCCCTATAAGGGAAAGGGTTAAATACATTATTTGCATGAAAAAAGCATAAACTTTGTTTAAATAAAGTTTAAAAAATAGTTCTGTTGGAAAACGTTTTGTCACGTTTTTGCTTTTCTTGAAAAAAAAGCCCTCCCTTTTCAAATTTGTATTTTCTTGAAATATGACACTCATCTATGCACATACGACAGTTGGTTAGTATTTTAATTAAAATATGTATATTTGCATATTGTTGTTGCATTATTTTGTTTCTACACACCTTTAAAAATTGATTTGTATTTTGTCAATATTCTTCGGACGGTGGTTTTGTTCTTAAGCACGTGGCTAAAAAAGCACGGTGCTCCTGTATATTTAAAGTGTCATTTGCATGATAAACTTTGATTGTGCAAAGCTTTAAAACAATCTATCCGCTAGAAATAAGTATGCGATGTCCCGGAATAGCCTCCACAGTTATTACCTGAATATCTCGGAATGGGAGTATACTAAATACCAATAGAGGCAACGTCAAAGGTATTCCGATTCATTCAGTGGTGATGGGAGGTATTTCATCGTATTGCTAAACGCCTCCACTATTGATTATGCTAATACTCCTTACACGTAGGCGATATTCATCAGATATAGGGTTAACTACCTACAGCTCAACGACTACTGGGTGGTTTCGTTGTACATAGCAAGTTTGAATAATTTGTAAAACTCCTCTGAAGCGACCACCAGAAAGTGGTAGCTTAACGCATTACCTCATAGTCTATTTTTAGATCTAACCACTTTGAATAAATCTACCGAAAAGGAGCATTAACTAGAGAAAAGGAAAATTTTAGAATTTTGTAGTTTGAAACCATTGTGATAAATAGAGCATTTGCTCCTATAGGAGCAAATGCTCTATTTATCACAATGGTTTCACAAAGAGACTTTTACAGAGTCGTCAAAAGTCGTCAATATGAGGGAAAGGATTAATGCAGGGAGAAAGTTATGCAGAAAGCTTCCACAGGAGCTTTCTGCATTACTTTTGCCCTGCATGAAGCAATGGCCTGCTTTTCAAGACACGTATCATGTTTATTCATTAAGTGGTTGATTTGGAGGGGTTTTACTGTAGTCATATAATAATGTCTATGTTAGTCATGTAACCTTTTCCGTCATACAAACCGAGTAGACATGCAGGAACCATATCATCTGGATCTTCTCTGTTTGCTTATGATGTTATAATAAGCCTGACTCTACAGTTTCTTCCATTATCAAAATATACTGTGTACAGTAAAACCATCTAAACCGGAATTCTAGTAACAAAGAATGTATAGACTTTTTTGCAGGTGTCTGCTTAATACTGGGTAAACGTCGGGCAGAAAACTCCTATAGGAGCTTTTTGTATGACTTTCACCCTGCATTAACCCTTTCGTTTCCAAACTCTGTCGTCTGCTAACTTTGTCGTCTGCTACAAATTGTCATTTTTTTTTATTTTCTTCATTTTTGTTTCAAAACATGGTAACAGTAACAAACAGTTTGGATCCCTATGAGACGCCGAGTTACTCGGCGTCTCATCTGGATCCAAACTGTTTGCATTGGTAATCATAAATCTGGCATTGGCAGCGAAAGGGTTAAGCTACTGCCTGTATACAATACCGATATCTTATTTGAATGTCCGGTTTAGAGGGTTTTTTCTGTACATATGTTATCAATCAGGTAATTGAGCTAATGTATTTGTATGGTGTCATTTATCTCGGACATGAATACTGAATAGTTATTATAAAAGGTGAATATCCTATCGGTTACATGCACCTCGCGCACTGGAAACAACCAACCATGTTGAGTCTCAAATTTCTTACAAACGCTATTTTCTCACGTAAGCAATATTCTCACCGTGCGTAAAACTTACGCGCATTTTTCTCATTTTGCTGCTTTCGTTCGTGTGTACATCTGGGGCTCTAGGTATGAACGCATTTTTCGCACGTGACAATGAGTAAAATAATTTGTTTGATTGTTATTTTCTTTTAATATGCTTAATACTTAAAATGTTTCGCAATACGACTACAGAGCTTTATTTTTCAACAGTTATTATACAACAAATATAACGAAAAATATCTCAATAGATAACTTTGTTCCGCCCCAAACTCTTTTTATTTCGTTTGAGAGCGGTTGTTTGGACGAAGTAAAGCCGGTCGGCCATTTTTTTGGAAGCAACGAAGCGAGGCCCTCGACGGGGGAAATACCATTGCTGCTAATGACTCCACATATACATCAGAATGCTGAGGGATACATGACTTATATACATGGCTAATTGACCAATCGAAATCGAGGGTTTCACTTTGCAGTATAATAATTGGGTTTGTATTCCTCTCACCAAGTCAACGATGACACAAAACAGAAAGCTATATTAACCCTTTCCCTCATATTGACGACTTTTGACGACTCTGTAGAAGTCACTTTGTGAAACCATTGTGATAAATAGAGCATTTGCTCCTATAGGAGCAAATGCTCTATTTATCACAATGGTTTCAAACTACAAAGTTCTAAAATTTTGCTTTTCATTAGTTAATGCTCCTTTTCGGTAGATTTATTCAAGAAGGTTGTATCTACAAATAGCCTATGAGGTAATGGGTTAAACAAGTTGTCAAATTTTAATTTCATATCAAGTATACAATGAAAGGTGGCAAGTTGTAGTTGGGAATAAGGCATTAAATGTTATGTGGTTTACAGATCAATGCATTGTTACAACCAATTTTGCAATAACTAAGTTCAAGATTAAATTACAAAGTGCAAAACGGAAAGGTTCGGTCAACCCACTTTGCAAGGCATTTTACTTCAGTTTCTTTGGTTATGCTCAAATCAGTGGACTGTTGTTACTGTTGCCTTGAAAATGTAACTAGTATACAGGTAGACCAATTTATATTGGAACAAAACATGACCTACTCTAATGTAAACAAAATGATGCGACTATGGCGCTTCTTTATTTTTAAAAGACTTCGCAAGCAATAATTGTCTTGGTGGAATATATATGTATCTGGGCTTGCACGCGGCGGAGTTCGATTCTGACCAGTGGCTAGCATTTTTTTTATTAATTTATTTATCAATTTACCATACAAAACAACAATAAATATAACATATAAAAATAATAACAAAATATTAACATTTAATCGAAAAAGACTAACAATCAAAACGATGATTACAAATAGCAAATCAGTTTTGTGGTGTGTTTTTTTTAAAAAAAAAGTAAACTGCATAGCTTGAGATTCGAACCCACGACCCCCTGTTTGCAAGACCAGATACATATCCATTACAAATGCCCAGTATACACTATTTGGTGACTTACTACATTATGTTGTCTGGTCCTTTACTTGAGTGATGTTATGTAAACAACAAAATTACAACAAGTCCCAATATGTTATCCTCCCAATTTGATCTAAAACTCGATTAATTTTTGGCATGTTCTTCGGGACTGTTCGTAATACTCTGTGACAAAAAATAGCAAAGCAAAAGCCGGTAATAATCATGTTCCACGAGGATTGTATTCTTATAGTGCATTATTTTATCTTCGGATATTTATCCGAATATTACCGACGATAATAAACGGAATATGCCAATCTCCTTGCAGAGTTGTCGTAAGAGATCTGGAATATGCATGGGTCTCAGGTCAAAATTGGAGGATAATAGCTTAGTTTATTGTCCTATGTTTTAACCTGTCAAAATTAAAATAATTATACGCTTGCTGAACACGCCATATATAGCTTCGGTTGATATCCAGTTTTTCCGCTAATAAAAGATTTCCTACTTGGCTGATTCGAGCACATGTATATACTTATAGCGAATCTCGTTTGAAACACAGGTTTACCGAAGCTAAATATATCCTTTCAGTGGCGTAGGAATATTCATATTTTGACAGGTCAATAAAACAGGACAATGCATGTACAGTCAAGTTAAGATCTTATGGCACACCTATTGCTATCGTCGTGTATTGTCCTGTTTTATTGACCTGTCAATATGTGAATATTCCTACGTCACTGAAAGGATATATTCAGCTAGGGTAAACCTGTGTTTTAAACGTTTTTCACGAGATTCACAATAAATGTACAAGTACTCGAATCAGCCAAGTAGGACAGCGTATATTAGCGGAAAAAGTGGACATCAACCGAAGCTATTTAGGGCGTATTCAGCAAGCGTATAATTATTTAAATTTTGACAAGTTAATTAAACAGGACAATACAAGCACTACAGGCATAACTAATGTAGGTATAGTCCGACAGGGAATTCCTGACAGTTACGTCATAATTAATTTACTTGAATATACATATGACATGTTATTTCTTAAAAGAGAATTCTATTACTATTTAACTATTATACCATGCCTGGACAAATCACTTGGAAAAGTATTTGTCAACGGGGGTTTTAATAGTCGGGCATCTACTTAAAATGATAGATTTTTATAGATTCCTAGCTACAAAATATTGAACTGGAAATTCACAATGATTGTCTGGGCGAAGCAGTTAATAAATATCATGTATTGGATGCATACACAAACGCCTTACATAACTATGCAAATATACCAATTTAATTATTGCAAATGGTCGCAAAGGAACAAACTTATATGTTGGAGAATATACATTTATAAATTATTAACATTGCGAAAGCCTAGTAGACTATTTACTATTAAATCATTATGACTTCAGTTTCATTGATATATTTGACATCCTTTCACTGAATGAATTGTCAGATCACTGCGCACTTAACGTTTGTATTGAGCGAATCAGATCGCGGAATGAGTCACGTGACAACATTCCCGCCAGGGAGCATTTCATCGACTTGGCTTTGTCAGACAAAAAGACGATGTACGTTACTTGACAGAATTGAAAGACTGTATGGCAAAAGTTATTAAGCGCAAATGTAAGCTCCAAACTTTTAAATAAATTATGCAGTGAGAACGAAGCATGTTGAGCTATACGCTTTTGCATGCGATTCCAATTTCTATTTTTGAATAGATACACACCGAGCTATTTGAAGGATTTGACAATATCTAATCGTGAATGATATAAATTGAAATCGTTGCTGGTATGCCGTCTTTTTTCATCGATTTTTATCGATTGAATTGAACAACAGATTTAACGACTGAAAACTGTGATGAAGTACGAAATTATATAACAACTAATCCTTGACATATTTTATCAAAGTTGGTATTCCTCCATGAATAGCTCAATGCGATTAGAAACATATTGTTTATTTAAACATGTATTTCAATTTGAAAAATATATTGATAGCATTACAGAGCCTACAGTCCGCATTGCTTTGACACGATTTCGTACTTCATCACACAATTTGGCCATAGAAAAGAGAAAATACATTAATGATACTAGAGAAAACAGAATATGCATTAACTGCAAAACTGGATTGATTGAAGATGAATTTCACTTCTTACTTTCATGACCTAAATTTGTAACACTCAGATTAAAATATTCAAAACGATATTTTTATGGCCTACGTTGCAGAAATTGACCAGTGTACTATCTGTGAATTCTGCGACAGTAATAAGACATTTATGGAACTACATAATTATACTATGCAAACTTACAGAGACTCTAAAAGCAATATATTTTCTGTTGTTATATACATTCACTGTTATATTTGTGCTCGTCTGTCAATCTTATCATGCTCATGTGTATTCAGTGTAAGTTGCTATAAACATTCATGCTTAACGCAATAAACTATATTGTATTGTATTGATATCTCATGGTGTAATGTTTGTCTTATTTATTAATTATTCCATACAGCATAATTGAGGAAACCCTGTCTATTGTCAGTTTTGTTAAATTGTTTTATTGTTTTTTCTTGTAACTGCCAGACCTAGTTTGATTATCTATATAGGTAAAACACGAACAGTGAACCGTGAATGTACTTTATATTGTGGTACGTTCCACGGTTTAGGGGATGTGGCATTGCAGCAGTCCATCTAACTGCAGTCCATCTAACTTTAAATGCGACAGTCAATCACGATTTTCTCATGCCGGTTTTAATATCGACATAATGTTGAAAGAATACCCCCAAAATGTGGAATGCGCTAATTGTTATGGTTCACTGCTCGTTGTTTAATTATATAAGGACACAATCAAAGATGTTTAAACCAGTCTATAAAGCTATAGTGGCCGGGTAGCCGAGGGGCTAAATCAGTCGCTGTATTGATATAGAATATTGATTATTTTGGTGGTCGTTGCTTCGAATCTCACTGTAGGCAAAAACTTATATCGTTTTGTTTATAGTTTTATATTTGGAATGGGTTCGTGTGTTTTTGTTGGGTTTTCCTTTTCTTTTTGGGGTGGGCAAATACAACTTTTTATTATTACGTTTTTTTATTTGCTTTTAATCACGCTGGGTTTGTGCCTTCTGTTAATCCTTTGGATAACACATTTGACTTGCAGCTATGGCCAAGTACACAACACAGTAAGCCGTTCTAAATACACAGACAACAGCAAAAAGATATAAAAAAGAAATGTACACGAATAAAAGGAAATAAAACCTATTTGTCTACAGTGAGATTCGAACCAACAAAATATTCAATGTTCTGTGTCGCTTTAGCGGCTGATATTGTCCCTCGCTGATATTGTCCCTCGGCTACCCGGTCACTGATGATACTCTTAACCCATTACCGCAAACTTTAAGGCTATTTTAGATCCAACCTCTTTCATTAAATCTACCAAAAAGAAGCATTTACTAGAGAGAAGGATTTTTCCAGAATTGTGTAGTTTTGAAACCATTGTGATAAACAGAGCATTTGCTCCTGTGGAGCAAATGCTCTATTTATCTTAATGGTTTCATAAAGTGACGTTTAGAGAAGTGTCAAAAGGCGTCAATAGATATGCGGGATTGGGTTAAGCATCTTTGATTGCGTCCAAGCACCTACAGTGTTTATACAGATAGACCAACTTATTTTGGAACATAACATGACCTACTCTAATGTAAACAAAATGAAGCGGCTATGGCGCTTCTTAAGTTTTAAAGGACTTCGTAAGCCACAACCATTCAAAGTAATAGTCGTGGTGAAATGGACATGTATCTGGGCTTGCATATGGCGGGTCTCAAGTTCGATTCTGACCAATGTTCAATATTTTTTTTATTAATTAATAGTCCATACAAAACAACAATAAATATAACATATAATAATTAATAACAAAATGTTAACATATAATTGAAAACGACTAAAAATTAAAAAGATAATTACAAATAGCAAATCATTTTTGTTTAAAAAAAAGAAAACTGCACAGCCTGGGATTCGAACCCACGACCCCCTGTTTGCAAGACCAGATACATATTCATTAGACCAAAGCCCAGAACATTATTGGTAGCAACTTATTACATTACGTTGTCTGGTCCTATATTTGTGTTCTGTTATGTAAACAACAAAATAACAACAAGTCTCAATATAGCGTGGTTTACCTGTAGTATTTGTAAACACGGAGAATATTATTATTAATAAAAAACAATAGTTGTGCCATGAGATCTATTGTTAATAAATGTATTATCATTAATTGGTTTTTTAACCTGTCAAAATTTAAATTATTTTACGCTTGCTGAACACGCCAAATATAGCTTCGGTTGATATCGATTGTTTCCTCTAATAATGATAATAATACTTGACCATTTTAAACTAAGACTCATCAATTTCCGTTAGTGTTTCCGACTATACTCGGATGAATTCGATTACCATACATACCAATACATGTCTTATGCGTTGCGATCAATATACGGTCTAAAGTGGCGCAGGGGAACGATCTTCGCCTGTCATACTAGCGGTTGCTGGTTCGAATCTAACTGAAGTCATTGTTTTTTTTGTTTTTTTTTGTACTTGATTTTTCAAGAATATTGTATCATATAATTGTCAGAAGTGTTATTATATGCATATACGTATTTTAAGTTTATATAAGTTTAAGTTTATACACATATTACTTAAATAATATTAATAATATATATATTATTAATTCAAGTTCGTGACATAATTGCACATAAAAGCGTCATTCTCCTTCGCTTACGGTCACTTTCCAAATTTAAGTTATATTGACGGAAAAAGCAAATGTGTGAAAGTGGTACAATCGTGTTTCATGAAATAAATGATTAAAACATTTACAAGGAAAATGTAATGTATTCACTTTTTGAAGAAAAAATCTGCACGAGGTGAGGCTCGAACCCACTACCTCGTCCCCGCATACAACGCCTTTATCTACTGAGCTATCACAGAGAATGAACAAATGTATACTGTCAATTGTCAATAATGATCGAACTATCGTTTATCTTCGGAAATCTATGTATAGAACTACGAATATACATGTATACGGAGTATGCACGGAGTCTCAGTTTAATCTGGCCAAGTTATACCTGTATATGCGATGGTTACGTTAGGACAGCAAATTACTTCAAAACGGTTTTAGAACTTTTACCACATTACTATAGTGCAATTACCTATTCCATTCTAATATCATTAAAAGCACCAACTTTTAAAACTTTAGTCTGCTGAGCAAACTGCTGTGGTAGAAATATCATCGGATTGGTTTTCCCAATTAGGAGATTGCCATGGCAACTGCTATAACTGCACAGTGGTTGTTTTCTAGATATTGCCAGACACCGTCTAATCGAAGTTTTTATCAATAATCTGTAATCGGTTTGCTGACCGTCATTCGACAAACGTACTCCTCGTGTACTCATTTGTCACATCTACCTACGTTAACCCTTACAATGCTGACTTTTCTAATCGACCATTGCAAAACTCAAACATGACAAGCTTATGGAGAATATTTAGGGATTTATTTTAAAGAAAAGTGTTATATGACAAACAGTACATACCCTGATGAGAGGGATCCTGCGATAGTTTGACATAGGACAATGAGGTGCCAAGGCTTATCGCCTTAGCCTTTAGAAAATATTGAAAGTCGGTCGTTTGATAAACCACAGAAGATTTAACAAGATAAATGTTACAACCCAGTCGAATACACAGTAATATCTCACTAAAGCCACCAGGTGATTCTATATTAACCATGTCCCTGTTGTATAATCATGTATGAAATAATGAAGTCATGTATATTTATAAGATTATTGTTTATAATGGCATATGAACACAGGACATTTTGCCTCAGACAGAAGCTGTAGAAGCTGTAGAATCAGATCTATATTACACCATAAGCAAACAGAGCAGACCCCTGATCAGGCGGATCCTATAGGGAATGCATCAAAATGCGCTTACATAAGGAAAAAGGTTAACAAAAGACGTATAAGCAGACGGTCGCATAATGCACGGTTCAATAAAACCGAACCTGCAATTTTCTCTGTTTTCTCTGTTTGCATTGCAGCTTTTGCTTTCGAGTGAACTTCTCTTTCAGTTTTTCAAATGATACAGAACGCTCCTATAGGAGTTTTCTGTATCATTTGAGTCCTGAATTAAGCTACCACTTGCGTTATATATCCAGAATTAGACTCCTTATGAAAAGTCCTATAAGCAAGACCTGATTGTATAACAAAAATGAAAAACATCGGTGTGACAGATGGTACTGTTTAAACACATGTACAAAGTGTTTCAGCTGTTGATCTATTGATAGTGCACAGTATTTATAGACCAACACTCGTATGGCTTCTGTTTTCCAGTACGTCTCGATTAGGTGAAGCTACTCAGCAGACTAAATTACACTTTAGCCTGCTTAGCAAACGTTTGTTAGTAGAGGAATGACATCGACTTTATTTCTAACAGTTAATTTATCTAACTAAATATAATAAACCTATTAGAAATGTTATTTTTAACTACAATAAAATTGTCTCTGACTTAAATATTGATGTTAATACCCCTATTTCTTGAGATTGTAGCATTTCTAGCTTTTGCTATAAACCAGTTGGTCATGTCATTACTGGTAATTTTGATATCATTAAGGATAAACGTCTCAGGACCCTCCTAACTAAAGGACCTAAATATAGATTACCTTCCCTGATTGATTTTGACGCTTGTCGAACTCATATTGCGGAAGCTATTCAAGAATTCTGCATCAAATGGTGTCGACGAGAACATGCTGATGTTAATGCCCTTTCGGATTGGAAGAAATGTATTTTCGATATTATTGATACACGAATAACTTTTTACAAATCAAATAACCATCTTTTACCACCTCGACCTAGAGTTACATTTCGCTACTTGAAGAAAAACATTTCTAATTTTCATTCAGATTATGTTCTTGTTCCTGCTGACAAGGCATCAAACAATGTAATCATTATTTGAAGATTGTATTATGTTGATGTTTTAAAGAAGGAGCTAACTGATTCAAAAACTTATATAACCGTTCAAACACCTGAAAAAGATATAGTCTCGGAACATGTAAAAATGTGCAATGATTTTAAGTCTGGTCCTAACATAAAACAACATAAACTTTCTACTTTGTACTGGATTCCGAAACTACATAAAACCCCTTATAAGTCGCGTTTTATTGCCAACTCTAGCTGTTGTACCACTACTAAATTATCTATACTTTTGACGTCCTGTCTTACTACGATCAAAGAACATGTTAAACGCTACTGTGATAAAATATATGAAAATTCTGGTATTAATGTTTTTTGGTCCATAAAAAATTCAAATGATGTTTTAACAAAACTTGAAAATGAACAGTATAACATTTCTTTACTGAGCTCTTATGATTTCTCTACACTCTATACTACTCTACCTCACCATCTTATAAAGGATAGACTTATTAAATTAATAGAAAAAACCTTTGCCAGAGAAAACAAAATGTTCATTGCTTGTAATGTTCAACGTTCATTCTTTTCGAATTCAGAAGTTGAACATTACACAATGTGGACTTGCCTTGATGTTTGTAGATCTCTTACCTTTCTTTTAGATAATATATTTGTGCGTTATGGAGATACCATATATCGTCAAGTTGTTGGTATACCCATGGGTACAAATTGTGCCCCTCTTGTTGCAGATTTGTTTTTGTATTGCTACGAGAGGGATTTTATGCTTAGCTTAAAACCTGATACACAGACCGATATTGTGAATGCTTTTAATAAAACTTCAAGGTATTTAGACGATATTTTGAATTTAGATAATCCTTATTTTGATACTATGGTTTCTTCAATCTACCCAAAAGAACTGTCTTTAAACAAAGCTAATCAATCTGACATTAATGCTTCATTTTTAGATTTGAATCTTTCAATTACAAATGATAAAGTTTCGTCCAAAGTATACGATAAAAGAGAAGATTTTAATTTTAAAATTGTTAATTATCCTTTTCTAGATGGGGATGTGCCACGTTCTACATCATATGGTGTTTATATTTCTCAACTTATTAGGTTTGCCCGAGCCTGTTCTTTGCTTGAAGATTTTAACAGACGTAATTTAGTTATAACTGATAAACTTCTTAAGCAAGGTTACAGATATCACAAACTTCGGAAAACCTTTTCTAAATTTTATTATCGAAATTTACCTCTCATTAGTAAATATAATTGCAATCTACGGACGTTACTGCGACAAGGCATTTCTCAACCAGAATTTTATGGGGATGTTATCTACAAACTTAGGAAAATTCGGGGTCATATCCATTTTCATGATTTGTTTATAAAACGCATAAAAAAATTTAAAAAGAAAGGTTATGATCCTATTATATTGCAACACACTGCATGTTTGGTTATCGATCCTTTTACAGTCGGTAGCTACGCTTCCCTCTTTGCTTGCGCGATGACAGGCCGAGGGTAGTACTCTATGATGGTATACTCTTAAACTTGGATACAGGAGGAGCTTACCAGACTCATGTATTATTTTTTCCCTGTCGTGCCCTTAACGGCTTACCTGCAGGTGCTCTGACTTCAGCAAAGCCATTGAGTACATATTTGACGGATTGTCACAGTTATTATGCTATGTTTTACATGTTGTCCTGTGTTCACCGTCGTCTATGTTGTGGGTAAGTCCAGCGGGGATACCTTTATTTACAATATTTGTAAAGCTAGGGTGACTTTGAGAGAAGTGTGAGGTTAGGACGTCCGTAAACCGGTTTAAACCCCCAGTGGTGTTTTTGCTGCTGACCGTGCCAAGGCGGTACTCTCTTTGTCACCCTTCCTTTTGTTTGCCTTGCGTCTTTGTGCTTGTGGTTTGTTCATGTTGTGGAACGTTTGTCCCTGTTTCTTGTGTGTCTTTTGGTGTTTTCTGTGTTAATTTCGTATGTGTGTGTGCGTGTGCGTTTGGGTGTGTGGTTGTGTGTGTGTGTGTGTCATGCTGGCTATCGGTGTTTTGGTGGTGGTTGCGTCTTGCATGTGGCTTTGCCTGCTTGACTTTACTACTTTTCCATTTATTCCAATGACCCGGTAAGGGCATCGAACAGTTTCGATCTTGGTGAGACGCAAAGTTACTTCGATTTCTCCTCTGGATCCAAACTGTGTGCATATGTCCGCTAGCAGCAGGTTATAGGTGAAACTAAAGTGGGGTTCAAAGTTACAGTTTGGTACTTTGTTGTATGCGCACTGTTTAGACTCTTATTAACCCTTCGCTTGCTAACCACGTCAATATACCTACCTGTAAATAGTGAAGACCAAGATGAGACAGCTCCTGCAGGAGCTGTCTCATCAGGGTCTGCGCTATTTACAAGTTGAGTGTGCAATCAGTGCACTCCACAGCAGTGATTGCAGAGCGAAATACTTGTACACAGTGAAGATATACATAATTATATAACAGGGCATGGGTAAAGAAGGAGAAATGTATTTTAAAATTCAGCAAGCGAAGGGTTAAAAGTCGTTTTCGCTTACTACCATGTACACCAGGATAGGACACGTCACACGAAGCCACTGGAACAGGAATAGATCTACCAAATATACGTATCCACCTCCCGCCCGCAGAATACTTTGACTTATTTTGTATCGCAACAGCTGCTCTCTGATGCAATTTACTTTGAGTCGTAATCTATAAAGTAAATAACGTGTATATTAATAGAAGGTTAATACCCGTTGTTTGGGCAATAATATATGCAGTATCCCGGGGTTGTTATTGTCCCAAGCCCGAAGGACGAGGGCAACAACTGTCTCAAGGGACACTGCAGATGTTATTGCCCGGAACAAACGTGTGCTATCGCTATTCTTGCATACAACCTTTTTCTCCTTTCCCGTGTTCATTGAATTGATAAAAAACAACCATAACTATACACTATTTCTTTGACAGTTCATTCGATTAACGTTTTTTTCCTAGCACTGTTAAAAGGATGTAGTCCTCGCGTATAATGTTGGCATTAGGCCCCGCAAAGGTATAAATACACTTCAACAGTACGGTTTATGAAGGAATAAGTATTGACCATTGTCGTCAGTGACCTCCGTAGCCGAGTAGTTATGGTTTTCGTCTGACAATTACCACGATGGTTCGAATCCCGGTCGGGACATTTCGATTTTTCATGCAAGAAAGCCTTTCAACTGGCTTGCGTTAGGGCCGTATTTCTAACCAGGGTTTCCTTTTTCCACGGAACGAATCAATTTGACATATGCATGGAAAACCTTCTGGGATCATCCTTCCCCTGTAAGTAAATGGACGTCGCGATATGACTGAAATATTTTTTAAAGCATATATTTGCCTTTTCGCGCCTTTTTGCGCATCTGCAAACAGAGTAGACCGTCTGATCAGGGTCTGCTCTAATGATAAATATGTTTCTTTAGTTGTTTAACTGGTTACAATGTTCCACCTTCCATATTTCATTATTACTATTTTGTCCATGAATATTCAGTCGGTATTGAAATTTGGCATAAAACAGAACAGGGAAAAGATTAACCAAATCAAGCTGCATTTTATATCGCTCGTCTAATGCGTGTTCACTGTTTAGTGCATCGGTGCAACTGTCAGAATATATATAGGTATTGGCCATGGTTTGATAGTTGTAAGAGAAGCTTAACACTATATGATATTTCAATAAGAAATTGCAGAAAATAAACATAATGATGAATTTCAAACTTCGCTAAGTCAGATACTATGATGTCTGAGGTCACTTTGACATCATTGCATGTCTTTCCGTTAGTGGGTTAACCTGTAAAATTGAACGCACAACGTAAGCTAATGTTTGAAATAGTTTACACCAAAGTTGGCGTATAAAGGTAAACCATTAGCTGCTAAGTAGTTGCGTCAAGCGGGAGTCCAATATAAATCGGTTTCTACTGCTTTGATCTTTATCAGACTCGCCACCACTTGCAACTCAATAGTCATCGTCAGCAACCCTTAAGTTCCAAACTATATTTATATAAATATAAGCAAGAATAAACATGTATTTTCTTTGTGAAAATAAAATTAATAAAGTCATTTCTATTATATCTTAAAGACATGACTGTGTTAGACATCTTTTTCAGTAACACTAGGCATAAGTACAACAGCATATATCTGTGGTAAAATAAAGAATGTTCTGTACTTGAAATGTTCATTTATAACCTCCTTCTGTTTAGTGCATAAGAGTCTTATCTTACAGGAAATATCCTCAACAGGTTTTTTTGCATTTTACCACAGCTCTTTAATGCACATATGTTTAAGAACAAATATCTTTCATCAACAGTTTGTTTGCACCAATTGACTGCTGTTGTGTTCTTTAATCAGATTCAAGGATGCGTATATTATTTTGTGAGCTGGGTATGCAGCAATTATATGAGCTGTTTGAATACAATTATATACAAATATGTAGCTATATGTTTATCTAATAGATGTATATATAATTTTAAAATTTAAAAATAAACGCATTTTATATTCTCAAATATATATAGATTTTTTAAGCAGCAGATTATATTATAAATAAATAAAAAATAATAAATCCAATGTATGCCTAAAACACTAGAGGTATGTAAAGTCTGGCGTCTCGCAAAGTAAACAAATGAACTTATACGCACTTAAATCATTGTACGTGTATAAGTACAGGTTTTAACAAAATCACAATAGTAGATCCGATGGAGTAAAATGTAAAACCCCTCTAAACCGTATTTTCAATCTAATATAAATATCGGTCTTGGAGACGGCTGACAGCTTAATGAAAGGTGAACATCGAGGAGCTTTCTTAATGACTTTCAGGTCGCTTTAAGCAGTCACCTGTCTTAAGACCAGGCGTACACTAGGACGACGAATGGTTCCCGAAGGGTTCCCGAATGTGGATATCTCAGACACTGGATGATTCGGCATGCCTTCGGGGGTGTTCGGGAACCCTTCCGCGTCATTCCTGAACGTTTCGGGAACCCTTCCTGGTGATTCGGGGAGTGATCGGGATCGAAAAAGATTCGACATCCAAGTTTTAAACGTTTTAAAATTCGGACGCCGAATCTTTTATTCGGGAAGGCTTCGGGACCTTCTGGAATCCTTCTGGAACCCTTCGGGACGTTCGAGAACCCTTCGCGGTGGCTTCGCGGTAGATTCGGGGTCATTCCGCAAGACTTCGGGATCTCTTATCCACCCCGAGCGGTTCCTGAATGAAGACGAATCGATGCGGATTGCTTCCCGAAGGCTTCCCGAATAATTCCCGAAGACGCGGAAGGGTTCCCGAATCCACGCTGAAAACATGCTGAATGTATTATGAACGATTCTTATACTTGATAATAGGGGTATTACACTTACATATAGAGAAGATAAGTGAACTAAATATATCGTAGCAGAATCCGTACAGACATTCTGTTATATTTTTTAAACAGAAAATAACAGTTTGTGCAGGAAATATCTAATTAAACCAAATATGAATTTACAAATTCTTAAATATTGTTTTTGATTTAGATCACCCTCAGTTATTATCAAATACAATATGTATTCTTGAAATGACAATTAAGCAAACGTCTTACAATTTTTTTTTACAAAAGAAACACTAGTTTATGAAAATTTATGCACTGGTATTATTTTTAAGTAACAGGCTTATACTGTATTGGTGATTTGCTGAGCGAGAACAACTCGGTCATAGGGTTCGAACAGTTGAAAGTAAAATACAATCTTAAAACTAACTTTTTAACTTATAATGGTGTTATATGTGCATTGCAAGTAACAGCAAGAAAATTGGATATAATTTTGAAAGAAGTTGAACCTTTGCACAAACCCTATATACCGCCTTATATTGATTTTATTATTAAAGACAGCAAAGGTGCCAAACGATTTTATAAAGCTTTGAATAGATATTGAATTGAGCCAAAATGCATTTACACCTGGAATAACAAATTAAAAGCACATATCTCGGACAAACAATGGAAAACATATACATATTTTCGCTGCCATTCAAAATTACTACTGATACACAAATACAGTGGTTTCAGGTAAGAGTCATTCATAGACTTTTAGGAGTAAATTCATACCTCATTAGAATGAAATACACGGACAATCCACTTTGTACCTTTTGTAAAAGAAATCAAGAAACGATTGAACATTTGTTTTGGCACTGCCCAATTACCTTAAACCTAATACAAAATATGTTTGATCAACACCATTTCAGAGAATTAAGTTTAGAAACTATGTTATTTGGATACACAAATGCTTTAGATACAGCTTATGATATCGTGCTCATATTCTTCAAAATGTATATTTTTCAATGCAGAAACCTGAAATTTCTTCCAACTGAGCAAGGTGCTAAAAAATACATATCTTTTAAATACAATCTACTTAGCCAGACCGCCGTACAAAATAACAACGAATATATACTTGAAAAAACATGGCAAAATATAGAACATCTGTTTCAAAAATCTTAAAATACAGTGCGTCCTATACAAAAATCTTAAAAGATCAGTATACTGGTACATGTAGGGTCGGCCTGGCAGCTAAGAGTTTTTTGGTTTTTTTTGTTTGTTTGTTTGGTTTTTTTATTACAATTATTTATACTTTCTTTGTTCAGTCTGTTAAAATTATAGTTCAGCTCAATAGGTTCTTGCAGCGACTGTCATGGGATGGTTGTTCTTAGCCAAACATATCAAAAGTATCGTAAAATACTTGAACCGAAACTAGGACGATTTGTGCCTTAGGTCTAACACCAGCTTAACATTTACATGTATAACAGCTCACTACAAAAAACTTTGTTATCGTTATATTAGTTATATGTACGATATCCATTCTTTGTATTGCTTGTAAATTTATGTTTTGTATGCAGGCTTGTAATATGTGGAGAGGGATGGTTCTCCGACCCTCACACGTCAAATGGACGGGGAAAATAAATGGGGTCCCTCGCTGCAGGGCCTGAAAAAAAAAAGAAAAAAAGGCTTATATTTGTATTTTGCCAGTTCTTTCGTACCCCAAATGACTTCTCCACAGCTGTTCTGACCTCTGAATAGTCATCGAGTACATGTCTACGATGTCAAGTTTATTCTTTTTCAAACAAAACAGTTGTACATACTTAATATCCACTAGTATTTGTATCTTCTTGCGATTTATTTTTTAGAAAATGTCGGTGTAGAAGTGTTACCTCCCTTCAGAATTTCATATAGTTGTCCCGTACTTTTAAATTATGACGTCATTTAAATGATGACGTTCCTTGTTTACCTCTAACGTTTATTTTAAAGTCATTTCATTTTGGCAGACATCGTTATTCATGTTATGAAGGATTTTATTTACATTTTGACTTTGGTGAAAGTGGGATAAGGACGAGGTTGGGTACCCGTAAACCAGGTTTAAGTCCCCCAGTAGCTTATTTTGGTTACTGACCGTTCCAAGGCGGTACTCCTGCTTTCAGCCTATGGTCAACTTTGTTGTTTAATATGCATAATGTTTCGTCTTGATATGCGTCCTGTTATGTTTTGTCTTGTGGCTTTTACCGTTTCTTGTTTGATGGTGTTTGGTGCGGTGTCATTTCGTGTGTGGCTCTCCCTGTTTGACTATTTTTCCATATTAACTAAGTTATTACTTAAGAATGTTCATGAAACTGGAACCTGAATAGTCTCAGAAGACGCTGATGTCAGCAAAACTTATAAACATGTATATCTGAAAAAGAACGGTCGTCAGATTGCCGAAAGGATTTCGAGATATAAAAATATAATATACGAGAAACTTTACTTCTAGTCGGATGTTACAAAACATCTTATTTAACATGAGCTAGAAATTATTTACCGACTAAAACAATAGCTTCTTAACAAAATACATTGCATTACTAACTACCTATGGATAAAATATATGTATAAAGAACTGAACTAGCTATAAAATATAACGCATCTCATATTTGCTACCTATTATGGATATCTTAAAATAGCCGGTATATTATCGATCCCTTATACTCGTAATTGTTTTGGGGTTTTTTTTACAAAAACGAAATAAAACACATGAGCGGGAAGCGTTAATACGTATATGTATGTGTGTGCGTACGTTTGTGTGTGTGTGTGTGTGTGTGCGCGCGCGTGTGTGTGTGTGTGTGTGTGTGTGTGTGTGTGTGTGTGTGTGTGTGTGTGTGTGTGTGTGTGTGTGTGTGTGTGTGTGTGTGTGTGTGTGTGTGTGTGTGTGTGTGTGTGTGTGTGTGTGTGTGTGTGTGTGTGTGTGTGTGTGTGTGTGTGTGTGTGCATGCGTGCGTGCGTGCGTCCGTGCGTGCGTGTGTTTGTGCTCTTCCCAAGTACTTGCTAAGAGTGTATTTTAGCCCCACCCAAAACAGGGTATACAGAGTTTGTAATAATATTAAGGTATAAATGTGTGTGTATCCTTTACAATTAGTATACTTGCAAAGAGTGTCTTTTCCAAACAGTGGTGATTCTGAAAAAAGAGGTTCATGTTTGACCCACCCAAGCAGGGTCCATAGAGTTTGTTATTTTGCAACACATCTATAGCTATAATAGATATACAGTAAACCCCCTCAGATGCGACTACCAAAAAGGGACATAATTATGTCTGGCAGAGGCAGGTGGTAGCTTAATGCAGGATGCAAAAATTATGCAGAAAGCTCATACAGGAGCTTTCTGCATTATTTTCGTCCTGCTTAATAAGCAGCCCCCTGTTTATAAAGACAGATATGGTTATTCTGTAAGTGGTCGCATTAGTGGGGTTCTACTGTATGTCAATAGTTATTTACATTAATTCTCATGTACGTACTTTCTTATCATGTAGTATGAGGCTGTGTGCATATAGTTTGGATATTTGTAGGTGGATCTATACTTGTACTATAGAAACCTTAGAACTATCTTTAGATGCAAATTAAGATATGAAATAGAAATAAGACATACATGAGTAATAATTAATAAGAACTGACATATAAAATGAATCTTTCTCAATTAAGTATGAGAGGTTTTTAAGCAATCCCAAGTCACATATACTGAACTATTACGACATCATGCATGAAGATGATGATAAGGTAATACATACAATTAAAAAAAGGTATTTATATAAAGCAAGTATAAGACGGCTCATCCGGACGTAAAGGAACTGTCAGTATTTACATGTATTACATGATATTGGTGCCATGTACTCCGACCCACTACCCATTAGGTGTTGGGAGCCGGAGGTAACCCCGCTCCATCCGAATGAATATAGTCTAGATATAGGGGAAAACATCTTTTTCACTCCAAAGAGACATCTTTTCCACTCCAAAACAAAAAAATGCGACATCGTTATATACGCTGACTCTAAATTCGGCAACCCTTCGGCCTTATTTCTGCAACGATTCGGCATCCCTTCGGCATGTTCTGCAATGCTTCCGCAACCTTTCGGTAACCTTTCCGCACGATCGGAAAACATTCGGGAAGCATTCGGAAGGTAAATATCAAGGTTTCGCCATGATTCTGCATCACTTCGGCGTATATTCCGCAACGCTTTGTAAGCCACTTCCCGAATACTTGCGGAATGCATGCCGAATGACCCCGAAAACAAAGCTGATCCCGAATGATTCCCGAATCGAGCAAAAATTATTCTGCAACCCTTCGGCAAGGCTTCGGCGCTGTAGTGGATGCCAGGCATAACGTACAGTAAATCCTCTCTATAAAGGCCACTAAATTTCATCAAGTATTTTGCGTTAAAGGCATGTGCCTACTTGCTTTAAGCAACCACCTGCCCTAAAAACCAACTAATTAACACAATGTTGTTGCCGTTATAGAGAGGTTTTACTTATCTAAATCTTTCTCTACTAGAGTTCCGGACAGGATCTATTGTATACATTGTTGCGTACCGTACTGAAATCTATTGGAATCTTGCACAGCCCAGAAAAGCTATATGTTTATGACTCACGTGACTTCTCTATAGAAAATGTCCATATACAGTGCTCCCTCCCTACAACGGCCCTCTCAATAACGATCCTCTCCTTACAACAACGCATGTCACTGTTTCCGAAACAACAAGGCTCCAGAAACAATCTTTTTCCATCGTATTTTCTTTATGCCTCCATCAAACCCTATGTTGTGACCACTCTTTAGAATCGTCACTTTGTGACAATTCTAAAGAGTGGTCAAAACATAGGGTTTGATTGAGGCATAACGGTTTTAGTTCACGAAATACACATTATCTGGGGATCTGCAAACAAGCTAATTATGTTTGATTTTCCCTCCCTATAACAACTCGCTCTGAACAACACATACAATATTCGCATCCCAAAGGGTGTCGTTGTAGAGAGGGAGCACTGTACCTGCCATGAAATAAGTTCTAATAGTCCACGCAACATTATCTCATGAGGGCAACTTTTCTTTTAGATTTCATATTTGTTCGATATGGGGATACTATATAACGTCAAGTTGTTTGTATACCTTTGGTTACAAATTCTGCCCTTCTGGTTGCATAATAGTTTTTGTGTATTGCCGTAGGAGGGATGTTGTGCTAAGCTTAAAACCTGATACACAAGCTGATATTTTTAGTGCTTTTAATAAAACTTCTAGGTATTTAGACGATATTTTGAATTTGGATAATCCTTTTTTTTTGAGACTATGGTTTCTTCTGTTTACCAAAACGAACTTACTTTAAACAAAGCGTTCTACATCTTACGGGGTTTACATTTCTAAACTTATTCGTTTTGCTCGCTTTGCCTGCTTTGCCCGAGCCGGTGCTTTGCTAGAAGATGTTAATAATCGTAATTTAATTATAACTGATAAACGTCTTAAGCAAGGTTACAGATATCATACAATTAGGAAAGTTTTTTCTAAATTTTATTATCGAACAGTACTTCTCATTACTAAATATAATTGCAACCTACGGACCTTACTGCAAGAAGGTAATTCTCATCCAGAATTATATGGTGATCTTATCTACAACCTTAGAAAAATGCGGGGTCATATCCATTTTCAGGATTTGTTTATCAAACGCATTTTAGGAAGACAGGTTATGACCCCATTGTATTGCAATCCACAGCATGTTTGGTTATTGTTGTGTTTTCATTATAATGTGACTCGACGTGTTTTCATTATAATGTATGTATGCAATATGTAACGAGATGCTTTATGTCTATTTATCTATCTATCTATCTATCTATCTATCTATCTATCTATCTATATATCTATCTATCTATCTATATATCTATCCACCTATCATGTTTGGTTATTGACCCCTTTAAAGTCGGTAGCTGCGCTTCCCTCTTTGCTTGCACGATGGCAGGCCGGGGTAGTACTCAACTCAACTCAACTCAACTCAAACTTTTTATTGCGATTTAGGCCACCAGCCCATACACAAGCTATCAACACACATAAATACACAATCATGTCTACATAACACACAAAGGAGCATGACTAACATGAAACATTACCTAGATGTAAGATTTCCTCAACTGCATACCATGATATATAAATGTGGCAAGACCTTTCATAATTGATTCGTTTCGAGATGCCATTAAGATATTGAATTTATGTAAAGAAGGATTTTCATAATATTTTCTCTGAATGTAAGTTTGACGTAGTAATGTATACAACGGACATTCCAATAAAAAGTGATACTCTGTTTCAATAGCATCTCGACAATGAATACATTTTCTACATTGCCTTGTAATACCAAGGTGTCTACCCTTCTCTATCATTAATGTGTGGGATGAAGAACGAAACGCCACCATATGGTATCTAAACTTTCTAACATCTAACACTTCAAGATACTTTTCATAATTAAGCACAGTTTTATAAAGTCTATATGGTTCTAATTTTGGACTTGTATTACAACTTTCAGACCAGTTTTGAAGATATTGATCTTGTAATCTTTGTGAATAAGCAGCTAAAAATAATGGTACATTACTAACATTTTGATGTTCCCACACAAATCCAAAACCGATACCATATAAATGTAACCTGATTTTTGTTACCCAATTTCGATGGCCTATACTATCGTAATATTTAAGCATGTCATAACACTTCCGTACATATCTTTTACTTGGCATATTTACAATTTTCAGCCAAAATTTAATGCATCGTTTAGATGCAATACTAAACATGGGGTGTCTTCCACAGTCCCCATAGATAACTGCACTGCATGCCCGTAAAGGGGCAGACATAAACCGTTTACACGCATACAGATGTACCCGTTCAATTTCTTGCATATAGTCCAGGCCCCAAATTTCAGATCCATACATCAAAATAGAAGCTATTTTGGAATCAAACAATTTAAAAAATACTGATCGAGGCATGGGCATCAGATGGTGTACAGAATTTAAAAGTGCCACCAGTACTCTTTTGGCTTTATCTGCCATACACTCTGACATTTTATACATCGATAGTTTACTGCTAAAAAATAAACCGACATAACTAAACCCATTAACGACCTCAATTTTTTCACCCTGTAACACCCATTTCTCATGTTTCGACAATTTTCCACCGTTTTTAAACACAACAACCTTTGTTTTCTGGATATTTACGTCAAGTTTCCAGTCAATACAATAATTTGATAACATATTTAACTGTCTTTGCAGTCCAACAACTGTATCTGAAAGTAACGCTACATCATCTGCAAACAGTAAGATAAAGACTTGGACTATATCGGGCATTAATTGTATACCAGTTACTTCACTACTAGATATATAATCATTTAAGTCATTGATAAACAAAGAAAATAACATAGGACTTAATTTACATCCCTGTCTTAGTCCCAAAGGACAGTCAAATATCTCACTAAGTAACCCATCATTTCTTACCATACCTTGTACTGATACATATATGCTTTTAATTGCTTTTAAGAGGTGCCCTCTAATTCCATGTTTCTTGAGTGCTTGAGTACTCTATGATGGAATACTCTGAAACCCAGAATGTGGATGATCTTACCAGATGCATGTATTGCCTTTTCTCTGTCGTGTCCTTAACGGCTTCTCTGTTGAGCTAGAGTGACTTTGAGATAAGTGTGAGGTTAGGACGTCCGTGAACCGGTTTTACCACTGACCGTTCCAATATGGTACTATCTTCGTCACCCCTACTTTTGTGTTTGTTGTGTGTGTTTGTGTTTGTGCTTTTGTTCGTGTTTGATGTTTTTTGTCTCATGTGTGTGTGTTTGTGTGTGCACGCGCGCGTGTGTGTTTGTGTGTGTGTGTTTGGTTGTGTGGAATTGTTGCTTGCTTTCTGTTGCTGTTTTGGTGTTGGTTGCGTTTTGTATGCGTCTTTTTCTGCTTGACTTAACCCTTTCGCTGCCAAACTCTGTCGTCTGCTAACTTTGTCGTCTGCTACAAATTTTCATTCTTTTGATTTTCGTCATTTTTGTTTCAAAAACATAGTAACAGTAACAAACAGTTTGGATCCTGATGAGACGCCGAGTTACTCGGTGTCTCATCTGGATCCAAACTGTTTGCATAGGTAATAACAGATCCGTCATTGGCAACGAAAGGGTTAACTACCTTATAATAATAATAATAATAATTTTATTTGGCTAGTATACATAACATGGCAATTTAAAACAAAATGATGCATAAAAATCCAATACAATAATAACTATGAAATTCATCAGTCTAAAAAATAATATTATTACATAAATAAAATTTAAATATACATGTATATTAACTCGATGTAAGATAGCCATGCAATGCATACCAATACCAGGGATAACACAAAAAAGATGAAAGGATTCCTCTTATTTCCATTGTGGTCCCTAATATTGGCAGCATGACACAGAAAGTCATGTATCAGAAAGTTTGATTTTCTACCAAAGCAGCAAATAATCAATCCATGTTCAACTAAACATGTCATCAATTCAGAAATGTTACTGAGGTCACATATATCACAGTCAAAGTGTTTATCACATCGAAACTGGAGATCACAGAATTTGTCAGCCAAACTATAAAACTGCAATAGAATAAAAACTGATAAATTATTTTGGGACAACTATCAATAATTTAAGATGCATATATAATTGAAATTACGAAATAAAAACACTATTAAGAAAATTAAGTGGCCAATAAAAGCTTTGATGGCATGTTTGAACGTGTGGGAGGAATCAACATCCCTAAGACGTTGAGGAAGACCATTCCACAGAACAATACCATTAAAAGCAAATGATTTTCTACCAAAGCTTCCCACCTTTGGTAAAGAAAATCGCCCTGTGTCACTAAATATATAACTGGTGTGACTAGAGTTACTCGAAGGAAGTGCAGACACTCTAGATCTAGTACAACGGTCATGTATATGAGTAAGGGGGACAAAGTGTTCCTTAAGATATTCTGGGGCTGAACCTGACTTTATCTTATGCACATGACAGAGAGTTATCTGATCCACTCTCTTTGATACAGGTAACCAGTTAAGAGACTTAAACTGCTCTAACCCAACATGAGACCTGCTATCCATATTCAAAACAAAGCGAACCAATTTATTCTGGGTAGTTTGAAGCCTGTTTTTCCAATATTTGGTCAAACTTGGGTACCAGAAAGAACATAAATAGTCAAAGTGACATTGAACTAATGACATAACCAAAAGTTTCCTAGTATGAAGATCTAAAAACTGACTCTTCCTATGCAAGTATTTCAAACGGGCATTTGACTTTGTAACCACTGACCGTGCAATTACATCGCATGAAAGATTCTGGTCCAAAGTTGCACCAAGATACTTTACTGAACCGGTAGCCTGAATATTTGTATTATTACAGGAAATATTTAGAGTGCTCTGAGACCTTAGCTTGGGTTTAGAACCGAATAGAATAGACTCTGTCTTGCCAAGATGAAGTGAAAGCTTGTTATCAACAAGCCATTCACTTACATTTTTCAATTCCTCAGATAAGAGTAGTTCAATATCGGATATACTTTTACCGTGAACAAGAATCCCAGAGTCATCAGCATACAATAATAGTTTGTTACTGACAACTGCTGACATGTCGTTAACATAGATTAAAAATAACAGAGGGCCCAGTATAGAACCCTGGGGTACCCCACAGGTGACACGAGCTTGACTGGAATGAACACCTGATATATCAACTAGCTGATGTCTATCAGATAGATATGATTGGAACCAAAGGACAGCGTCTGGACTGAGGCCAATTTCATTCAGTTTCATTAATAAAATACTGTGATTTACGGTATCGAAAGCCTTCTGCAAGTCAAGAAGTACCATTCCAACCATGATACCTTCATCCATTTGAAATTTAATGAAATCAGATAGATGGATAAGACAGGTATCCGTAGAAAATCCGCGTCTAAAACCAGACTGAAAACTATATAAAATCTTCTTCTCATTCAAATACCCTTCCATTTGATCATATATGACCCTTTCAAAAATCTTTGAAATTATACACAAGATAGACACTGGCCGATAATTACCAACTTCGGTCTTGTCATTCTTCTTATACAGAGGGATAACCCGGGCATTTTTGAGATCATCGGGAACAGAACCCTGAATGATAGAAAGATTTACAATATGATTTAAGGGACATGCTATAACTGTTGAACTGTCCCTAAGAAACTTACAGGGGATACCATCTAACCCAGTGGCCTTTTTAGCACTTAGCTTATTAAGGTACTTAAGAATTTTGTTTTCTGAGACAACTGAAAATGAAAAGCAATTTGGAAAAATACCCTTGGATAAATAAAATTTACTTACAAAAGATCTGTCATATTTAAAATAACTATCCGGCAGTTTTTTAACTAACTTAGATGCAACAGTAGTATAGAAACGGTTAAACCTTTCAGCAACATTTAAAAAATCAAAACTAACTTCTCCATCAATTTTCAGACCAATGTTACTAGAAGAACTAACACTTTTCTTGGATGGTAAGCCAAGCTGTTTCAAACATTTCCAAAGAGACTTAGAGTCAGATTTATTGCACTCAATACTGTCTTTAAAATAAGTTTTCTTGGCATCGTGAATAAGTGTCTGTGTATTATTTCTCAGCTCCTTAAAACTGTCATAATTTTCAGAAGTTTTATTATTTTTATACAGATTAAAAGCTTTGTCTCTGGCATTTATGCTTTGCAAAATTTCAACATTTATCCAAGGTTCCGTACGTTGCTTGATACGGACCTCCTTCACTGGAGCATGATTATTCAACACAGACAGAAAAATATGTTTAAAATTATACCATGCTTCACTCACATTGTCACTAAGCATAACAGGAGCCCAGTCAGATGAAAGTAAGGACTGCTGAAAGTCTTCTCTATTGTAATTCTTTTGTGATCTGAGTTTAACAGTATTGTGCTTTCCAAAGGAAGAACGTGTAATTTTCCGAGTACAAAATATCATAGAATGATCACTCAAAGATACGTCAATAACTCCACTGTTCGAAATTTTATCTATGTCCGAGACAAGTATAAGATCAATTGTAGTAGATGAACATCTTGATGTTCTAGTGGGATTTTTAATTAATTGTGTGAAATTGAAAAGCTCACAGAGAGATGTCAAACTGTTAAGAAGTGAACATTTTTCACCACATACATTGGTATTAAAATCTCCAAAAATTAAAGTTTCATTGGTAATAAAGTCATCACAGGATTGACACAGAGATTCTAAAACATTGTAAAAGTTCAACTGTTTTGGTGGCCTATAAATGACTCCACAAAGTATAGGTTTCGATTTAGGCAGAAGGATATCTACCCACGTAGCCTCCAGGTCTGGGTGGTGCAGGTCATGCCTGGGGTTGAATGCTAGATCACTACGTATATACGCACAGACACCGCCTCCTCGTCCGTCGGACCTATCTTTCCTTTGAATGTTATAATTATGAACATGAATTTCAGAGTCTGGCACTGATGAATCTAGCCAGGTTTCAGACAATAAAATGCAAGCTGGGTTGTGATTCCTGGCAAGTAGACGGATTTCTTCCAATTTAGGTATCAGACTACGAATGTTCAAGTGAATAAAGTGCAAACCACGTTTCCTCATAAAAATGTCACCAGCTTCAAAAGATTGTTTACCAGTATCCCTATGGAGAGGACCTGGACATGGGTGCACATCTCCACAGAGTAGAATCCACACAGGGACAGTTTTTCTGGTAGTGTTTAAACATGATATACGCGTTGTTCTCTTTGAAACACTGGAAAATATGGTCACAAAGTTCTGGTAATATACATGCTGACCAAACGAAATTGACAGTTGAGACGCTGTTGAGAAGAAGTGGGTGGGGTACATATCATTCCCAGTATTTTCTCTCGAAAAAATGTCACTGATTCTACTTACACCAACCATGACGAATATAAGCAACCTCAAGCAATCCATGTTTAGTCTGACACTGATTTATAACGGTAACATTCAGCGTAAAATTGCTTAGAAGACGAAATTCCTGATATTTTCACAGGTAAACAAAAAAACATGACTTTAGGTATCACACCACTACCTTTTCATTTATTTACACTATTTGTTAAGTTAGGGTGACTTTGAAATATGTTAGAGGTTATGACGTCTGTGAACCGGTTTAACCCCAAGTGGTGGTTTTGCCAATGCCCGTTCCAAAGCGGTACTCTCTTTGTCTCCAATTCTACATTTCTATGTTTTTTATATAATACATGATACGACTAGAATGTATGGAGGCCGAAGACGGGCAAAAGGCACCGAGCATTGTTGTAGGTTAACTTGTAACATTGTTAATGCATATTCTAGTCGGCTATATACTAAGCTTAAATGATACACAGACCAATATTGTTAATGCTAGTAATAAAACTTCAAGGTAATTTGAATTTGGATAATCCATATTTTGAAACTATCATTTCTTCAATTTACCCAAAAGAACTGCCCTTTTAAAAAGGGAATAAATCTGATATTATGGCTTCCTTTTTAGATTTGAATCGTTCCATCACAAGTTTCGTTCAAAATATACGATAAAAGGAGACAATTAAATTTTAAAAATGTTAATTATATTTTTCTAGATAGACATGTGCCCCGTTCTACGTTCTATGGGGTTGATATTTCTCAACATTCTCGGTTTGCCCGTGCCTGTTATTTGCTAGAAGATTTCGTTATAACTGATAAACTTCTTAAGCAATGTTAGAGATATCACAAACTTCGAATAAACTTTTTCTAAATTTTATTATCTCATTAGTAAATATAATTGCAATCTACGGACGCTAATGCAACAAAGTATTTCTCACCCAGAATTTTATGGTAATGTTATCTACAATCTTAGTAAAACTCGGGGTCATATCCATTTTCGTGATTTTATTTTTATAAAACTCACTAAAACCTTAAGGAAGAAAGGTTATGGTCTCGTTATATGCATGTTTGGTTATTGACCCGTTAACAGTCGGTGACTACGCTTCCCGATTTGCTTGTGCGATGACAGGCCGAGGGTAATACTCCATGGTGGTATACTCTTAAACTCATAAACGGGATGAGCTTACCATACCCATGTATTACCTTTTCTCTGTCGTTGCTCTGACCTCAGCAAAGTCATTGAGTACATATTTGACGGACTTTGCGCAGTTGTTATGCTATGTTTTACATATTGTCATGTGTTTACCGTCTTCTATGTTGTGGAAAAGTACATGTACGAGTCATGCAGGAAACACCACATACAAAACACACAACCGCAACAACACACATCAAATGTACATGTATATAAAAGACACAAAGAGACGCACAAAGACAAAACAAACAAACACTAGGGGGAGATGGAAGGGTCATGACAAAAGTCACTGGGAGGTTAAACCGGTTTTCGGACGCCCAACCTCACACTTATTCGATTCCCACCCTAAAAATCAAACAGTGTAAATAAACGTATCTCCTCTCCGACTAACTACAACAACCGCGTTGGCAAATACAGTGGTAAAGTGCACATAAAACGAAAACATATTTAAGAGAAGTAACTGTATCCACCTACCGCTAGTGTACTCAATGATTGAGCAGCAAACAGAGTAACTGTAGAAAAGTAATAAAGGGTACGACAAAAACGATACACAAATATCCAACGTCTACTTCCCGTTTCCGGATTTAAGAGGTCGCCTTCATAGAGTATTTAACCTTTGTTTTTTGCGTAAGTCCGGCGGGGATACCTTTAATTACTTGCGTGTGTTTGGATGTGTAGTAATGTAGTTGGATGCATACTCGTAATGTTATTATTACTTGTGTGTTTCCACTATAGTATTCAATCAACGCAGCTCTCTGGTTTGTTTGAAGTCACTGATTCCTAACTTTTGCTCACACCTGCGACATTGTCATTTCTATAACTTTGAAGTCGTTGAATTTTACAATTGCATGGATGCAAGCACGCATCAAGACGTACGTCAAATGCGATTACTTTCCAGCATCACATAGGACCGAGATGGTTTGAGTTAGGTTTTAACGCACAGCAGCACCGAATACAGTTCATTTGGTCCATAGCTCAGGAATGTATAGATATGCACAGAAACTTAGCATCTGAGAATCAAAGGTGCAAATACCCCAGTTTCACTTAGGTACCGCTGCTTAGATAACATTTAGATTAATCTGTGATTACATCCCTTGTAAAATTGCTCGGCTAACGTCTCCAAACCATACGAATACTACCTGAAAACAACTGACAGAAATCGGGCCGAATGAATGTCTGCATGAATGAAGTTATTTTCCCTTCATTTTGGGCAATTCGAGCCACTACATGAATTTTTGCCTTGCGTCTTTGTGCTTGTGGTTTGTTCATGTTGTGGAACGTTTGTCCCTGGTTCTTGTGTGTCTTTTGGTGTTTTCTGTGTTCATTTCGTGTGTGTGTGTGTGTGCGTGTGCGTTTGGGTGTGTGGTTGTGTGTGTGTGTGTGTCATGCTGTCTATCGGTGTTTTGGTGGTGGTTGCGTCTTGCATGTGGCTTTGCCTGCTTGACTTTACTACTTTTCCATTTATGAATAACTATTTATGTTACACAAATGCTGATCTAAATGGAGATCCGTGGAACAATTTCCATTCAGAAGGCTCCCTTTCGATTATAACCATTGACCGGTATTCTCCTACATCGGATGACAATAATTTCCAGTCTAGTCTGAATCCTGCAGTGATCAGTCTTTGTCTTTTACTTATAGGTGAATGATGCTGATACCGTTTCTGTAAAACATTCCATCCATCTCCAATTTTCCTCCTCTTTCTACCGGTATCATTTACATTCGTGTACGTCATTTAGCCCATTAACTTAAGGCTGTCCTCATATATTTGATAGGGCGGGCGTTTTGCGATCCTCCAAATATTTATTCATGTTTATTTGTGAGCTAACTTGCTAAACAATATTTGTTTCTTTTCTGGCATTTTAATAAATGCCTTATATCAACTCAGTTGTACTCTTGTGCCATTTGTTTAGTTAGCCTATTACCATACATAGTTTCAACTAGCTTTCATTCTTTAATTCTGAATTGTGAATAACATAAACAGGAACAGCGATCTCTGAAGACAGTTGACACTGAAGATGGTAGTACAGAATAAACTATCAAGATAGTAGTGCAGAAAGGGTGCATAACATGTTAATGCTATACTGCTTTAGATATGTCTTATTGTAGTTTCAATTATTTTAAAAAAGGTATTGGTTTGTTGTCAAACAATTTCAAGGAACTGCGTTTAATAACAAACTGATATTTTCATAAGCATATAAGAAGAATTAGACAAATCAGAGAAAGCGCGGGTAAACTATTGGGTTTTCTCTAAGGAATTCGTATATCTGCATCCCCATAATATTCATATAATTTGTGTTCTTGTCCGCTCGCTGTTACGTACAAACGCACAAACAGACACACATCAATTGTTCTGTATTCTGCATACAACAGATCTATAAACCGACTAGAGTATGGTCAATCTTGCCACCATTGACAGTTGTCGCATGCATTCTGAAGGTATAGGACAATCCTGGAATTCGAATGGCAAAATATGATTAAAAAGGCTATCTATTCAATCCAACAATGATATTTGAAAACATGGCCGATTGCCACCTTTAATGGAAACAATGTTGGGCGAAAATGAATCCTTCTTACACGTATCAGAGGTACAGATAAGATGCGTACATTAAACATTTTCAAGAATATTATTTCTCCATCAAGCCCTATGCTGTAACCACTTTTTATGACTGTCTTGAAGAGACGATTCTAAAGAGTGGTCACAACTTAGGGTTTGGTGAAGAAATGTGTAGCTCTGCGTATTTTGAAGGCATGGGGAAAATTTTGGAATTCCAAATACTAACTGTTGCATCGATAATAACCATACCTTTAATTATAGCTTTAGATACTGCAGCATGATGCGGCATGCTGGCTCGGACACTTGACATTCCCATCAATGCAAGACACCAATGAAAGGGTTCTGTGTCATTGGAAAAATCGCGCGTACACATTGTAATGATTCACTAAAGAAATGACATATTTAATAGATTAAACTGCTAAGCAAAAGGGAAACAAGAGATGTTTGTAAAACATGTATACCCCCCAGACCTCCTGACCTTTGATCTAGTGACCTCAACTATAGAGGTCATCTAGCGGTCATGACTAATCACCACAGCAACTTTGAAGATCCTAAGCCAAACCACTGATCATTTATTGATCTGAAAACATTTCACATATTAAGGTCATGGTGACCTTGACCTTTGACCTAGTGACCTCAACAACTATAGGGGTCATCTAGTGGTCACGACCAACTACCACAGCAAGTTTGAGGATCCCGAACCAAACCATTGAGCAGTTATTAATTGGAAACCATTTCACCAGTTAAGGTCATGATGACCTTGACCTTTGATCTAGTGACCTCAAAATCAATAGGGGTCATCTAGTTGTCATGACCAACCACCACATCAAGTTTGAAGATCCTAAGCCAAACCCTTGAGCAGTAATTGATCGCAAACCATTTCACCAGTTAAGGTCATGGTGACCTTGACCTTTGACCTAGTGACCTAAAAAATAATAGGGGTTATCTATTGGTCATGACCAACCACCACAGCAAGTTTGAAGATCCTAAGCCAAACCCTTGAGCAGTTATTGATCGCAAACCATTTCACCAGTTAAGGTCATGGTGACCTTGACCTTTGACCTAGTGACCTAAAATACAATAAGGGTCATCCAGTTGTCATGACCAACTACCACAGCAAGTTTGAAGATTCTAAGCCAAACCCATGAGCAGTTATTGATCGCAAACCATTTCACCAGTTAAGAGCATGGTGACCTTGACCTTTGACCTAGTGACCTAAAAAAATAAAAGGGGTCATCTAGTGGTCATTACCAACCACCACAGCAAATTTCAAGATCCTACGCCAAACCCTTGAGCAGTTATTGATCGCAAACCATTTCACCCTTTAAGGTCATGGTGACCTTGACCTTTGACCTAGTGACCTAAAAACAATAGGACTAATCTAGTTGTCATAATTACCACTTAAGCAAATTTGAAGATCCTAAGCCAAAACCTTGAGCAGTTATTGATCAGAAACCATTTTACCAGTTAAGGTCATGGTGACCTTGACCTTTGACCTAGTGACCTCAAAATCAATAGGGGTCATCCAGTGGTCATGACCAACTACCACAGCAAGTTTGAAGATTCTAAGCTAAACCCTTGAGCAGTTATTGATCGGAAACCATTTAACCATTTAAGGTCATAGTGACCTTGACCTTTGACCTAGTGACCTTAAAATCAATAGGGGTCATCTAGTGGTCATGACCAACCACCACAGCAAGTTTGAAGATCCTAAGCCAAACCCTTGAGCAGTTATTGATCGGAAACTGTTTCACCATTTAAGGTCATGGTGACCTTGACCTTTGACCTAGTGACCTCAAAAACAATAGGGGTCATCTACTTGTCATGACCAACTACCACAGCAAGTTTGAAGATTCTAGGCCAAGTCGTTTATTAGTTATCATTCGGAAACCATCGATCTACCGACCGACCGACCGACCGACCGACAGACCGACCGACCGACATGTGCAAAGCAATATACCCCCATTTTTTCAAAAGGGGGGTATAAAAAATAACTGAATTAGTTGTTACATTGAATTAACCATTTTGATTATAAACCATTTCCGTTTGAGTATTAGTTGATTAGGTCCTTTGCTAGGTAAGTTCCTTGCCAGGCTATATAACGATTTTGTTTTTAAAAATTATATGTTTTGTTTGTACATGTATGTCCAAAAAGTAATCGAACTAGCAACGCGTGTGTATGTGTGTATCCGTGATATCCATGATTTTTACAGCTCTGTCTGGATCATACATCCTGTACTTGAAGTAGGAATGCCAAACTTTGTGTTTAACTACATCTTGAGATTTCGTAGTGTTGCCTACTGTATCCAGGTCGCTGTGTCATTGACCTTGACCTCTGTCCTCAGTTATAGGATCAAGAGTGTTCGGAGACACATGAGTCACCTGCTCGCAGCTTACGTAAAACTGTTAATATACTAGAATAAAATAAGAACAAAAAGGAATTACTCAAAAAGTATTTCATGCAGAGTGATGGACCTTAATTACATCAATGGACCTTAATGAGAGGAAGACACACATTAAATGTAAAAGCTCTATAATGATTAGTTCAGAAATGACAGCAAAAAAGACAGGGTGAACAAAAGAAAATAACTCTCTAATGATGTGTTTAGAAATGACAGTCAAGAGAGAACGTTTGACTGACAGACAGACAGATGGACAGATAGATGGACAGATGGACAGACAGATGACGGAAAAGTGATCCCTAAGTGACACACTGCCTCTCAGCTGGTGACACAAAAACCGTGTTCGGGGCATATCGCCTGTATAACTTGAGGTAGGAAAGCCAAATTTGGTGTGTGAGTACATCTTTGGATGTCGGAGTATCGCGTACCATATCTAAGTTGCTATGACCTTACCCTGGACATCTGATCTCAGGTTTAGACATTCCTTGTCCGGAACATATCTTCTGTATTATTTGAAGTAGGAATGCAAAATGTGTTGAGTGAATACATCTTGCATTTCATTTTCATATCGCTGCGACCTTGACATAGACCTGTGATTTCAGTTATAAGAAAACTTTATGTTCTATATTATTTGAGGTAAAAGCCACGTTTGGTGTGCAAGTAAATCTAAGGTTGACATAATTCCATGTGACGGTTTCTAGTCACTGTTTCCTTGCCAATTGAACTCCATGGCAGAAATACCCTAATACTTGCAGTTAAATGGGGTTTTTACATTATGTCCGCATTGGTGACTACTCTTGTATTGTTTAAGGTTATTTTAGTTCGCACTGTACAGTATTTTAGTTTAGTTTCATATAGCAACAGCATAATATTATACAGACATGCCGACAAAACGCATTTCAGTTTAAGTTATTTCCTTTGTGGGCATCTGTCACCTACTGTAACGCACTTTTTATATTCCTATATTTCGAAAGAGGACATTGAAGTGCCAAAATACTAATGGCCATTTCTATATTAATGAACAGGAACATGTTATCTGTACCATCTCTGATATAAGCGGCAAAATCCGACACAGGTTCGTGTCCATTTGTTTTAGTAGAATATATACTATAATACCTAAGCCAGACACAGTGTTAATTGCCCATAATAATTCTTATTAGGGCTGATCTCTTCAGCATGATATACTGGCATTGAAGTTCAAACAAGGTTGTCTAAGTTGTAACAATAAACGTATCTTAATACGAGTTATCACACCACAGCCATTGTGTTAATTCCGCAAATGTATGTTCCAATCACGGATAAGACAAACTGTCCTACAATAAACCCTTTTTTCAATATTGTGAACATTCATATCAAAATTCTATCGGCTGTGTTTTTATCCAAAGCCCATTGGTACAAACAATGCCATTGGCAAACGCGGGACTGTCGTCAAACTATTTTGCACGTTTTTCAATTACACATATTTTTAACAAATATAAACATGTCTTAACTCTGCTACACTAGAATCTTTTAAAAGATCTCTTAAAAATCATTCCTTTTTAAAGAATTATGGTGGCTGATACATATTTTAAGTCCAAACAGCGGTTGCATGTTTTAACTTTAGGAATAGTATGCCATCAACTTTGCTTTATCCTCTTATCATAATTGTACTATACCTTACTAGGCATATGGATTTTAAATTTTGGGGTTATGCGATAAGTTCTTTCTATATACCTTAGAACTACACTGTAAATGTTTTGGTTTTGTTTATTATGTCTCCCCCATATTTATATGGGGGAGACATATTGTTTTCGTGAGAGTTGTCTGTCTGTCTGTCCGTCTGTCTGTTCGTCACACTTTTTGTCCGGACGATAACTTCAATATGCCTGATGCCAGTTGATTGAAACTTCGTATATGGAAAGAGCATAATGAGAGGAAATGTCATGCACAAGGTCCATAACTCTGGCTTCAGTAATATAGGAGTTATTGCACTTTGTAAAAAAAATACCACTTTTTTGTCCGGACGATAACTCCTATATGGCTCATGCCATTGGATTGAAACTTCATACATGGAAAGATCATGACGAGAGGAAGTGTCATACACAAGGTCCATAACTCTGGCTTCACTAATAATGGAGGTATTGCCCTTGTAATTTTTTTCACAATTTTTTGTCCGGACGATAACTCCTATATGGCTCATGTCATTGGATTGAAACTTCATATATGGAAAGATCATGACAAGAGGAAGTGTCATACACAAGGTCCATAACTCTGGCTTCACTAATAATGGAGTTATTGCCCTTGTCATGTTTTTTCATATTTTTTTGTCTGGACGATAACTCCTATATGGCTCATGCCATTGGATTGAAACTTCATACATGGAAAGATCATGATAAGAGAAAGTGTCATGCTTAAGGTCCATAACTCTTGTTTCACTACTATTGAAGTTATTGCCCTTTGTTAAAAAATCACAATTTTTTGTCAGGATGATAACTTATATATGGCACATGCCATTGGATTGAAACTTCATACATGGAAAGATCATGATAAGAGAGTGTCATGCATAAGGTCCTTAACTCAGACTGGCTTCAATAAATTGAGAGTTATTGTCCCTTGTACATTTGTTTATCGCTTTCTTGTCCGGATGATAACTCCTACATGGCTCTTGCCATTGTATTGAAACTTCATACATGGAAAGAGCATGATGAGAGAAAGTGTCATGAACAAGGGCCATAACTCTGGCTTCAATACTTTTGGAGTTATTGCCCTTTGTTACATTTTTGTCCGATCAATAACTCCTGTTCCACTGATGCTATTGGAATGACATTTCATTTATGGAAAGGGCATGATGAAAGTAAGTGTCGTGCACAAGGGCCATACCTCTGGTGTCAATATTTTTAGAGTTATTAGCTGTTGCCATTTTCTTCTTGAAAAATGTGGTGTGGAAAGCGCATAATGAGGGGAAGTATCAATCATCAAGTCCATAACATTTTTAGTGATTTCCCTTTACATATTGTTTTTATTAGAGGGGAGACATCCGTTTATGTGACAAAAACCTCTAGGTATGTTTTTATTTCTATCTAATATCTTATATTTTCTTTAATTTCTGCTTTAGTATGTATAAATGTTTTAATTGTAAAGCACTTTTGAACGTATTTAGATATGAAAAGAGTGCTTTATAAATATGGTATAATAATAATAATAATAATAATGACTATCATCAGACAAGACAAATCTTAATTTTATTTTATTTTTTTATTCCGAATTTGTAAGCTCCTCTTTCTACAAAAGTGAGTCAATCGGAAACGCATATTCCACTTTTCACAGATGTTACCAAAACCGGCCTGCTGGTGCCTGCAAAATATTCATACGTTGGATTAATGACATCTATGCTGAGACTATATATTACCAAATATGAACATGTAGGAGCTGTCTCACCAGAGTCTTTACTATTTACATGTACGTATATTGACGTGAACAGCAACAGAATGGTTAAAACGGGTTAAGTGGATATAGATACAGCAATTGGAAGCATTTAAGCGTTTAAGGATAGGATTCGCTCAAAAGCATTTGTTGGATATAGTATTTCAGTTACACAGAATTGGAGACAACATCATCAACATTAGCCACTTTGCGACGTTCACATCTCATTCATCAGCAGATTCAGCGTACAAAAACGAATCATATCAGCTAATCCATTGCATCGTTATTAAAAGAACCAATGTGGATGAATACTTTACACAGATAAATGCACACTCACAGTCACAGTTAGGTACATTATGACTATTGGGGAATCGATATTAAAGTGCTCAGGATCTATAATGTTTACCCCAAAACATCAGGACAGCATCTATCACTACTGGCCCATATTTACAGAAGTTAGCCTCTGTTTGACCTTGCCCCATATATGAAAGTGCTCTGAATCTTGAGAAAATGAACACCAAACGAGTGGGGTTAGAAAGTCACTTCTTGGGCTAGATTATTACTACTTTTCCTTTCCTAACCCCCTCAATCTAAAGGGGTCTAAATTATTTGAGTTTATGTATCTGTGCCACCTCTGGGCGCTATTATTTGTGATTATAATGTAAAGACATTGTTTGCGAAGCAACAGCTGGCTGTCGATACAATACCATTGAAATAATACTTCAAAAAGCCTGGACGATCGAATGATAACTACGATGGTTTACAATTGCACTGATAACCTCGGGTAACCTAGTATCCTGCTATATACCACAATATATAACATGAACCTACGTTCTCATCAGCAACCTGTGATATCGAGTGATAGCGTTGGATTTCAGATTAATTATAAAGTAATAATCATTATGATATTAATGTGGACTGAGCCAGATAAACAATTTTGAGTATTGTACGATATTCAGTAAACATAGACTTTAAACACTTCAGATATACAATTGCTAAGCGTTTCTTACGAAAAATATCAATTATTGTTGAAAATGTCAACCCGTGTTTGTATCGACGTCGCTTAATCTCTTTCGGCGCCAAATTTCTAATTGTCGTCTGCAATCCAATTTTTTTCAATCATTTGGTAAAATAAGGAAATAAGATAAATAAATGCAAACTGCAAAGGAATAAAGCATAGATATAGAAATAGAGTTTGAGATAAATAGTGAAGTCCCTGATCAGACGCCGCCTTGAAATAAAAACCGATTATGCGTAGCAAAATAATTGGTATTGATTATGTTACCTGCTTGATGTACCCAACCAAGTACTTTTTCCTTGGCTATCAGTGAAATAGACAGACTACCAACGAACATATGGACCTTCACTTATAGTTTACTTTTTTCCTTGCGTAATTTCGTTTATTGTATTTCCTTTATCATCAAGCAAATGGGCAAACGAATGTTTACATCGGATACCGGTGATAGGTGCGGGGTATCTTAGTTTAAACCTATTTTATTTCATAAATGTACATAAATCCACATATCACTAGATATATATTAACGATTGGATCGGAAGCAACATGTTTATTAGGATCCTCTCCATTACACATTATAATAACACTGGTGTACATTGTTTAACATATCATAACACAACTATGTTGGGTACAACCCAAATAACTAGGAGAAAACCATAATAAACGGTACATGAATATGTCTACACCATAACAGTTTCTTGGTAGACGTACAGCAGGGAATGTTATATATTGAATGATACGTCGGCTACATGTACATTTGAAGAACACAATGAACGTAGAACATCATTCATGACTTGTATCATTGAAATAGCTTGAACGAAAAAAGAGAACGGAAATAATGGTGGTCAACATGATGGATGCCAAGGTCCGATGAGACACAGGTGTGCATATGACGATGGTCAACCTACTTAAAACAAGTCAAATAATGGAACTTAACCGAATCTTTTAGTTTCTAAAATGAACTTCTGAACCGCTTGAAATATAATAGTGTTACTATGTGTATCAAGTGATGGGTCACCGTAAAGAATGAGTTTCGCCGTAACAGATCGTAAATAGCTAATTGTATGTATTAGATGGGTACGCTGGACGTGGTAAAACGGGCATATAAGACAGAGGTGTTCAGTACTTTCGATATCACCACAAGAGCATAGCGGAGAAACAACAATGTTTCTTTGAAACAATGGAAAGTTTAATGCGCTACAATTTTTTCTTAACCGGGTATGGAGTATTTGACCCTATCTTGTACCAGCATAAGGGTATACGTATAAGGGAATACAGGTGGTGTTATTGTCGTCAATCGCAGATTTAAATGATGACTTTGAAACAGAGCGTCTGACTTCTAAGGGGAGGGGGTTCCATTCACGAACAATAGAGGGTAAGAAAGAAACCGACTATTTTTGTCTTGGAGTGGACAGACTGCACATTGTCTTGGTTTCTTATAGTATGACTTTGGTCGCCAACAAGTGGGGGAACAAGTGATGATAGGTAATCAGGTGTTTCTTTATGAGTTATTTTGTAAAAGAGAAGTAGTTTGTGGTTTCACCTTCTACGCTTGAGTGATTCCCAGCCTACGTCTTGTTCAATATTCCGACTGGATATAAGTTTAGTTGCTCCTGTGGCAATTCTTACAACCTAAAATTAGATCTTTTCAAGTTCATACTTCTCATTTTTTGTGCAATCATCCCATAAGACGTCTGCATATTCAAGCAATGGTCTAATAAGACTTAAGTATATTGTTTCAAGTGATGTTAATTCTTTCCCAGGCTTTAGATTTTATATAATCGATATGAGAATGCCATGATCCATCGTGTGATACGTGGATCCCGAGATGCCTAGGCATATCAACCTCAGAAATTTCTTTGTTTAACATTGATAAAGGAGGATGTACAGGCTTAATGGATTTTCTAGACATTTTAAGCGACTTGGTTTTAGTTGGATTAAAAGCAACAAGCAAAGACTTCGCCAAATCTGTTATTTTGCTGATATCGCTATTCTAGGTACCGTCAACAGTATCTGCATGTTCTACGATTAATAAAATACTTGTGTCGTCAGCAAACAGGCGAATATTAAAATTATATCAGTTACTATGTCATTCATATAGATCAAGAATATGAGTGGTTCAAGTATAGATCCCTGGTGTGCCCTAGTATTTACAGATAGAAATTCTGACTTGGCACCCGGAATAACAACACATTGTCGTCGTTTATATAAATAGTTAGAGAACCATGTACAAAGACGGTCTGATATACCAGTCGCTTTGAGTTTGAACAAGAGTTCCGCGTGCCATACCCGATCAAAGGCTTTGCTTATATAAAAAAAAAGACGGCACTGATTTCTTTTCCCTCATTAAAGGCTTTACGGAAAGCATTATACAGAAAGTTAACTGTTTGACGGTTGAGTCCCCTGGAATAAAACCTGACTGAAAAGATGAAATATACTTAATACCACGTAAGTAGTTAACGACAAGCTTAAACACGATTCGTTCTAGTACTTTGTTTAAGTTACTAAGGAGGGAAGTAGGACGATAGTTACCCACGTATGATGGATCACCTTTCTTAAAGATAGCACATACATGGGCTTCATTCCAACCCTGAGCCACTGTACCTTTAGAGAGGGATGTATTATAAATATCACAAAGAAGGTGTGAGATCTATCTCTTCAGACAGTTCACGAAGGATGATTTTTTAACATTATCTGGTCCAGCTGCCTTACCTAGAGGAAGATAGTCGAGTACCTACTTGACATCGCTAGGACAAAGTTGAAAGAAAGGCATCGTGTGATCGACGCATGTAACACGATGAGGCGTTGCATTACCTCAACTAAGAACAGTCGATGTTTTCAGCGACAACTTCATGATTATTAGTCAGAGGAGGAATAGAGTTTCTGTTTTTAGATGTTATGAACGTCTTTGGGACGTCTCCAGTATTTGGGAGAGATATTGTTGTTGTGAAGTTTCATGGACAACTTTCCAAAGTATAATTTATATGAGTTACGAAAAAGATTGACAACTTCGTTTCGGAGAGATCTAAAACGGGCCCAGTTACTATTTGTATTAGTGAGTTTTGCTTTTTTAAATGCTCTTTTCCTTTTTCTTATTTTACTTTTGATTGTTGAATTCATTCAGGGTGGTTCGTAAGGCCTACTTCTAACAATTTTATTAGGAATACATTATTCTGATAAGTGTAGCATTTCTAGTATAAGTATCTATGTCGTCGTCTTTGGGGTCAGTCGTGTTTGTCAAACGTGCTTTTCCTCTCTACTTGTTATATTCCCTATTGTTCATTTGCAGATGTTCCTGATGTATGACTTAAATTTAGGCTTTGAGTATTTGAATAAATCCTGAAAATGGGTGATCCTTCGAAAGCAATATAAGAAGTGCAAAAAGAGAAAATTGCAGACTCGGTTTTATTGAATCTGTTCATGAGTAGTAATTAAAAGTGCAACACTACTCACGTCCCCTAGCACCGGCTTAAGCAGTATTCATTTTTCAAAACTAATTACATCAAAACTTATGATCCCGAAGGACCAGAAAATATAATAAAGCCATACATTGGGCAATGCAATCGTTGGTCTTGGAGGAGAAACGGTTCACCTACACCACATAAGGACAAATTATTTCTATTACTCACGAGTGAAATATCAATAATTAAAGATGAGTGTTCGGTTAAGTGAGTAGGTCGTTAACGACTTGAGCGAAATCGAACTGTTGACAAAACTGATGTATTTTACGTGCACTAGGTGAGTGGAGCATGTTGTAGTTAAAGTCTCCAGTGGCTATAATATCATCTATATCCGTATCTGAGCAGTTAAAGTCTCCAGTGACTATAATATCATCTATATCCGTATCTACTGCAAAGTGGAAGGAATTTTCTATCAGTGAGTAGTAATCAGAATTAGAGTTTGGGCGTCTATAAAATACACCAATTAACACAATGTTTATTATTTATGAGGTCTACCCAAATACACTCTAACCCTGTTACTTCAATATCCGCATGGCGAGAGTTCTTTATATCGTCCTTTACATACATTATGACATCACCGTGGTGGTTGTTGTGGTTATGGTCTTTACGTTCGGGTGGGTGGAATGAAGGTATCAACAAATCAGCTGGCTGGTATTTTGAGAAAAAAAACTACCTCCATTTTAAAACGAACTGGTCTTACGTAAGCAAATTATATTTAAATTACGACAAAAGTTACGCAAAATCTTACGAATTATTAGTACAAACAGTTGTTAGTAAAACGGTACCAAGAAGTTTGTTCCGTGCATTGAGCAAATTGCATTGTTACATACACAGAATAATACCTGGGAAGAACAACCGACCATACGCAAGCCAGCTGATGTGAAAGTCTCAACATTGCAACTTATGTCGAGTTAGTCCAAAAGCATGATTGCACGCTGTAAACTTTTTCAAACCTATACCATCCCATCAGTGTTTAATTATAAAATCCACTCAAATATGTTAGATGGTTTTGAATGAGAAACAGTGCAGACCCTGATCACATGGCTCCTCTATGAGTCATCTGATCTTGGTCTACACTGTTTGCATATGATAGTATATGAGTGTCCCGGATTGAAATGGTTATGGTTGTTTAGCTTTATGTCGACATGAATTCAGCTTTTAGAAACTGTACATTGAGTCTCTGGAGCATATTACAATGTTACGAAACATTAGGTATATGTGTGTAAGTCAAGTACCGGTATGTATGTGAAAGTCAAGTACAGCTGTATAAGTCAAGTATACGTGTGTAAGTCATTTATAGGCGTGTTAGTCAATTATATGTGTATAAGTAAATTATAGGAGTGTTAGTGAATTATATGTATGCGATTCATTTATAGGGATGTGAGTCAAATTCGTCAATTGTAGGTATGTAAGTGAATCATAGGTATGTAAGTCAATTATGCAAAGTAATCACAGTAAAACTGTTCTAAAATTACAACACACAAGACGGTCAATCAAGTGTGTGAATCGAGTCAATTATATATGTGTGAGCTAATATAGAGGTTTGAGTCAATTATAGGTGTATTACAGTAAACACTTCTTAAACAACCACTCACAAGATATTTATTTCTTGGTATGTGAGTCATTATATTTACGTGTGTAAGAGAGATGTCGTATGTGACGTAATACGGTGAAATAGTTTTGTTTATATTCCATTAGCAAACAGAGCAGACCCTGATCAGGTGGCTCATCTAGGAGCCATCTGATCTGGGTCTACTATGTTTGCCAATGCGTGAAAACATGTTTATAGCATACACATATCGTATGCATTTTTCAATTTAACAATACAACTAAACTACTCGATAATGATTTATAAGAAAATATTTTATATGTTTACTACACATTTTATTTTCAAATACATTTGACCTATTGCACAGAATAGCAGAATATTGAAGATATATATACACAATAGCTACATGTACAATGAACACTCCCTCCATTAATCTTGACATCACAACCCCTCGCGTAAGAGAGTTTGGTTGCTGTACAATATGCAATATATTTGGAAATGAATATAAGAAAAAAGACCAAATAAGTCAGTTAGAAAATGAATGTAGAAAGGATTATTATCTCAGATCAGACCAAAAATAAACTGATTACTGGAGCTAGTGTACATATCACAGGTACCAGGTGCTTGACCATTTCATAAATACTATTTATATATATCTTCAAATACGTTAAGACATAATACTTTGACAGTAAAAAATGATCGTTTTTTCGTATGGTATATTTATATGTTTACCATACGAAAAAAGTTATTTTTTACTGTCAAAATATAATGTCTAGTATTAGAAGATATTTATAAGTTGTATTTATGAAATGATCACGCGCCTAGCACCTGTGATACATGTCATTAAACGAGAAATTTGAAAAATGAGTCACACCAAATGACATCATTTACAATAAAAGGCACATGTATTAGACGAATTAACAATTTATCTGTCGATCATAAATTGGCGTCTTTGTAAAATGAGAAAACAAGTTTTGGCACATAGACTAATCAAGTCCCCATTGGAAAAAGGTAACTACATATATCACAGACATATCACAGAATGCTGAATTAATACCATATGCTTTAGACAATAAATCAAGGTCATTGTAAAGCTTATAATGCAGTATAACATGCGTTTTATATTTTATATTGTTTTTGCACACATAAGACATACTCTAAGACGTTCATCAATACCACTACATCGTCCCTTTGCGGATAGGTACGACGTACCTTACAATAGTGTTCTGATTGAAAATTTCTGTAAACATTTTATACAATCTTAGATTTTTACGACCGCGACCGAAGGGGCTATCTTACTATCAACTATAACTTATGATTCCTTGGCAAAGGCTTTCCTTTCAACCTTGTTGATGAAGTTGCGTGAACAGATATAAAAATCACAAAAATCGGAACTATTATAATTACTCGAGTTATTTGTGATAAGAAACTTTGTAATCTTTTGATAGCAGTTCTTACATGAACGACTTTCTTTACTCAATATTGAAAGTGCAATTCTGTGATTGATTCTTCACTCCTCCATATGAGTAAGCTTAAACTAGTACAGTGAAAATACATTTCCATTGCTGGAGGAATAAAGATGTTCACCCCATTTTTCTGGATATACCATTATCGGGAGTGTAATGACCAATTCCGATGAACAACCGTTGTGCTCCGTTGCGTACCGCTTTGATATAAGACGGGTAAGTTCGATATCCCAATATTTGGGCGCTAAATTGCTAACAGCCGGCTAGACAACTGAATCACATTACATGTAATTAGTAAATCAGCAGGCGGTAGTCAGCCAATCGCATTACATTCAGCAATCGACAAACCCAATGTTCTAACAGCACATTGCACCTCACATTATCATCTCGATTTTCATGTAATATAAAATCAAGATATATGTTTCAGCTGGCCAAAACCACAAATAACTTCAGAGGATTTACAAGGTAACGAGTCTTGCCTTAAATTCACAACAGTAGTACATAGTTGGCTTAACCGTCATGGTATGTATTCTTTGTCCATGCGTTTAAAGGTCACATAACTTTCTGTAGATTATAAGCAGATTCTGCTATTAGGACATATACTGTCGTCTGCATAATTTAAATTCAACTCCTTTTTCAAATGTACTATTCAAAATAATCAAGCTTACGGTGAATATGTAAGAATTTTTCTATAGAAAAGTGTAACATCACAAACAGTGCATACCCTGATGAGAGGGCTCCTCCAGGAGCCCCCTCACCCGGGTGTTCCCTGTTTGCAAAGGGCATTAGTGACTCGTGTCCCGCACAATAAGGGTTAATGCTAAAATAGACACAAAAGAATACAGCAGCTGACGTAAACCATATTTTCAACAATCCAATAACAGTGGAAGCTATATACTCATACACATGACTTGACATGACATGAAATATAACGAACTTCAGGATAACTCGAAGTAAATCTAAAAATACATAATTCTTCTTAAAAGGTAACATTACACATTTTTGTCACTATAGGAGTTATCAGCATTAATTTAGACCTGCATTAAACTGTTAACTTAAGAAAATGTCCAGATTAGAAATCGGATAACTAGAACTTCTGTTATATAGAAGTAATTTGTATGGTCCATTGAATCTTGGATTCATGAAGTTCAGCTATAGATTTACATACGTTTAAATCAGAATCCACATTGATTTTAACCCTTCGCTTGCTGAATTTTAAAATACATTTATCCTTCTTTACCCATGTCCTGTTGTATAATTACATATATCTTCACTGTGTACAAGTATTTCGCTGTGCAATGACTGCTGTGGAGTCCACTGGTTGCACAATCAACATGTAAATGGTGCAGACCCTGATGAGACAGCTCCTGCAGGAGCTGTCTCATCAGGGTCTTCACTATTTACAGGTAGGTATATTGACGTGAATAGCAAGAGAAGGGCTAATGCTCATAGCTTATATTATGTACATGCTCAGAACTCAGATTTGAGGAATGCATACTAGGGAAGTCATAACGCCATCGTTCTAGAACAGAATCTTGTCACAAGATAAAAACCCATTTGGCAAGATAACTCACACAGAACTTTGACGCATCAACATCGAATCCTTATTGAATTTGCTGTTGCAAAAATACATCGCACAGCCAAACTGCGTTTGGAAATCTTATCATCAACTTTAAACCTTTCCTCTATAAATACGCCTTTGTACGCCTCTGTTAAGGCATGTTTTTGTAAACATTGTGGCAAATACTTGTCACAATGGTTTCATTATTACATATTTCTAAAATTTTCCTTTTCTCTAGTAAATACTCATTTGTGGTAGATACATGTATATTAAATGAAGTTGAATCTAAAAATAGCCTATGAAGAAAAGTTAAAAGAATTCTTAGATATTGTATCCTTATATAATAACGAGAGTTTCTCTGTTCTGCAAAGATCCAAAGTTCGGACAATTAATGATTCAGTCCACCAAGTCTTTCTTATGTGTTAACCCAAACTGTATTACTCATATGGCAGGTTTGCTATGCATATTTTAAGTGACAATATTACACCATTCGCTAGACAAAATATCTATACCACACTACATACGCATACCATATTTCAACTTTAATACAACTTGGTTTTAGATGTAAAATCTGATATAAAATCATTTGGAATTGATATAAACTCATCTGATATATTAGTAAAATATCTTGCAGACAATAAACAAGTAGTTGTATGTACATAATGTTAAATTCATATAGTTCATGACAATTAAGAACGGCAACAGATTTGGGGCAACTGTTTGAAAAATGTTTGCCATATATACTCCATCTGGAACCCTTATAGCACTAAAATGACAAAACTAATGGAATATAGCATGGCAAATATACAATATAACGTTAAATCATTACTCTTGTGACATACTTTAAAGCAGTAAGATATATTCGTGTTATGACAAATTGAACAAGCACAGTCATCTAAAATGATAATAATCCTCAAGATCAGAGACCAAGATAAGATGCGTAAGATATATGTATACGTGAGGATTCTAAAGAGTGGTCACTGGTCACAAAAGAGGGGTTTCTTTCTATTTTACATGATATATGATAGATTTCGAGTCAGAGCAACAGATAAAGGTGCGTACGCAGATACTGAAATCGTGATTTCTCCACCTACCCCTATGTTGTGACCATTCTTTACAATCATCTCGAAGAGTCGATTCTAAAGAGTTATCACAACTTAAGGCTTGGTGGAGAAATAATGAAGTATTTCTTGAACATGATTTAATTTACGCATCTCATCTGGAGCTCTGGGCCCATTCTTATAACACTTTTAGTTGGGTCTGGATTCGTTTTCATGTTTTTATTCAAATCTGACCAATCCAAAGCTTGAGAACTCAAATCTGACCAATCAAAAGTTTGATAACGAACTCAGACTCAACTAAAAAACTTTATAAGCATGGGCCCATGTCACATTTGGTTCAGGGACTCTACTATAGGGTATTGTATTTCGCCAAAAAGGTCAAACCCAAAGAACAAATTACACACACATCCAGTGAAAATATTTGCGCCAAACAACAATCTACAAATCGAAAGCACTTTCAAAACAATAAACACTCTCATAGAACACATTGTTGTTTTATGTGTGATCGACATTTGTAGCTAGACAATGTTCGTTTTCGCCTATGAGACCATGTTGCCGCATTTGCAAACGCTGTAGACCCTTATCACACAGCTCTTGTAGACACTGTTCATAGACCCTTATCACACAGCTCTTGTAGACACTGTAGACCCTGGTCACAAGCTCTTGTAGACACTGTCTGATAGACCCTGATCACACAGCTCTTGTAGACACTGTCTGATAGACCCTGATCACACAGCTCTTGTAGACACTATCTGATAGACCCTGATCACACAGCTCTTGTAAACACTGTAGACCCTGATCACACAGCTCTTGTAAACACTGTCTGATAGACCCTGATCACACAGGTATTGTAAACACTGTAGACCCTGGTCACACAGCTCTTGTATACACTGTCTGATAGACCCTGATCACACAGGTATTGTAAACACTGTAGACCCTGATCACACAGCTCTTGTAGACACTCTCTGATAGACCCTGATCACACAGGTATTGTAAACACTGTAGACCCTGGTCACACAGCTCTTGTATACACTGTCTGATAGACCCTGATCACACAGCTCTTGTAAACACTGTAGACCCTGATCACACAGCTCTTGTATACACTGTCTGATAGACCCTGATCACACAGGTATTGTAAACACTGTAGACCCTGGTCACACAGCTCTTGTATACACTGTCTGATAGACCCTGATCACACAGCTCTTGTAAACACTGTAGACCCTGATCACACAGCTCTTGTATACACTGTCTGATAGACCCTGATCACACAGCTCTTGTAAACACTGTAGACCCTGATCACACAGCTCTTATATACACTGTCTGATAGACCCTGATCACACAGGTATTGTAGACACTCTCTGATAGACCCTGATCACACAGCTCTTGTAAACACTGTAGACCCTGATAACACAGCTCTTGTATACACTGTCTGATAGACCCTGATCACACAGGTATTGTAGACACTCTCTGATAGACCCTGATCACACAGCTCTTGTAAACACTGTAGACCCTGATCACACAGGTATTGTAAACACTGTAGACCCTGGTCACACAGCTCTTGTATACACTGTCTGATAGACCCTGATCACACAGGTATTGTAAACACTGTAGACCCTGGTCACACAGCTCTTGTATACACTGTCTGATAGACCCTGATCACACAGCTCTTGTAGACACTCTCTGATAGACCCTGATCACACAGCTCTTGTAGACACTCTCTGATAGACCCTTATCACACATCTCTTGTAGACACTGTCTGATAGACCCTGATCACAAAGCTCTTGTAGACACTGTCTGATCAAGGCATGCCTTATTCCCGTATGAACCAATATAGATCTGATTCTACAGCTTTGGCATGGTAAACAAACCCCCCTGTCCATTAAAGCATTACACTTTCATCTAATTATTCATAGATTCATTATTTTTCATATGTATATTCATGGATTGAAAACTCATTAGTTGGTTACCTTCAAAACACCACATAGTCCCATACATGATAAAACCATCTGTCTTTGATTTATGTTGCTTAACATTTAGGCTGCTGAGGAAATTACTTCTATACAACTTTTCACCCACTACTTTTTCAAAATTTTATCAGTTTATCTACTAAAATGCAATCATGGTGTCAAAGAGTTTGGATCCTGATGACACGTCGAGTTACTCGGCGTCTCATCTGGATCAAAATTATTATCGTCAAACATCGTCAATATGAGGGAATGGGTTAAACAGGTTTTACTAGCTTGCATAAATCTCTTTGATGAAAGTCTCCTGGGCCAACAGGCTAATGCTTTCACAATCCAATGCCTATAAGTCTTTGCAAAATGTTCTTTCTGAAGGAATTCTAATACTTCCACAATCCAATATCCAAGGCTCGTTGCCAAACCTTCCGTCTGAAAGAAATACATATTTGACATAAATTACGGTAGCAAAGAGCACATTCCCATTTTACTATATGACCAATCTCTCGTAACCCTTAAATCCATGTCTGTTAACCTATACCCTCATATCGACGCCTTTTGATGCCTCTTTAAAAGTCACTCTCTGAAACCATTGTGATAAATAGAGCATTTTCTCCATAGGAGCAAATGCTCTCTATATCATAATGGTTTCAACATTACACAAATCTAACAAAATCATTTCCCCCAGTTAATGCTCCTTTTCGGTAGATGTATTCAAAGGGTAGGATATAATAATAGCCTATGAGGTAATGGGGTAACGCGTTTGTAAAAAAACAGAATTGACACAATATGAACCGTCTTGTCAGGTTCAACTATGTTTGCTAATGAAATATTATAGATATGATTTCATAGTTTTTGTCACGGTAAAACTAAACTGTGGTCATTTTGCAATAATAATAAAAGCAATGAAAGTGCTGTTAGCATGGGGATTTTAGTAAGGACGATTATGTTGTGGTGTTACAAAGTGCTGTTCTTTCTTTTTAAATATTTCTGTAGAGGGATTGGAGAAAATCTGCTATAACGTCTTCACTAAAGGAAAGATGCTACACTAGTTTTGCACCAAACCCTTGCTATGATGAGGTAATTTGTATAAAGGGTTGTTCAGTTGGTTACACCATAGCGATTGCTGAATAAGTTACTGAATTATTTGAAGAATAATTTGGTAGGGCGTGCTTATCCTTAACTCTGAGTAGAGAAAGAAAAGAAGTACAAGGTAGTTGCATTCTGTAAAACATTTATTGGAAAAGTTCAGCAATGAAATCGAAAAACACCATGATACAAAAGTCTTCATGCATGAAGCCTTGAGCGTTTGAATGTGTGTGTAGTCACCAGCACTGTTTGCGTTTTAACATTTTCAACACTAAGTTACTCTTTTTGGCTTTTTTGTTGTTACCAAAACTTGAACCAGTGTACATGGAATTTGTGGTAGTTTTACAGATACTGTTTTGTATTAGCAAACAGTTCAGACTCTGATCAGAGGGATCCTATAGGAGCCTTCTGTTCTTGGTATACACTGTTTGAAAAAGTAATGAGTACATAAAAACAGGACCATTGTGTTGAAAGAGTGTATGGCAGCCAAGTTTCTGTTGACTGGTGTGTTATTTAGTTATCTATATATTTGAAATGTCAATCGGGTTTTAACAAACCAGTTGCAGCTAATAGAATGCATCTGTAGCAAAGAAGCAAACTTCAATAAAGAGGCATAGGTATGGCTAGTTAATGAAGATTCTAATGAACAATCAATGCCCCTGGTCACGTTGTACCGTAAAATCTGCAAGTCTCGTAAACTATTCAAGTCGCAAGGGTACGCATGCGCATAACTATATCGGTCATTTTCGGTGTAAAACCTGCATATCAACAAGTCTCGTATGTGAAGGGAGCGTATTAGAAAACTAATAAATGAATAACGTTCTGCAATTGACCCATTAGGCATCAGGTAGGCAACAAAGATACACTTCTATTTATGAATTCTGGCGATAACATACATTTGCTAGTGACTGTTGTCGTCTGTGCCAGTGTGGGGATACCATTAAACGGACAGTAGCTGGATATTTAAAGTCGGTATCATATAACATTAAACTTTAGCTATGGATAGCCATATTGACCGACACGAAACAGATGTGGTAGAAACAGATATCACAATGTGTGGTCTGTATTTACTTCGTGGTGTGGGGTATTTACATTGTGGTTTGTAGTAAGCCATAGGATACATGCAATATCATACAATAAAGATAATATATATATTATATATATTCACGAAGTCATTACAAGTCAGTGTTACTGTGTAACGATAATTTGAGTGGCCTGCAGACCTAGACAAGTGAGTTGCTTATCATGTAGAAACTGTTTTTCCTACAAAACCTTGTCCTTTAAGATATATCATTTGAGAGTTGAGACATGTTATCAATGCAGGGAAGTGAAAGTAAACATTGTTTATGAGCCTGACTTCCTGTATGGCTAAAACACGGACTTGTTTACTAAGTCGGCACTTTAGTATATTGGTAAATACAAAACGACAATTTCAGTATTATAAATTAAATAGCATTTGGTTTGAAATCTCATAGAGCCGGGTGGAACAATTCAAGTCATAGAAAAATGTTTACCAGAACAATTATGCAGGCTGTTCGAAACACACATGCCGATCAATGGGCGTGTTGTGAAGAAAGTGGGTGGGGGAAGTATTCTGATCGGTTGAGTTAGTTAGCCAGGTGGGTCGATATTTTTCACACCTTACACAAGGGGTAGTTATAATGGACCAATAAGCAGTACAGATTGTTGATGCGTCTTTACACATAACCAATCTGTCAATTATGGCCCTTAACATCAATTAAACAGGACCAACTGTGGATTAAAAGAGCATCGCTCAAACTGATACTTGGGTTGATTGCGCAACTATTGTACCCCTAACTGCGCAAGTGTCACGGTGCAATTAACACTGCCGGCCTAGTTGGCTTATCAAATAGCGATTTTTAAGGGCATGGAGAAAATTATGCACTACAATTTCAATTAATTTAGTTTTTTTGGGGTGTTTTCTTTGCTATTCGAATAGTAAAATGACATTCGGATATCCGGTTGGTACCGAATATTCGAATATCCGAATAACCGTTGCCATCCCTAATATATATATTAACCCCTTACTCCATGAATATTCATGTAAAAAATAATGACATTATGCTTAATTGTTTATGATAATAAATTAAATTGATTGTTATAATAGCACATAGAAACAGGAATATTTGGCTATCGTAGAAAAAATAACTGTAAGCTACAGCAGAACCAGATCTATAATATATCATAAGCAACAGAATAGACCTTGATCAGACAGTTCCTACAGAAGCTGTCTGATCTGGATCTAATCTGTTTGCACAGGCATAGAAGGGAGTATTTACGGTTGATCCTTCCGTTAAACCTTTTTTCATAAATATGTCATTCTATGCCTTTGCAAACAGAGTAGACCCAGATCAGACAACTCCTTTAGGGTCTACTCTATTTGCTTAATAAACAAAAGTGATCGTTGGTGATCGAGGTGATTAGTGTAATGCAGTATATGAGTTTTTTATGAAAAGTGTTTCTGATTTGGTGTGAGAACAATTTTGCGCAAGAATCTGGTGTTTTGTCGATGAATAGAGCTAATAACCACTGCGTGACATGAGCATAATATAAAATTATCTGTGGTTTTGTATATACATGATTATCTCCCTGTTTGACTGTTTGTTTAATTTGATTGATTTGTTGTGTATCAAAATTAGTTCACTTTTAAATTTCATTTGTTTCTATTTTATACATTATAAAATTAGTAATGTGTGTATATATATTCAAATATTTGAGGCGGTTGGTCATTCGAATTAATTATTATAAACAAGCACTGTTAATATGCTAATTACTTAAAAGCTACTTATTGTAATAGAAGCTGTGTATAAATACTGAGGCCGGTGCAACTGCTCACGTTTCAATCATTTTAGAAAGGCTGGTACAAATGGCAGCGACTGCTTGTCAATGTATAGCCACACTATACGCAAATGAAAGATTGAACTTACCTTCCTTGTATAGATGCTACATCATATGTTTCTCTGTATGGTGGTGGAGCTTTAGTAGTCGGCTCCATCCATTCAAATATTTCGGCTCTAGGTTTGGAAATATAAGTAGTATTGTAGCTCGGCATTGGCCTGATTGGTTCTTTGGGTTTTTTAACATTGTCTTGGGTCCTTTCATCGACAGCGTTGGTGGGAGCTACTGTCTCCTGTACTGCAGCGGTTTCTGTAACATTTTCTTTAGCTATTTCTGGCTTAGGTTGAGGTTTATACCGAGCGGGTTCACGTACTGTATAAACCTCAGGAGTACGCTCCCTAACTGGACTTGCTTTCCTTGGTTTTCGCCTGATTGGACTTTCTCTGGGAACAGGTTCACGAGCAACTTTAGGCTCAGGAGTACGCTCTCTAACTGGACTGGACTTCCGCGGATTTTGCCTGATTGGGCTTTCTCTGGGGACAGGTTCACGAACAGCTTTAACCTCAGCAACACGCTCTTTAACTGGACTTGGCTTCCTTTGAATTTGTCTTTCTGGACTGTCCCTTGGAATTGGTTCACGTTTAGCTGTGTTTTCTTCAGCTGGTTTTGTTGCAGGAGCTGGCTTCGGCTTTTGCTTTGTCACTTTAGGGACTGGCTTTTTATCATTTGCGTTTTTGTCTTTCTTATCTAAAATAAATGGAGCAACGCTTACCGAGCATGAATTGGCATTAACTTTAAAAGAGATAATGGCACTATCGTGTAAATTGTTCAAACACACTTTGATAGAAATAAAGACACTACAATATAAACGTTAGAACGGTATGTCAATGGTTGTTCTACCCGGACACCCTGTCCATGAAACACGGCAACATGTTCAGGAGACGGTGCAGAAGAACCTAATGGGTTTTCTGCCACCTGTAAGTAGCTGAATGTCCCGATATAACTGCAATACCGCTAACAAGAAGCCATTTATTATGTTCAACGTTCGAATTAATATTTTGTTACAGTTAAATGCATTTTATGTAAAAGTTAACACGTAGTCCGACAGTGAAAATGACACTATAGTTAAACCTCTCTATAGCGGTCACTGAATAACATCTAGTATTTTGTGTTAAAGGCAGGTGGCTGCTTAAAGCAAGGTGAACGTAAAGCAGATCACTCCTATAGGAGCGTTCTGTTTTACTTTCACCTTGCTTTAGGAAGCCATTTACCCTAAATATAGTAAAGTCCCGCTAATGCGACCACCTAAAAGAGGTATAATTATGGATGCTAGATGCAGGTGGAAGCTTAATGCAGGACAAAAGTAATACAGAAAGCTCCTTGAGGAGCTTTTTGCATTACTTTTGTCCTGCATTAAGCAACCACCTGCTTATAAAGGCACCATGTTTATTCATTAAGTGTTCGCATTAGCGGGGTTTTACTGTACCAACTAATCATCAAAATTGAGTGGCCGTTATAGAGAGGTTTTACTGTACAGTATAAACGTATAGCCGTATCTTATAGTTGTCACAACTTTTGGAAAACTTTAAAAAGCAAATTGCTATGGGATCAATAAAACCCCTTTTAACCGGACGTTCCTTTTGGTATAAATATCGGTGTTGGAGACAGGTGTCTGCTTAATGCAGGATTAAAGTTATGCAGAAATCTCCTCTAGGAGATGCGTGAATTTCACTATGAATTGTGCAGCCGCCTGCCTAAACGTATCTAAATTATTCTCTCTACTAGAATTCTGGTTTAGAGGGGGTTTACTGTAATTAGAACAGTTTCAAGCGCAATACAAATTACAAAAGTAACCCTATTTGTGGTTGAAATGCTTAGGAAACCATAGTCAAACAGAAAAGACACGTTTTAGACGGCGCATGTATGAGCCGTGAAATAGAGACTGTTCTGCCGTTAAGTTAATACAGTAAAACCTCTCTATAACGACCACTAAAGTGTGTTAATTAGTTGGTACTTAGGACAGGCGACTGCTTTAAGACAGCCATCTGCATCTAACTACTTGATGTAATTCAGTGGCCGTTATAGAGAGGTTTTACTGTAATATGATCTGAGACTTTGCCATGTCAAGACAAACATGTGATAGTAACCATTACAGTGCTCCCTCTCTTCAACAACACCCTTTTGGATACGAAGAGTGTATGTGTTGTTCAGAGGGAGTTGTTATAGGGAGGGAAAATCAAACATAACTAGCTTGTTTGCAGATCCCCAGATAAGGTGTATTTCGAGAACTAAAACCGTTATGCCTCTATCTTGCGATGCATTATAACATGATTATAGCATGGATTTGGAAATCATTCAGACAAATAGTTGTCGATTTAGACAAATAGTTGTCGGATTTATTACACGTCAATCATTAAAACTCATTTCGGTAGGGTCGTGACCTATTTGGAAATCGTATTTGGCTAGGGGGTAGTGAAATGTTTGGAAAGCGTACAAATATATATCGGTGGGGTCGTGACGTATTTGGAAAAACAGTGGGTGTCGTGACTTGTCTGGACAACGTGCAAACTCTTTTTAGTGGGGAATCATGACCTGTTTGGAAAACGCAAAAAAAACTCATTTCGGTGTGGGGGTGCGCGGCTTGAACATATACAAACGCATGTAAGTGTACTTTTTGAACGTATTTGGAAAGATTACAAACGCATTTCGGCGGGGCAACGCGGCTTCTCTGAAAATGTACAAACGCACGTTGATAGGGAACACGATTGTTTTTGCTTTGGTAATGTAGGGATGCATTAAATGCATATGTTATAGAGCGATCTATGATATTTTGATAAAGATAATAGCATCATAAACATGAGAGATTACAAAGTATGGGGCAGTTTAATTTTAAGTACATGTATATCGATACAAATTTTCAACACGTTTTTTCAGCATTTCTCAGAAAGCCTTTGCATATTTATGGAAAGTTGTAATTAGGAAACAAGTAAAAATGCATACGAAATATTATACAGTCAACCTCGTCCTTTACTAACGTTTGGAAAAACTTATTTAATTCGAGTGCTACTAATATGACTGGTCGACCAATTATACCAATGCATCTAAAACACCTTAACGGCCACTGATTCATTGAACATATGCGTATTAAAAAGCAACTGTTGTTATAAAACCCTTGTCATACTTGTTCTACGGCCGCATGTACGGCCGCCGTACGACGTATCCCTAAATTCTACGGACCGTTCGGTCGCTGTAGTATTTTATAATGTTGGTGTTATAATTTCCGCGGCCGCCGTAATATCACAACCAACTTGTGTAGCGGTAGCGTCATACTGACAATAAATGTCATATTTTTCTTACCAGAACCTTTCATGCATTCTTTCACGCTTATCACCAGTAGGATAATTCCAGCGATCAAACCCAGGACTGCGGCTACGATGATTAGGTAGAACCCAGCGTGCAAACTACTGTCTCCACTCTCCTTCAGTTTTACTCCAAATATCACGAGAACACAGAAGAAACATGATACTGCAAAGAAGGAAAACCTCCAAGTGTCACAAATGTTTTTTTACTACTTTTGAGTCTGAGATCATTCTCAGGTATCTGGGTCCACGCTTACAAAGCTTTTCAGTTGAGTCTGAGTTCGTTCTCAAGCTTTTGATAGGTCGGATTTAAGTTCTCAAGCTTTTGATTGGTCAGATTTGAGCCAAAGGCTCTATCTGACCAATCAAAAACTTGAGAACGAACCCAGACTCAACTAAATGTTTTAAGCATGGACACTGATTGGTCAGAATCTGACAGTTCAAATAATTGAGAATGATCTTAGACTCGAGCAAAATGTGGTAAAACCTCGGTTCAAGGTCATTTTCTCTTTGAGGGTATGATATACAGCAACACCTCTCTAAGTCGACATTTTAACCCTTCGCTTGCTATCCACGTACCTGTTTGCGATTGTTAACCCTTTCTCTATTCAGTATTCATGTAAGAAATAATGATATCATGCATATTTATAATTGTATTTTTATAATGTAGCATTTTGAAGGACATGTTTTGCTTTGACGAAAACTGTATGATCAGATCTTTATTATGTCAAAAGCAAACAGAGGCCCTATAGGACTCATCTGGTCTGAATCAACTCTGTTTGCAAATGCGTTTACATGAATGAAAGGGTTATTGCATATTCGTGACAATATATGTGTGTCCTCTCGTTAAACCCATAGGCTCAGCCTTTTTTAATCTACTGAAAAGGAGCATTGAAAAGGGAAAAAATAAATGTGTAGCTTTTAAACCATTGTGATAAACAGAACAGTTGCCCTATGGAACAAATGTTCGATATATCACAATAATTCCAGAAAGTGACTTTTACAGAGGCGGCAAAATGTGAGTGAATTGGTTAAAGAGGAAGTCCCTACAATGAATGCATGTGTTCAATAATATCATAAAACTTGGTATTTGTTATGTTCAGTCCTTATTATGAAGATTTTCAATTTGAATTTATATCGAACAATACACTGTGATACAAAATAAACCGTTTTCATCGATACTTATAATTTGTATTCTACAACAAAATATTATCGGCCTTGGTGGAACAGTTAACGAAACTAAACCGCGAACCGAATGTGTACTAATACATTGCCGAAAACCATACCAAATACACGGAAGGTGTTTCTTCTTCGGCATATAAACAAATGGTTTATCTAATTGTTAGGTATGCTAAAACAAGTTGCAAGAACACTTTAGATAAGATAGAAAAAAGATGAACAAACCTGAGACAAAGACAACAATCGAGCCAATTATGCCTAGAAGAGGACGGACTGTCTTTGAACATATCAAAACCAACACGATGATTCCTGCTATAAGGAAGCACGCTGATCCGAATATGACTAGTGCCAGGACGCCGTATAGGTATCTTTTGTCACTGTCAGAAACTGAAAATAACAAGTAAAATTAAATGATAAATAATTAAATACGCTGTAAACAAGCGTCTATGCCTTAACGCATTCTCTGCAGGTGCTCTGACTTCAGCAACGTCATTGAGTACATATTTGACGGATTGTCACAGTTATTGTGCTATGTTTTACATATTTTCATGTGTTAACCGTCTTCCATGTTGTGGGTAAGTCCGGCGGGGATACCTTTATTTACACTATTTGTAAAGCTATGGTGACTTTGAGAGAAGTGTGGGGTTAGTAAGTCCGTAAACCGGTGTAAACCCCCAGTGGTGTTTTCGCTACTGACCGTGTCAAGGCGGTACACTCTTTGTCACCCTTCTTTTTGTTTGCCTTGGGTCTTTGTGCTTGTGATTTTGTTCATGAGTGGAATGTTTGTTTCTATTTCTTGTGTGTTTGTTGGTATTTTCTGTGTTTATCTCTCGTGTGTGTATGTGCATGTGTGTGTGTGTGTGTGCGCGTTTGGGTGTGTAGTTGTGTGTGCTATCTATCGGTTATTTGGTAGTGGTTGCGTCTTGTATGTGGCTTTGCCTGCTTGACTTTACTACTTTTTCATTCAAAATGATGAGCATTGAAGAATACATAAGACGATATATACTATTATTTGAATATTCGCTGCCAAGGGCGAATCTGTGATTACCTGCAGTTTTGGTAATCAGGATTGAAACTTGTCAATTTGTGATTACGTAAATTAAAATAAATCACAAGAACAGTACAAAAATACAGCAAATGACGGCGTCTGCAAAACGGCATTACGTGGCAGCAAAAGTGTTGACACTTTATTCCATGAACACGGCTTTCTACGACGCGATCAGGCTGTTGCCTAAAGGATATAAGAAAAGGCGTGATTCCGGATTCTTTTGATATATTTCGATAGCAAACTGGATTAGGTTAAACTACTGACAACTAACTTCTGTTATCACCAGTATATAATTACATTTATTGTATACCTTTTTGCAGCAAGTTACGACTATATTCGATCACGCAATAGAAACTCTCAGATACGTGCAATACAAGATCCGTATTTTCATGTAGAAATGTGGGACTTCTTTTGCTCGACAATAGCCGTAAATTTCCGTGACTCACCGGAGATGCGTCTATGTTTAACGCAATGTAAACAATACTGTATATCGATTAGCGTACAGAAATAATTAGCGTGAACTCTGTGTATGCAATCCTCGTTTCAATGCAGGAACATCCAAACGAAAGTAATTAAACTACGATCTACAAGATTATTAAAAAATGCTACAATATATGAAAATGCAATCCCAGACAGTGGTTATGTATAGCAATCGCCGTAAATGTTCGTGACGCACAGGAGACACGTCTATTTTAGTAACGCATTGTAACTGAATAAATGGAGTTAGAATATTGGTGTTATTTTGTGTTCTTTTATTAAAACAGGTATATAATAAATGGAATATTACACGAAGTGACGACATGAAGGGTTGTATCACATTCGTGGTTGTTTGTCCTAGGCATTCTAACTCGCCGCTCCGCATCTCGTGGAAATACTACGGCAAAACAACCATGCATGTGATACAACTCTTTCATATCGTCTTTTCGTGTAATATTCCCTATGTATTGCACAACATATATCTAACACACAGACGTCTTAACCGCTAAATCAAACAGGTTAAAGCCTATGTCTCAAATTTTACACACAAGCATAAAGTTTTGTGACCATACAGGCATCTGCTCACTGTCACACAGGCCGGTAAATTAATAACCAAGCCACACAGACAAGTGTCAATGTCATCATCCACACAGTGGACATCATCCTCAAACCATACAGGCACATGTCTATTCCACACAGGAAGATTTGCATCTATAACCACTGTCTATGTATACAACACTTATATATAGATTATCACTCTTAATTTCTAGAGCTATTTATAGCATCATATACATCTATGCCCTAACTAGTCAAAGGCAAACATATCAAGCTATTCAAAGCAACTATCCGCATTGTAGCATAACACTATTTCAGCAAAATACAAATAAACCAAGTATGACAGAAGAGTTAAAATATCAGCGAAAAATATACAGCTATTGTAAGTGCTATATCCATAATAATGGATATATAATTATTTACACCAATGCACCCATACGAATTCAGTTCATAAACGGGCAGGATAATGGCGTTGTAACTGACATGGTCATATCGCTACACTATATACAAGCCAACTAAAAAGCGAATGAGGGCTTGACTAAGTTTTCCACTCTACAAGTAACAGTTTGTAAAAGTACAAAAACATATCAGGACGGGACATGGATGGGGTTAATAACTTACAATGTCTGTCCATCTCAAACCGCAACAATCAAACAAGCACAAGAGCCAACTACCATTCCAATCTCCAAAACCTACAACACTCCAACAGCTGAGCTAACTGAGTCTCACTGAGCAAAATTACACACCCACGAAATGCATGCATACTAAAATAACCACTGGTCAAGCAACTTAGTTGCTTTGCTAGCTTAAAATAGATCTAACACACCTGTCTGCTGTATTGACAAGATACCCCGCTTAACCATTATACTCTATAAGAATCAATAATTGTCACTAACCAGCAAAAGTCAATGCCCAAACTGATTAAAACAACAGCCTGCTACAAATGTGTGACAAATATCCCCATGCTCAAGTTAAAAACCATGTATTTTAACTACACCAAAGGCACACATGTACTAAATCGAACAACTGATCACAACATATATACAATTAAATTTCTGACCTACTTACAAAGTCTGCACCAATGTTATTCAATCCTTTCACAAACTTAACACGGGACCGATATGGCTGTAACAACAGAAACCATCTCATGATTTTAGGGTTTGCTACTTTAGCCTGATTCATGTACGTCAGTTGACTGTGATTCGTGTCGAGTGCAAAATCAGACCCGTACAAATACTATTGGAACTTTTGCACTGCCCATACGATGACTACCCCCCCCCCCTCTCTCTCTCTCTCTCAATTGTTGAGTAACGATTCTCTTCAGGATGAAGCTTCCTACTTGCATATACGACAGGAAACTTTGTGTCAGCATGTGCTAGCATAACAACACAACCTATACCCTCAGCAGAAGCATCTACCCTAAGTATAAACATGATTTCCAGTCTAGAAGACAGAGTATGGGACGTTTCGTCCAGTACCTAAACGCCTGCTCAGCCTCATCAGTCCAAACGAGCTTATTTGGCTGTCCTTTCTTAGTCATATCAGTCAAGCATGTAGCAATTGAACTGAAATTGGGAATACATTTTAGGTAATAACCGCCTAAACCAAGGATAGACCACACATGAGTCCTAGTTTCAAGGCGCTTGCATTTCTGCAAGGGTTCTATCGTTTTGGGTATTGGTTGTATACTGCCTCTCCATACTACATGGCCCCAAAATGCCATGCTGGTGTAATTAACTTCTAAGTGTTGTTATATTGTCTGGTCCTTCGGGATCATTAGTTTTGATGTTACTAGTTTTGAAAATTGAATACTGCTTTAGCCGGTGCTAGGGGGCGTGAGTAGAGTTGCACTTTTAATTACTACTCATGAACAGACTCAATAAAACCGAGTCCGCAATTTTCTCTTTTTGCATTTCTACTTTTGCTTTCGAAGGATCACCCATATTCAGAAGCTTTTGTGAAGCTGGTGCAACTGGTTATACTCGACCTATAGTGATTAGATTAAATAGTATAACGTGAAATAGTCGGAAAAATGCTGAGCTCACCTAATACAATAGTGGTCATATCCCAATCTACGGGTCATTTATAAATAACAACATGTCAGGTCTAAAGACCTGTACAGTTGACATGGCTGCAGATACCTTCTCACGAGACACTATATTGCGGGAAGCTCTCAAGCTGGTGTTATACACAAACCGAGCGTGATCTCAAACTTGAGAAAAGAAATTGAACTTTGATGATTGTATCATTATAACTTCGTTTCATAATCAAGTTAAACGGCTATTTTCATCACAATTCATTCAAAATATTTCAAAAGAACGACGTTTAAAAATTAATATAAATGACAAACAATCACAGTGAATAAGAAAATCGATCGGTTTGATGTACTAAATAGAACAATCAACAAATAGTTTTGAAACAAATACATATACTTCAACAGTTTTATTCAGCATGAAAACAAATTTAAAAGTCTTTTATGACCGTTGTAACCGGTTATTCGCCATTTCGTAATCGGCAACGGTTAACCGGATCATTGTTTCAGCACTAGTCTATAACAATCTATGAGCTATGGAAGCTTAAACGGACCTCCTAATATGCAATAATAATATGACTAAAAACTTAAAGAGTTACGTATATTTAATATATTTAAGAGTAATATTTATTTGAACCGAATGTTTTAATTTATCATATCTCTAATGTATGTACATTGTAAGCTAATGTTTTCTGTGCATTTACATAAAAATTAATATTTATGTAAAGGAGTTTTTATGAATTATAAATATGCAATAAGATAGTTTATATTAAACAAAATATATTTATTTTTGATTTTTTAAGTTAAAATTAATGTAAATTACTGAAAAAGAACACATTGTATATTAATTAGAATAAAGTTCCTTTTACAAACATCTTAAGTAAGTATTTTATATACTTAATGACAATATTTCTGAATATATTTTATACGAAATATATCCATTTGAAATCAGTTGGTTATGTTAAATAAATGCGGTCCCTTTTACGAAAATATATAATTGTTTTTCATTTATTTCAAGAAATATTAATTATTTATATTCCAGGGCATATTATAAGACAGTCAAACATTACATGTTATGTTATGTTATGTTAACTTATAACTTTATCGTTTTAAAGTATTTTCGTATCATATAACTACGAGATTTCGTTCAGAGTCTTTATATAAGTGGGTCCATTTAAGATTCCCTAACAGAGACAGACAGACAGACAGAGATAGAGACAGAGACAGAGAGAAAGAGAGAGAGAGAAAGAGAAAGAGAGAGAAAGAAAAAGAGAAAGACAGACAGCAACAGACAGACAGACAGACATAGACAGAAATTAGGAGAGACAGTTAGAAAGAGGAGAGCTTAAAGTATTATTTGTGTGCAAGTTGATATCTAAAACGACACATTTACTTAAACTATCATTTCGTGTGACAGAAGCACTCTAACAAGACGGAAATAAAACAACGAAGTTAATTATCCATCACTTATAGTGGCAAGTATTTATAACTACTTATACTGGCATTTGTTTCTACCATCTGCATGATCGGAGTTCATCAAACGTCTGAGTCTGAATTCATTCTCAAGTATCTGATTGGTCAGGTTTTGAGCCTGCCCAAAATATAACCAACCAGAAGCTGCAGAATGAACTCAGATTAAAGCAAAATAAAGGTTCAAATCTATAACTTTGGGACTCACGTAGATTCTTGTAGTTCCCAGAAGACTCGACCCCCGAGGTCTTGATTGTGTACCGGAACAAGCCATGATCTCCAGACACTGTGCCGGTATCCAGGTGCTGCCAGTACGGGATTCCAATAGCAATGGCGGCGATTACAAATGCCACAAAAGCAACAACTAAAAACCCAATAGCAACTGCAAGAAATGAAAATTAAAATCATATTTGAAATGTTTATAAACACTGGTATCAAGATAGTACGTGTCTTTGAAATGAAATGGAAGAGAAAAAAACATAAAATGGAGATTGATGTAGACAGACAAAGTACAGGTGGACCTGTCTTATGTTGCCATTCATTTATTTAACATAAAACAGGTGGTTGTTTAGTGCCGGACACAAATACTGCAGGACGTTCCTATAGCAGCTTTCTGTATTACGTTTGACCTACATTAAGCTGCACCCTGCCTTACAGACCTATAATTAGACCTCAGTGTGGTGTTACAACAGGTTCTACAGTATAGATACACTAACTTATAACATATAAAGATAAAATATACGTTAGCTTTGTGAAAAAACAACAACAAATGGGAGCGGTGGGCCAGTCTACTATTGTGATTTGAGTGTATGTGTGAAAATATATGGAATAATGCGTTGCACCTTGAAAATGTCCTGATAAAACTGCTTAATGAACACGTTTTTGCCCTTTTGAATGGTATATAATTATTCTATGTGGAACTATAGCATCTAAAAACATTACATTCGCCTAAGTGACCACTTAGTGAACACAGTTGGGGACTTTAACCCATTACTTCATAGGCTAGTTTTAGATACAACCACTTTGAATAATTCTACCGAAAAGGAGCATTAACTAGAGAAAGGGAATTTTTTAGAATTTTGTTAGTTGAAACCATTGTGATACATGTAAATAGAACATTTGCTCCTGTAGGAGCAAATGCTCTATTTATCACATGGTTTCACAAAGTGACTTTTGCAGAGTCGTCAAAAGTCGTCAATATAAGGCAATGGGTTAAACATCGTTATTTACATTTCTGTACATGTATTACCCTCGTCCTGCTTAACCATACGCTTGCTATTCACGTCAATATACATTGTACCTACATGTAAATAGTGTAGACTCAGATGAGACAGATCCTGCAGGAGCTGTCTCATCTGGGTCTTCACTATTTATAAGTTGATTGTGCAACATGTGCACTCCGCAGCAGAGATTGCACAGCGAAATACTTGTACACAGTGAAGATATATGTAATTATACATCAGGGCATGGATAAAGAAGAGGAAATGTATTTTAAAATTCAGCAAGAGTAGGGTTAATGTAGAGCAAAAATGGTAAAATAAGTCATTTTTATATTTGGCGTCAGTGCCGTCTTACATTGGCTTTCGTCTGATATTTATATGTATATCACTATAGTACAAGCAACTAAAAATCCGGTCTTAAGAGACCATTAACAAGAAGTCTAATTCTGGGTCGATGGCAGAGGCATACTTATTGTAGTTTAATATAGGTCAAACGGAATGCAGAAAACTCATGTAGGATCATTCTGCATTACTCTTGCCCTGGATTAAGTATTCACCTGCCTTTTAGAACGTCTATATTGAATTGATAAATGATCGCTTAAGTTTTACGGCACAGCATATCCCCTCTAAACCGGACGTTCAAATTATTATCAATGTCAGTCTTTAAGAAGTTGGCAGCTTAATGCAGGGTGAAAGTCATGCAGAAGGCTCCCAAAAGTGTTGTCTGCATGACTTCCACCCTGTATTAAGCAGCACCTGCCTAAAAGTATATAAGCTTGTCTCCACTAGAATTCCGGTTAAGAGGGATTTTACCGTCCATGCATAAATGACCAACAATCATCTCTTCCAGAGAAATGTTACCCCTTCGCTTGCTATTCACGTCAATATACGTACCTGTAAATAGTGAAGACCCTCATCAGGGTCTGCACTATTTACAAATCAATTGTGCAACCAGCGCACTCCATAGCAGTGACTGCACAGCGAAATACTTGTACACAGTGAAGACATATGTAATTATACAACAGGGCATGGGTATAGAAGGAAAAATGTATTTTAAAATTCAGCAAGCGAAGGGTTACTGTACACAGGGCGGTGGTTATTACTTACTCTTGGAGTACAATGTTGTACAAAGAACGCGCTTCGGGGCTCTCTGTCCTGGACGGTTTGATTCTGTAAAATAATTAATGGGACTGATGAAATAATGGGGAAATGATGATTGTAAAGTAAGAAGCATCTATTCTTAACGTTTGAAAATCTACAGTTAGAACCCCGATCAGACGTACAAGAGCAGTCTGATCTGCACCTACTCTGTTTGCAAAGGCGTATAATAGAGTTAAGAGTTATGATAAGTTACCAGTTTCAGTATTTATAATACAAGAATAAAGTCTCGTTAATCGACCACTCATCCGAAGTCTAGTTCTTGAAATGTATAACAGGTGATAGCTTAATGAAGGACAAAAGTGGTATCACATTTGTCCTGCATTAAGCTATCACCTGCTTTTACAAACTTATATATACTACGGTATTTTGATGAAGGATATTTCATTTGACAATTAAACATGCGATTCAAGAAAATAAGTGGAATATTTTATTCGTAAGCAATTATTCTAAACAATCATGCATTGTGTTCGCGCATTAAATGTTTGTGTTGGTAACGAACAACAAAACTACGAATCTCAAACTTTCTACATTAATTGATCGTTCAACTGCAAAATGATTGTTTTTTACATTAACAGGGTAGTATGTTCTGTAACCGTGAAGAACACTATATACTGTATGAAAATTTAGGACTGTATTAACTTTTGTAGAGCTTTAAGTTGTCTTGAACATATATTAAAACATTTTATTAACTCATATTAACCATTTGCTAGATGGATATTAATGAAAGAAAAAAAACATGATGAATATCAATTAGATTAATTTTTAAAATGGGATATTAACATAAATTTTTCTTCCTAAAACAGAAACTGGCGAATCAGATATATTTTCAGATCTGACAGCTCCATAGAAGCGGTCTGATATGAGTCTACTCTGTTTGCAAGTGCGAAGAATGGTGTATTTATGGAGTACATGGTTATCGGGTAAACAGACAGCTGTACTGGTTTCATCCTATCCATATTTCTGTTTGTATGTACTTTGATGTGTCCAATGTTTTAGTTTTAATGTTAACAAATGAACAGAAATAGAGACTACCCAAACTGAATACATCAATTTAGAAATGATCACCATCAATCAGTGAAGCACTGTAGTGACCCATATTTGCAATCAGCTTGGATCCAGTTGAGACGCCAGGTAGCTCAGCCAGGTAGCTCGGTCAGGTAGCTCGGCCAAGTAGCTCGGCCAGGTAGCTCGGCCAGGTGTCTCGGCCAGGTAGCTCAGCCAGGTAGCTCGGCCAGGTAGCTCGGCCAGGTAGCTCGGCCAGGTAGCGTCTCACGCGAATCCAAGCTGTTTGATATTCTGCCAACAGATTCTCAAAATGTTGATCGAATCGGAAGTAGTCAAAATTGCGCCAGATCAAATTTTGAGTAGACATTAGATTCAACTTGACATTAAATTCAGTATAAATGTCGGTCTTGGAGACAATCTGAAGCTTATTGCAGGGTGGCAGTCATGCAGAAAGCTCCTCTAACAGCTTTCTGCGTGACGTTCACCCTGCATTAAGCTGCCACCTGTATATAAATTATTGTCTACTAGAATTCCGATTTAGAGAGGTTTTGCTATATATGTAGAGACACGTGTACCTCGTCCATGCTAGATGGTTGTCCGTACCTGATTTGTCGTGCACCTTCGACCTAGTTCTCACAATTGCAATCACGACGAGGATTCCACAGACGAAGCTGAAAACTAATGCCACTATCGCAAGATAGAAGCCAGCATGATAACTGGAGTCACCATCACCTTTGAGTTTAACTCCAAATAGTATTAGCGCTACTACATGTACAGCCACTGAAAAACGGAGAATCAAACATATTGTCGTACAATAGAACAACTCTTAAGAGGATATCAAAAAGAGATGTAAGTATTGGCCTGTAAGGCAGATGGTAGCTTAATGCAGGTCAAAAGTAAAGCAGAAAGCCCCTATAAAAGCTTTCTGTATTACTTTTGACCTGCATTAAGCAACCGCTTTCTTGTAAATACTCCTTTGTTCGATAAATGACTGATTGTTGGAGAGAAGTTCTGTATTCTATTTCTAAGCAATTGTTCTAACCCTTCGCTTGCTAACCACGTCAATATAGTTACCTGTAAATAGTGAAGACCCAGATGAGACAGCCCCTGCAGGAGCTGTCTCATCAGGGTGTGCACTATTTACAAGTTGATTGTGCAACCAGTGCACTCCACAGCAGTGATTGCACAGCGAAATACTTGTACGCATTGAAGAAATATGTAATTATACAACAGGGCATGGGTAAAGAAGGAGAGGAGAAATGTATTTTAAAATTCAGTAAGAGAAGGGTTAAACGGTCTGACTCCAAACCTGTTTACACTTGACCAGTAGTTTCTCAAAAATTTGTGTCATGATACTTTGTAAATAGCTTCGGGTAATCTCGATTCAATTGAAAGTAACAGGTACATTAGAACCCGTCTAAACCGGACGTTCAATTTAGTATTAATGTCAGTCGTAGAGACAGGCTGCAGCTTAACATTTAGCCTGCTGAGCAAATTATTGTTACAGAATTGATCACCTTCTACATTTCCAAACTTTTTCTAGGAGCTTTCTGTATGACTTTCACCATGCAATAAGCAACCACCTGCCTAAAGGTAAACTTCAACTATTATTGAATTTCGGTTTAGAGGGGCTTTACTGTAGTTAAAATTGCACATGGTGTCGAGAATATATTACTTTTGATTCTGAGTTCATTATAATGAATCTGATTGGTCGGATTTTGAGCAAGCTTTAACTCAAATCAGATTCTTGAGCATGATCTCAAACCCGGGCAAATACAAAAGTGTAGCTTTATTTACTCCGGGCCAGGTCCAAAGTAGAGCAGACAAAGCGTTTAGAAAAATATGCGCGTATGTAGTATTATATCGCTTAAACATGGACTGAGTTGCAGGTGATTCAAAGTCGAAAGCTTCGGAACCATAGTACATTATATACATGTGACGTTTTGGTTCTTCTAAAGTAAGCCAATGTACCGAGGTTTGTTTACAACCAAATTTTCCGATACCGCATATGTTAGACAGGTCATGTGCAATGATGCTTTTATTGCTAATGTTGACAAAATGCAAAACCGGTTAGACGTTACTGGACATTGCCTGTATCTCATTTGATTTGTACTTGCCTGAAATGAAACAGCAGATGGCTCCAAAGATACCGATCAGCAATCTGTTAGTTGTGCATAAAAATATCAGTATTGCAGCAATGGCCAGTAAGAGACAACTTGCTCCGGTTATCACAAGCCCTCTGACAGCTCTGAGATAATTTCTTTCACTACCAACGACTGAAACAACATACAATCAAAATGCAGCAATTAGACCGTTTAATTTATTTAGGCACATTAGGGAAAATGATAGAATGATTTAGCATGATACACGCATGTTCAATTAATACCTGCGCCATCTAAAAGAGAAAAACAGTAGAAAGAGGGAACACGTAGGATCTGTATACATATGTACTTGTTGCTATAGGCATGCGGTCAAACCTCACAGATGATTAAAGTGTAGCGGTAAATCCATTATGATTGACGGGCAAACAAACGGACAGTTGGACGGACGGATAGACCATTAGGCGACGTAGAGGTAGCACATTGCTAAAGCAACTGATCAAATTCCCGCCGACAGATTGTCGAATCGTAGCACAGATAAACACATAAAATCCATATTTAGAAATAAAAGGGTGACGCTAGAGTCGTGGTTCTTGCTGGCAAACAATTGTCTAATCACAACTATGATATAAATCAACTTTTAGTGAAATATAATCCGTGCTGAATAACCCTTTCCCTCATATTGACGACTTTTGGCGACTCTGTAAAAGTCACTTTGTGAAACCATTGTGATAAATTAGAGCATTTGCTCCTATAGTAGCAAAGGCTCTACTTATCACAATGGTTTCAAACTACAAAATTCTAAAAGTTTCCCTTTTCTCTAGTTAATGCTCCTTTTCGGTAGATTTATTCAAAGATGTTGTATCTAAAAATAGCCTACGAGGGAATGGGTTAAAATAATGACTCGGGCAAAAGTGGACGGACGCGCAAATGGACATGTGCACGATTTGACGGACGCGCAAATGGACATGTGCACGACCGGACGGACGGGCATGTACCATGCTGTGTAATTCTGAAACATTTGTGATAAATAAAGCTTTTGCTCCTGTGAAACACATGCACTATTCATCACTATGGTCTCAATGGTTACAGAGGCGTCAAAATGAGTCAATATGAGGGGATTGGGTTGAGAAATCAGCTGTCAAATTCGATAGAAACCATATGTCATGTAAAAATAATGATTTTTGCATTAACCCTTTCCCTATTCCATGTTTATTCCAAATTTCAATACCTAATGGATATTTATGGACAAAATAATACACGGAATGTGAAACGTTGTAACCATTTTAAAAGGTAAAGAAACAGATATTTCAAACTCCATTAGCAAACAGAACATACCTTTATCAGACGGCTACTTTAGGATCAAGGTCTACTCTGTTGGCCAATGCGTGAAAACGCGTTTATGTAAACGAAAGGATCAAGTGAAGTGTGGTTTATACGTACGATTATTAAGGTAGTTGCCAGAAAATGTTGTGCCTGACACGGTGATAGAGTAACGAAAGAGTCCATGGTGGCCTGACACTGTGCCTGTGTCCAGATCCTGCCAGTATGGGATTCCCAATGCCACAGCGGAACAGATAACTGCCAGAACGCCAAACACGGCCGCGGCAATGACTGAAACACGCAACAATATCTTTAACATTTAGCCCGCTGAGCAAATTATTTTCATATAATGTTTCACCTAATACAATTTCAAAATGCCAGCTATATTCAATATGTCTACATAGATGCAATCAGGGTGTCAAACAGTTTGGATCCTGATGAGACGCCAAGTTACTTGGCGTCTCATCTGGGTCCATACTGTTTACATAGGTATTCACTCACCCGGCCATAGCAGGCTAAAGGTGAAAACAAATGGATCAGCCAGAACAAGACCTTTTGATTTGTGTGTGTGGAAATGATTTGATATTCGGTCTGACGCATAATCAAAGTGATTTGTACCTTGCCTCCCCTTTTCAGGTATATCGTTCAGCGGGGGCATCTGTTTCCCATGGAGGCATATTTTTGTTTTATGATACATCTTTTTAACTATTTCCCCCTTTTAAACGCCTTTTCACACATCTGTAAGGCGAGTAAACCCAGATCACAGGCTCCTATAGGAGCATTCAGATCAGAGTATGCTCTGTTCGCTAATGGAATTTGAAATATTTGTATCTTTAATTTTCTAAAATGGTTACAATGTACCAATTTCAATATTTCATTATAACTATTTTGTCAATGAATATCTAGTAGGTATTAAACTTTAGAATAAATGTTGAACATGGAATGGATTAACACATTCCCTCCTAGTGACGCATTTTGGTGTCTCTTTAACATTTATAAACCAATGTAATAAACAGAGCAACTACACAATTCTAGTTGTTTTCCTTTTCTCGAGTAATTGTTCCTTTTCGGTAGATTAATTCAAAGCGTTTGGGTCTAGATATAGCCTAGGAGGTCATGAGTTAAGTATAATAATAATAATAATTATTATTATTATTATTATACCACATTTATATAGCGCTCTTTTCACACAGGATTTGTGCGTTCAAAAGCGCTTCACATGATTAAGTTGCATGTACAGAATTGAATATAAATAATGCGTATAGAATATTTAAAACAAATGAAATTGAAGATAGAGATATCAATAAAACTATCAAAAATTGAATTAATTTAAGAAATGCATCCTTTTTTGTACATTTTTTTGTCCGCAATTCAAGGGAAACAGACGCACACCGTGACTACCGGTATATTGTGCCCGCCCACTTATGTCACCAAACTCAAATGAAACATTATATGTACAGTGTCAGTACATCATACAGTTACGACCCAGAAACATCTGGATCGGGTTTATGTATGACATACAACACTATACATAAGATATTGCCATACATATATAGGACAAGGGGTTAACAGAATATGTCAATTTTGTAGCTAATGCATAAGTGAGACTATACTGTATACTGACCAGACGAAAACACCTAAAACAAGCTACTGTTTAGTGTTTTCTGATTGGATGAGTCAAATCCCTTTACGATAAATTGGAAGACTAGAGTAAAGCTACTTCTCGAATAGGCAAACAAGTTGACTGCTTTTTAAGGATTAATTTTTCAGAGTGTTATTAGAAACAATAGACTGTTTTGTTCTAGGAACAGAGCCATGCGGAGCTGACCCTTTACTGTATGTAACTAATATACTCTTACAAGACAGTAAGTTTAACACTTTACTCTATACATTGTAAATACTCCTTTGCAAACAGAGTAAACCATACCAGGCGGTTCCTTAACGAACCGTCTGATCGGTGACGAATAGATGAACATATTGTGTTTTGATTAAAATTCCTTTAGTTCGTCGAGAGATTATAAAAATTCCAGTTTATTAATTTCCATATCATTGTTTCTAATATGGACGTTTATACAGTAAAGGGTTAAACCATGACTTTATGTAACCCCGCTGTTTTAGACGTCAGTATATCTGAAAATCAATTTGATGTCTATTGTATTACAATATGGCTTGACTTTAGACTTTATACATGTAGTTGATATTATCTATCACTCATATCATTCCGAATTGGTGTTCATTGCAAAAGTATATTAAGACAAAGCATACCGATTACGCTATAAGTTCGTTTTCCTTTTGACCCATCTCTGTTCCTTTCTCCAGGTGCGTTGTCTAGAAAGAGAACCACACATTGTCAAATACAGTAAACTCCCTCTCAACCGGAATTATAGTACAGAAGAATTTAGATGCGTCAAGGCAGGTGGCTGCTAAATGCTGGGTGAATGTCATGCATAGAGATGTTGTTAGATCGATATTCAAATGAACGCCCGGTTTAGAGAAGTTTCACTGTATTAATAGAAGCTTTAGATATATAACCATTACAACAGTTTGATGATATATTCGCTGTTTGTGTGTCAATATAAAAAAGGTACACAATTAAAACGTGGATTTTCTGAGCTAAAATATATTACGTGAACACATTATTTAATTGTCAGGAAATATGTAACGGACATATCTTGTGATGCAGTTAGATAACACAACTGTCTGTAATGTATCTCGCATGATTTAAAGTAACCTAAGGTACAACTTTCACCAAGCTGTTCAAGGTAAATGATTTATACTTTAACCCTTTCTCCATAAATACGCCTTTCTACGCCACGGTAAAAGACACCTTTAGAAACCATTGTAATAAAAAGAACATTTGCTCCTTAGGAGCAAATGCTCTATTTATCACAATGGTTTCAGAGCTACAAAATTTTAAAATTTTCCTTTTTCTCTAGTTAATGTTCCTTCAAGGTAGATTTATTCAAAGAGGTTGAATCCTAGCTAACCTATGAGGGAATGGATAAACCTGTTCAATCCGGGATACACATGTTCTGCCATTTTCAAATAATGTAGACCCAGATCAGAGGGTTCTTAGAGGAACCCCTTGAACAGGGTTTGCGCTGTTATGTCATTGAATAACACTCTTGCAAGCTCAAGCCTTTCTTACAGAGTAGACTCTACATTAAAACGCTAACGGCCTATTCCACTTTGAAATTCGAGGCTGAAAGAGTTACTACAGATAATGCGAGAAAGCAGCTGATTCTACCTGATTTGTCTTGCACTTTGGCCCTTGTTCTCACAGCTGCAACCGTTAGGAGGATCCCGAAAACCAAGCTAACAACTGCTGCCGCTATCGCAAGATAGAACCCGGCGTGGTATGTAGAGGACCCGTCCTCTTTGAACTTTACACTAAATAGTATCACCGCTACTACATGGACTACCACTGAAGAATAACATATTTAAAGAACGACATTATTCAATTAATAAGGACGAATTAATATATCCTAATATTAGTAATAAACAGAAAATAATACATGCATGTGTGTTAAATTAGTTTACCGAAAAGGAGCATTAACTAGAGCATTAACTAGAGAAAAGGTATTTTTTTTTATAATTTTGTAGTTTGAAACCATTGTGATAAGTAGAGCATTTGCTCCTATTGGAGCAAATGCTCTATTTATCACAATGGTTTCACAATATGAATTTCATAGAGGCGCAAAATGCGTCACTAGGGGGTAATGTGTTAACCCTTTGAATGTAGGACACGAATGTTCTGTGATTTGCAAACAATGCATACCAAGATCAGAGGGTTCCTTGTCATTCACAATCATTTAGTAAGTTTCAGAGGTTCTATAATTTCGCTCTGAAAATTCAGCATTGAACCCTTTTGGCGCCAAATTTCTTATTTTCACCTGCAATCCAATTTTGTTAAACCATTCGATAAAATAAGGAAATAAGATATAAATAAGGAATAAAGCATAGATATGGCATTAAAGTAAAAACAAAAAGAACGACTAATCAGAATATGAACCTTATGAATATTAAATGATATAGTAATCTTTATTCTGGCATATTGACACAATATAATAAGTTGTAAACTATTCTAAATTACAACTGAACCTTGTCACGGCTTCTATGGGAACTGTCTAATGTCGGTCTTTGCCTCGAAAAGGTGTATATATGAGGTAAAGAATTACAACTGTGCCGACGAAAGATGTCATATGTTCCCTAATATTAAGCAATTGTCATTCTATGATATAATAATTATATGATATCAAGAATCCTGTTCGTATTGTTGTATGTTTAAGAACAGATTTTCATAAACAATTCTTACGTTTAAATTGGCAAAGTCCTCGGTTTGTGAGACGTTTCATAGAAAGTCATAATGTGAATATAATTTGCCACATGCACTTTAAGTCTTATTTTTATTGCTGTCGGTTTCCCAAACTTTAACACATAATGAATAAGACTTCTTATGATGTCAATGAAGCCCCACCTTAATGCTGCAAGTGTCACGTTCTATAAAACAGTGCATAGAATGTTAGTGCAACAGTCTATGACACATGTCCCGTGATATATAACTAGTATTATACAGCTACCAATGTAATACAGTTAATGCTTCATAGTCAACTTACCTGATACAAAACAACAGATGCCTCCACACAGACCAATCAGCCATCTGTTCGTTGTGCACATAAAAATGAGTATTGCTGCAATAGCCAGTAGGAGGCAACTCGTACCGGTTAGTACAAGAGCTTTTACTGCTGTCAGGTAATTTCTGTCGCTACCTTTGACTGAAAATACACACCGAACAGCATAGACAAAATGGAAATAATACAATAATTGTGTTTAGTCCTTTGAAAGGTAATGATCTAATACTGTTGATGATATGACTTCATGTAGTTTGATAGGGTTAATTGTACGAGATGATATTGAAAGACAAAAGATGAAAACCAACTAAGAGCCGTTTGAGCCGAGTCGAACTGTTTGCAAATACCAGTACACACAGGTCCCGAATTCCAAGTATTAAGTATTTTGTGTTTGTGAATTAATGAAGGCAGCGTATGTAAGCAAAATCAAACATTACCGAATCGCAACGCTGAAAGAGTATAATGTAATTTATTTTATGTGATTATTCACAAGAGTGCCCGTACCAACAGATCACTTCAATAATATACTACACTTCATATATATGAACAAACTCATTGAAGATGATGATCACTTCTCTCCCAATTATCATTCAAGGTGATATCTGTTTTTAGAAAAGTAAATATCAGTCACACGTTTGTGTTCTGTTTGTCAAATCACTCTCATTTAAGGTAGCTTTAGGCCTCTTGTCTAGATCTGAATCTTTCTCACAGCTGTTAATAACATACAACTCTTAAGTGAAAAATGTGTCTAATTAGTATATCATAATATAGAAAAATATATACGTACTACTTTAAGCCATCTATAATAAGTAACATCTTTATAGCTATTCCTGCTCTTAAACATGTATTTTATTCACATGTATTTAGTTAGTTAGTTAATGTGTTTTGTTAAAAAAAATTGTTCTTGTCGGTATATAGCTTCTATCTAATGTTTAAGGTTTCTAAAACATACAGCTATACGACTTGTATCTTGTACATAATGTAAAACTATATTCTATAATCGTATATGTGTAATATGTCCCAGAATTCTGACAATCATTTCGACAATCATTGCACACAAGTGTCAAGTTGTATTTTCGTTTGTTGCACATACGAAAAAATCCCTTTTAGACATACATACAAAATGTATATACAAAATAACCAACAACAGAACAGTGTACACAGCGGAACCTTGTACGACCCATTACCGCATATTGACGCCTTTTGACGCCTCTGTAAAAGTCACGTTTTTGAAACCATCGTGATAAATAGAGCATTTGTTCCTTAGGAGCAAATGTTCCGTTTATTACAATGGTTTAAAATCTACACAATAATTATTATAAAACTTCATTTTCTCTAGGAAATGCTTCTTTTCAGCAACTGTATTCAACGGGGTTGGATCTAGAAATAGTTTATGAAGGAATGGGTTAACTGTCAAATGAAACAAGTGCATTTAACAAATTAAACCGTATACATACGATAATTAAAAAAGTTGCCGGATGATTTAGTTCCTGCCACGTTAAATGAGTAACGAAACAATCCATGATGTCCTGACACTGTGTCTACGTCCAAGTCCTGCCAGTACGGGATACCTACTGCCACAGCGGAGCAGATAATTGCCACTACGCCACAAATTACCCCAGCAATAACTGAAAAAGCAATGGAAACAATTCGAAAAGCAGTTCGCATGCACAGCATCCAAAATATAGGTACAATTTGCAAGTATTACAAAGCAAACAATAGTTAGAAGTTAGACGTTCACATTTCTTACAATGTCGATCTATAACACAGGTGGTCCAATAATGCAGGATCAATGTTTAGCAGAACGTTTCCAAAAGTAGCTTTCTGTATTACCCCTTCCCTGCATTATGTAGCTACCTGTCTACCTGTTTATGAAACGTCTGGCTTTGAGGGGTTTCCCTGCATAGCAGTTTTATGCTACATACAGTGACGTGTTACAAATATATCGAACCTTAAATTAACCCATCGCTTGCTATTCACGTCAATATACCTACCTGTAAATAGTGAAGACCCAGATGAGACAGCTCCTGCAGGAGCTGTCTCATCTGGGTCTGCACTATTTACAAATTGATTGTGCAACCAGTGCACCCCACAGCAGTGATTGCACAGCGAAATATGTGTACACAGCGAAGATATATGTAATTATACAACAGGACATGGGTAAAGAAGGAGAAATGTATTTTAAAATTCAGCAAGCGAAGGGTTAAGAACGCCAATGTCTTTTCTAATAGATACCAGTAATGATTTGCACTATTATATCTCCAAATAATAGTCGATTTGACGAACGAATCTAATATATTCTCCCTTTACGTAAAAAATATTCAAGAAATAAATAATGATAGTACATGCATATTAATAACGTTCATTTCTGTAACGGCACAAAACAGGAGTTTTCGGCCGTGACAGAAACTGTAATGCAGTAAAACCTCTCTATACAACGTCCACTAAATTACATAAAGTATTTTTTGTTGAAGGCAAGTTGATGCTTAAAGCAGGGTGCAAGTAAAACAGAATGTTCCTATAGGAGCGTTTTGTTTTACTTTCATCTTGCTTTAAGCAACCACCTGCCCTAAATACCAACTAATTATCATAATTAGTGGCCGTTATAGAAGGGTTTTACAGTGGTCTGATCTTTTGTGTCGGAAGTTTACGTCGCTTTAACTGCGATGATCAACTAATTACAGATGAAGGAAGACCCTGAGAATTTATAGTGCCTGGAACAAATTGCATTATTTCCTGCACGTGAAATACCTGGGTAGAACCACCCACCCACCGCAAGCCAGCTAGAAGGCTTCCATACTTGAAAATCCAAATTCCTTGACGAGGATTCGAACTACATGTATAGCAGTGAGAGGTTCAGTCTTGATCAGTCGAAGACCTGAACCACTTGGTCACGGATGCTCCAGAAGAATAATATGTACTTTATTTCATAAAACGACAGGGAAAACATTGATTAGACGGCTCCAACTGGAGCCGTTTGATCTGGGTATTAACTGTTTGTTAGGTAGAAAGGCGTATTTACGGAGTAACTGATAAAACATATATAACTGTGGGTATCTCATAAGGTGTTCACTCAGATATGAAACCAAAGTTTTGGAGGAGTCTAGGAAACAGCATGATTTATACACGCAATGAGCAGCATTCTTCAATTTTAAATAGTGACCAGTATAACCTTATTTGAAAATATGAAACAAATTTCTTCTGTATTAACATGTCACAATGTGTCCTATGATATTTACTACTTGAAAAAAAGGAAAATGCTACAATTCTACATTCCTATAAAATGAGACACAGCTGACTGGATTAGAGTACAGCGTATCCTAATGTGCTAAACTGTTGAATATTTACGTACTTCTAACGACAATAGCTGTCTGACAAAGACAAAGACTAAATTCTCGTAAACAAGATGGCTATGTTTACGCATGGATAGTCAATGAATCTAATTAGGCAGCAAGAAATATTAACGATACTATTTGTGCTTTACAACATTTCAGTTTATTAACTAGTTAACTAATGTTCACTAGAGTAATGTCTTGGTACAGAGACATCTGCCTATAGCGACAGAATATTGGATAAACGTATATCTAAAAGAGCAGTCAGGAGCTTAATAAAGGCCAATACAATAGAACCCCACTTAATGAATAGACATGGTTGTCTTTATAAGCAGGTGGTTGCTTATTGCAGGATGAAGTAATGCAGAAAGCTCCTAAGCAGCATTAAGCTTCCTGCCTCTACCCCTCCCCCCAAAAAAGTTCTACTTTTGTCCTGCATTAAGCTACCACCTGCCTCTACCCACCCATAATCATACGTATTTTAGGTGGTTGCATTAGCGGGGTTTTACTGTATATTGCAGAATACTGGTCAAACGTTCTGCACATTTTCCGTCTTGTATTAAACTAGCACCAGTCTTATAAGCCCCAAATTAGACTATTTTGGCTTGTCATTGTAGACGTATTTAACCCATTCCCTAATATTGACGCCCTTTGATGCCTCTGTAAAAGTCACTTTATAAAAACCATTGTGATAAATAGAGCATTTGCTCCTGAGGAGCAAATGCTCTATTTATCACAATGGTTTCAAAACAACAAATTTAAAAAACAAATCCTTTTCTTTAGTTAATGCTCCTTTTCGGTAGATTTATTCAGAGAGGTTGGGTCTAGAAATAGCTTATGAGATAATTGGTTAACTGTATTTATTGTCTTCCTTCATATCGAATATTTGTGTCATGAATTTACTAGTAACATTTGCCCTTTGTCTCATAACACAATCGCGGATAAAAGTTAATTATACTTAGACCAAAATAAGTACCTATTGGTCCATATTTCTTTTTGTTTTCTTTCCCACCTCTGTCAGGTCTTCCATTTCCTGTAAACAAAAATACCGTTTACAAAAATACCGTAAAAAGAAAGGTTAACATTTATATTAGATCTGTAAATCCCGATATGTTCTTGAATAATTACCTGAAGCTAGTAGAACTTCGACGCGAGGCTATAACCACCCCATGTTATAAACAATAAAACATTACCTCATGAAAATATATGTAATAAATAATGGTGTTAATAAACTAAACAACAGTAACAGTATTATGAACCAGTATTACATGTATGAACAGTGGACGCCGTCTGATCTAGATCTGCTCCATTTGCTTAGTCGTGAATGGCAGCTCTATGAGATAATATCGGGAAATAGCGTTGAATCCATTATAGAAAATACGTTCACATATATGTCTTATCATATAGGTTACATATTAAGTTTACATTTTTGAAGGTTTGGGAATGTCTAGTCACATAGTTAAGGTCACTTTCGACCCGGGTTAGACATAAAATGTTATTTTGAAAACAGTGCAGACCCAGGTTAGATCTCATTGGGGAGCCCACGGCTTGTCATTCAAAACCTCTAGCAAGTATAAGCTGAGTGAATGCTGTAGTTAAACGCTGACAGATATTCCATTTTGAAAATCGTGATTGAAAAAGTTAACAAAAAGAATTATGAAATACGATAAAGCAGTTGCTTCTACCTGATTTGCCCTGTATCTTGGCCCTTCTTTTCACAGCTGCAACCGTCATGATGATCCCGAAAACCAAACTGACAACTGCTGCCGCTATCGCAAGATAGAATCCGGCGTGGTAAGAAGAGGACCCACCCTCTTTGAACTTTACACTAAATAGGATCACCGCTACTACATGGACTACCACTGAAGAATAAGATATGGAACGGTATATAACGACATATGACGCCATTCGATCATCAAAGACGAAATAATATATCCTCATAAAATTAGTAATAAATCGAAAATATAGAAAACCCCTCTAATGCGACCACTTAATGAACAGACATGACCGTCTTCATATAAAGGTGGTTGCTTAAACAGTTATGCAGAGCTTTCTGTATAACGTTCGTCCTGCATTAAGCTACCACCTGCCTTTGCCACTGTGAATTATGCCCCTTTTTGGTGGTCGTATAAGAGGGGTGTTGATGTAGTTTGTAAATATTTTAAAATAGGTTTGTTAACTATTTGAATGAGTGGCACGCATGTACTGTGATTTGTATACAGTATATACCCAGATCAGAGGGCTCCTAGAGCATCTCTCTGAACAGGTCTGCACTGCTTGTCTTTCAAAGTCATTTATCAAGTTTCAGCAGTCATATAGTTGTGTGACACATGTTACATAGAAAGTCCTACGTGCTACACTATGAGTCCTATTTTATTCAAGTCGGTTTCACAATCTACATGTATAACATAATTATACCGAATAAGATTACCGATTCTTATAATGCCAATGTCACATGAGACATGACATTGTATACTAAACTAGTCAATATGACCTGACACACGATACACTATGCAACCCTATTTTAATGCTACAAGTGTCACATTCTATGAAACAGTGCATAACATGTTAGTGCGACTGTCTATGACGGCCATGTCCCATGGCGAGGGATACGTTTATTTACACTGTTTTTTGTGAAAGGGGATGGAATAAGTGTGGGGTTAGGCGCCCCTAAACCGGTTTAAACCCGAGTGACACTTTTCACTGACCGTTCGAAGGCTGTACTTTTTATCTTCCTCCTATGTTTTGTTTGCTATGTCTTTGTGCATCTCTTGTTGTATTTTGATAGGCTTGACATTTACTGTTAGTTTCTTTCATGGTGCTGTTAGGGCGTGTGTGTGTTTCGTACATATATGTGGTGATTCCTGCATGACTCATGCATGTACTTATGTAACTAGTATTATACAACTACAAATGTATGTCGGCTGTAGCTTCATACAGTAAAACCTCTCTATAAAGGCCACTAAATTACATCAAGTATTTTATGTTAAAGGCAGGTGGTTGCTTAAAGCAAGAGGAAAGTAAAACAGAACGCTCCTATAGGCCACCTGTCCTAAATACCAACAAATTAACACAACTTAGTGGCCGTTATAGAGAGGTTTTACTGTAGCTGGATTACACTTACCTGATAAGAAACATAAGATGCCTCCACACAGACCGATCAACCATCTGTTTGTTGTGCATATGAAAATGAGCATTGCTGCAATTGCCAGTAAGAGACAACTCGTGCCGGTTAGTACAAGAGCTTTAACTGCTGTCAGGTAATTTCTGTCGCTACCTGTGACTGAAAAATACACACAGAGTAGCATTTTAAACATACAAATAACACAACCAGTGTCCTAAGCGCTTATATTTAGTGAAACCCACTCAGAGATACCCGAACCTTGTCCAACTGTTTGCAAATACCAGTACACCTACTTTCCGAATTCAAAGTGTTAAGCCCTTTTGTTTGTACAATAATGAAGGCAGCGCATGAATGCAAAGTCGATTTACATGTACGATGCATGTCCAACATCAACCGCATCGCAACGCTTAAAGAGTATAATGCACTTTAGTGTATATAGATATTCACGTGAGCGCCAGTACCATCAAGTGACGTCAATAATATACATGTACCATATAATGTAAAACCTTATTCCTTAATCAAATATGAGTAATAGGTTCCAGAATTCTGAACTTAATTTAGCCAACCATTGCACAAAATTTAAACCATGGTGGCACTTTCGTTTACAATACTATTAGTAAATACTCATGATGATAAAACAACTAATGACGTGTAATGAACGCACCGTTAATTACTGAAGTATTCAGCTTTCTAGTGTCAGAATTGCACAAGTAGTGTTCGTTTGTTCAACAAAAGAAATAATCCCTTTTAGATAGAGATACATGTATATGTCACAGTAGAAATTGCGATTCAGGACAATCGTCGATTCTCCAAGGACAGATTGCGATCTCAATCTCTTCTAGGACAGATAGACTCTGATGCTAATACATCCTAAGGATTCTACTAGAATAATTTATTATTAGTGTTATAAATGCTACTTTAACTCTACAAAGAAAATCTATAATTCTATTGGAAGAATATACATTTTTAAGATCACAAGTCTATATCCAAAACATGATAAACAACACATAATTGTGAATTGTTTAAAAAGAGGATCGCAGTCTGTCCTAGAAGAGATTGCGATCGCAATCTGTCCTAGGAGAATCGACGATTGTCCTGAAACGCAATTTCTATTGTGATATATACATTAAAACCTCTCTATAACGGACACTAAATTATATTAAGTATTTTGTGTTTAATGCCGGTGGCTGTTTAAATCAAGGTGAAAGTAAAACAGAACGCTCCTATAGGAGCGTTCTGTTTTCCTTTCACCTTGCTTTAAGCAGCCACCTTCCCTAAATACCAACTAATCCAACACAATTTAGTGTCCGTTATAGAGAGGTTTTACTGTATATATATAAAATAACCAAAACATCTCATTCTGTTTAAAATTGAACCTTGTTTAACTGTCAAATGGTATCAACTGCGTTAACAACCTAACTGTATACGTACGATAATTAAAAAAGTTGCCGGATGATTTAGTGCCTGCCACGGTTAAAGAGTAACGAAACAATCCATGATGTCCCGACACTGTGTCTACGTCCAAATCCTGCCAGTGCGGGATACCTACTGCCACGGCGGAGCAGATAATTGCCACAACGCCACATATGACCCCAGCAATAACTGAAAATTCGACAAGCACATCTCATGCAGATATTACAACAATAATTGATAAGTAATGTAGCAATACATTAGCTACAGTGAAACTGCAGTAGAACCCCTCTAATGCGGCCACTTAAAGAATAATCATATTTATCTTAAACAGGTGGTTGCTTGATGCAGGACGAAGGTAATGAAGAAAGCTCCATAAGGTGCTAATAGCTTTCGTCCTGCATCTGTCACCCAGATTTGTGCCCCCTTTTGGTGGTCGCATTGGAGGGGGTTTACTGTACTCTAAACCAGATGTTTAAAATACTTTAAATGCCGAGCTGTCACACAGTTTTTGGTTTAATCCAGGATTGAAGTCATACAGAAAGCTCTGCTCTCTCTGCACTATGCAGCCACTTGCCTCTTTCTCTTTCACTGAACTTCTTGTTTAGAGGGGTTTCACAGTATAGCTATTTTATTCTAAATACAGAGAAGTATTACATAAAATTGCAACCTTAACAATTACAACGGTAAATTTTCAAATGGACTATTCCAGAAACCAAACAGATTAATCAAACAAACAGAAAAGTGTAACGTGACAAACAGTGCAGATCCTGATGAGAGGGTACCTCTAGGTTTGCAAAGACATTAGTGACTCGTGTCCCGCACAGTAAGGGTTAAATGACGAACGCAATTTGCAAATATCTTTGCTATAACATACACGTACGAAGTTGCCATATTATACCTCTAAATTATATCTATATTTACGAACGCGTATTCACGTAGGACATAATGATACCGTGAACACTAATTACATTAATTAATATTATGGCACATGGATACGTGAGATATTGGGCCTGACCGAAACTGAAAATCATATATTTTGTATCAGGGATTTACCTCACTTAATCCCTTCAGTGCCATGAAGACGGGTCTGTGATATCAATATTCAAAGAGTTTGAATCCAGATGAGACGCGGAGTAACTCGTCATCTCATCAGGGTCCAAACTCCAAACTGGTTGACCGTCTTAATAGTTTTTATAATGAAATTGAACAAGCGTTCATCTAAAACATAAAGCAGATGAAAATGGGTAGTTCATAGAACATCTGTGTGGGGCCACCGAGCTACTGCAAGCCAGCTAGAAGACTTCCTGATTAACTATCCAAATGTCCAGACCGGTGAGAGCTCAGTGATTGCAGGTCAAAAACCTTAACCAGTCGGCCACAGAGGCCTCAGAAGAATCATATCGATATAAGTTCATCAGCAGATAGAGCAGACACTGATTGGAAGGCTTATATTAGAACTGGCTGATATTGGTCTATTCATTTGCAAAAAGCAGAAAAAACTTATTATATGAGAGTATCTCATAAGGTGCTCTCTCCGATTTGAAGACGTCTATTATTTAGCATGATTTAACACATTTCCCCCTAGTGACGAATTTTGCGCCTCTATAAAAATCACATTGTGAAACCATTGTGATAAATAGAGCATTTGCTCCTATAGGAGCAAATGCTCTATTTATCACAATGGTTTCAAATTACAAAAGTCTAAAACATTCCCTTTCTCTAGTTAATGCTCCTTTTCGGTAGATTAATTAAATAAGGTTGGATCTAAAAATAGCCTAGGAGAAAATGAGTTAACCGTTTTGCTGCCAATGTCGCATCTGTGATTGCATTGTACTTATGCAAACAGTTTGGATCCAGATGAGACGCCGAGTGACTCGATGTCTCATCAGGACCAACATTGTCTGTTATTGTGACTGTTTTGTAAACAAAACATGTTAAATGTTACTTAAAACATTGTATGATAATTGCATATCAGGACACACACCTTCTCTTAAATAGCATAAATCTTCAATGAGACTACATTCAGTAGTTGAATATATTTAGACCAAAAATAAATACCGATTGGTCCACACTTCTTTTGTTTGTCTTTCCCACCTCTGTCATTTCTGCCGTTTTCTGTAAACCATAAAACAGTATAAGATACGTTAACGTTTAACGTAACCTTTAGTATGCTGAGAGAATTATTTTTACAGAATTTTACTACATTTTCATAATTCAAGCTATAATCAATTTTCTACCCAAATCAGGGTGTCAAACATTTTGAATCTTGATGAGACGCCGAGTTACTCGGCGTCTCATCTGGATCCAAACTGTTTGCAAAGTTATTCACTATTCCGATCATAGTAGGTTAAAGGTTAATTACATGTAACAATTCAGAACTTTAAAGCAATACTGGTATTACATGTACCTTTCAAATAGTAAATCCTGTACCTTATATTTATTCGAGCGAGAAATAATGAATGTATGAATGTTAATTAGCAGTATTATTAACAGCGGAAACTATCTGATCTAGGTCTGCTCTGTTTGCAACGTATGTGAAAGGCGTCTCTATGACGGGTTCAAACATCGGGGAAATGTCTTGAGTATCCGTATACAGCCAGCTCTCTTCACAACGACCACGTTCGTTGTAAAATAAAGTGCCGCTGTACTGAAAATGTCGTTCTAATGAGTATCGATTTAATATACAATAACACCCCCATTTAAATGGGACGTTCAAATTAGCACAAATATTGGTGTGTAAGACAGGTGGAAGCGTAATGCAGGGCGAAACTCATACATACAGCTCCCAGAGCAGCTTTCTGCATAGCTTCCATCCAGCAATAAGCAGCTTATTGACTAAATAATTTTAAATATAACGATAATTCACTTTATATAGATTATTTTCAATGCTGACGGAAAAATGATATATGTATCATCAAATACATGTAGATATTCTATATTTTGTTCTTCAAGTTATGGCATTTCTAATCACCAAATAACAAGTCTTGTAGATAAGCTTTATCGCAAATGTAAGTGACTTGACCCTTAACTCAATAAATATGCATTTCTACGCCTTTGCAAAGAGAGTAGAACCAGTTCGGACGGCTTCTATAGGAGCTGTCTCATCTGGGTATACTCTGTTTGCTTATAAATACGATTATATAGTATCTGACATGACCAAAATCATCTGTGTTTCATCATACTCTCAGCACCTGCACACAGTCGTAATGAATCTTTACCTGGTTTGTCCCGAACCTTGGCTCTGCTTCTTAAAGCCGCAAAAACTACAAGAATCCCAGAAATAAAACTGGTAACGGCTGCTGCTATCGCCAGATAGAACCCGGCGTGATAACTTGAGTCCCCTCCCTCTTTTAGTTTGACTCTAAACAGAATCACTGCTGTAACATGGACCACCACTGAAAAATGAAAAAGAATGAACATTGTCAGCGAAGTGAAAAACAAATGCGTAAAGAGGAGAAGATTGGAGAATTTTTTATGTATCATGCCTGTCATTGCAGGGAACATGGTAGCATGTCCCTGTGTAAAAGAGATGCTTTCCCCTATGTATGCGAAAGACACGACTAATGGCACAACACCCATAACAATGATGTTTACTGTAAAGTATCACTCAAGCTTGCGTAGCTATTCAGTATTAACCCTTCGCTTGCTGAATTTTAAAATACATGTCTCCTTCTTTACACATGCCCTGTTATATAATTACATATATCTTCACTGTGTACAAGTAGTTCGCTGTGCAATCACTGCTGTGGCGTGCACTGGTTGCACAATCAACTTGTAAATAGTGCAGACCCTAATGATACAGCTCCTGCAGGAGCTGTCTCATCTGGGTCTTCACTATTTACAGGTATGACGCGAATAGCAAGCGAAGGGTTAAAGTATCACTCAAGTGTGCGTAGCAATTCAGTATTAAAAAGGAATTGTTAAAGGTGCACTTAATACATATTTTCAAGACTCGTTTAACTCTTAATTAATCGTCATTAGGCACCTTTGCTAATAGAACCGATCCTAAGCGGACGGCTCCTGTAAGAGCCGTCTGTTCAAAGGTATTTTCTGTTTGCTTACGGAATTATAATTATGATACTACATTTTCACCAGGACCAAACCTCTTCTCGTGCATATGTCATTGTCATATGTCATTGTTCAAATGCCAACTATAAATATTCATACATTATATCTCATATGAATATTCATGGGGTAAAGGAAATTGAAAAGCTGATATCAAGGCAAATCTCGAGAAATATCTTTATGTTACTGCTTTTATAATGCTGGTAATGTCAGAAGAGACACGTTTAAAATATTGACGGTGGCGCATTCTATATCCAGAGCTACCGATAAAGGTGCGTACTTAAATACTAAAACCCTCATTTCTCCACTAAAACCTATGTTGTGTCCGCTCTTTAGAATTGTCTCGAAGTCTCGAAGAGACGATTCTAAAGAGTAGTCAAAACATAGGGTTTGATCGATAAATAAAGAAGTCACTCTGGAAAATGTTATGCATATCACCTGGACCTCTATATACCAGATGGCATATAAACTGAATTTAGTTTTGTGCGGCATAACCAGTCCAATGTTGTTATGGTAAAGGTCTCTAACACGTGCTTTATATATAATTTCATGTTCTTCAGTTTTTACTGGTGTTTTAGTATGTCGCCAATACTTATATTACATTTAATTATACTTGCCTGATAAGAAACAACACACTGCTCCAAAGAAACCCGTCATCCATTTATTCTTCTTTGAGCACATAAACAGTATAATAGCTGCGATGGCCAAAAAGAGACAACATGCTCCAGTTATCACAAGACCTCTAACAGCTCTCAGATAATTCCTATCGCTCCCGGAGACTGCAAGACACATTAACATGAACATAAATTTAACACTTAGTTAACATTTCGCTGTCAGCGTGGCATATGTTATAACTGCAAACAGTTTGGATCCAGATGAAACACAGAGTAACATGGGGACTGATCAGGATCTCCCATTACCTCATAGGCTATTTTTAGATCCAACCTCTTTGAATAAATCTACTGAAAAGGAGAATGCACTAGAGAAAAGGATCTTTTTTAGAATTTTGTAGTTTGAAACCATTGTGATCAATAGAGCATTTGCTCCTAAAGGAGCAAATGCTCTATTTATCACAATGGTTTCACAAAGTGACTTTTACAGAGTCGTCAAAAGTCGTCAATATGAGGGAATTGCTTGCTATAGTGGTAATATTGTTGCAAGAAAAGCGGAGCAAATTACGCAATCGAAATTGAATTGCTGTGGTACAGTTGGCCACAGTTGGATTCAATGTTTATATGCAGTAATGCGACTTCCGTAGAGACACAAATTTAAATACCCAAATATTGGTATAAATTAATTATAGCGTCAGATGTCTACAACAGTAATTTTGTAGTATAATAAACCCTTCGCTTGCTGAATTTTAAAATACATTTCGTCTTCTTTACCCATGCCGTGTTGTATAATTACATATATCTTCACTGTGTACAAGTACATCGCTGTGCAATCACTGCTGTGGAGTGCATTGGTTGCACAATCAACTTGTAAATAGTGCAGACCCTGATGAGACAGCTCCTGCAGGAGCTGTCTCATCTGGGTCTTCACTATTTACAGGTAGGTATATTGACGTGAATAGCAAACGAGGGGTTAATATGTTACAGTGCTACAGAGAAAAGTGCGTACCCAAATATTAACATCGTTATTTCTCCACCAAACACTTTCTGGTGAACACTCCTGAATGGTCACAGTATAGGGTTTGGTGGAGAAATAAGGAGCTATGTTTGAAAATGCTTCAATTTACGCACCTTATCTGTACCTCTGAATTAAGTACATGTACCTCCATGTGCTTCATTCATTCAATTATTGAATAATGGCGCGGCATCAAAAATATACCTTTAATGGTCCAAACCTCGTGAAATAGTCTGTCTATGTTAAATGTGGTATCGTTTTCACATTTTCTCAAGTTCTTTCAATCAGTCAACCAGTTCTTATTTCCGTTGTTTATTAACCCTTTCCCTTATGTAAGCGCATTTTGACGCATCTGCAAACAGAAAAGACCCAGATGAAACGGCTCCTATAGGAGCCGTCTGATCAGGATGTGCTCTGTTTACTTATGGTATAATATATATCTGATTATACAGCTTCTGTCTGAGCCAAAATGTCATATGTGCATAAGCAATTATAAAAATTAATCTTATTAATATTCATGACGTCATTATTTCCTACATGAATATTCATCAGAGAAAGGATTAAACTAACAAGCGGGAACATTAAACACTGATATTCAAAAACCTTTGGACTATGAGACAGGTGGAAGTTATCCTATTGAATTTCTCTGTTACAGGCGATCTGCATTTAGCAGATACCTGTCTTCAAAGATACCTATATTCACTTATTAAGTGGTCGCTTTAGAGAGATAATACTGTAAATGTGTCAATGGTCATGGTATTATGACTATTGTACGTAAGCGTAAAAAACCCTAACAGCTGAAGACGCCAAATGTTTGGCGAAAAATTTAAAAGTGTCGTCTGCAATTTCATATGAAATATAATTCTAAACTAGTTCATAAAGGTATATTAGTATAACATTTGTTTTAAAAAATCTGTATGCCTGGGCTAAAAAAGTACAGAAAACAGTGAAGTCCCAGGTCAGATGCCGCCTTGACCCGGGACTGCACTGTTTTCAATGGTGCCAACAGGCGACATTGGCATCGAAAGAGTTCAAGGCCGAGTAAACGTACGATAGTTAAGATAGTTGCCAGTGGTTTTCGTGTTTGACACTGTAATGCTGTAACGAAACAGTCCGTGGTGGCCTGTCACTGTGCCAGTGTCCAAGTCCTGCCAGTATGGGATGCCTAATGCCACTGCGGAGCAAATAATTGCAAGTACGCCAAATACTGCTGCAGCAGCGACTGAAAAGAAAGAAGCCTGGTCAGATATACACAAAACATGCAGAAAGTCGCGACGAATGGACACATTATTGTTATACTTATAACATGGCAAGCAGTAAAACCCAAGTGGTATGCCTACATGTTTATAGTAGAAGCTTTTGATTGGTCAGCCAAAGGCTCAAATCTGACCAATCAAAAACTTGAGAATAAACTCAGACTAAGTTTTATAAGCATGGACCCTGTTCTAAAGGATATTCATTTATTGAACAAAGACGTCTTTAAAAGCAAATGGTTGCTTCATGCTCAATGTATAGCAAAATCAATGCAGAAAGATCCAATAGGAGTGAGTTTTCTACATTACTGTTGACCGGTATCCAAAATTATAAAAACTTCTGAGTCTGAGTCTGAGATCATTCACAAGCATCTGATTGGTCAGATTCTGAGCATTTTCAGAATCTGGCCAATCAGATTATTGAGAATGATCTCAGACTCAGGCGAAAACGTTTATAACCTTTGGACCTGTATTAATAATATACCATGTGCCTCACAAACCCATATTTCAATAATGATTTGTTTTATTAAGACAAATACTACTGTAGCGTACAATTGTGGACAGTGGTTCAGTACATGTATATTTGCTATATTTCTAGATAAACTACAGTAAAAACCTCTCTATAACGGCCACTAAATTACATAAATTATTTGTGTTAAAAGCGGGTGGCTGCTTAAAGCAAGATGAAAGTATAGGAGCATTCTGTTTTACTTTCACCTTGCTATAAGCAGCCAACTGCCCCAAATATCAACTAATTAACACAATTTAGTGACCGTTATAGAGAGGTTTTATTGTAATAGATGATTTATACATATTTAGAATTAAGGCGATAAACAAGGTATGTGACACACCGTAATCGGTTTGAAAAAAGAGCTGAACAGAAGTGTTTCACAAAACTAGTTAGAGTCAAAGTACATTATCTGTTTTATATATAATTTTATATAAATATAAATGCTATACTTGAAAACACGACAAGGAACTTTCATTGCTATTATAAAAACAACTAATTGCAACAATCTAGTGAAACTAACATATAGACTACAAGTAAATAGACTATTGGTGCGCTTTCCAAATACCAAACTATGACGTATTTTCTCTCCAAACCTCTTCCATCAATTTGCATCATTTAGTAACTCAGCATTGTTCATTTCATTATGAAAACCGTCTATTGCTAGCTTGACATTTCCCTACAGGCTTGCATAAACAATACGTAAAATAACAGCAGATTGGAAAATAAGTATACATTAATACTGCAGAATAAGGTTTAAGATGCAAGATATATTTTCTTTGTCTATAAGAATACAAAGTGTGCGGAATCTGATTAACTGCTGAGTATATCTAAGCCTTATTTGAACATAAAGGCAATATAATTGTCACATGCATAGCAAGGGTTAAGTAAACTTTTGTTATTCTGAATTAAGATGTGCTGATAGTCGATTCAGAGAAACAATTTACCGATTGGTCCGTAGGTTTTTTCTTTCTTTCTGTCCCTTCTTGCAGCCTTGCTCTCTAGAAACAATACAAGAATATAAATAAAATCAATTTAAACTGATCTGTTAAACAATTGGGTGGTACATGTAGGAAATATCATACTTGTATATACAATAGGATCCGTCTGACTGGAATCATAATATTAAACAATTAAGGTCTTTATAGCCAGGTGGCGGCTTACTGTTTTGGGAGCTTTCGGCATGACTTTAAGCCAGCATTAAGCTGCCCATGTCTGAAATACCGGCACTGATAATAGTTTAAAGCCCCGTGTAGATAATTTTACCGTATTTGCACGCTATATTCCGTATGCAAACGCTTGGAGAATCTATAACGAATTGCAGAAAATAAAATAAAACTGAACTGAAATATTGTAAACAATACGATAGCTTCATCCCACCAAAAATCTTATATACTGTTATGTTAATATAGAGAACTTTTATATTTGCAGTTTGTAACCGATACAAGCACAACAACGTTTATTATTTCTGTTATTATTAATAGCTATAATAATTACCACGTTCGATGTTGGTCAATTGTTTTCACGAATGAGTATACACATATTAAGGTACTACAATATTTTTCAGAAATGTCAAGCCCGTGTCGCTAGTTACAGATTTCGGAATGTATTGTTGAGACACAGTGAATAATGTAATGAATATGCTGAAAACGTATTCTAAATAATCTTGTTTGCAACAAATGTTGTGGGTCAACGTATTTTTAAAAAAATGAAACATATAAACCACAGATACGTGCAGCCATATACATGTATGTAGGTACGACACGATTATTCACATAAGACACCAGTCGATATTTTTGAAATAAACTCAAATTTGGGGTAACCGATTAAAACATGTCATTGAATAAATCTTCTCTCTCATCTAACGTGTTTTAGGGCATTATTTGATGAATATTCTTTAAAAAATAATGAAACGATGCATATAAAATGGATACATCTTTATAATGGCACATGAAGACAGGTATGTTGGGTCATGGCAGAAACTGTAGCATCTGATAATAATTACGAGTATTCTATAATCAAACAGAGCGGACACTGATCAGACGGCTTCTATACGAGTTGTCTAATCTGGGTATTTTAACAATTTGTTGAAAGGCGACTCTGTCTGATAAAAGCGTGCTATGCCTAGTAAATGCATATTCAGATATAATAACAGAAGCATGTGTGTGTACCTTGAACCTTGGCCTTGATTCTTACAGTTCCAATCACTACGGGTATACCGGCAACCAAACTGACAACGGCTGCCGCAATCACAAGATAGAACCCGGCGTGAAAACTAGAATCGCCGCCCTCTTTCAACTTTATTCTGAACAGGATCACCGCAGCTATATGTACTGCCACTAAAAGAAACAATGACCAGAGGTCCAGATAAAATACGTAAAGTAAAACGTGTTCAAGTATAACTTCTTTATTTCTCCACCAAACCCTATGTTACATTACGCCCTCTGTTTAGAATTGTCGCGAAGGAGTGGTTACAATATAGGGTTTGGTGGAGAAATGGCGATTTTAGTACGCACCGTTAACTGTAGCTCTGGATAATAGTTTAAAATGCTGTTATACCACTAGAAATATTAAGACATACAGTGAAACCCTCTAAAGCGATCACTTAATTATTCTAACAACTTATCATTGGTGCATTTAAAAGCAGGAAATATTACATCATGTAGTACAAATGTAATACAGAAACCTCTTGTTGGCATTCTGCATTACCTTTGTCCTGCATGATGTTACCACCCATATTAACCCTTCGCTTGCTGAATTTTAAAACCCACTTCTCCTTCTTAACTCATGCCCTGTTGTATAATTACATATATCTTCACTGTGTACAAGTATTGCGCTGTGCAATCACTGCTGTATAGTGCACTGGTTGCACAATCAATTTGTCCTGCAATCCTGAAGGAGCTGTCTCATCTGGGTCTACACTATTTACAGGTAGATATATTGACGTGAATAGCAAGCAAATTGTTAAATTGCAGAAAAAGACTCGAATTAATTGATAACTGGAGAGACGGTTTACTGTATATCGGAATGTTTGGCATTTCAATACGGCTTTAGGTGGTTTGAAACAGAGACACGCCGTACTGCTGAGGAACAGTACAATAATGCAGTACAATAAAACCTCTGTATAACGACTATTAAGTGTGTTTATTAGTTGTTCTTAAGGCAGGTGGCTTTCTTAAAGCAAGATGAAAGTAAAACAGAGCGCTCCTATAGGAGCGTTCTATTTTACTTTCACTTAACCTCCTTAAGCATCCACTTGCCTTTAACACAAAATACTTGATGTAATTTGGTGACCATTATAGAGAGGTTTTACTGTACATAGTATTATAGTGAATATTGACTATCTGAGAATTTCTATAATAAAATATGAAAACATAATCATTTGTTTTGTCAAACGATGTTGAATCAGACTACCCAAACAGAACATATCCTAATCTGGATCTATTCTGATTCGAAAGGCGTAATAATGGGTAGTTATGGAGTAAAATGTTGAATATGCTACTTGCCTGATACGAACGAACAGAATGCTCCAATGAAACCAAATCTCCATCTTTTCTTCGTGCAAATCAATACAAAAATGGTTATGATGGCCAGTAATAGACAACTTGTCCCAGCTATCACAAGCCACCTCACGGCGTTCAGGTAATTTCTATCGCTTCCTTTAACTGAAAATAATTACAACAAATAAATTATTTATTCAAAATATAAAAAGGTGTACGAACATCAGTGACGTTTAAACACGGATTATGTCTTAACCAATGTCCTCATATGCTATTTTTAACCCCAACAACTTTAAATAAATCTACCGAAAAGGAACATTTACTAGAGAAAACGAGTTGTTTTGAATTTTGTAGTTTTGAAACCATTGTGATAAATAGAGCATTGGCTCCATAGGATACGTCAAAAGGCGTCAGTATAACGGAATTGGATAAGCAACAATTTGAGCTACTTTCTCCATTAATGTTTCTTATACAGGTACACAAGTTTCATAGAAATGGGTCCGTACGAAGGAATATGAATATTTATCTTCCATTTGACCATTATGCAGTCCTTAAAGGTAGCTCCATACGTTTTAAAACCAACAAATGAAGACATATCATAGTGTATCTCCTCAAAGACGGATTTTAAGTAAAGATATATTCAAGACAAAATAGATATTTAGGCAGGTGGCTTAACGCAGTGTGAAAGTCAATCAGAATCATTAACAACTGCGTCAAAAGTGTAAACCAATATGAGAGGGCTCATCGAGGAGCATTCTCATCAGGGTCTGCACTGTTTGTTATTTTACATTTTTCTCTCCAAAACATCGCCCAACATTTACGGTAAGAATAACTTGTTTGAAGATTAGAACAGTCCATTTGAACCGAGTAACTCATCAGGATACAAACAGCTTGTCATTTTGACTATATTTCTTGAAGAACAAATAATAAGAAATATTGTTTCAGAATCTCATCGTAACAGGTGGTATCTTTGCAAACAATTACTGAGCTTGCAAAGAGTAAGCCTTTACAATGCTTGGAACGAGTCGCCAATCGTATTTGCAAACAGTGTTAGACTCATATTACTAGGTTCCCAGGCGAGGGGCCTTCTCATCCGGGTCTGCACTGTTTGTAATGTTACACGTTTCCTTTAAAACAATTTCGGAGCATTTGCAGTAAGCTTGACTTGTTTGAAATTTGGCACAGTCCATTTGAAAAGTCAGCATTTAAAGAATTAACCATTTACTCCATGAATTTTCATGTTCGAAAATCAGCCATGATGAATATAGTTTAATTGCTTTATAAGTATACATGATCGTGATAGAAATCTATATTATTCCCTAAGCAAAACAGAGCAGACCGCAATCAGATGTCCTACATGGACCTCCTGATTAGAGTCTACATTGTTTACAAAGGCTTAGTAGGGCGTATTTATGGAGTAATGGTTAAGGTCTGTATATCACAAGGTACATGTAACACGCCGCTAATGCGACCACCTAAAAGAGGTATAATTCTGGGTGCTAGATGCAGGTGGCAGCTTAATGCATGACAAAAGTAACCACCTGCATATAAAGACACCCATGTTTATTCATTAAGTGATCGCATTAGAGGGGTTCGACTGTATAAGTATGTGTAGAAACTGTCTTAAGTGGTTATCAAAAAGATGGTCGCTTATTGCAAGTCAAAAGTTATGCCATTTATTTGCCATCTATTCACTTGGTTTTAATACTCCAATGAGCAATAAATGAATAATCGTTTAAACAGATAATTTAGGTAATTGTTGGGTGTAACACTAACGATAATTTAGAAAGTTGCCGGTGGTCTTGGTTCCTGACACGGTTAAAGAGTAACGAAAGAGTCCATGGTGGCCTGACACTGTGCCTGTGTCCACATCTTGCCAGTATGGGATACCTAAGGCCACAGCGGAACATATTATTGCTACCACGGCCAAAACGACCCCAGCAATGACTGAAACACAATGGAACATTTCAGAAAAGCATTTTATCTAAATAAAAACGGCATGTCTATGCTGAATATCAAAAGTTAAAGGTACGTTGATAATTGTATCCCCTATCCCTCTGTGAAACAAAATACGCCCACTGAAAGTAGGATCTGGTATAATTGTGACTACTTCCGATTCGACCAAGCTTTTGAAAAAGTACTTATCAAGTGTATAACACCTTGGCTCCCAATGCGATGCTGAGTTCCTCGGCGTCTCACCTGGATACAAGCTGATTGCAAATGCGTTTGGGTCGCGGATCTCGGGATAAGGGTTTAAAATTACAACTGAATAGAAAAGAACATGTCCAGGAAGAAGAAATTAATAATCTCCCAGCTTTCATTCCAAACCTTCTAAGAAACTATGTATATTCATGCATGATGTAAATTACAGAAAATATAATATGTTCAAACCAATCGAACATGTTCTGTTCTGATCTAAAAACAGCTAATTACATTAAATATTACACACACACACCATAGGCTGGTTGACAAGTTGCCTTGAATGCGCGGTATCTGTTCATGAACATCATTGTTTGCTATGGGAAAGAATTCGTTGAAATTAACGTGAGATATACATTTTAGACGTTAGGCAGATTCCACGAAGGAAAAACTACAAATACTTCAATCTACACTGATTGCAATAATCCAGTTATCCTTTCACGTTTATGTACAGAAAGTAAAAAACTTACCCAATGAAAAATCCCGTTTTGGCTTTTCTCTGTTGTCCCCTGTTAGAATGTAAAAGGTATAAATAGTAGTAATAATAGTAATGATAACAGCAACAATAATAATAAAATAGTAATACTGTTAATGATAACACTAGCAACAATAATTCTCAAGATACTTTAACCCTTTATCAGGGGAATATTTAATAAGAAATAAAGACTGTATGGATCGTAATTTACTGAGTTTTAATATATAATGTATGAATATACATGTATATAATTATGTAGAATTATATCTACATAATTTCAAAAGCAAACAGTACACCCCCGTTGTGAGTCGTCCAATCTGGGTCTACTCTATTTACAAAGACGGGAATAGACGTTTCCATGAAATAAAGCAGTTTCACTGCTAAGTATAGAGCACGCACATTTTCTTTCCTCCTATGTTATTCGTTTGTTTCATTGTACGCTCGAATGCGTTATAACTGGATAACTACCAAACTAATGTACCCATTTTATTAACCCTCTTATCATGTTAAGCTCGACAGGAATGTTATTTTCAGACAGCTTAGATCCAGATGAGATGCCGAGTAACCCGGCGTCTCATCAGGATCCAATCTGTTTGACACACGGTCAATAGTTTATTAAATGCGAAACTGATCTGATTTATAGCAGATATGTGTTTTGTTCAGCATGATAAAGGTAAACTCTTACAACGATGAATTTTCAAATGGACCATTCCAAAACAGGTCAAGCTTATGGTGAATATCTAGGATTTCTTAAAAGAAAAAAATGTAACATGTCAAACAGTGCAGATCCTGATAAGAGGATTCCTCTATGAGCTCTCTCATCTGGGTCTACACTGTTTGCAAAGGACATTTGTGAATCTTGTCCCGCATTTTAAGGGTTAAAACGGTCGTCTTTTGAAAACACCGAACCACAAACATTATTTAACAACCATAAATAAAAAGTGTGCGCAAGTCGTGTTCTGTCACTCTGATATTTGTATTGACACGCCAGTTTACTCGGTGCATGTTAGCCCGTGTGAAATGGTTTTCTGTGTCATAAGATGATCTAGACACCCCTGACCATCCTTCTTTAAAGATGTCATCCTATATATGCATTGTATATTCAGAACAGGTGCACAGTGCAGTTCCAGATCCTAGTTAAACATGCATTTTGATCTGGATCTTGGCTGTTTAACATATCACGTAGTACAGCAGTGTCTCACTAATGCGATCACATAATTTTCTGATCAAAGGAGTCTGTAACATTGTGTTGGTTGCTTAATGGCGGGCAAATGTGATGTACAAAGCTCCTATTGGAAACCATTTGTTTAATTGTTCTCCTGCACTAAGCTACCACCTGTTTAACATCTAGGCTCAGTTTTCTTTTAAATGCTGATATTAGCGAGACTGGGCCGTGTCTCACCATTTTGAATTACTATTTCGTAATGTACAGGTGTGTTCCAAACATGAATTTTTGTAGACCCTGACTTAAGGGGCCAACAAAAAGATGTCGAATTATGGATCTGTAAGGTAAGTGGAGCTTAATGCAGATCAAACGTAATGCAGAAAACTCCTACAAGTGTTTTCTGCATTACCATTGCCCTGCATAAAGCAATTACCAGCTTTTAAGACTCCTATGTTCAATAAATGAATGATCGCTTAGGACAGGTTCTACTGTAGACGAGACGACTTAACCCTGATCCTGTTGAATATTCATATCAGAAATAATGACGTCATGAATATTAATCAGATTATTTTTTATAATAGCAGATGCACACATGACATTTTGGCTCAGGCAGAATATATAGAATCAGATCTATACTACACCTTAAGCAAACAGAGCACACCCTATAGGAGCCGTCTGATCTGGGTCTAATCTGTTTGCAGATGCGTAAAAATACGCTTACATGAATTAGAAGCGGAATTAATCTGTATTTGATCAGGATCCAATTCATTTGATAATAAATTTCATATTAAGAAACAAAGAATAATGACTATTGACCAGTCGAGTAATTTTGAAGTCAACCATGCATTATAAAGAAGCTGTGTGCTTAGTTTATGTTTTATGTCTGGTGTAACGGGCATGGGATTCACTCACCTTTTCTTAGTTGTTCGGCTGTCTGTCCTGCTTTCAGAAGTAAGCCCCCGTTCACTGCAGACAGGAAGGCAGCCACACAGGAGAGGTAAAACGACGCATGGTACGTACTGTCACCTCCACCCTCCAACTTTATATGGAACACCGCAACCGCCACAACATGGGTGCATGCTGGGAGGAAACGAAAATAATAGTTCAACTCTTTCGCTGCAAACTTTTGTCGTCTGCAAACTTTGTCGTCTGTTACAATTTTCACTTTTCATTTTTCTTCATTGTTTGTGTAAAACAAACAGTCACAGTAACAAACAGTTTGGATCCTCACGAGACACCGCGTTTCTCCGCGTCTCATCAGGATCCAAACGGTTTACATAGGTAATCATAGACGCGACATTTGCGGCGAGAGAGTTAAAACCTCATCTGGATCCAAACTTTGTTACCATGGTAATCACAGAAACTCAACTTTCAGTGAAAGATAATGTGGCGCTATGCAACTGAATGTTTTTCACCTCAAGACTCTTCAACTCCTTTTTAATCTCATGACTGTCAGGATGTATTAAAACACACAGCTATCATGTTCAGTTTTTACAATGACCTGCTCCCTGTCTCATCCCCACTCTTTGTCTCTCTCTCTCTCTCTCTCTCTCTCTCTCTCTCTGTCTCTGTCTCTCTGTCCCTCTCTCTCCCTGTCTGTCTCTGTCTCTCGGTCTGTTCTTCTGTCCTGTCTATCTGTCTGTCTCTTTGTCTGTGTCTGTATGTCTGTCTGTCTGCTCTCTGTCTCTTTCTCTGTCTCTTTCTCTGTCTCTCTGTCTCTGTCTCTGTATCTCTCTGTCTCTCTCTATGTCTCTCTATGTCTCTCTCTGTCTCTCTCTCTGTCTCTCTGTGTCTGTCTGTCTGTCTGTCTGCTCTCTGTCTCTTTCTCTGTCTCTCTGTCTCTGTATCTCCCTCTCTCTATGTCTCTCTATGTCCCTCTCTGTCTCTCTGTGTGTCTCTCTGTGTCTGTCTGTCTCTCTCTCTCCCTCTTTCTTTTCTCTCTCTCTCTCTCTCTCTCTCTCTCACTCTCTCTCTCTCTCTCTCTCTCTCTCTCTCTCTCTCTCTCTCTCTCTCTCGTTGATCTGATCATTTATGAGGTAAATCATAAAGTGAAAATATATCAAAGAGAGCAATTTCCATATGTATTTCAAACAATACACTAGACAGACTTCGAATGACAAAAATGTGCGCAACTGTACAAACTACAAAGATACATACTGGATAGAAAGGACGCTATAGCAGCAAGAATCCCAGAACACCGCCGCTGAGAGCAACATAAAAACTGTAGAATTATTAATATGGCGAACACGATAAGACTGGTTCCGCATATACATAGTCCTCGGATAGCCCTTAAACTATCTTTCTTGCTCCCGGTCACTGAAAAAGAAAGAAGATAAGATATGATGATAATTATTTTATGGCTGATGGTTTGATACTTATGATTCAGAGCTACATATATAAAGTTCTTACTCAAATACTAAAATTCTCATTGTTCCACAAAACTCTATTTTTTGACAGTGTGACCACTCTTTAGAATCGTCTCTTCGATACGATTCTAAAGAGTGGTCACAGTATAGGGTGTGATGGAGATATAAAGGAGATATTCTTGAAAATGTTTTAATTTCAATCTTATCTAGACATCTGTATAAAGTATATGCCTGACTGTGTATTACATGTAAGATGCACTTGCCAAATGTATTAAACCCGAACGGCCAATGTTCCATTAACAGTGAATTTGCTGAAAAACATATTATCGGAAGTAAATGCCTAAATTTCGATTTTATCTGCACCTTCTTCATAATACTTGATGTGAGCATCACACAGTTTTGATTCTGATGAGCCGTCATGTTATTTGACGTCACATCTGGATCCCAATGGTTTGCAAAAAATAATTATATCATGAATATTGATACAAAGACACAGTAGAAACTATTTTAACCCATTCCCTGATAGGCTATTTTTAGATCCAATCACTTTGAATGAATCTACCCAAAAGGAGCATTTACTAGAGAAAAGTAAAAGTTTAGAACTTTGTAGTTTGAAACCATTGTCATGAATAGAGCATTTGCTCCTATCGAAGCAAATGCTCTATTTACAATGTATCACATTGGTTGCAAGAAGTGGTTATTACGGAGGCGTAGAAAGGCGTATTAATGGAAGAAATGGTTAAGCGGCCATCAATAAGAGATCGTAAGTATGGGTATGTAAGGCAGTTGGTATGTTGATGCAAGTCCAACAGCAATGCACAGAGATCCTATAGGGTTTTCTGCTTTACTTTTGCCATGGCTTAGACATCTATGTTCAATAAATGAATGGCCACTTAGAACAATAGTTACTTATATGAACGCATGAGATTTTGGCAGAATTAATACATGATATATAGAATTCCATAAGCAAACGGATTGGATACTGATCAGACAGCTACTGTAGGATATGGGTCTACACAATGAACTTTTTCCCTCATGTTGACGACTTTTGACGACTCTGTAAAAGTCACATGTTGAAACCATTGTGATAAATAGAGCATTTGCTCCTATAGGAGCAAATGCTGTATTTATCGCAATGGTTTCAAACTACAACAATCTAAAAGTTTCCTTTTCTCTAGTCAATGCTCCTTTCCTTTTCTGTAGATTTATTCAAAGAGGTTGTATCTAAAATAGCCTCTGAACTAATGGGTTAACAAGGTGTTAAAAGGCATCTCCGTCAGGTAAAGGGCTAAACAGTGTGTACTATGTTACCTAGCTCATCATGTAATTGCACTTAAGGTCATGTCATACGATTGGGCGCAACTCTACGGATCAACTCTTTTCAATGCCAAAAACAAAATGCCTTAGTCTGTGCGTTTACAGCTATTTGTCAGTTCTAATACTCCACTAAACCGAAATTCTAGTAGAGAATATTTTAGATACTTTTAGGCAGATTGCTGCTTAAAGCATGATTAAAGTCATGCAGAAAGTTCCTAGAGGAGCTTTCTGTACGACTTTCTGTCCGCATTCAGATGCCACTTCTCTCCAAGACCGATATTAAACTAAATGTCCAACTTAGATAGGTTTAACTGTACTATGGATAGTAAATGCGTCCATCGAAATAGGACTACATTAAATTTCTCTTTAACAGCCACTAAATTGTTATAAGTATTTTGTATTTAGGACAGGTCGTCGCTTAAAGAAAGGTGAAAGTAAAACAGAACGCTCCTATATAGACAGCCACCTGCCTTTAACACAAAATACTTGATGTGATTAAGTGGCCGTTATAGAGAGGTTGTACTGTAATGTAATTCTGGGTCACAGAAGCAGGCGGCCGCATAATGCCGGACGGATGTTATAAAGAAAGCTCTCTGCATTACATTTGTCCTGTAATAAGCAGCCACCTGCTTTTAAAGACAGTTATGTTTATTCAACAAATAGTCGTTTTATTAGCGCTTTACTGTGTGTCGAATTGTGGAACACACAGATTGCATGCATGACAGAAGTCCAAGGACCTTCTAATCTCACTCAATGGTATTCAATTATCTAATATAGCAAATCAGAGTAAACGGTGTTATGAAAATGTGTGCCATGAGTGTTCTACAAACATTCAACCCTTCCCCTACTAAGTACGACCTGCCTTGACTTTACAAATGCTTGGATTCAAATGAGACACCGTGTAACTCGGCGCTTCATCAGGATCCACACCGTTTGTCACTCGTTCAGTAGTGTCTTAGATGTTTGAATAAACGTAATAAAATGGAAAAATATTGCAATAGACTGGTGTTGAAGCGGACATAATTTTTACGGCTGGGATATCACTCGTCACGTAAAGTGGAGTCATATAAAGTGAAACCTTTTTAACCATGTCCCTGTTCTATATACAGTAAAATCTCTCTAATGCGACCACTTAATGCATAAACATGGGTGTCTTCATAAGCAGGTGGTTGCTTAATGCAGGACAAAAGTAATGCAGAAAGCTCCTAGAGGAGCTTTCTGCATTACCTTTGCCATGCATTAAGAAACCACCTGCATCTAGCACCCAGAATTATACCTCTTTTAGGTATTTATAGAATTACACCTCTTTTAGGCATTAGCGGGGTTTTACAATATATTCCAACTCACGATGCCTATTGAATGTGCATGGACAAAATAGTTATAATGAAATAATTATGGAACATTGTAGCAATTTTAGAAAGTAAAGTAGAATATATATCAAGGATTTAAGCAAACAGGACAGACCCTGATCAGACGGCTCCTACAGCCGTCTGATGTGTGTCTATTCTACTTGAAGATGCCTAAACGATATTATATGAAGGAAAGGGTTAACATATTCCGTCATATAGACGCCCTTTGCCGCCTCTGAAAACATCACTTTTTTAAACCAATTGTTTCAAAACTACACAATTCTGTATTCTTCTTTTCTCTAAACAATGCTCCTTTTCATTAGATTTATACAAAGAGGTTCGATTTAAAACTAGCCTTGAAGGAATGGGCTTTCCGAATTTCTAAATGTTTTACCGGTCCTTATAACAGGCTGTAGCTTAAAATAAATACAGAGTAGAAGTCATACAGAAAAATCCTAAAGAAAGTTCCCGCATGACTTTAGCCCTATCTTAAGCACCACCTGCCTTAAAAAATATAACTTCTGTTTTAATAAGCATCCAGTTTGGGGTGTTTACTGTACATGGTTTCTACCATAGTCCATGACCTGACACTGCGTTTCTTAGTACGGCCGATTCTATTCTAAATATGAACTTTACATAAATTTCATCAGGAATACTCTGGTATTTGTCAACACTATTTGCATATTAAAGGGACGCTTTGCAGAAATGGGTTACAACCTCTCTACAGCGGCTATTCAATAATAACCCGTAATCTTTAAGCCATACAGGAAGAACTATAATTATGCTTAAGATGCCTTAATTTAAACATTTTCAAGCATAGCTTCTTTATTTCTCTACCAATCCCTATACTGTGACCACTTTTTAGAATCGTCTCTTCGAGACGATTCTGAAGAGTGGTCTCAATATAGGGTTTCGTGGAGAAATTACCATTTTAGTATTTAGGTATGCTTCGTTATCTGTAGCACTGTGAATATTAATTAAATGCATTTCATGAGGGGATATGTACACATAACGTGTTAACCATGCCAGAGATACTTAACCCTTCTCTTGCTAAATTTTAAAATACATTTCTCCTTCTTTACCCATGTCCTGTTGTATAATTACATATATCTTCAGTGTGTACACGTATTTAGCTTCTGCAATCACTGCTATGGAGTACACAGGTTGCACAGTCAACTTGTAAATAGTGCAGACCCAGATGAGACAGCTCCTGCAGGAGCTGTCTCATCTGGGTCTTCACTATTTACAGGTAGTTATATTGACTTGAATAGCAAGCGAGGGTTAAGATCAAATCTATATTATACCACAAGAAAACACAGCAGACCCTGATCAGTGTAGTCTGGGTGAGCATTGTTTTCAAATGCTTTAAAATGTGTATGTATGGAGTGAAGGGTAAACCCCGAACCTAATATAGATACCTTTTCTGCCCTTTTCAAGCCGAGTAGACCCTGAATCTGATGTCTGTTATGTTTCTTTATTGAACTATACATAATTATACAGATCTGACGATATAGTTTCTGCCCAAGCCAAGCCATCCTGTATTCATGCATGATTATAAACCTTTAACTAATAAGTCACGATGTTACGTGTACTATTTCTGACACATTGACACATATAATCATACAGTGAATGTGAAGGCGGCCACTTCTTGCATTTTAACCCTTTACTCCATAAATACGATTTTATACACCTTTGCAAACAGCGTAGACCAAGATCAGACGGCTCCTGTAGGAGCCGTCTGATCAGGGTCTACTATGTTTGCTTATGATATGATATACATGTAGGTAGTTTATTATTCTAAAGTTTCTGCCATGGCCAGATATTACTGTGTTCATGTGCTAGCATAAAAAATAATTACATTAATGTTATTGATAGTGTCATTATTTCATACATATATTTTCATGGTTTATACGGCTAAAACGAAACATTCATCATGCCATTACCCATAGGAAACTTTACAGCTGTATGTAAAAGCAGATTTAGATAATTCCATAGCAAACAGAGCCGTCCGATCTGGGTCTACTCTGTAACAGCGTCATAAAGCCGTATCTACATGTATGAAGCAAATGGTAAAGACATACCTTTTTGCAGAAAGCACTCCAGTATATTTCGTTTAACATTATGCAATCACTTGCATATTAACCCTTTACGCCATAAATACGCATTTCTGTGCCCTAGCAAACAGGGCAGACCCAGATCAGACGGCTCCTGTAGGAGCCGTCTGACCAGGGTCTGCTCTGTTTGCGTATGATATAATATATGTGATTCTACAGTTTTTGCCATGGCCAAATACTCCTTTTGCCAATGTGCTATTATAACAAAGTAATCTAATTAATATTCATGACGTAATTATTTCTTGCATCAATATTCATGAGGGAAAGGAATAAATCAAGTGGCCGCTATACAGTGGTTCTACAGTGGAGTAAATCGTCTCTATAGCAACCACCGAAAGAGGTCAAATTCTGGGTTCCAACGCAGGTTGTAGCTTAATGCTTCGATACGAGCTTTTTGCATTACTTTCGCATTGTATTAACCCTTTCCTTCATATAAACGCCTTTTCAAGCATCTGCAAACCGAGTAGACCAAGATCAGACGGCTTCTAAAGGAGACGTCTGATCAGGTCTGCTCTGTTTGCTAATAGAAAATGAAACTTCTGTTTCTTTACTTTCTAAAATGGCTATAATGTTCCACCTTTCATTATAACTATTTTATCCATGTATATTGAGTAGGAACGGGTTAAGGAACAATCTGCTGTTTCGTAATTACTGCGGTAATTTATTTAGTGGTGGCTCTAAACAAGTTGAACAGTACTTACAGTAGTTCAGAAAGTCTCCTGAATCTTCCACGCCTGATGTCCGTATCGTGTATCGGAACAGTCCGTGGTTCCCCGTTATAACTCCGGAATCTAGGTCTTGCCAGTATGGTATTCCGAGGGAAATTGCGGAACAAGCAAGCGCCAACAGACCGGACACCAAACCAGCAACTCCAGCTACAAATATAGAAGTGAAGTAAAATCTCTCTGAACTCTTTGATACAGACATAATGACTGCATCAATATCAATTAGCTTAATTGTTTTAATTGCATTGTGAACAAGTGGGTATTTCCATTGCAGAAGCTGTGGAACATGACGCATGGTACAGTAAAACCCCGCTAATGCGACCACCTAAAAGAGGTATAATTATGGGTGCTAGATGCAGGTGGTAGCTTAATGCAGGGCAAAAGTAATGCAGAAAGCTCCTAGAGGAGCTTTATGCATTACTTTTGCCCTGCATTAAGCAACCACCTGTTTATAAAGACAACCATGTGTATTTATTAAGTGGGCGCATTAGAGGGGTTCTACTGTATTTCATTAGCTAATAGAGCATACCCTGATCAGACGGTCCCTACAGGATCCATCTGGTCAGGGTGTACTCTGCTTCCAAGCGAACCAACATGCCTCTCCACTGAGTAATGGTTTACCCAATATCCCGCTGTCCGCAATCTGATTAATACAGTCAAACCCCTCTAATACGACCACCTGAAAGAGGTATAATTCTGGGTACTAGATGCAGGCGGTAGCTTAATGCAGGACAAAAGTAATACAGAAAGTTCATAGAGGAGCTTTCTGCATTGCCTTCGCCCTGCATTAAGCAACCACCTGCTTACATGTATAAATAAACACATGCTTATTCATTAAGTGGTCGCATTAGAGTGGTTCTACTGTATTTGAAAAAAGCTTGGAGCCAATTGAAACGCCGAGTTAATTCACATTTAGGCCGTATATGACTGGGCCAGTAAATCTCAAACTTTGATCGGATCAAATGTAGTCAAAATAGTCCACAGCAAAACTCCTCCAAACCGAACGTTCAATTTCATATAATTATCGGTCTTGGATACAGGTTGCTTCTTAATGCAGGATGAACGTCACGCTCTAGGAGCTTTCTGCATAACTGCCATCCTATATTAAGCAACCACATGCCTAAAAATATCCCATTTGTTCTCTTCTAGAATTCCGGCGGGGTGTATGGGGGTTAACGTAGTCAAAATGGTCTACTCTGTTTGCAAATGCTTACCAAAAGTTGAATTATGAAGGAAAGGATTAACCCTTATACATGTACCACTGTACTAGAAGATTTCTGCTCAAATTGGATGAAGTGCAAGTTTGGCAACTTCCAATTCGATTGATCTTTAGAGAAACGAATGAACAAATGGCGTGATACACAATTGTGGGAAACTATTGAACACATTTCGTGGCACACGTTTTGGAGGAACTGTTGACCAAATGCCCAACAGCTTGAATCACGATGAGACGCCGAGTTACCTGGTGTCTCATCTGGATCCACGATGTCAGTTCGCGATTAGTGGAATAAGGGTTGCTATAGAGGTCCTCTAATACGGAATTACACTGTATTTGCAATACCAGCAGACTCCTTTTACCGTATCGATGGGTTAATGTGTCTGTCCTATAGGCCAACCAATGATAAACTTTGCAAACTGTTTGACTCCAGATGGAACATCGAGTGATTCGGCGTCTCAACAATCTTAGAAGAAAACAAAGTTTGGATCCGAAGGAGTTAAATTACCCGCTATCTGTTTGTTAATTACTTAGTCATGACATTCCTCACAATGCGATTATATATAGCACAACATTGTTACATGTATAATATTCTTTTTGTTAATTTTACGGTCATTTTCAAAATGTCTTCTTTAAACTTAACCATTTCAGTGCCATGAAGTCGGTATGTGATATCATATCAAAACAGTTTGGATCCAGATGAAACAGCGAATAGTTCGGCGTATCAACAGGATCCAGATATTTTGACACCCTGATTATCTCTCTATAAAGAAGTTGGAAACAGATCACTCTAAAACTTTAAGCAGACAGAAAATATGTCGAGCAGATGACAATGCTGGCATGAACTAGTTAATGAAAATTTCGTAAAGGTTTTGTAAATAAAAAAAACAGTGAAATATCAAAAAGCAGTTTGGATCACTGTGAGATAACAAACTGCATCGATGCCTTGTCATATTTAGTACCATTTCAGTTATACATAATAGGGAAAATACTTTGTCCAATTAGCCCGCGGTATTTTGTGGCGTACAAAATATAAGATTCCTTCACTCAATTAACCCTTTCAACGCTTTTCCGAAAGTCAAACAGGTTAAATTTATCGTGAATATTTAACGATTTTTAAAGAAAAGTGTAACATGGCAAACAGTGCAGACCCTGATGAGAGGGCTCCTCTCGTCTTGGTCTACACTATTTGCAATGGGCATGGGTGACTCGTTTCTCGCACTGAAAGGATGACCATAAATCATTGTTGAAATAACTACGTTGACCCTTTGTAAAAATGTAAAGTCAAACTTTAAACTACAGAAGAACCTGTTTTAACGACCATTTACGTACTCAGCACAGGTGTTTGAAACGTTCAGGGGGTTGCTTAAAGCAGGACAACATTAATGCAGACAGTTCCAATGGGTTTTTTATGTGTTACTGTTTACTTGCATTAAACTATTATCTGCAGATACGTCTAAAAAATAAACTTCTTTTTAATGGTCGATTGAGACATGTTTTCTGTTTTGTGTGACGTATGCTTAACCCTTTGAATGCGTGAAACGAATGTACAGTAAACCCTCTCTTAACCGGAATTATAGTAGAGAAGAATTTAGATATCTTAGACAGGTGACTGCTTAACGCAGGGTGAAAGTCATGCAGAAAGCTTCTAGAGGAGCTTTCTGCATGACTTCCACCCTGCATTAAGCTGTCACCTGTCCCAAAGACCGATATTCATACTTAATTTATCGTCCGGTTAAGAGAGGTTTTACTGTATTGTCATTTGAAAAAAAGGTTTAGACTTTGATCAGAGCTGTCATCAGGGTTTGCACTGTTCGTCATTCAAGACCCTCTCCCAAATGTTACCCGTTCATACTCCATAATCTCATTCAATAAACATTGTTTAACTATTACAGTCTGTAAATCCAGCAACGAAAGGGTTAAACAGTAATCATAATTGTTCGTTCCATTTCACTGAGAATGAAAAAAGGAAGTTTGTATTCAGACTAGGTCAAAATATCTCAATCAAATATTAAGTTGAGTTATGCCCGTTAAATCTGATCGGCAGTAATTTATTTACTCCAGATACGTTAACCCTTTCTCTGATGAATATGCATGTAGGCAATAATGACGTCATGAATATTAATAAAATATTTTTTTATAATAACATATGAACACAGGATATTTCGGCTCAGGCAGAAGCTGTAGAATCAGATCTATATTAAAACATAAACAAACAGAGCAGACCCTGATCAGACAGCTCCTATAGGAGCCGTCTGATCTTGGTCTACTCTGTTTGCAGATGAGTCAAAATGCGCTTATATAAGGGAAAGGGTTAAACATTTACAAATGGTATGTGCTTTCTTAACGCCTTTGGAAACAGGGTAGACCCAGTCCAGACGGCTGCTGAAGGAGCCCATTAACCAGGGTCTGTTCTGTTTGCTTTTGAAATAATATAGATATGATTCAACAGTTCAAGGCATGGCCAACAAACCCGTGTTTATATGCATTATACAACTTCAGCTAGTTTAGATTTTATTCTCACATGATTATTCAACAGGGAAAGAGTTTAAAAACAATTAGCTTCGAAATTTTTATGAGACACGGAGGCACTTCATTTGATATATAGTATCTGAATTACAGTAAAACCTCTCTATAACGGTCACTAAATTTTGTTAATTGGTTGGTATCTAGGGCAGGTGACTGCTTAAAACAAGATGAAAGTAAAACAGAACGCTCCTACAGGAGCGTTCTGTTTTACTTTCATCATGCTTTAAGCTGCCACCTGCCTTCAACACAAACTACTTGATGTAATTTAGTGGCCGTTATAGAGAGGTTTTACTGTAATTAGTATAATTCAGTTAAAGGTAATCAAATTTGTCGGAACCCATCGCTATATTATACGAACGAAGATCATTTGTCGGAATGGAAAGTGTTTTTCACTGACACAATGGGATTGTTACATGTAGCAATTAATATTGAACATGTAATGACAGTGAAGCTTATAGATGAGTGATCTTGAATCATACGGAAGCCCCGAGTATGTCATTTATTTCATAATTCTTAATGCTTATATATTATTAGTTTTTCTTTATTGGTTAGTTCTTATTAATTATTACTTATTTGTCGTTTCTATAAAAGGGCGACAAAAACACCATAGCGATGCTGGCCAGTGACCTAGAAACGGAGAAGAAAACACAAAGAGTAAGATCCTAGCAAACAAATCGTCGAATTATTTTCCTATTTCTTCCTTCTCCGCTTTCTACAACATTGCCAGGCGTTGCGAAACTGTTGTTATCACTGTTTCTAATTCATAACAAAAATGCAATAACGAATAACTAGTAAGTGCAGTAAACCCCGCTAATGCGACCACTTAATAAAGAGCCACTGGCGTCGTATAAAGCAGATGGCTGCTTAAAGCAGGACGACAGTTATACAGAAAGCTCCAATAGGATCTTTCTGTATAAATATCGTCCTGCATTAAGCTACCACCTGCCTCTGCCACTCAGAATTATGTCCAACTTGGGTGGTCCCATTAGAGGGGTTTCACTGTATCAACAAATTACTAACATGTATTGAGAAATAACAATTGATAAATGATTAATACGTATTGACAGTAAAATTCGAAAATTATGACACATTCACCATAATTTAATATTTATAGTTATTGCGCAATTATAATTTGTTAAAAAATGATAAAAATGATTTTTACCTTTGATTACCATGTTCGAAAATGTGGAAAGCGCCCTCTACCGAATCTGAAAACAACAACACATAAGCAACACCTTATCCTGCATGTTTTTCATGTGTGCATGTGAAATTATAAAGCACAAACTACATGTACATGTAATCGATATTAATGTATATCCATGGGGCAATGGGTTAAATGACTTCCGGTCTTTATTCTGTTATTCCCGACTTGGTTCGTACATGTTTAAAGTTTTGATACGGCTTGTAGCGTGATGAGACGTAACGTATCGTTGGGATCAACGCTATTTTCCGTCCGGGTAGAAATTCCAAAAGAGTTTACAACGCTGATTTTTCAAATTGACTATTTCCAAATTCAAACAGATCAAACGTACAATGGATATTAAGGCAGTTTTCGGAAGACAAATGTAACATGATAAACAGAGCAGTTCCTGACAAGATGGTTCCTCTATAAGTCCTCTCATCTGGGTCTATATTTGTATTGTTTGCAAAAGACATTAGTGACTCGTGTCCCCCTGTAATGGTTGAGCAAACCAGACCGTGCTTTTTAAAATAATTGTGTTTCTCCTTCCGCCGCCAAATTAAGTTAATGTAATAACATTGCCGTCTGCTTTAAAGTACAGGGTGAGATTGCCTCCACGTCATTGCCAGCAGAAGTCTGAGTGTCAAACGTCTTGGATCCTGATGAGTTTTTCAGCGTCTCATCAAGATCTAACTTCTTTGAAAATGTTAATCCATTCCCACATATTGACGACTTTGTGATGCCTCTTCAAACGTAACCGATAGGAGCAAATGATCTATTTAAACTACAAAATTCTAAAATGTTCATTTTCTCCATTTAATGTTTCTTTTCGGTATACTTATTCAAAGAGGTTGGGTCTATAAATAGCCTATGAGGAAATGGGTTAATATGAATTTGTCTACATGGCGGAAGAGTTAAACACGATTGAAGGCTTCTAGTACAATTTTATATAAACGAGGTCGTTCATATGCATTGAACCATTGTCTGTATGTATGCAATGTTGATGTTTACATAATCAGAAACTGTACAGTTTGTGTATCTAAAGCATCAAACTAACCAGTGTTTGACTGCAACAAATCTCGCCTATTTCATATTACAAAATATATTTCTTTCATTACCTAACAGGTAATATATGGAGACAGGGCATATAATACATTTGTAATATAGACCCAAATCAAAGAGCTCGTGAGTCTTTTAACCAGGGTCTGCACTGTTCATCATACATAGCATTTTCTTCAGTAATAAACGTTAATACAAATTTGTGTTTGCTTAATATTCTAACAAGGGTTGGTCAGTTTTAATTAACCCTTTTATACCATAAATACACCCTTCTACTTACATGTATTTGCAAACAGAGTAGACCCAGATCAGACGTTTCCTGTGGGAGTCGTCTGATCAGGGTCTACTCCTTTTGCTTATGAAATTATGTTCATGTATATGTAAATCTGTAGTTTCCGCCATGTTCATACATTTCTTGGTCCACGTGTCATTAATATTAATATCTAATTAATATTAATTATTTTTATTATTTTACCTGGATATTCATGGAGTAAAGGGTTAATGCAGCAGATTAACCCATTACCCTATAGGTTATTTTTAGATACAACCTATTTGAATAGATCTACCGAAAAGGAGCATTAACTAGAAAAAGGGAACATTTTAGAAGTTTGTAGTTTGAAACCATTGTGATAAATAGAGCATTTGCTCCCATAGGAGCAAATGCTCTATTTATCACAATGGTTTTACAAAGTGACTTCTACAGAGTCGTCAAAATTCGTCAATATCAGGGAAAGGGTTAACGATGAAAACAGTGCAGACATGAGCTAATGCTAATGGGACGCCGTACTATGTTGTGTCACATCTAGATCTAAACTATCTTTAAAGGTTTTCACAAGTGTGTCAATTTTCCTATAATTACAAAGTAAATTTGTTTTGAAATGATCTCGGCGTCTCCAAAACACTTTTTAAAAAGCACGTTTTTTGTATCACGCCATTCAAGTGAACAAAGGAAAGGTAGAACCAATGTCGAACTGTATTGACACTAAACGTTAACTATTTCAGTACTAGAAATGTCGTCTGCTAGAAAAACTGATTTTTTAAGTTTTAGAGTGGGAACCTGTTCAATTTCTCTATAAACTGAGATTAAGAATGTCAAATAGTTTAAATCCTGATGAGACGCCGAGTTACTCGGCGTCTCATCTGGATCCAAACTGTTTGGATATAATATCATAGGACACGTCTTCGTAGATCTGAAGGTGTTGATGTCTGTTTCAGTCTCGTCTTTCGTTATTTTCAGCACCATCAAATGCAATAATATTTTCCTTATAAATATATCGGGTGTGAAAAGCTCGGATCAAGGAGTTACTTCGAGTCTGATTTCGATCCAAACCGTGTTCAATAAACTTATTTTCAGGCATGATTAATCGAACAAGTGTTTTCGTGTGCGCGTCATGCATTACTTGGTTTGCATTGTTATCGAAAGTTCACCTAACTGTTCGTGACGAAGGGTTTAACTATTGTTTTAACCTTTTACACCATAAATACGCCTTTCTATGCTTTTTGCAAACAGGGTAGACCCAGATCAGACGACTCCTATAGGAACTGTTTGAACAGGATCTCTTCTACTTTCGTATGACATGAAGAGTATCTTTTTCTTCAGGTTTTCGCAAAGTAAACCGAATATTGTGTTCATATGTCAGAAAGAAAAAAACAATGTACTTGTAATTGATATCTATGACGTCATTATTTCGTACATGAATATTCATGGAGTAAATGGTTAACCATATTTTCGCCGTATAAATATGCCTGCCTAAACTCTGATTCGATATAGACCATGCTTCTTATTCATATTGATTCAAGTTTCTTACCCTTCGCTTGCTAATCGCGTCAATATACCTACCTGTAAATAGTGAAGACCCAGATGAGACAGCTCCTGCCGGAGCTGTCTCATCAGGGTCTGCACTATTTACAAGTTGATTGTGCAACCAGTGTACTCCAGAGCAGTGATTACACAGCGAAATACTTGTACACAGTGAATATATATGTAATTATACAACAGGGCATGGGTAAAGAAGGAGAAATGTATTTTAAAATTCAGCAAGCGAAGGGTTAAGAAACAATTTGCCGGAACTCAGACGAAGTGTCGAATGACTTGGCATCATGGACCATGATGGGACGCTGTGCTACTCAGATTCTCTTCTTTATCCAAGCTAATTGCAAAAGAGAATCAGTTCATGATTAGCACAATACTAATTAACCACCATCCCTTATCTGCAGCCTGGGTCCAAGGTTATAAAACACCAGGGCCCATGCTTATAAAGCTTTGATGTTTGATTTTTTATTGATACAACCGACGTTAAATAAAGCTTCTGGTATCTTGTATCTTTTTCTTCTGGTATCTTGTATCTTTTTAGTTGAGTCTGAGTTCATTCTCAAGTTTTTGATTGGTCAGAGTTGAGCCTTTGGCTCAAAACCGACCAATCAAAAGCTTGAGAACTCAAATCTGACCAAACAAATGCTAGAGAACGAACCCAGACTCAATTAAAAAGCGTTATAAGCATGGACCCTGAGTCTGAGTCTGAGATAATGATCTCCGACTCAAGCAGAACGTTTTATAATCTCGGGGCCTGGTCCGCATTTGTAAACAGGTTGGATTCAAATGAGACGCTTTCTACACCTTAGCAAACAGAGCAGACCAAGACCAGATGGCACCTGTAGGAGCTATCTGATCAAGGTCTGCTCGGTTTGCTTATGGAATGATAAATGCATGGTTCTATAGTTTCCGCCATAGCCTAACAATACTACTTTCATGTGTTATTATAAAAAAAACTAATCTAATTAATAGTAATCAAGTCATTTTTCTGACAAGAATATTCATTGAGTTCCAAATGTCAGAGCAGACATCAAGTGTTTTTTTTCACAGCGGCGTATGTCTTAGGACAGGAAAATGAAACAAAGGTTCAGATTTGTTTGATATGAAAACAATTTTCAGAGGTACTTAAGTAGACATTATTTTTTTGGAAATAAAAGATTATGTTTCCATAGATACGCCGTTTAAGACATTTGCAAACAAAGTAGACCCAGATGAGATCCTGTATCAGCCATTTAATCAAGATCTGCCTTTTTTCATTATGAAATAATATGAACTTTATTCTACAGTTTTTGTTATTGCCAATGTTTGTTGTGTTCCATCTGTTGTTTCATTTATCAGCTAGCTCAAACATTACTGTTGCTGCAACTACAGGCATTATGATTGTTTCTGCTAAAAGTGGGAATAAACATGCTATCACCAAACAACAGCTAATAATAATACATCCATAAGTTGCACATGCATGCCAAGTTTGAAGTATGTGCATACGATGTCGACACAATTATCGCCAACGTTAAAGTTGGGGCCAAAACCCAACCAACCAACCATCGTACATTTACAGACAGAGCCAAAACAGTATGCACCCGTCCCCTGTGAAGGGGGAGAGGCATACAAAACTGAGAAATATTCAGCAAATCGTTTTTCCTCTCACATTCTTTTCCAACACAAAGTAAAACTAAAAAGGTCTCCGCTCACGGCGTCCCAACCAACCCGGCCATATCTACTCTATCCTGATACTCAACGTTCCTAATACTTTACCACCCCATATACTTGGGAGCCCTTACAACCACTATCTTTCCTTGTACATGTACTGATACCACCATTGTACGACTACTACGACTAATATTTAGATCATCCATACTACGACTAGCAATGCTAATATTGCGACTACCCCGACGGCAACTACCACCATACTACGACTTCAACTTCCTATACTATGACAACTCATACTATGGCCACTATCTACCACATATAATACAAAGACCACCATACTACTACTACTACTACTACTACTACTACAGTAAAACCTCTCTATAACGGCCACTAAATTGTGTTTATTATTTAGAATTTAGGGCAGATGGTTGCTTAAAGCAAGGTGAAAGTAAAACAGAACGCTTCTATAGAAGCGTTCTGTTTTACTTTCAACTTGCATTAAGCAACCACTTGCCTTTGACACAAAATACTTGATGTAATTTAGTGGCCGTTATAGAGAGGTTTTACTGTACCACCATTGGTACTTAATCCATCCATACTACACCTAACACTCAGGACTAACTCTTGGTCCACTCTTAATATAATTACAATTTCTAATACTAAGATCACCTCTGTCACGAGAACCATTACTAATACTTAGATCACTCTTAACACGACTACTTTGTACCAATGATGTGCAGATTAACAGCAGTATTCGGAGATCATATATTAAAGTTTTTGACGTGATGATCGACGATGGACCATCGTCAACGATTTATACATAACCTTATGGAAATCATACAGTTTGGCAAATAGTTAAATAAACCTGACATATTAGAATTTTAATGGATTGATCACAAACATGTGTCGATGATCAAGTAAACTGTTTGGGTTCGATTCCCAAGCCTAACGACTGTCATTCCTAATATTGAGACCGCCCTTACTGCGACTACAATCCCTGGAATTAAGACCATGCCTACTACGGTAATTAGATCATCCTTACTACGACTACCATTCCTTATACTGAGTCAAGCATCTTACGACTACCACCCATAATGATAGGACAATCCCTACTATGACTACCATCCATAATACTAAGACAGTCCCTCATTAATACAACTGTCAACACTAATGTTATAATACGAGGATGCTACGACTACCAGCTGCGATACTAGGACCACGCCTTCTACGACTATCATCTCTAATAGTACGACAATCCTACTACGACTGAAATCCCTAATATTAAGACCGTCCCTAATACGAATACCATCCCTAAAGTCCTACTACGGCTACTGTTCCTAACTCTAAGTTCTACTACGACTATCAATCCTTATACCAAGACTGTCCCTAATACGACTACCAGTCGTCTTATCATATATGATGAGAATCTGTACTCTGTGTAGATTTAGAGCAACAATTTTAACCCTTTCCCTGTTCTATGTTTATTCCAAATTTCAAAAATCTACTGAATATTCATAGACCAAATAGTTATAATGAAATATGGAATGTGGAATATTGTAGCCGTTTTAGAAAGTAAAGAAACAGACCAATCAAAAGTGCGATTAGCAAACAGAAACAACCCTGATCAGACGGCTCCTATAGGAGCCATATGATATGGTTCTAATGTGTTTGCAAATGCGTGAAAACACGTTTATAATTATGACGAAAAGAGTTAAACCTCACTTTCTAAATTACTTTTCCAAAATATTTTTCATGAAACAATGGCATATAGGCTGAAAGGTACCAAACCAGAAAATATTTTGTTGTCATTGTGACTGGTCTGGGGCTACACTCTTTTTTTAAACCCTAAAAGTAAATATCTTTCGCGACGCGGATCAAAATACCTTTATTGGGTTCGTTAAAATATCCAAGTATTCTCTTTTCTATTTCATATCCGTTTTCGTTCTGACACTTCATACAACACATCTAAGACCGCGGCTTTAACATACTTTTTAGTGACCGTGGATGAAATTTAATACGTTACGCTTTTGTTATATGATTGGTAGTACAGTGCTGATTTGATACAAACATAGAAATACACCAATAACAAGATCGGGTAACACACGTCTACGCCCGCAGATATAATTCGCATGCCGATATAATTCGCATGCCCCAAAATAGATTCTAATGACATTATCGTTTCACCGTTCACGACCAAATACTTAGATTACCTAATGTGTTCAAAATTACTTTAGTTTTTATATAACTCTTTCGCTGCCAAACAATGTCGCCTGCTATATTTTGTTTTGTTTCTTGCATTTTGTTCAAGAAACATTATCATAGCCTGGCTACTGATGAGACGCCGAGTTATTCGGTTCCTCATCTGAACCAAACTACAGAAAGCCATCTTTACCTCTTACTGTGCGGGACACGCATTCACTAATGTCCTTTGTAAACAGTGTATACCCAGATACCTGCCGGAGCCCTCTCATCAGGGTCTACACTATTTGCCATGATACACTTTTCTTTGAAATGACAATATGAATGGTGATTAGATGAAACTTTGTAATGACATTTATGAAAAATAAAACAACAACAAAAAGACACCCAAAAACAAACACTATAGATAGAAAGAGAAGACCCTGATCAGACGGGTTTTAACCCCTTCCGTGCCACAATGACGGTTTTATGATATCACATAAAACAGTATCCGTCCAGATGAGACGCGGAGTAACTCGGCGTCTCATCAGGATCCAAGCTGTTTGACACTCTGTTTACTGTTTTATAAAGAAAATGGAAGAAGTGCACACACTTACACTAACAATAAACGAAACTATGCCGAGCAGACGACAATGCTGGCACCGAAAGGGTTAAGGAACCGCCTGATCCGAGTCTGATCTGAAAGCCTGTTCAGCAACTGGCATCTCTGTCAGGTAAAAATTTTAACGAAACCAAACATTATGTAATGAAGACTTTTTTTCAAATGATTTCCTTACATTCAAAACCATGATTAAGCCTGCATTAAGCTCCTACTCGTCGCAAAGCCCGACATAGATACTTCATTGAGGGTTCTGTTTAGAAAAGTTATACTCTTTCGGTGCCAAACATTGTCGTCTTTGAAATTTATCGTCAATTGTCTACAATTTTCATTTATTTAATTGTCTCCCTTTTCTTTAACCTTTCGCTGCTAATGCCGGATCTTTGATTACCTGTGCAAACAGTTTGGATCCAGATGAGACGCCGAGTAACTCGGCGTCTCATCAGGATCCAAACTGTTTGTTATTGTTACTGTTTTTGAGAAAAAAAATGAAGAAAATAAAAAAAATGATTTTTTTAGCAGACGACAAAGTTAGCAGACGACATAATTTGGCAGCGAAAGGGTTAAACAAAACAGCACCACAGAAACCCATATTTTGAATCTTGACGAGACGCCGAGTGACTGTTTGTACATATATAGGTAAAACACAGATGCGACAATGGCAACATAAGAGTTAGACACAATTCGGTGTCAACACGAGAGCCACGGCGCTGGATCAGGTTCCGTACTTGTTGATACTCGTTGCCTACACATGTTTCTCCTATTCAGACCAGAACTACAGATTAAAAGGTACATTTACGTACCCAAATACCAAAATCGTCATTTCTCCAACAAACCCAATACTGTGATCACTCTTTAGAATCGCCTCTCTTTAAAGGTTTAGTGGAGAAATGTAGTTACACTTGAGAATGCTTAAACTTTCCCATCTTACCTGGAACTCTGGATTAACCCTTTGCTTGCTATTCACGTCAATATACCTACCTGTAAATAGTGAAGACCCAGATGAGACAGCTCCTGCAGGAGCTGTCTCATCAGGGTCTGCACTATTTACAAGTTGATTGTGAAACCAGTGCACTCTACAGCAGTGATTGCATAGCGAAATACGTGTACACAGTGAAGATATATGTAATTATACAATAGGGCAAGGGTAAAGAAGGAGATATGTATTTTAAAATTCAGCAAGCGAAGGATTATCATCTGTCGTCGAGGTTATAAGACTTCTGAGTTTTATTTTAATTTCACTTTTATCCCATTTGTGCCCCGTGTGCCTAACACAGACACAGACATACTACATGTATGTAGACCAAGATCAGAGTGATCTTGACGTGGCCCTCTTATCATGGTGTGCACAGTTTTCTGAACCCATCGATGGTAATGGCTTATACCTTTCCCTAGTGAATAATCATGTAGGAATTAATGACGTCATGAATATTAATAAGATTATTTTTATAACGGCATATGAACACATGCCATTTTGACTCAGGCACAAGCTGTAGAATCAGATCTATATTACACTATAGGCAAAAAGAGCGGACCCATGTCAGACCCATGTCCTATAGGAGCCGTCTGATCTTGGTCTACTCTGTTTGCAGATGCGTCAAAATGCACTTACATAATGGAAAGGGCTATACAAAACAATTGGTTTGCTATGTTGTCATCTCCACATGAAAAATGTGTGGGGTTTAAAGAAAGATCTGGTCGAGTTTTCTTTAACCCATACCCTCATATTAACGACTTTTGACGTCTCTGTAAAAGTAATTTTGTGAAAACATTGTGATATATAGAGCATTTTCTCCTATAGGAGCCAATACTCTATTTATCACAATGGTTTCAAATTACAAAATTCTAAAAAAAAATCCCTTTTTTTTTGTTAATGTTCCTTTTCGGTAGATTTATTCATAGAGGTTGGATCTAGAAACAGCCTATGAGGCAATTGGTTAAATAAAATGGTAATGAATGGGCTAAGTTTCTAATTGGTCATACCAAGTTTCACTCCAAATTTGACCAATCCAATCAAATGACTGCGAATGAATTCAGACTCGGGCTAAACGTTTCTAATAACAATCCCTTCGGTGTCTGGTCTTGGTCTACTCTGTTTTGACATGCCAAGAAGCCCCTCCCCCACTCCCCTTACTTCCCCAGTGCAGTTCAAATGTATTCTAGTGAAATACAATATTGCGTGTGTACCGCATTGGTTGCATTGTGTTGAATCGATAGAATAGTCTTATCAAGAAAAACGATATGAACACTTTGGATGGTAGACACGAACTGTTAGCATGCTCTAGATGAAGTCATGATTGCCAATGCTAACAGTTTGGACCCAGATGAGACGACATACATGTATAACTCGACGTCTCATCAAGATCCAAACTGTTCAGTATTCTGAACGCAACTTATGAAAAGAAGAAGCAACTATACAATTCAAAATTGCAGCAGACGGCAATGTTTGCAATTGTCAAAAATACTAAATGTGTAATTAGTTAATTATAATAACCTGCCGCTCAGAGGGAGCTGTAATTGAGGCATCTGACTCCTGCCGAGTAATGTGATTTATCAAATCTTTCAACACGTTAGATTGCTATACCCCTTTGCAAACAGTTTGGATCCAAACGATTCAGCTTTAACCTTTAGCTTGCTGTGAAAATGAGGTATGTTTAAGCTCCGATCACTTACTTACTTGTCACTTACATGTACTTCTGATTCGTTAAATCTGTTGATATACTATTGACAGAGTGTCAAACAGATTGGATCCTGATGACACGCCGAGTTACTCGGCGTCTCATCAGGATCCAAGTTGTTTGCAAATGTCAGTTAAGAGAAGCTTAGCAGGTTAAGGGTTAATTAATAAGGATTCCAAACGTTTTGGCTCTCTATATTCATGAAAATAACAAGATGTCTCGATTATCCCAAACTCAAATTAGACACCCAATTTGACCTTTGACCTTGATATATGAACTTGACCTTAATAAGTGACCCCTAAAAATGTTTGAATCCATAACTTGCCAAGTTCGAAATATGTTTTTGCAATGGCTTCAATATTATCGCAAACGTTAAAGCTGGGAACAAACCAATAGACCAACAGACAGGTCAAAAGCAATACCCACCCCCCTTGGATGGGGGATTTAAAATATATAAAACACCGTTATCACCTTACCTGATAGAGAAGCCTGTTAATGCCTTTATTCCTGTAGACGCCACCTGGTAAGGATCTGCCCTGTGTGCTTATGGAATAGTTTCTGTCCTGGTAAAGCATCCTTAATTGATATTCATACATTCATTTATGCATGCACGAATATTCGCCGGGTAAATGGTTAAACTGAAGCAGGCGAACATATTTGTCAATGTAGATTTTTCACATTTTGAAATCGTTATTGCAGGTCAATTATATAGGAGATTCGTGACTGGTAAAACTTCAAACGAAAATGCGTATTGACTTCTAAATGGGGAGTAACTCCTTTCACATATTTAATTGTACTTATTGGTGAATCATCGAACATTTTTGTTCAACGAGGCACAAACATGTACTGGTTCTGTTCGTTGTCACTTAATCCTTTCAGACCTGATTTCAACCCTTTACTTCGCGCATATTAATGTAAGAAATAATGACGCTATAAATACTAATTATATTAACTGTTATAACAGTTCATTGACACAAGAAAGTTTGACCATGGCAGAAAGTGTAGAACCATGTCTATATTATAACATACACAAACAATATAGACCCTGATCAGACGTCTCAAAAGCGTAGAAAGCTGATTAAATGGAGAAAATGGTTCAGATCGGAAAACCCATCAGCGTCTAACTGTATAGCCAACTCAGTCTACTAACTGTACAGTCAACTCAGTCTACTAACTGTACAGTCAACCCAGTCTACTTACTGTATAGTCAACTCAGTCTACTAGCTGTATAGTCAACTCAGTCTACAAACGGTATAGTCAACTCAGTCTACTAACTGTAAAGTCAACTCAGTCTACCACTGTATGGCCAACTCAATCTACGAACGGTATAGTCAACTCAGTCTACTAACTGTATAGCCAACTCAGTCTACTATCTGTAAAGTCAGCTCAGTCTGTTAACGGTATAGCCAACTCAGTCTGTTAACGGTATAGTCAGCTCAGTCTCCTAACTGTATAGTCAACTCAGTCTACTAACTGTATAGTCATCTCAGTCTACTCAGTATGAAAGGAGTAAACTAACTAGTGGATTGTGAATGACAAACAGTTGAGACCCTGATCAGAGGGCTCATCTAAAGTTCCCCTGATCTAGGTATACACTGTTCACAAAGTACCGTAGGCGTGTATCTCGGGTTGAAAGAGTTAAACTGCCACTACATTGATGACTTAACAATTGTAATACATCAAGTAGTATCAGAGTTTGGTAATTGTCTATGTCTTTTTGTGCGTTTCGTCCAGTTTTGTTTTTTTTTAATTTTGTTGTTTCAAGTTTGATGTTGCTTTGATGATGCAACGTTTGTGTGAAGCACTCCCTGTAGGACTATATTTCCACCTTTAGGGTTAGAATTGTATTTTGCACCACTTATGTTCCAGCTCAGAGTTTGAGCCATTGACAGTCTGGGCTATGAGAAAAAATGGCAAATGCACCTGAATCCATGAATATCTGCTATTTTATAGCTTGCAAATAGAATTGCAGTTCATGAAAGAGTTACAACCCAAGTCCTATTTCGAGTCAATCGTAGCCATTGCGGAACTATAATTGTTGCATGATACATGGTGCTACATGTATTTACTTTTGGCTTTAAGTTAAAACTTATCCTGCTTTGAATAGTGTCAGTCAAAGTTTAGACCTGCTGTAAATTCTACTTAGTAATAATTCATGAGAAGAGATTGGCCACATGTAAATCAGTTGGCATCCAAATACAAGTTTTACTCGTAGCTCATAAAAAGGTTTGGTTAACCCTTTCGGCGCCTAATTTCTAATTGTCGTCTGCAAACCAATTTTTGTAAAACCATTCGGTAAAATAAGGAAATGAGACAAATAAATGCAAATTTCAAAGGAATAAAACACAGATAATTATAGAAATATAATTTTATACAAAAAATGAAGTCCCTGGTCAGAAGGCGGCATGTAATCTGGGACTGCACTAATTTGCGTGGTGTTTAAGATTGGCGGTGAAAGGGTTAACCAGCCTATGTTCTACAACACATTGATGCTAATCGAATAACGTGTATAATGCTCAACCCTTTACACCATAAATATGGTTTTCAACGCCTTTGCAAACAGAGAAGACCAATAGCAGGCGGCTCCTATTGGAGCAGTCTGATCGGGATCTACTGTGTTTGCTTATGACAAAATATAGATTTGATTCTACAGTTTCAGAGTTGGTTAAAGCATTTTGTGCCCATATGCTATTTTTATAACAATTAATGTAATTAATATTCAGAGTGTCATTAATTCTGACCGAAATATTCATTTAGTAAAAGGTTAAAAATTGAACACGTTAAAACAAAACTCATTGAAACATTGGAGTGTTCGGAGGAACACATGTGTCACTATTAATATGCTGGATGGACCTTAGTTACACCTATGGTCCTCTATGAGAGGAAGTAATGTCCTTGCAGAGTTGTCGTTCGTTACTCTCACACGCACCTCTGCGATTAGTTATTGCCAAGAATCTTGGCAAAACCAATAGTGTGTGTTATATGGTTATCTGAGTCGTTAGTTTATATCAAAATAGCCTGAATCATGAATAAGTAGCTTTTATTTTATCATAAAACTGGTAAAACAATTTAATTTCAGAGAATATTACTCTTCGAAAATTTCACAAATGTAAACAATCAAAATGGAATGATGTCTGCTCAATATTTCGAAAACAGTTTCTAAAATTATAACTTCTTATAAAGACATTGAAATTCTGCTATAACCCAAATAGGCACACAACTTATGGGAAATCCCAACCTTTTGCTTTTCTTCCGTTGAATTGTCAAAGAAACACACAAAGCAAACTACTTTCTGTTTTGTACGGGAGTAAGTTTCATTTCGGACCTCTTCCTGAGCCAACTACAGATATATATGTAATGTAACCGAGTGTAAGAGGGTGGAGAGGAAGACGCATGTGAACCTTGAAAGCTCTATAATTGCTAGTTTAGAAATGACAGCCAAAAAAAGTGTGACGGACATACATACATACAGACGGACGGACGGACTGACGGACAGATAGACGGACACACGACGGAAAAAAAGATCCCTAAGTGACACACTAGCCGTATTCGACTGGGCTTGTATCATTGAGCAACGAAAACAATTCCCAGTCTAATACATACACTTTGAGCAACGAAAAAAAATCATGCAACGCGGGTTGAAGACCGTTGAGATTGTTGAGTCACGCACGGTAAAGTTAATCAATAAACTATACTTTTATTGGTTGAATTCAATAGTTTGGAGAAGTGCATGTAACGGAACAGCAAGAAAAAGCTCAGTCGAACACGACTATTGCCTCTCGGCAGGTGACACAAAATTGTGTTGTCACGTGGCAGATGAATAACTTGACCAACGTTTGTTGTTTATTATGTACAGTGTCCTTATTTCTTTTCAAGACAAGAAGGTTGTGGAGAATTAATACATGCAGCACAGAAAGATTCAACGATCATCTCTTTGTGCTAAGTGATCTTGGCTTTGTTGAAATACATATTGTGTACCAACATAATTATTTTCAACTGAAAAAAACCCTGTAATAATAAATATGTGCATGTGAAGATTGGGAAATAATCCATTAAGCATACAGTGTCGATCCCGATCAGGATTACTTCTGATCTGGATCGACGTTGTGTGTTTGGCCTATATGCTACAAATGCCTAAACTTGTGTTGAGAATCCATGTGAGTCTTTGTGTGTAATTTAAGAGCTACGATGTGGATCGTGTTTAATTTAAGAGTTGAAAAGTGGATCGTATTAAAATGACAGCCATTGATAATGAGTATATTTCATTGATGTAATATTGTTATGCATTATAGTAAATAGCTACAAATGAAGGTGCGTACCCAAATACTAAAATCGTCATTGCTCAACCAACCCCTATACTTTGACCACCCTTTAAAATCGTATCGAAGAGACTATTCTAAAGGGTGCTCACGGCGTAGGGTTTGGTGGAGATTTAAAATCTGATCTGGATCGACATTGTGTGTATATCTCTGCTCAGGGCTTTTTGGCCCATATGCGACAAATGCCTAAAAGTTGTGTTTAGAATCCATGCGAGTCAATGTGTGCATTTTAAGAGCTACGCAGTGGATCGTGTTAACATTAAGAGCTGATATGTGGATCCTAATAAGATGACAGCCATCAACACTTAGTGTACATCATTGATGTAATATTGTTATGTAATATAGTAAACAGAGCTACAGACAAGGGTGCAGATACTAAAGTGGTAGAGACGATTCTAAAGGATGGTCACAGTATAGAGTTTGGTTGAGAAATAAAAGAGTGAATCTTATCTGGGCCTCTAGTAAATATCCCTGACCGAACATTTTACATAAAATCGGCATCCCCAAATAATAGAGGTGATGATATTTCAACAATGGTAGCTGTTACACTTGTTGCAAAAAGAAGAGGCACCGAGACTGCGAACCCTAATAGTTTATGGTTGCTCTCTAGCCCTGGACTGGATAACACATGAACAGGAATACTGAAAACAACTCAATTGAATATGTTGCAAGATAAGAATGACAAACACCGTGGATCAAGATGAGACGTTATGTAACTACACGTCTCAAGAGAATCAAAAAATGGTTCATCCTCATGCTGTACTTTTTACAGAAAGATAGGATTATTCAAATTAATACATACCGCAAATCTGTAGGCGACACTAAGATAATGTGCACACAAAAGGAATTTGTATAGTGGCATTCATAGCTATTGTGAAAATGTAAAATAATCACCACATTACAGAGTGTCTGCAGAAACTCTGGTCTGCTACACAACTTCAAGATGTTATAGGCTTACCGTTTTTAAAATAGTCTGGACTGCAATCAGACACTGAGCACCATTGTGCCTGCTCAGGATCAATGATGTTTGTAAATGTTGTTTAGGCCAGGGTCCGTAGAATAAGGATAAATTTCTCAGTTTGAGCCACGCCTTTCCGTATCCCTTCCCGTCATATAAACGCGTGTTCACGGATTTACAAAAAGAGTATACACAGATCAGACGGCTCCTATTAGGGTCCCCTCTGTTTGCTAATGGAATGTGAAAGATGTTTCTTTACTTTCTAAAATGGCTACAATATTAAATTTTCCATATTTCATTGTAACTAATTTGTCCATGAGTATTCATTATGTATTGAATTTTTGAATAACTATAGAACAGAGAAAGAGTTTTGTTTTTGGCCACAGTACCAACAGTTGGGCATCCAACTGAGTAAAACGTATCGAGCTATGGCATGAACCAGTAGAATTTGGCACGCACTGGATATGTAATAGTTTATGTCCGAGTATACAGAAACTGCACGATGCCACCTGAGAATTTGTCAATTTTAGGTGAACAATAACAAACATGGTACCAAAATGAGGATTAAACATTTGTCTTTAACTTGCACTTACCCTGTGTAAAAAATTATTCTCATATTCATGAATATTAGTGCGAACTACCGGAAAACAGTAACGCTTCGTTAACATCGACACATAACGATGGTACATGATGTCATATTTTCGTCATTATTGCTATTTAACATAAAAAATATATCATTTGAAATAAAGGTTAGACAGGATGCTACTGGAAACATAACGGTATACAGTCCTACTAGTGAAGTATATGTATTATGCAAAAGAACTTCTGAAAGTGGTCGGGGTAAATGAACCCCAAAACAAAACTTTCAATTATGTTTAAAGTAACACATAACACGTGCAGGATGAGGATGGTGATGTTTTTTTTTTGTTTTTTTTTTGTTTTTTTTGGGGGGGATACGTGTAACGTAGAAAAAACAGACTAAACAAGTGCAAACAGAAGAAGATTACAGGACAGCGGAGAACACTGCCTGTAACAGAAAATGAAACCTATTACCTGATGTTCTGGGGCCGTATTCCAGTAGCATCTTAAGTTAAAAAAAATCTTAAGTAGACAAAAAAATCTTAAATCCTGTCATTTTTTCCTAAAAAAAATAAGAAATTTCTTAAAGAGGAAGTCCCTACAATGATCGCATATTTTCAATAATATCATAAAACTTGGTATTTGTTATGCTCTATCATTATTATGATGGTTCCCAATTTTAACTTATATCGAAAAATGCCCCTGTGATACAAATAAACCGATTTCATCAATACTGATAATTTTTGTTCTACAAAACAATATTATCGGCCTTTTCCGTTAAATTCTTCCGCATTTTTGCCGATGATCACCCGTTCCCTCTATTGTTTACGTAATAGCTTTCTCGGAAGTGGTCGGAGAACCGCGAATAGGGCGAACAGTAACGAAACTAAAACCCAACCCGAATAAAACTGAAACATCGGGGAGTAAAACCGGGATCGGCGATATCAAACACATGGATGTTTTGTCATTATAAACGGTAATTAGATGGGGCTTTTTGCGATATACTACTTTTCAGTATATAAACAAATGAGTTTTGTACATTTTAAGTGTTTATGAAACGCGTTAATTGTAGGGACATCCACTTTAAGTGGTATTCCAGAAGCTTCTTATCTTAAAACAAATCTTAAGATCGGCGATTTTCTCCTTAAAATTTAAGGAAGCTCAAACCTTCCTTAGGACTTTAAGAAATTTCTTAAGTTGACAGATTCTCGCCATATTGCTTCGATTCATTTGAGAAATTGCGACATTTTCGGATTTTCTAACCATCTAGGTGAGTGTATACACTGTATTGTACCCGAGTTTTACTGCGGGACGCCCTTTATTTATCTTATATCCAAGAAAAGGGACAACTCTGTCGTAGATACCGCTGTAAGCGGAGCGCTGGAAACACGATATCAAAATCATCGTTTTAACTGAACTTTACAGACTTCATCATCTATTTTGGATTTCAAACAAGGATTAAGTAACGGAACACGTTAATTACTTATGGAATCGGAACGCAATAGTGTCCTTAGGCTTTGATTGACATGTCGGTATGCAACCGATATTAATTTCGGGTACCACCATTTTCGGACATCCAAAGAAATTATTAAATCAGCGATGTTTCACAGCAGATTGAATAAAGACAGGCGTAGGATGTATTCATGGCAGAGTTTTGATTTATATATGTCAGAACCTGTTATTTTTCATTTAGTGCCTTGTCAAAGCAGCAAACAGATCGAAAATAATGATAAGGAAGTGTCCCTCTGAAAGGATATAGGATAGTCTTCAAAAGCTTCGACATAAAACTGCTTCAAGAAACATTGAAACGACATACATATTACTAAAGACTATGTGTGTGTGTGTGTGTGTGGAGGGGGGTCATTTATTGTATTGCCACTATTGAAATAAATATGGATACATGTATGATACATACCTATACTTTTCATCTTAAACACAACTGTGTTATGCTGTATAATATGCTTGATAGCTTCATTATGTTGATTTTTCATGGAATTACAGCAGTTGACATTAGACATTTCAGCATAACAAAATGTTAATAATTGATTGCCTAGTTTTATTTTTAAAAAATAATATATCATTTATAGTAAGCTGTAAATCCCAAAATTGTTCACTTTTCCAGGGTGGTAGGGGACATTGTATAAATTACAAAAGCAATACTCTCAGAATGCTTGTTTTCATCTGAAATACAAATAAGAATGTGTATAACTGTGTGGCTTGAGTACATGTATTAGCTTTTTAGTTGTTTCTCATCATTATCATTTTGCCATTTCAGAGATTTTTTCTGTTATTGCTGGTATCAAGAATTATCATTATTGCATCTACTAAACTTGTTATCTCAGGAAGTTGGCCTGAAATTACAAATATACATATTATATACATATGTTACATATGATGTATATTCAGTTTCACACAAAATCAAAGTAACATTGTCAGGGTTGCCAGCCTCAGGGAAAAGTAAGGGAAATTTAAAAAAAAATCAAGGTCAGTAAATTGTCAGGGAATTTTAAGAACTGTCAGGGAAATTTGAAAATATAAGCAAATGTCAGGGAATTGTCAGGGAATTTTGAAAACATGAGAATGAATGTTATATATTTTAAAAAATCCATAACATATTACAGAAATTTTGATAGAAAGACCAATTCGCAATGAAATGTGTCTGGGAAATTTGAATTTATGTCGAGGAAATGTCAGGGAATTTTGTTTCCTCTGGTTTGTGGCCACCCTGATTGTAATTTTCTTCATCTGGAAGATGTTTTCCTGTATTTTTTCATAATATAACAACACAATGTATTGGTAAAGTAAAATAAATACCTTACTGTTACATTTTGTAAGAGAATCTCAGAAGGAATTAAAAATAAGACTCTCACAGTTCCCTTATATTTCAGAAATATGATATTGTGATGACATAATTTGACATTAACCTCATTTCTTTTTCATATTCATTTCAGGTGAACTGATTGTGGCCTTGACAGTCAATCATCATGCAATACAGAAATTGTTGAAATATCATGTATATTCATCCAATGTTGTAATAAAAATTGTTATATCAAGAATTGTTTTATTTTACACACACACATATTTCTGTAAAGTAGAACCTCACTAGAATAGCCACTTTATGAATAAGCAATGCTGGCCTTTAACCCTTTACCTGATGAATAAAGGCATTAAGAAACAGTTGATGTGTTGATATTGATTAGCTAGCTAATTTTTGCCATTATTAAATAGCATTTTGGATAATTGCAGAAGCTGTAGAAAATGATGTTTTATTTCATAAGCAAACAGAGCAGATACTGATCAGACAGTCCATAAAGGACCTATCTGATCTTGATCTACTCTGTTTGCAAAGGCCTTATAAGGAATATCTATGAGGTAAGGTGTCAAAGCAGGTGGTTGCTTAAATTAATGTTTGTTTGCTATATGTTGCCTAAGCCATTCTTTGTCCCCAATTTGTCTATTTATATATACTCTTTAACATCCATTTTCTTAAATCATTAATGTGTTTTGCAATAACAAATTTACCACTTTGGATAATAGGCAAATTTAGGGGTACAATCTGCTTTCTTTTAGTCGCCACAATGGCGGTTGAGTGTATGTGTGCGCGCTTTCCTTTGTTGGTCAATATGTTTTGCATGAACACAATTCATATAATTTGGCACATGTATTATGGGTAGACTTTTTTTAAACAAGAATCATAACTAAAGCATAATCATTTTTTAGTTTTCTCCATTTTCTGATTTCTTAACATAATAAATTGTTTGATACCTGTATTTTACTCTCACAGATGAAATTTGAAGGGTGTTTACAGGAGTCAATTTGTCAGTGGTTATTGCTGTTTTCATGAAACTTCACAAATATGATTGACAAATTGCAATTTCCCTGTAGAGATAAATTGTTTGTCAGTTTCATCCAAATTTTCTATAAATATATGGATAATAGATTTGTTGAAAATAGTCTACATAAGGGTTCTATACAAGTTGTTTTAATATAACCCCCTTTTGAAAAGATGTGGGTTTATTGCTTTGCACATGTCGGCCAGTCAGTCGGTAAATCAAACAGTTTCCGATCAATAACCGATGAACAGCTTGGTGTAGGATTTTCAAACTTGCTGTGGTGGTTGGTCGTGACCACTAGAATACCATATAATGTTTTGGAGGTCACTTAGTCACAGGTCAAGGTCAACATGACCTTAACTGGTGAAATGGTTTCCGATAACTGCTCAAGGGTTTGGCTTAGGATCTTCAAACTTGCTGCACCATGGTGATAAGTCATGATCACTAGATGACCCCTATTGTTTTTAGGTCAAAGGTCAGCGGGTAAACATGTTTTTCAAACACATAGATCTTGTTTTAATTTATTATACCCCCACTTCTAAAGAAGGGCTATAGTAGAATCGTGAATGTCCATGTGCCCGTCCGTCCTTCCAGATTTTTGTCCGGAGCATTGCTCCTAAAGTATAGGCACAAATTCTGGGTATATATAAAGACAGAGAGAGAGAGAGAGAGAGAGAGAGAGAGAGAGAGAGAAAGAGAAAGAATGTTCAGTCAACAAGGGTTGTAACTTTTAAGTTTGCAAAACCTATGTGTTATCATAGGTCTTTGATTTTTGAGGGAGTTGTTCTCCTTAGGTTATACTTTTCAGAAGCAATGTTTTGTAGGCACAATTGTGAAACTTTATATATGAATAGAGGGTGATGAGAGGATGTCTCAATTTATTTTTGATGGAGTTATTCCCCTTATTTACTTTTCAGAAACATTTTTTTTGTCTGGAGTGTGCATGTAAGGTTGAAGGGAGATAGTTCTATAAATAATCCTATCAACCATTGGTTTAGTAATTATTTGTCACACCTCAAAGTCACAAAACTAAAAATACTTCAATTATACCAAAGGAATTATTGAAATGGTAGTTAACATTGAATGTACGTGTAGGCCTACTTTCATCACCATTGGGTTGCGTTCCATATTTTCATATGCATGTATTATAAACGGAAAGGTATATTCGATTGGGTATAAGGTAGTCTCACCAATGAGCTGTTAAGACGACGTGCTAATTTTGTGACGATTACCGTCTTGCAGCCCAATACAGGGGGATATCGTCCAAACCGAAAGTAGCTCTAGTACACACGGTGACATACGTGTGAACTATGTGTAATGATCAAATGTAATTTGCGTCACGGGATAACTGCTTATTTATCAGTGTCAATGTTCTTAAACAATTTTAGACACCATTCATAAATATTTCCGTGACTGAAATCGGTACCGCCGAGTAGTAAATCCAGTGAGAAATAAACGTTTCAATAGGAAATATTACACGGTGAATATGCAGTCACGCCCGCTACTGCGACATTATGTACATTGCTATGGATCTACGTCAGTTGTGTAGAGAAGTTACGAATTTTGTACCTGCGAAGATCGTAAGACACTTTCGTAGGAACGTTTTAGTGAAACGCTCGTGGCATTAATTCGCACGAACTTCGTAAAACAATTTTTTTAGCCTACAAACATCGGAAATTACGAAGTTTAGTTAAACGGCCGCCATATGCGTACGCATGAAAGTTCCTACTTCCGTTGCTAATTTTGGAACAGGGAAAACCTAATTCACTTGACAACCGGATAAGAAAATTATTAAGTGATTTTTTAAGTTTAAGAATTTTCTTAGCTAAGATATTCTTAAGAAGCTTTTGGAATACAAACCTAACTTTAAGATTTTTTTTATCTTAGCTTAGGAAAAATAATAAGATTTTCTTATCTTAAGTGAGAACTTAAGATGCTACTGGAATACGGCCCCTGGTAGCTTGTTCGATAATGTAAACAACACGATGAACGAAATATTCCCTCAGGAACTTTGTTCAGCGGAACCATGCAATGGGTCTTATCGAGTTACCTCTTGCATGTGCACCACGAGGGTGTGAGAAGGTAGGTCATCAACTGCTACAAGACCATTCGCGATCCTATAGTGCATCACGGCCTTACATGTGTCTGCCTCTGTTTGAGGCTTTCCAAGCAAAATGTGTTTAGCAAGGCACCAACACTGCTTCGTCTGCAATATCCCCAATTACAAACCTTGGTGCTCTTCGCAGGATCATCTCAACTTGTATTTGTCTGTGAGACCCCAACACATCAGGCGTATTCAACATGCGGACTGACCAGGGGTTGGTAGAATCCAAGGTTCCTGCTTAAACAGGCTCTGGATCAATTTGCATTCTTTGTGAGTGTATCGACATGTGCTTTCAAAGACTTGATGGAAGACAGAAGTGTGTCAAGGTATTTTGCCTTCTTTGTTATTTTGAGTCTCTTGCTACGGACATTATCATTGGTCTCTATATTCGCCCTCTTATTGGTGATATGCAGGACTTCGCTCTGCATTGAACCCCACGAACCAGTCTTTTCCCTATGCCTGTATGTTATCGATGCCATTCTGGAAGAGCTCTGCCTCTGCTATTGACTTGGTGACTCGGCACAAATATGGACCGTCAGCAAAGAGTCAACTGGAAGTGCGTAGGAATTCCGTGAGGTTGTTATTGTAAGCGGGGAAAAGGAACGGACGGAGAACTGTACTGGAGTAACACCGAATGATATCGATGTTGACCCAGGGGCAACGCCCCAGCTGGACCTGTTAGATACATTCATGCAAATTGCATTGCACACATTGGTGGAGCTTAAGAAACAAGTGTATGTCAGACACTTTGTCAAATGTTTGGGAAAAGTCCATCAAGATTGCGTCAATCAGTTGAGACTGATCAAAATCTGATGCGAAGTCATTAACAGTATAGGTCAGTTTTGTCTCCCAGAAGCGCTGCCTCCTGAGGCCAAGCTGGTATGGACTGACGATGTCATGGTACTCAAAAATATCACCCGGTTATCTAGTATGATGTATTCCAGGATCTTATAAGTAACGGAATGAGGGACACGTGCCAGTAGTTAGAACTGGTTATTCGTGTTCCCTTTCTGTAAATATGGTTGATGTTGACAATCTCCCAGTCACTCGGAAATTTTTCCTGTTCAAGAGAGGCCTGGAAGATCAGACCAAGAGCCAATGACTGTGCGATCTCTTTCAAGAACCTTGATAAGATGGTGTCTGGACTGTTTTGTGGAGCCTAAGGCTCTGAAGAATATTTACCATTGACCGTGACATGAATATGAAGGACATCCGGATGAAGAGACTCTCCAATACCAGGAAGGGGAGCAATATGTAAAGATAGACCAGTATTGTAGCTTTGATTTGTGTATCAACATTGCTAATGCCATACCTCTTCAGTGCGGCTACTCAGAAGCTGTTACATTTCCGGTTCCTTAGATAAGTGTAGAGCTTCTTACAGCAGATGTATGTCACTAGGTCAATCACGTACCCAACATGAGCTTCCTTGCACTTTTCTTTGGAAGTTTTCGGTGGCTCCTTGAATTATGATTTTATATCCAAATCCATCTGCATCTTTGTCTTCTGAAATTTTGTAGTAACATTTCTTCTTTCTTCTTTCGCAAGAACCCGAATCATGTTTGGCTGAACCTGTGGGATATTAACTTACCCAGTAGATGCTCTGACTCAGGAAAGTCATTTAGTACATAATTGACGGATTTTCACAGTTTAACATTTTGTCATGTGTTAACCGTCTATTATGTTGTGGGTGAGTCCGGCGGGGATACCCTTTTTACACTATTTGTAACGCTAGGGTGATTTTGAGAACAGCCGTAAACCGGTTTAAACCCTCTGTGGTGATTTTGCTACTGACTGTGCCAAAGCGGTACTCTCTTTGTCACCCTTGCTTTTGTTTGTCTTGTGTCTGTGTACTTGTGTTTTGGTTCATGTGTGGAATGTTTATCTCTAGTCCTTGTGTGTTTGTTGGTGTTTTCTGTGCCCATCTCCTGCATGTGCGTGTGTAGTTGTGTGTGTGTGTGTGTGTGTGTGTGTGTGTGTGTGTCCTGCTATCTATCGATGTTTTGGTGGTGTTTGTATCTTGTATGTGTCTTTGCCTCCTTGAAATAACTACTTTTTCATTTAGACTTAAACACTAGTTTGATGGCTGCAGTCAAAACTTTTGTGAGTATATCCCATTACTGATTATGTAAAGAGACCGTAGTTTGCCATGCATGCGATGCAAACTAAGTCAATTTGATTGTCGTAGAGGGTGCAAGCCTGTTTCCACAGGTGGGCAAGATGCTGGATAGACTTCCATCATGAAGGAAATTATGACATGATCACTTATTCTAGATATTGAGGTACAGGTGATACTAGTGATCATCTGTTAGTATCAATAACACATATAGTTTTGTAATCACATATAGTTAATTACACACAGAGACGCGGAAAAGGTTTCGAGAGCCTTGTTAAATGTGAGTTGGTACCTGTGACCTGTTACTTTTGATAATCAATATCCGGCAATTCATGCCTCCATCATTGTAGAAATGGTTTTGTCATGGCCCTTTATCATGGCCTAATGGGTGCTGCTGCTGTAAGTAAAATATTTAAGTACAATATGTACAAGCATCGCTATACTCACCAGGAACTGTGGTGATCTACATTATATGGGTACCAAAACGTTCCGAAAAGTCTACTGAATCAGAATCACGAATGTACTCAAGTTTGAAAAAAATTTAAACTATGTGTATTTTAACCATTTCCATGGCAGCTCCCAGTTTTCGTAATGATAATACATATCTGCAAAATTGCCCATACTACAGCCAGTTATTGTCCGAAACCAATAGAACTGGTACCAAATTAAAGATAAGACACTGTGCTTTCATTTCCAACTATATTTTTGAATTACCATATTTGCATACTCATATATATTATTTAGAACATTAAAATAGTAAACAAAATTATAGATGTAACGTAAATCATTCACTTTTCTATCCTACAAATATCAGAAAACAACATCAAATGTAGTTTGAAAAAAGAATATCCAATTTGAGGACCAAAACATTAATTTTAAGTAGCGTTTAACCGTTTTCATTGCAACACCCCGTTTTTCGTTATGCTGGCCCATACATGCAAATTCGTCCATACCACAGCCAGTTTTTGTCCTAAACCTATACAACTGGTACCAAATGGAAGATACGACATTGTGTTTTTGTTTTCAAATATTTGAGAATTGTCACAATATGGGACTATTTCGGAGGAGGATCGGTCACGATTGGACAGTGGAAAGGACACCGCCATTACTTAACGTATAATGAAAAGAAAAGCTGTTCCGCGATTTTTAATCACCGAGTATAACTTGTTTCAAACTGTTCATTGTTGTCATTGAATGAATATGTTTGCTGACAAAATTAATTGTGCTGTTCGGTATAACAAAATAAATATCACATCCTATGGAGAGCGACAGCACACATTGTCAACCCTTGTTATGGTAATGTACGCCTCGGCTCACGCCTAGGTGAACATTACCAACCTCGGGTTGACTGACAATACGTGCTGTCGCTCTCCATAGGATGTGAAATTTATATAGTTGTGATTATTGTCCTTTTGCCGAAAGTTGATTTGTAATGCCTTAAATAGAATAGATTAAACCAGCTTGTCTAGAAATACCAGATGATGAACTGGGCGGTGTCTATAAATCTAATCTGACCCAGATATGTTGTTCCATGCTGTTGAGCATGCAGGAAATAGGGCCACCTATTTTGATATGCATCAGTATGTGGGAGTAATATCACATTCGATTGACGAAACTCACTGTTGAGAGGTTGCGGTTTTAGGAGTTAATGACGTCAAGAAAAGTAAATAGCACATGAATACAGGAATGTTTGACCATGTCAGGAAATGTAAAAACATATCTGATCTGGGTCTACTCTATTTGCAAAGGCATATTTATCGAATGCAAAAATTCAACCTACATTTAGCTATTTAGTTATTAGCTTGTCCTAGAAACACTAGTCGAGCATTTTTAATGATTTGTTGTAAAAATACATATAATATATATAGAGATATTTAGAATCTCAAGTTTAATTCAAATAGTTCTCACCATTTATGCTTCTACAACAGTTTCCTTAAAACATATTTAAGACAATATTGACTTTAAAATTATTATTGCCTGATATCAAAGGATCACATTTTAATGGAGAAAGGGAGACAATGCTGACATAGTAAAACGGTGTCTACAACATATTTGCCTGCCTTGATCATGTGTATAAGAGAAACTAGATCAATCTTGTGTCTAAGCACGGAATTATAAGTCTAATTCCATACCTTAATATTATTATTAACACAGTTTAAGCAAGTTCTTATAATATCATATGTCATTAGGGCATATCGAGACAGTATTGATCCTGATCAGATGCTAGGTGATCCAGTATGTAATCAGGACCCAAGCTACATGGAACAGTACTCTTCATATCACCACTCCTACATGGTTCTATGGGAATCTGAAATTTTTGACACACCATTGCATCATACATGTATGTATTGATATATATTTATAAATATACACACTATTAGTAACTATCATTACATTTAGTTTTAAAGTTTCCGAAAGGAGAACTATTACCGGCAAGGATGGAGGGGCATCATTGAATTTCCCTTTTCTTTTATTTCTGATATGTGTGATGCTGGGAGGAGCTCTTCAACGCATTTGGACCCCTACGGTGGTAGCTAAGTGTCGGTGGTACTACCACTGGTTCCTGGTTGACAAATTTACGGCCCGGACCATCTTAAAGAGATACAGCACGGGTTGTTAAACTTGGTAACTGAGCCTCGAAGCCGTAAACCATTTGAGACCAGCCTGTATAAGTCGCGTGGCGGCTGGTCCAGCTCAGCTGTCTGGTAAAGATATACTGAACATCAATCCAGGAAGGAACCTTCTGTTCCTTCAGATTGGCAGAGTGACAATGGTCGATGCAAGACTTGTTCATTTGCGGTTAAAGATAATTAACATCCCTTTGTTTCCAGGCATACATACAGTTGCCCTTCTCCTGGTGACTGCTGTCGACAAATATTTCCAAAGCTATTTTGAAAAGCTCATTTAACAACTCGATCACTTAATCTATGACTGTCATAATTCAACAACGGCTACAATAGTTACAGTTTGATTTCAACTGTGTTGAATAATTTGGATCCCAGTCCAGGTTCCCTTGAACTGCTGAATTCGGTTTAATTTACCACTCATTAGTAAATATAATTGCAATCTACGGACGTTTCTGCAACAAGGCATTTTTCAACCAGAATTTTATGGGGATGTTAACTACAAACCTAGGAAAATTCGGGGTCATATCCATTTTCATGATTTGTTTATAAAACGCATTAAAACATTTAAGAAGAAAGGTTATGATCCTATTATATTGCAACACACTGCATTTTTGGTTATCGACTCTTTTACAGTCGGTAGCTACGCTTCCATCTTTGCTTGCGCGATGACAGGCCGAGGGTAGTACTCTATGATGGTATACTCTTAAACTCAGATACGGGATGAGCTTACCATACTCATGTATTACTTTTTCCCTGTCGTGCCCTTAATGGCTTAAAGACATAGGGTGTATCCAATAATTACTAAGTGCAATAGTAAGAGGTGTATGTGTTGCAATTTCATTTCTACTAGATCAACCATCAAATCTCTTGTTAATGGTAGAGTGTTTAGTGTGAAGATTAATTCTGATTTAGACTGAAACTCATCTAATATTATATATGTTCTTACATGAAATTCGCCACGATGTGGCATTCAATATGTAGGTCAGACAGGACGTTCTTTAAAACTAGGTTTCGTGAACACAGTTACCATTGCCGGATCAAAAAAGTACGCAAGTTTCTTTACCAGCATTTTCGTCATACAGGACATTCTTTCAAATATGTTTCGGTTCAACCAGTAGAACAAATTTATTATGATTCTAAAACTACTAGTAGTTTAAAATCTAAAGCTCGTTTTATCACAGAGCTAGACTTGATAAAGTAATTACAAACACCTTTTCCTTTAGGCATTAATAATAACATTTTCCAAAGCGGCAACATTTCTATAGATCCAAGTATCGATATTTTCTCTATATTTTCTATTCGAAAACGTAAAAGTAGATCACATAATAGACGTAGAAATGGTAATATTAAGCGTAAATTACGTCGTAATATGTCTATTCATGATTTACATACCATACTAAAACAAACTGGTAAACATTCTATGTTATCTTGTTTATCGTCTTTACCCTTTTCCTGTCTTAAGTCCATAGACGAAGAGGCTGATAAAATCTATATGCGTACAAATCCGTTAATTAATACTGCCTCACTTATACAAAGTTACACACAGCATGTTCTTCGTCCACGTATTGATAAAGAATCTGAACATAAAAGACATTTTCCGAAACTTCAGTTCCTAAATAAAGGTATCGATTTTATTGATATTCAAAGTATATTTCGTGATAAGAATGTAATCGATACTATTCCCAAATATTTCATCAACTCTGAATCACCTATCATCTGTTATAAATATAATAAACCTATTAGAAATGTTATTTTTAACTACAATAAAATTGTCTCTGACTTAAATATTGATGTTAATACCCCTATTTCTTTGTAGCATTTCTAGCTTTTGCTATAAACCAGTTGATCATGTCATTACTGGTAATTTTGATATCATAAAGGATAAACGTCTCAGGACCCTCCTAACTAAAGGACCTAAATATAGATTACCTTCCCTTATTGAGTTTGACGCTTGTCGAACTCATATTGCGGAAGCTATTCAAGAATTCTGCATCAAATGGTGTCGACGAGAACATGCTGATGTTAATGCCCTTTCGGATTGGAAGAAATGTGTTTTCGATATGATTGATACGCGTATTACTTTTTACAAATCAAATTACCATCTTTTACCACCTCGACCTAGAGTTACATTTCGCTACTTGAAGAAAAACATTTCTAATTTTCATTCAGATTATGTTCTTGTTCCTGCTGACAAGGCATCGACAATGTAATCATTATTTGAAGATTGTATTATGTTGATGTTTTAAAGAAGGAGCTAACTGATTCAAAAACTTATATAACAGTTCAAACACCTGAAAAAGATATAGTCTCGGAACATGTAAAAATGTGCAATAATTTTAAGTCTGGTCCTAACATAAAACAACATAAACTTTCTACTTTGTACTGGATTCCGAAACTACATAAAAACCCATATAAGGCGCGTTGTATGTAAACTCTAGCTGCTGTACCACTACTAAATTATCTATACTTTTGACGTCCTGTCTTACTACGATCAAAGAACATGTAAAACGCTACTGTGATAAAATATATGAAAATTCTGGTATTAATGTTTTTTGGTCCATAAAAAATTCAAATGATGTTTTAACAAAACTTGAAAATGAACAGTATAACATTTCTTTACTGAGCTGTAATGATTTCTCTACACTCTATACTACTCTACCTCACCATCTTATAAAGGATAAATTTATTAAATAAATAGATAAAAACCTTTGCAAGAGAAAACAAAATGTTCATTGCTTGTAATGTTCAACGTTCATTCTTTTCGAATTCAGAAGTTGAACATTACACAATGTGGACTGGCCTTGATGTTTGTAGATCTCTTACCTTTCTTTTAGATAATATATCTGTGCGTTATGGGGATACCATATATCGTCAAGTTGTTGGTATACCCATGGGTACAAATTGTGCCCCTCTTGTTGCAGATTTGTTTTTGTATTGCTACGAGAGGGATTTTATGCTTAGCTTAAAACCTGATACACAGACCGATATTGTTAATGCTTTTAATAAAACTTCAAGGTATTTAGACGATATTTTGAATTTAGATAATCCTTATTTTGATACTATGATTTACCCAAAAGAACTGTCTTTAAACAAAGCTAATCAATCTGACATTAATGCTTCATTTTTAGATTTGAATCTTTCAATTACAAATGATAAAGTTTCGTCCAAAGTATACGATAAAAGAGAAGATTTTTTAATTTTAAAATTGTTAATTATCCTTTTGTAGATGGAGATGTGCCACGTTCTACATCTTATGGGGTTTATATTTCTCAACTTATTAGGTTTGCCCGAGCCTGTTGTTTGCTTGAAGATTTTAACAGACGTAATTTAGTTATAACTGATAAACTTCTTAAGCAAGGTTACAGATATCACAAACTTCGGAAAACTTTTTCTAAATTTTATTATCGGAATTTACCTCTCATTAGTAAATATAATTGCAATCTACGGACGTCACTGCGACAAGGCATTTCTCAACCAGAATTGTATGGGGATGTTATCTACAAACTTAGGAAAATTCGGGGTCATATCCATTTTCATGATTTGTTTATAAAACGCATTAAAACATTTAAAAAGAAAGGTTATGGTCCTATTATATTGCAACGCACTGCATGTTTGGTTATCGACCCTTTTACAGTCGGTAGCTACGCTTTCCTCTTTGCTTGCGCGATGACAGGCCGAGGGTAGTACTCTATGATGGTATACTCTTAAACTTGGATACAGGATGAGCTTACCAGACTCATGTATTACTTTTTCCCTGTCGGGCCCTCAACGGCTTACCTGCAGGTGCTCTGACTTAAGCAAAGTCATTGAGGACATATTTGACGGATTTTCACAGTTATTATGCTATGTTTTACATGTTGTCCTGTGTTCACCGTCGTCTATGTTGTGGGTAAGTCCAGTGGGGATACCTTTATTTACAATATTTGTAAAGCTAGGGTGACTTTGAGAGAAGTGTGATGTTAGGACGTCCGTAAACCGGTTTAAATCCCCAGTGGTGTTTTGCTACTGACCGTGCCAAGGCGGTACTCTCTTTGTCACCCTTCCTTTTGTTTGCCTTGCGTCTTTGTGCTTGTGATTTTGTTCATGTGTGGAACGTTTGTCTCTGGTTCTTGTGTGTCTTTTGGTGTTTTCTGTGTTCATTTTGTGTGTGTGTGCGTTTGGGTGTGTTGTTGTTGTGTGTGTGTGTGTGTGTGTGTGTGTGTGTGTGTGTGTGTGTGTGTGTGTGTGTGTGTGTGTGTGTGTGTGTGTGTGTGTGTGTGTGTGTGTGTGTGTGTGTGTGTGTGTGTGTGTGTGTGTGTGTGTGTGTGTGTGTGTGTGTGTGTGTGTGTGTGTGTGTGTGTGTGTGTGTGTGTGTGTGTGTGTGTGTGTGTGTGTGTGTGTGTGTGTGTGTGTGTGTGTGTGTGTGTGTGTGTGTGTGTGTCATGCTGTCTATCGGTGTTTTGGTTGTGGTTGCGTCTTGTATGTGGCTTTGCCTGCTTGACTTTACTACTTTTCCATTTACATGCAGGTGCTCTGACATCAGCAAAGTCATTGAGTACATATTTGACGGATTGTCACGGTTATTATGATTTGTTATACGCCCGTTTGAAAAAACGGGACGTATTATGGAATGGCGCTGTCTGTCCGTCCGTCCGTCTGTCCGTCTGGTTGTCTGTCCGTCTGTAACATCTCTAACTCAAGTTCCGCTTGGTGGATCCTTCTCAAATTTTAACACAATGTTTATCTAGACATTCTACAGTTGCCTGCCAAGTCCCGGTTTGTTTATCCAAGGTCAAGGTCACACAATTGGACTTAGAATTTGCGCTTAGCAAAACATTTAACGGGTCTGTCTGTCTGTAACATCTCTAACTCAAGTTCCGCTAGGTGGATCCTTCCCAAATTTAATCATAATGTATATCTAGACATGCTACAGTAGCCTGCCAAGTCCCGGCTCGTTTATCCAAGGTCAAGGTCACTTAATTGGACTTAGAATTTGCGTTTAGCATTTGCGTTAAGCAAAAATGTTAACCTCAATTTATGTGGAACAAGTCCACTTATCTACATAACACTTTGAGATAAAGCTTTGAAACTTGGAACACTTGTTCACCTGTAGGCAAGAGTAAATAACTCTGTCAATTATTTTGACTGAATTATGCCCCTTTTTAACTTAGAATTTTTGGTTAAGGCTTTGTTAAAGTCCATTTATTTACATAACCCTTTGAGATAAAGCTTTTAAACTTGGAACACTTGTTCACCATCACAACCTTCACCTGTCGGCAGGAGTAAATAACTCTGTCAAGCATTTTGACCGAATTATGCCCCTTTTTAACTTAGAATATTTGGTTAAGGCTTTGTTAAAATCCATTTATTTACATAACCCTTTGAGATAAAGGTTTTAAACTTGGAACACTTGTTCACCCTCACAACCTTCACCTGTAGGCAAGAGAAAATAACTCTGTCAAGCATTTTGACCGAATTATGCCCCTTTTTAACTTAGAATTTTTGGTTGAGGCTTTGTTAAAGTCCATTTATTTACATAACCCTTTGAAATAAAGCTTTTAAACTTGGAACACTTGTTTACCTTCACAACTTGCACCTGTAGGCAAGAGTACATAACTCTGTCAAGCATTTTGACCGAATTATGCCCCTTTTTAACTTAGAATTTTTTGTTAAGGTTTTGGTTAAAGTCCCATTATTTACATAACCCTTTGCGATAAAGCTTTTAAACTTGGAGCACTTGTTCACCATCACAAGCTTCACCTGTAGGCAAGAGTACATAACTCTGTCTAACATTTTGACATGATTATGAAGCTTTTTAGCTTGGAATTTTTGGTTAAGGTTTTGGTTAAAGTCCACTTATTTACATAACCCTTTCAGATAAGGCTTTTAAACTTGAAACATTTGTTCACCATCAGAAGCTTCATCTGTAGACAAGAGTAAATACAATGCAACTCTGTCAAGCATTTAGACACAATTGTGGCACTTTTCAATTTAGAATTTTTGGTTAAGGTTTATTGTTAAAGTATGCCTATTTACAACCTTGAAACTTGGTCGCAAAATTGGGCTTAGAATTTGAGTTCAGCAAATACGTTACCCCAGTTTATGTTGAACAAGATCCCGACGGGCGTATATTGTGTCCACTGGCACTCTTGTTTTACATGTTGTCCTGTGTTCACCGTCGTCTATGTTATGGGTAAGTCCGGCGGGATTTATTTACACTATTTGTAAAGTAGGGTGACTTTGAGAGAAGTGTGAGGTTAGGACGTCCGGAAACCGGTTTAAACCCCCAGTGGTGTTTTTGCTACTGACCGTGCCAAGGCGGTACTCTCTTTGTCGCCCTTCCTTGTGTTTGCCTTACGTCTTTGTGCTTGTGATTTTGTTCATGTGTGAAGTGTTTGTCTCTAGTTCTACTTTCCATTTAAGGCTCCATATTGCTGCTGCATATGATATCACAGGAACTACACAAGATATGTATATCTTAGTAGTAGACGTCCACTGTTAATAAACTTTGCAATCAGAAGCCCAAAGGCACGATCCGTACTCATATTGTGTTGTAAATGAATAGGTAGTAAAGTCAAGCAGGAAAAGCCACACACAAAACGCCACCATCACCAAAACACCTACAAAAAGCAATTGATATAGAAATTTATACTCACACACACACACATACAGTAGAAATATTCTGAAAATGGGTGATCCCTCGAAAGCAAAAGTAGAAAATTGCAGACTCGGTCAAATACAAGACGCAATCATCACCAACACATCGATAGACAGCAAGTCACACACACACACACACGCACGCACGCACGCACGCACGCACGCACGCACGCACGCACGCACGTACGCACGCACGCACACACACACACACACCAACCAATACCGGAAACTCACTACATTGTGTTTAACACCTGAAAGTCACTACACCTACTTCTAAAACAGATATAGTAAAGCTGATTCCATAAAACAGTATAAAACAGCCTTAATAGCATGCCGTGCGGTTCAAATGTTGAAAATTCTTAAAAATAAGAATGTGTTTTTAACCGTGAGAGTCACTACATTTGTCACGTGACCTTATTGACGCACCCCGGAGACCCACTACAGCTGTAACACACATGCAACCCATTACATTTACAAACACACATGCAACCCACTACACTTACAAACACACATGCAACCCACTACAGTTATAAACACACATGCAACCCGCTACATTTACAAACACACATGCAACCCGCTACAGTTATAAACACACATGCAACCCGCTACATTTACAAACACACATGCAACCCACTACAGCTATAAACACACATGCAACCCGCTACAGTTACAAACACACATGCAACCCACTACAGCTATAAACACACATGCAACCCGCTACAGTTATAAAAACACATGCAACCTGCTACGTTTACAAACACACATGCAACCCGCTACAGTTATAAACACACATGCAACCCGCTACAGATATAAAAACACATGCTACCCGCTACAGTAATATATAAACACACATGCATCCCGCTACCGTTATAAACATACACGCAACCCGCTACTGTTTTATATAAACACACATGCAACTCGCTACAGTTTTAAATAAGCTCACATTTCTTGTTTGACTGAGCTATTACGTGAAACTGGTACTGTTTCCGACCGTCCGCGACCAGGTGCACCAAGGGTGACGTCTGTACGCCAAGACAATTTCATTTGACAACGTCACCTCTGGGACAGCCAAATGAACGCGCAAACCACAACAAATATGCTCGTGGTAATAGAGGGTTACATATCTGTGACAGAACAGTTCGTAATCGATTGGAGGAAAGTGGAATTTTCTGTCGACGTCTCTACGTCGGACCAATGTTAACCCAGCAGCACCGCCGTCTCCGTCAACAACTGGCGGTCGCTAATGTTGGTAGACAGTGGCAGAATGATGTATTTTCAGATGAGTCTCAGCTTCACCTTTCTGATCATGATGGGGGGGGGGGGGGGGGGGGGGGGGGGCAGAACGAACGGTATTGCGACTGTAACACTGTAAAACGTGACCGCTTTGGTTGCGAAAGCGTTTGTATTCGGGCACAGTCAGTCACAATTTAAGGTCACCGCTAGTCATAGTTGAAGGTAATGTCAATGCCCATCGGTATGTAAATCAAGTCCTACCTCTTGTTGTACTATCCATGATGCGACGTCGCCGATGCCTAACGTGCTCGCCCACATACATCTCAGCTCATTGTGACGTATATGCAATATCATAAGATGAATTCAGTTCACTGGCCCCAAGATCTGCCGACGTAAAACCCATAGAAAACATGTGCATGATCTGGGACGAGCTCGGTACTGGCCGCGAAACGTAGTTCTGTTTAAATAATCTATATGTGAGAAGTTTATATCTTCCTCTCCCATTAATGACACCTATTCTGTTAAACGATGCCTTAGCCTTGAACTCAAACATTGTATGTAGTTTGACATCCGTAATAATGCTTATGTTAACATCAATGTTACAAAATTGTTGTATCTTTAAATCAGAAAACTTATATTTAACATTATAGAACTATATTTACATGATATTAAAGATTTGGACACACGTACACAAGTTATACCGCCTACGCTCTTTGCACTTAAATGCATGTATGAATTGAAAACCACTAGCCCATTTGAATCAGACCAGCCACCGTGTTGTCTTCTCTGTTAGCAACATGTAGCAGGCGCTGATGAATGACAGCGTAGAGTCTGATCAACGAGGAGGCGACTCTGGGTTAACACTTCTTACACTTTATGAGGTACTTTACAAACGGGTAGGTATTCCGACATTGCAAATAAAAATACCGAGATAACTGGCAAGTTTAAAACTCAGCGTCTACACTGTTTTTATCTGCGACAAATTCATTTTTATCTGTCATCACAAATAGTGTAGCCTCGGATCAGACTTCGGGTTTCAAAAGCGGCAGCTGATCGAGACCCATACTGCATTATCCATTTTACTATTTTAGCACGGTCAATTTTTGACGAGGCCCCGATTCTACCTAATCTCTTCTTTTGATTGTCATAGCAACCAGAGTTCAACATGGATCCAGAATTTTTAGAAATTTTGATAGAGCATTATAAAAATGTTTGGTTACATTTCTGCCTTGTGATTTCAGAGATGATTAAAACAGTTGTTGACGGAAAGACACCAGCAATCACAAAAGCCCACCTGAGCATATTCTGGTGAGGTAAAAATGTTTGGATGGGGTCTAGGTTAACCGTAGACAGAAACATGAGAAATTAATTTAAGGCTGATTAGATTATTGCAGACATACAGCATAATGAATCTGATTCACTGGGCACTTAGAAACATGCACACACATTTTGCTTTAATACTCTTGCTGGGACTTCAACCCAGACCTCTTGCCATCACTACGATGGTAAGCGTTCTATGCATTGAACTACAAGAAGTGTCTGAAAAGCAAATTTATGCATGTACATGTATAAAATCTTATGTTCTAAAATCTCTACTATGATGTATTTATGCACAAACACCTCCTCAAGATTTCTTAAATGAATATTTATTAGAATATTAATTTAATAGGATTAATACATTAATGCTGATATCAAGAATTATTCAAGTGTGTGTTGGAGGGGGGGGGGGGGGCTGTTAACAATTAAACAATGCTACAAAAACATGCATTTCCTGATCTGATCAGAGAGGAAATATAGAGTGACAGCAATATTAATATCAACCATAACAATCACAACAAATTGTTAACTACAATGATTTACATTAATTCAGAGATCTACCTAGTATTCCCTATTGAAGGAGATATGCTCCGGACAAACTATGCAAACACAATGCACCAAAAAACTAGCTTTGGGGGCATAAAAAACTATGTCTAAGTAATTTTGAAAAATAAACATACATAATTTCTAACTCTATCCCTGTTCATGATCTCATGAATATTCACAGAACTTTTATTTTTGTATATATTGCAAAATAAAGGTTGGGTCAGAACAAAGGAACTGTGTGTATTGATCTATAAAACTTCAAAAGCAAAGAGAGCAAACCAAGACAAGACTGCAGCTATTGGAGCTATCTGGTCTGGCTTTTCTTTGTTTGCCAGTGCCTGAAAATGCAAGATAGTGAAAGGAAATCCAGTGAAAGAAGGAAATACTTTTTTAACACATTTGGAATCAGCAAGAGGTATAATTACCATAAACCATTTATCTGGCGCTCCCTGGCATAAACCGATCTATTAAGAATGATCATCAAAACTATACTTCTTAGCTATATTCTGCGAAAAAGGTATTTCAACAGCTTGCTTAAACCGATGAGCAGTTAAAATGAAGAAACTCCATGTAACACTTTCCTCTATAGATACAGGACAAACCTAGATCAGACGGCTCTGTTTATATATGAAATTCAGAGAATCCTTGTATACCTGCAAGTAGGGAATCGCTCAAGGGAAGTGCTGTTAGAAGAGGAAATTCTGTAACTGCAATGTACTGCCCAATGAGTGTTGACAAAATAATCCTGAGACAACTAAAACAATATTTACTTTGCCCGGGTCTCCTTCTTCCTCAGGACTTCAGGAATCCCCTAACTGAAATTAGAAGTGTCATTGACATATTAATACGATATTGATACAGGTTTAAAAATATCGATACAAATGGAGGGCAAATAAACACCTTTCCACTGGCTATATTTCTTACAGGTTGACAACTAAATAATACCGGTACTTGCAGTGAAAGTCTTCTGAAGAATTTCCACGCATACTCTCATTTACACCATTTTCTAGTATTTACTTGATGGGTTAGGCTTAATTCTGAGCGACATTGTCAAATGTCAAAAAAAACAACTTGAAACCTTTTACTGTTAATTTATGAATATAACTGTACTTTTGACCCATTTACACTCAGAGGAGCATGAAACATGTTAGTGTATAGAAATCGATATATCGTCGATATTTAGCCATCGATATATTGATACAGAAATTTCCATCAATGACAGCTCTAACGGAAATTAAATCTAAAGCACAGGTATGGCTATTATTTAGCTAAATCATATTACAGTAAAGATTTTATAGAAAGTTCTTGGTTAATACGTTTCCTTGATAGAAAGTTCTTGGTTAATACGTTTCCTTTGATATAACGTTTAGATTGGTGAGTCCAGGCCAAATGCCTTCTTTATCTACGGTATATTGTAAAAGATCAGATACAACGTTCTTGTTTTAAACATTTTTCCTGTTTTGAACGCTTGAGAAAGTTTGTCCGAAACTGCTAATAGCTGTAATTTTGACGTTTTCCTGTAGTGTAGCGATGACAACGGTCATACGTGGGAATTGATTAACAGTGAAAATCGCCACTACTTGACACCTAATTGTATGGCATATTTTGTTTAATATTGAGTAAATACGATTTTCAAAGTTTGCACAATATGATTCTATTGAAAACTGGCCACCCCTGGGGTGGGGCCAATTTTGACCCAAGGGGCATAATTTATATAACCCTTGTAGAGTACCTGGACATGATGATATGTGCCAAATATGAGAGCTGAGAACCTAGTGACCTAAAACAATAGGGGTCATTTAGTGTTCATGACTAATCACCACAGCAAATTTGAAGATCCTAAGCCAAACCCTTGAGCAGGTATTGATCCGAATTCATTTCACCAGTTAAGGTCATGGTGACCTTGACCTTTGATCTAGTGACCTCAAAAACAATAAGGGTCATCTAGTGGTCATGACTAATTATCACAGCAAGTTTTAAGATCCTAAGCCAAACCCTAGAGCAGTTATTGAAGTTATGGAACCCATTTCACAGTTAAGGTCATAGTGAACTTGACCTTTGACCTTGTGACCTAAAATACAATAGTGGACATCTAGTGGTCACGACTAATCACCACAGCAAGTTTGAAGATCCTAAGCCAAACCCTTCATCAGTTTTATTGATCTGAAACCATTTCACCAGTAAAGGTTATGGCGGCCTTGACCTTTGACCTAGTGACCTAAAAAACAATAGGATTATCTAGTGGTCATGACTAATAACCGTAGCAAGTTTGAAGATTCTTAGCCGAACCATTGAGAAGTAATTCATCGGAAACCATTTCACCAGTTAAGGTCAAGGTGACCTTGACCTTTGATAAAGTGACCTAAAAACCAATAGGGTTCATTTAGTGGTCATGACTAATCACCACAGCAAGTAAGAAGATCCTTAGCCAAACCCTTGAGCAGTTATTAATCGAAACCATTTTACCAGTTAAGGTCATGGTGGCGCTGACCTTTGACCTTTTTTTGTAGAATTTTGTAGTTTGGAAACCATTGTGATAATGCTCTATTTATCACAATGGTTTCAAAAGTGACTTTTACAGAGGCATAGAAAGGCATATTTTTGGAGGAAAGGGTTAATAAGGAAATGTAGCTCCACCTTGGAGGCCATGAATTTTGAGATATAAACATTGATTTAGCATTTTGATAAAGGTTACCAGGTAATTTTTCCTACCAAATTCCATACAAATTGGACCACCAGTTTTGGAAAAGAAGGTTTTTAAAAGATTTTCTATATAGTTATTTTTCCCTGGATTCCCCAGATGTTTTTAGTAATTTTGATAGAGCATCATAAAAAATAATTGGTTCAATTTCTGCTTTGTGGTTTCTGAGATGTTTAAAGCAGTTGTTGACGGACAGACAGACACCAGCAACCACAAAAGCTCATCTGAGCATATTCTGGTGAGCTAAAAAGAAATGGAATGTTTGGATGGGGTCTAGGTTTACTGTAGAGAGAACCATGAGAAATGATTGTCAGTTTTGTTAATTTACAGCTGACTAGATTATTGCAGACAGATAGAGTATGAATCTGATTCACTTGGCACACAAACATGCACACACATTTTGCTTTAATACTCTTGCTGGGACTTTAACCCAGACCTCTTGCCATCACTGGGATGGTAAGTGTTCTATGCATTGAACTACAAGAAGTGTCTGAAAAGCAAATTCATGCATACATGTACATGTATAAAATCTTATGTTGTTCTTAAATCTCTACTTGATCTATTTACGCACTACCGACACTACTAATCAATATTGATATCAACTATAACAATTAAAACAAATTGTTAATTACAATTATATACATGTAATTCATAGATCTACCTAATTTTTTAATTTTTTCGCAATATCTTTAGAATATGATTCTCAAAACTAAACGAAGATATCCTAACCTTGCACAAGAACTAGAAGCTGTACCAAGTCAAACAAGATGTGTTTGTGAAACACTATGCCCGACCTTTGAACCTGAAGGATAACCATAACCTTTGACCAATGGACCAGGGAGTTGAATGTGACACATCATCTTTGTGCGGTGAACATTTGTGCCAGGTTATTTTGAAATCCATTCAGTTAAAACAGTTATAGAAGGGACATGAAATTTGGGATGGACTGACGAAACAAGTATTTCATCAGCTTGCTGAAACCAGTGAGCAGTTAAAATGAAGAAAGTCCACTTAACACTTTCCTCCATAGATACAGGAAGACCTAGATCAGACAGCTCTGTTTACATATGAAATTATAAGATCCTTATATACCTGTACATCTGCGCGGGAACCGATCAAGGGAGGTGTTGTTAGAAGAGGAAATACTTTAACTGCAATGTTCTGCTCAATGTGTGTTGACAAAATAACCCAAACAACCAAAACAATATTTACTTTGTCCCTCTCCTTCTTCCTCAGGATTTCCCTCCACTGAAATTTAATTTAAAGCACAGATATGACTTTAATTACTTTAAATGTGCATCAATATCCAAGTGTACAACTGCCATTATGTACAACTGCCATTATTTAAAATTAAGTTAATAAATATAAATGATGTCATTATTTCTTACATGAATAATCAATTTTTAACAGGGAAAGTGCCCCAGTCCCAAGGTTGGCCAGCAAAGAAACTGCAGAATCATATCTATATTTTTTAAAACAAGCAGAGCAGACCCCACAGGAGCTGTCTGATCTGGGTTTTCTCTGTATGCAAAGGTGTAGAACAGCATATTTATCTAATAAAGGTTTAACCCCGAGTAAAGGATTAACCCATTACTTCGTAAATACTCCTTTCAACTCCTGTGCAAACACATTAGACCCAGATCTGACAGCTTCTGTATGTAGGAGCTGCCTGATCAGGGTCTATCCTGTTTGCTTATGATATAATATAGATCTGATTCTGGATCTCATCATCAACATCATTTGAAAACACAATTTATATATTCTATTTTCTGGCTTAAAGTTAAAAAACCTACCTTCTTCTTTGTATTTCTAATTTAAGTGATATATAAATGTGATTAAGGGGCGTATATAACAATTTTTTCTAACAGACTGATTTGTTTTAAACTTTGCACATATGAAGTTTATGGTTTACTCATTGAAATGCCACTAAACTAAAGATCACCGTGCTTTTTCCCCAAGATATGATCCTTTGAACATGGCCACTAATGGTCCTTTTAATGGATGGTTGTGTCTAAATACCTGTTTTTCTAAACAACATGGGAGAATAAACAAATATGTAAGAATCATATGCAAACTATATATAATTTGATTTGAAAGACATCCATGTAATTTAAGTCTTACAAGTAGAACAAGTTAATGTTGTATAGCTATGCAATACACAAGTCCCCATCGGATTAAAAAAAAAACACCTCCTTTGAAACATCCACCCAGTCCATGGTGTAGTTGACCATGGTATATACATGACCAACCTGAATGGTATTTGTAAAAATCATAAGAAAAACAAGAGATGTTTGTAAAACATGTATACCCCCCATACCCCCTGACCTTTGATCTAGTGACCTCAACTATAGAGATCATCTAGCGGTCATGACTAATCACCACAGCAAGTTTGAAGATCCTAAGCTAAACCACTGATCATTTATTGATCTGAAAACATTTCACATATTAAGGTCATGGTGACCTTGACCTTTGACCTAGTGACCTCAACAACTATAGGGATCATCTAGTGGTCATGACCAACTACCACAGCAAGTTTGAAGATCCCGTACCAAACCATTGAGCAGTTATTAATTGGAAACCATTTCATCAGTTAAGGTCATGATGACCTTGACCTTTGACCTAGTGACCTCAAAATCAATAGGGGTCATCTAGTTGTCATGACCAACCACCACAGCAAGTTTGAAGATCCTAAGTCAAACCTTTGAGCAGTTATTGATCGCAAACCATTTCACTAGTTAAGGTCATAGTGACCTTGACCTTTGACCTAGTGACCTCAAAAATAATAGGGCTTATCTATTGGTCATGACCAACCACCACAGCAAGTTTGAAGATCCTAAGCCAAACCCTTGAGCAGTTATTGATCGCAAACCATTTCACCCTTTAAGGTCATGGTGACCTTGACCTTTGGCCTAGTGACCTAAAAACAACAGGGCTCATCTAGTTGTCATGACTAACCACCTAAGCAAATTTGAAGATCCTAAGCCAAACCCTTGAGCAGTTATTGATCAGAAACCATTTTACAAGTTAAGGTCATGGTGACCTTGACCTTTGACCTAGTGACCTCAAATACAGTAGGGGTCATCCAGTTGTCATAACCAACTACCGCAGCAAGTTTGAAGATTCTAAGCCAAACCCTTCAGAAGTTATTGATCGGAAACCATTTGACCAGTTAAGAGCATGGTGACCTTGACCTTTGACATAGTGACCTAAAAAACAATAGGGGTCATCTAGTGGTCATTACTAACCACCACAGCAAATTTGAAGATCCTAGGCCAAACCCTTGAGCAGTTATTGATTGCAAACCATTTCACCCTTTAAGGTCATGGTGACCTTGACCTTTGACCTAGTGACCTAAAAAACAATAGGACTCATCTAGTTGTCATGACCAACCACCTAAGCAAATTTGAAGATCCTAAGCCAAACCCTTGAGCAGTTATTGATCAGAAACCATTTCACCAGTTAAGGTCATGGTGACCTTGACCTTTGACCTAGTGACCTCAAAATCAATAGGGGTCATCCAGTGGTCATGACCAACCACCACAGCAAGTTTGAAGATTCTAAGCTAAACCCTTGAGCAGTTATTGATCGGAAACCATTTAACCATTTAAGGTCATGGTGACCTTGACCTTTGACCTAGTGACCTCAAAATCAACAGGGGTCATCTAGTGGTCATGACCAACCACCACAGCAAGTTTGAAGATCCCAAGCCAAACCCTTGAGCAGTTATTGATCGGAAACTATTTCACCATTTTAGGTCATGGTGACCTTGACCTTTGACCTAGTGACCTCAAAAACAATAGGGGTCTTCTACTTGTCATGACCAACCACCACAGCAAGTTTGAAGATTCTAGGCCAAGTCGTTTATTAGTTATCGTTCGGAAACCATCGATCTACCGACCGACCGACCGACCTACCGACCGACCGACCGACAGACCGACCGACCGACCGACCGACATGTGCAAAGCAATATACCCCCATTTTTTCAAAAGGGGGGTATAACAATATGAAAATGGGGAATAACTCCAAAATATTGATGCTAGATTTATGGCCCTTGTGCATGACACTTTCTCTCATCATGCCTGTTCCATATGTTAAATTTCAAATCAATTGAACCATTAGATAAAGTGTTATTGTCATGACAAGAAAATATGAAAAAGGGGAATACATGTAACTCCAAAAATATTGATGCTAGAGTAATGGCCTTTGTGCATGATACTTTCTGTCATCATGCTTGTTCCATGTATAAAGTATCAAATCAATTGAACCAGTAGATAAAGAGTTATTGTCCGGACAAGTAATAGGGGAATAACTCCAACAAGAGGGCCTGAAAGGCCCTGATATCGCTCACCAGACAATCAGAGAAGATTTTCAAAGTTTTCACTATATGATTCTATAGAAAACTAGCTGGCCCTGGGGCGGAGTCAATTTTGACCCCAGAGGCATACTTTATATAACTTTTTTGTAGAGGACCTGAGCATGATGACATGTGCTAAATATGAAAGCTGAGAACCTGCCAGTTTCAGAAGAAGAAGATTTTCAAAGTTTTCCTATATGTTTCTATAGACAAGTGTGTTCGGAGGAACACGTGTGTCAACTGCTCGCGGCTGAAAAGAATGTAGTGAAAGAATGGATAGAGCATAGACCACTGGAGCTTGTATTAATTCTTTGGATGCTAGAGGCGGATTCTCCCACCACTAATGACCTATGCAAACAGTTTGGATCCAGATCAGGGCCCACATAATGTGGGGCCCGATCTGATATCCAAATTGTTTGTAAATGAGACTGAACTTCTGAAAAACTTAGAAAGAAAGTGTGTAGTGGGATTCTCCCACCACTAATGACCTATGCAAACAGTTTGGATCCAGATCAGGGCCAATATAATGTGGGGCCTGATCTGTTATCCAAACTGTTTGTCAATGAGACTGAACTTCTGAAAAACTTAGAAAGAAATTGTGTAGTACGGATAACTTATGAATATGCTGCAGACAACTATTTAGCAGATGACAAAATTACCCAGCATGCAAAGAGTTAAGCTGAAATTCACAACAGATATGCTCTATATTGATATCTGGTAGTTAATGTAGGGCATAGGTATGAAAAAAAGCTTTAAGAGTGTTCTGCATATTGAGAACTATCCACAGTTTTCTCAATCTTAAATGAGTGTGTGTTATTTGTCTAAACACAATTTCTACTCTACTGATCAGGCTAAAGGTGATTATATAAGAACTCACACTGACTGGTCTCAGCTCTGCAGGCTGATATATTAAGGAGAAACCTTTAGACTGTCGTTTATGATGTGAAGAAGTCTGTACACACAGGGTAGGGCCAATTTTAACCCAAGAACTATGATACTTATAAAACCCATAAAGTTATGCTAAGTAAATATATACACCAAATATCTAAGCTCTGGGACATGTAGTTTCTGACAAGAATATTTTTAAAAAAAATCCTATGCATAACTAGTGATCCCATGGGCTGTTTATGTAGTCAGCTACAAAAAACTGTTAATCCCTGGGGTGGGACCAATTTTTATCCTAGGGGCATAATTTATATAACTTTTGTAGAAGCCCTGAAAATGAAGCTATGTGCCAAATATGAAAGCTGAGGACCTTCTAGTTTTAGAGGAGATGATGTTCAAAGTTTTCACTATATGTTTCTATTGAAAACTGAAAACCCCTGGGGCAGGGCCAATTTTGACCTCAGGGGTATAATTTATATAACTTTTGTAGAGGACCTATAGGTGATGCTATGTACCAAAGATGAAAGCTGAGAACCCTGTAGATTCAGAGGAGAAGATTTTTAAAGGTTCAAATTGTTGACGCCCGACGACGCACGACGCACACCGACGGACGACGGACATCTGGCGATCACAAAAGCTCACCCTGAGCACTTTGTGCTCTGGTGAGCTAAAAATAGATGTTTTCTGTCATGCTAAAATAAAGAACATCTAATAAACATTCTAAAATGAGCATTCATGGAGTAAAGGGTTAATATATGTGTTACATGAGCCAATATATAATTTGGGCAGATTTTGAAATCAATTTTTCAAAAATCAAAGGTGTTTCTCCTTGAAAGTTTTGTTGATTTCTAGGTACTTTGTTGTTTAAGTGACACTAAAAATGTAAAATGCACCCTAAATTTATTCATCTTTAAAACTTTATATGACTTTATGACGATGACTCTCAAGCACATGTCATTGCAGTAACGAAAATGAAAACAATGACTATAAGAGCATGTGGTTCTATTTTAAAGTAATTTATTACATTATATATTTTATGTATGCCATATTTGAATAGATGAACACATAAAAACCTTTTTTTCCATATATATTAATGAGAAATTTTGAATCATTGCATGATGCGATCAAACCAATACAATTACAAACATAACAATTAGTGTTATGATCATTATTGGCTTTGTATAGTGCTTTACACTTGCTTAACCTAGAATAATGTTATAATTATCAACAAGAGGGCCATGAGGCCCTGAAGCGCTCACCTGAGATAACCCCAGGGGCGGGGCCATTTTTCACCACAAGAAATCATGTGTACAACCTTGGTAGAGAACCACTAGGCAAAGCAGTATGCCATTAATTAAGGGTCTAAGCCTTATGGTTTCAGAGAAAAATAATATTTTATATTTTACCCATGAAAAACTGATAAGCCCTGAGGCAGGGCCAAGTTTCGCCCAGTGGTCAGGGTCGTAAGTTAAACATTTTTGGCAGAGGACCACAAGCCACAGCTACATATTTGTAGAGGACCATTAGATCATGTTACATACCAAATATCAATGGTCTAGGCCTTACAGTTTCAGTAGATTTTTAAAGATTTTCCAATGAAAAACTGTTAAGCCCTTGGGCAGGGCCATTTTTGGCCCAGGGGTCATAATTTGAACAATATTTGTAGAGGACCATAAGATCATGCTACATACCGAATACCAAAGGTCTAGGCCTTACAGTTTGAGAGAGGAAGATTTTTAAAGATTTTCCTATGAAAAACTGATAAGACCTTGGGCGGGGCCATTTTTGGCCCGGGTGTCATAATTTGAACAATATTTGTAGAGGACCATAATATCATGCTACATACCAAATATCAAAGGTCTAGGCCTTACAGTTTGAGAGAAGAAGATTTTTAAAGATTTTCCTATGAAAAACTGATAAGCCCTTGGGTGGGGCCATTTTTGGCCCGGGGGTCATAATTTGAACAATCTTTGTAGAGGACCATTAGATCATGCTACATACCAAACATCAAAGTTCTAGGCCTTACAGTTTCAGTGAAGAAGATTTTTAAAGATTTTCCTATGAAAAACTGATAAGCCCTTGGGCGGGGCCATTTTTGGCCCGGGGGTCATAATTTGAACAATCTTTGTAGAGGACCATAAGATCATGCTACATACCAAATATCAAAGGTCTAGGCTTTACAGTTTCAGAGAAGAAGATTTTTAAAGATTTTCCAATATTACCATATATGGAAAAAATGACCACGCCCTCTGGCGGCCATGTTTTTTGCCGGATCAAAATTCTTTTAACAACTTTTAAAGTCTATCAACTGAGAAACATTTTGGTGAAAACTATATTCAAATCGGACAAGTCATTCTGGAGAAGAAGATTTTTCTAGATATTGTGTACAGTTGCCATGGCAACAAGACCGATGGCCCCACCCACTATCTTTTAACAACTTTTGAAGCACCCACCAACAGTATGTATCTGACCAAGTTTGGTTACAATTGGGCAGTCGGTTTCAGAGAAGAAGTCGTTTGAAATTGTTGACGGACAGACAGACGGACAGACGGACAGACAGACAGACGGACGCCGGACACAGGGGTATCACAATAGCTCACCTTGAGCACTTTGTGCTCTGGTGAGCTAAAAACGTAGTGACTTGCCAAAACGTAGTGACTTGTTTGGTGTGCGATAACATGTCCGTAGTGACTTTCCAGGTTATGCACACACACACACACACACACACACACACACACACACACACACACACACACAATAAGCCGATAGATGGCGATGTAGGCGAAAACTAAAATCCTAATTTCTTGAAAAAGTTTTCATTTGATCTTGATGAAATGAAAGGCATAGCATCTCTCAGGCAGTGATCTGTTAGAAACCAGCCAAATTGTTAACTCTGATTCACAAACAAGATGTGTTTGTGAAACACTATGCCCCCTCGATATGATATTGACCCTGAAGGATGACCTTGATCTTGACATGTCACCCCTCAAACTGTGAAGCTCCATGGGGTACACATGCATACCAAATATCAAGTCTGTATCTCTACTGAGTCAAAAGTTATGCCCAATGTTAAAGTTGGTGACCTTTGACCATGAAGGATGACCTTGACCTTGACATGTCACCCCTCAAACTGTGCGGCTTCATGAGATACACATACATACCAGTATCAAGGCTGTATATCTACTGGTTCAAAAGTTATGGCCTTCTAAGTCATGGCCTTCAAAGATGACCTTGACATGTCACCCCTCAAACTGTGCAGCCAAATGAGAAACACATGTATACCAACTGTCAAGTCCGTATCTCTACTGGTTCAAAAGTTATGGCCAATGTTAAAGTCGGTGACCTTTGACCCTGAAAGATGACCTTGACCTTGACATGTCACCCAAACTGTGCAGCATCATGAGATACACATGTATACCAAATGTCAAGTCTGTATCTCTACTGGTTCAAAAGTTATGGCCAATGTTAAAGTCGGTGACCTTTGACCCTGAAAGATGACCTTGACCTTGACATGTCACCCCAAACTGTGCAGTTCATGAGATACACATGCATACCAAATGTCAAGTCTGTATCTACAGGTTCAAAAGGTATGGCCAATGTTAAAGTCGGTGACCTTTGACCCTAAAAGATGACCTTTTACCTTGACATGTTGCCCCTCAAAATGTGCAGCTTCATGAGATACACATGCATACCAAATATCAAGACTCTATCTCTATTGATTCAAAAGTTATGGCCAATTTGAAGTTTGTGACCTTTGACCCTGAAGGATGACCTTGACATGTCACCCCTCAAAATGTGCAGCTTCATCAGATACACAAGCATGCCAAATATCAAGTCTCTATCTCTACTGGTCCAAAAGTTATGGCCAATGTTAAAGTCAGTGATTTGACCCATATATTTGACCTCTGACCATGAAGAATGACCTTGACCTTGACATGTCACCCTCAAAATGTGTGGCTTTATGAGATACATATGCATGCCAAATATCAAGTCACTAGCTGTATTGGCTCAAAAGTTATGACCAATGTTAAAGTTACAGACAAAGAAACAGACAATTTGACCGTTGACCCTGAAGGATGACTGTGACCTTGACATGTCACCCCTCAAATGTGCCGCTTCATGAGATACACAAGCATGCCAAATATCAAGTCTCTATCTCTACTGGTCCAAACGTTATGGCCAATGTTAAAGTTGGTGATTTGACCCATATATTTGACCTCTGACCTTGAGCTTGACATGTCACCCCTCAAAATGTGCGGCTTTATGAGATGCATATGCATGCCAAATATCAAGTCTCTATCTGTACTGGCTCAAAAGTTATGACCAATGTTAAAGTTGCGTTAAAGTTACGGTCAAAGAAACAGACAATTTGACCTTTGACCCTGAAGAATGACCTTGACCTTAATATTTCAAAATGTGCAGCTTTATGAGATACACAAGCATGCCAAATATCAAGTCTCTATCTCTACTGGTACAAAAGTTATGGTCAATGTTAAAGTCGGTGATTTGACCCATATATTTGACCTTTGACCTTGAAGGATGACCTTGACCTTGACATGTCACCCCTCAAAATGTGCGGCTTTATGAGATACATATGCATGCCAAATATCAAGTCTCTGTCTGTACTGGCTCAAAAGTTATGACCAATGTTAAAGTTGCTGACAAACAAACAGACAAATGGACAAACAGACAAACAAACAGACAGGGCAAAAACAATATGCCCCCCAGATCAGATCTGGGGGGCATAAAAATACCCTTAAACTGGATATTTTAGTGATAACTGATGTAAAATTTGGCTGAAATTCTTCAGTTTAAGACTAAAATTGTCTATAAACTGGCCTAATCATGAAGATCTTATACTGAGTTTGGATCCAGATCCTTATTTTAGCATAGACAAGCAAGTTCGAAATGCTAAATCGGGTTGAAATGGTCGTCGCTTGTGATCAGCACCCTAAAGAAGATGTACGGTATGAGTCGGCATTCATGCCCCCGCGACAGGCACCTCTTCTTTCCAGAAGGGTATTTCAAGCACAAGAAGCAGAAAAAGACTACCCAATCAGATTTCACTCAACAGTGCAGGGTGAATTTTAGCATAAAAGGACATTGTTTCCTATGGTTAGCATACCTTCATTAACTGTCAGCATTAATCAAAGATCTCAGCCGCATGTAGTCGGCTTCGGCGGAAGCAGCACCGAGTAGCCGCAAAAGTCTTTTCACCCAAGACCGGCTGGTATTTCCTGTCATGCTCAGTGGTGTTGTACATGGTTCCTACCCCAGTGCAAAGTACCGGCTCAAAGAATATGCCACACAAAGCCCAACCATGGAAAAAATGTGTCCTTCCTGATGTGCCTCCAAGGCCTGAAAAACAGGGAAACCACATAAAATATACAAAAATCCTTGAAAAATGCTTTAAGATACATGTTCAGAACTCTAATTTGAGTGTTTATGTTATGATTTAGCTAAATATTGTTGTTTCTTAAATAGTGAAACTGTCAAGTTATGAGAAATTCACAATAAAAACAATGCTTTGTTACCTTTTTAAAGTCATCTGACCAACTTAGCTGCACCGTATTCAAAGAAACCCATAACAGAGGGCACTCAAACTTCAAAACTTAAGGCCAGCAGATACAAATAGATTTCAGAAATAGAAATAGCACTCTTTTTCCTTGCTTAGCAGCCACAGAAATTACAGTCGCGTCTGTCTGAAGCTACAAATAAGGGTTAAGGGTCGCCCGCTTTGCATGCTTGATGAACAATTTTTAATTAGCGGTTGCAATTTATGTAGAGCTCTGCACTATTAAAGTTATTAAATGCAGAAAAAATGCAATAAAACTAGAAAGAGACACTCTGAAAATGCAAATTTGATTGAGATGAATATTAGATCTTGGAAATTATGTAAGAAAACACATTGGAAGAGCCAAAAAAAATGACAGGAAGCACTGAAAGAGTCGGTCGCGCGGCTAGATCCAATGAAAAACTGTGATTTATGCGCTTCAAGCTAAATTTATGAGATGCTAAATGCTGGAATCTGTCCAAAATTCTACGAAATACTTTACTTTGCCAAATTTGATACATATGTTGGACCTTTGATTCCAGAAAAAGATATTTCTCCAGCAGGAAGATGTCAAGTAGCCAAAGGCAATTTTAGGAAGGCTTTCGGACGATACCGACGCTTCTAAGTTGCCCGTCATTAGCCAAAATTTCTTAATTTAATAAAAAATGCTTGAAATTCAACAAAAATATAATCAACCGGGTTGTTCTATGCTGTTTAGATCCAGATCACAGAGCCTATGAAGGCCAAATAGTCTGACAGAGCCTATGAAGGCCAAATAGTCTGATATAAGTGCAAGAGTGGTCTTTATACTGAACCGTTTAACACACTTTTTTTAAAAAATCTCAATTTCTTCAAATTTACTCAGATCTGTTAAAAACTGTCTCATGTGCAAGCTACTAATTTAGTCATAAATTACCTACATCTGAAATTTCAGGGCAGTAATCCTTACCGTTTTGAAGATATTCCATTTTAACAGTTTCTGTTATAGGTGTGAGCCCGGTCACTTTTGCCCTTCTTTATTCCATGTAAAAACAGGCATTTTCTGCATCCCCTAGCTACTTCCAGGCTTAGATTTGGGTTATACCCTCTTAATACATTCATATTTAGTCCAAACACAGTCTCTAGATCACCAGAAAACAAGGTCAAGAACGTTGACTTTTTTCACTACACACAAAATTATGTACACACCGTCTATTTTCACTTTAAATTTGGGCCATTCTGACGCTATACACACATATTTCCCAACATCCACCAGAGGAAGATGTCCTGCAAGAGAGTCACAAAAAATGACCCCAATGGGCAGAGAATACACACAATAACTTGAAAATATGCAATTATTCAGCCTGTCAAGTTCTTAAGAGACACTTATTAGCTCATATTTAAAGCATTGCATTTCTAAATACGTTGTGTCTCTATGGCTGTTTTCCATGAAATTTATACTAGAGAAAATAGTGCAGCCAATGACTTGGGTCTACAATGATAACAAGAGCACCGCGAGATGGGGCAATATATGCCCGAAGGCTGTTCTATTTACACAATGTGTGAACCTTCAGAAGTTGCGCATATGAGGTCTATTAGGGCTAAGGCAATAGCAAGGAGAGTAAAACTGCTTATTGTAATAGTAATCTTTTATTTGTCTTTGGGCCTACTGAAAGCTGAAAAAGGAGCATTTATTTTGAAAAAAAAAAAGGAGGAGTTAGTTGCACAAGAAATTGCTACCCGAAAGGGCAATAACTCCAGAATGAAAAATGATATGAGAGTTATCTCACTGATATGCACAACTACACATCAGTATCTATCATTCCTGAAAGTTTGAAGAAATTATGTTGAAAAATAAAGGAGGAGTTAGTTGCACAAGAAATTGCTACCCGAAACTATCAAAGGGCAATAACTCCAGAATGAAAAATGATATGAGAGTTATCTCACTGATATGCACAACTACACATCAATATCTATCATTCCTGAAAGTTTGAAGAAATTATGTTGAAAAATAAAGGAGGAGTTAGTTGCACAAGAAATTGCTACCCAAAACTATCAAAGGGCAATAACTCCAGAATGAAAAATGATATGAGAGTTATCTCACTGATATGTACAACTACACATCAGTATCTATCATTCCTGAAAGTTTGAAGAAATTATGTTGAAAAATAAAGGAGGAGTTAGTTGCACAAGAAATTGCTACCCGAAACTATCAAAGGGCAATAACTCCAGAATGAAAAATGATATGAGAGTTATCTCACTGATATGCACAACTACACATCAGTATCTATCATTCCTGAAAGTTTGAAGAAATTATGTTGAAAAATAAAGGAGGAGTTAGGTGCACAAATTGCTAACGGACGGACGGACAGAAGGACGGATGACATGCGCCATACCATAATACGTCCCTTCGGGCGTATAAAAAGGGATATGCTACATTCTATTATAAATGTGACTTTAAAGGTTAGCACTGTAGGTTAATGGGCCTTTTCGTATTGGAAAATTATTCTATTCAAACTTTTTGTTAACAGCGTAAACCTAAATCACGCTGAAACTGTCTGATCAGGATCTGCCCTGATTGCTTAGTCCGTAGACTTATTTCTTTAGATTCGATCATGGTTGTCTAGCGTCTCTGTAATCCATGTAAATGAATATTCACGAGGTCATGAAATCTTTAATAAATATTCTTAAGAGAAAAAAGGATTAATAAACACCAGTTAGCTCTGTTGACAGCGGACACCAAATTTGCTTTAAAACCAATTTCCCAATCCTTCTCGTATTTATATTATAAACAGCTTCACGCATGTTTGCAAATAGAGTAGATCCAGATCGGACAGTTCCTGTAAGAGCTGTCTGATCAGGTTCTGCTCTGTTGCTTATGAAATGTTGTTGATCTAATCCTATAGTTTCTGTCAGAGCCAAAGATCCCTTTGAAAAAATAGCATTGTGAAAAAAGGCGTCAGATCTCCATGAATATTCGTGTAAGAAATAATAATTTCACGGAGATTGAGTTTTTGTAATGATACATGAGTACAAGTTTGGCTGTGACAGTAATTGTACAGCAAACCGATAAGACCCTGATCAGTGATCAGGGATCTACAACAAAAGCTGTCTGATCTGGATCTACTCTGTTTGTAAATTTATTTCATTACGTTTGATCTGGATCTACTGTGTTTGCATTGACATATATTTACATTCGCCCTGCAACGTCCTTATATAACCTTATTCTAAAAAGAAAGTTGCATAACCTCATGAACACCGGAAGCACGTCATTCATTTCTTAAATATAAGAAATACAATGGAATATAAATATAAGAAATAAATGACGTGCTCCCGGTGTTCATGGGTTATGCAACGCATAGCTTTACGAGCAAAGATTCACGTGAAGCCCTTCGGGCTTCACTAACTTTGCTCGTAAAGCTATGCGTTGCATAACCTCATGAACACCGGAAGCACGTCATTCATTTCTTAAAAACAGGCACATGCAGTGAAGGGTTTATAGTCGTGAAGAGATTTACTCACAACTCACACATAATTTTTCATTGATTACAATACCAAAAAAGATTGGCAAAGAACACATCTTGCACTTTTCTTTCGGTGATCGACCATCTAGACCCACGAAATGGCCCCCTGTGGTCTACTCTGTTTGCAAATGTGTGAAAACACGTTTATATGAGGGAAAGGGTTAAAACAGAACTTCCCACTAGGTCCAAGCAAAGTGGGTATTCCCAACACATGAAAGTTCATAAAGCACAAATCTATGATCAATGAGAAAAAGGCATAAGTGGTGAAAAAATAGACATCAGACTGTAAGTAGTGGTTTAAAATAGTTTTAGGCTTCTTAGTGAGTAACCGGATGTGGAACGATCAAATAGAATAACAAAGTCACTTTTCTATTGCTTACCTGGTATAAATTAGTTGATTCTCATCCCATAATCATACATCCACACAAAATTTCCACAAAATCCAACTTGGTGTCTGCTTATTTGGTCTCCATTTAGGGCATCGCCGTTTGTGTATTGAAAGCCTAAGGGTGAAGGTCGGTTTGTATCGGTGACCGGTGCATCTGTTAAATCTCCTCTAGAAAAAATGTCTTCTTTTAAACAGTGCTTGGATTGTTTTCAGATTTGAGTCAAATTGTAATATATTAACGAGCCCTTTTCATAGAGGCTATTGACAAAAACTAGGTCACAGAAATAAACTCTGTGTTGAAAAAACTACGGGATTACACAATACACGAATTGATAGGGTATCACGAATCCATAGGAATATCAAATTCATAAACAAATGTATAAATTTACCTAAATGAGAAAGTCTCAACCCAAAACAATGGGAATTGCATTGATTAAATTTACATTTAGTACGTAAGCAATATCAACCGTGGTCTCCATTTCGGGTCTTGCGAAACATTTTCATGAAATAAGATAATGACCTCAGACGCTCAAGTCCTGGTACGTGTCGGCATGTGGGGCGCTTTGTCTCTATACTATAAATACACCTAACTCAACCTCATTGACGGAATGTAGCTTATGTTTGCTAAAGTTCATGTTCAGTATGCTCAAGACCTAGTGGGGACACGACCATTTAAGATATAAAAAAACACACTAATTTTTAAACTGAGCGAGGGAAAAAGTCCATAACGAAAGTAAAAATGAAGGATTTGCCCATGTCCGAGATCGCGACGTAGGGTATTTTCGACGTAGGGGTGAATTCGACGGTATCCGATTTGGTCGTTTCCGCTTTTTATCCCCGCGTGCTTTGCAGAGGTCACGTGATGTTTTTATGAAGCTGTCAGAGTAAAATGTCATCCTGATTGAAACTCGCCAAAATGGACATTAGAAAGGTAAGAAAACGATTCGTGTATATAAACATGCATATTTAGCTATATTTTGTATATTCCCAAATTACTACACTTTTTTTCCTCATTTTTTACAAAATTTCATTGATCGAAAAAAATTGACCGTTCGTCTGGTGAAAATAGGTCATCCATATATAAAGGTCACGTGACTGTGGTTTGCAGAAACTATAGTGCTCAAAACATAAAAGACGTCAGACCTTTTGTTTTTCTTAATAAAATTTTGCTGAGTCCCTGTTATCTTCCCATCTAAAAACTATGGCAGAGGTTGGGTATGGTTATTCAAGGCAAGAAGTCCTCAACCTAGCCTCTGACTATGCTATTCATGTTGGAGTCCGAGATAAAAAACATCCTCTTGGCTATGACTGGTTTTATGGATTTTTATCTAGATGGCCTGAATTAAAGGTAACCAAACCAAGAAGCCTTGAAGTCTGTAGAGCCAAATCTGCAACTGCTTCTGCTGTAGAAAATTACTTCTCTGAACTGAAGACAATATTGGACAAATATGACTTGACAGACAAACCTAATTTTATATACAATATTGATGAGAAGGGTCTCAGTTCTGAGCATAAGCCACCAAAGATAGTGTCTGGTAAAACTTACAAAAGTATGGCTGTAACATCAGGAAAAGGAAAGAATGTTACACTAATTGGTTGTGCTAATGCAGCTGGGCAACAGGTTCCCCCATTCTTTGTATTTCCAGGAAAACGGATGATCGAATCTTTGATGGAGGGAGCTTCTCCAGGGGCAGCAGGTGCAGTTTCTGACTCTGGGTGGTCAAACTCAGAAATTTTCGAACAATACATGAAAGATCACTTGATGAAATATTTGCCCAGTAGATCTCAAACTTATGTGTTAGTACTGTATGATGGGCATAGGAGTCATGTTACCCTTCCTTTAATTCAGTGGGCAATTGAGCAGCACATTATCCTCTTTGTATTGCCCCCGCACTGCAGCCATATCTTGCAACCTCTAGATGTCAGCTGTTATGGACCCCTAGAGTTAGCCTGGAACTCCGCATGCCACAGATACCTTCGGGAATCTGGTGGTAAGGTTATTACCCGTTACGAAGTCTGCAAACTTGCATGTAGAGTGTATACATCTACACTCATCCCATCCAACATACAAGCTGCCTTCAGAAAGTCAGGTATCTTCCCTTATGACCCCAAAGTAATTAGCCCAACTGCTACAGCCCCCTCAACAGCCTTCCCTAGGCCTGATCCTATTAACATTGACAATGACTCATCAGCAGAAAAATTCTTAGAGTCTAGGGGTGGTGATATTTTGAAAAATGTAGCAAAAGCAAAAAGCAGAAAAACCTTAAGTAAAGTTGTAGGAGGGAAAGCAATAACTGAGCCATCTGTAGTCGAGGCTGTTAAGACTCACCTGGACTTGCAAAAACCAAAGCCCAAGAAAATTGACACAAATTCAAAGGGTAGGGGGAATGTTGAAATTCCAGTGCCTGGGCCTTCTGGGGTTAAGAGAAAGAGAAATGTTACCCCTAACAAAACTCAATATGATGATTCTAGTGAATCTGGTGAGAGTGATGTGGAGGAGTGTGATAAGTGCTCAATGTGTCACAGGTTTTCACCAGAGGGACTTAAAGATAAGCCAGATCTGTTCTTTGTAAAGTGGGGATGCTGTGACAAATGTGATAAATGGGTTCACCTGTCTTTCTGCACACCTGTGAAAATATTGCGCAGAGGTGACCCATTTGTCTGCCCTCTTTGCACCTAAATTTACAATCAGTCACATGTAACTGTGTACATAAGAGTTAAATTGTTTGTTAATTCTGTTTAGAAATAGTTAAAACTGTTGAAAATGTTTGAGAAACACCCTTTGCTACATTTTATATACATTGACGCATAAACTTTTGTGGGCAGTAGTTTCCTGGCTGCTGACCTTTGACCGTCGAAAATACCCCACGTGAGCGCCGTACGCATGCTTGGTAAGTACCCACCATTTTGGTTCAAAATGTAAACAATTCGACGTTGCCGTAGTTCTTTATAAAATATCAGTGATACACATTCGTTTGCATGTTTCACTCACATATTTATTTCAGCAATCGGCGTTTGTTTAAGTAGGTCAAATTTACGAAAACCGCTTACACCGTCGAAAACACCCTACGCCGGGATAATGTAGATATATTATTTTATGTATTATCTTCACTATTTGTATTATTCAGCACTACAGAACAATCGTAATTTGCAGTAAATATGCAGTAGAACTAGATATTTGGTAAATATAAAATAACTTACTGCCGTGTCTCGTGTCTCTCGGAGACGATCGGTGTAATTCAGAATATTTACAGAAGTAAAGTCTATACACTGCATGGTCTAAGGCTGTATGAGGATGCCTTTTAATGGAATTCAAATGTCAGTTTGAGTTTGAGTTTGAGTTAGAGAGAGAGCAAAAGATAGGAAAGGGAGAGACAGACAGACATATAGATAGATAGGATGAATGGACTGGTGCGTAAGTGGGTCAGGGATAGACATACAGAGAGATATGGAGTCATAGGAGAGAGAGAGACATAGAGACGAGAGATGATGATGGAAGAGGATAGAGCTAGAGAGGAGATCGGAGAGAGAGAGAGATCGGAGAGAGAGAGAGAGAGACAGAGGGTGACGGGGAAGAGAGATAGAAAGAAATAGGGAGGATCAGAGAGAGAAAGATAGATAGGCTGATGTATAGATGGATGGGATTATGGTAAGCAGGTTGATGATAGTGAGCGAGGGAGAGAGGGGGAGAGGAAAGAGTGAGGAAGAGAGGAAAAAGAGCGTTATAGAAAAGAGGGAGAAAGAATGAGAGAGAGAGAGAGAGAGAGAGAGAGGGGGGGCGGGCGGTTAGACAGACAGAAACTTGTACACACACTTACAGAGAGAGACAGACACGGGTAGAGGCACAGAGACTCACAATGACATACAGTAAAACTTGTCTTAAGCGACCGGACAAAGGAATCTTAAAAATTAGGTGGTTGCTTAATGCAGGGTAAAGGTAATGCAGAAAGCTCATAAAGGAGCTTTCTGCATTCATTTTGAGTTTTGACCTGCATTAAGCTGCCACCTGCCTTACAGACCATTAATATTAGTTCTTTTTACTTTTTCTTACTCTACTAGCATCTCAGACCAAGGTAGGTATGTCTATCTTTCTATCTGTCTCTCTGTATATCTGGTCGTCCGTCCGCTGGCCCACTTTCATTTGTCACCTTTTTCGGGCTAATTAGTTGTTTGTTGCAGCTAGTTTCAATTGGCTACTTTAAACTGTTTGTCTAAAAGTTAGCCTCCAACATATTGCAAGGAAAGGGTAAGCAAAAAAGACGCTTTTATTAACCCAGGAATGTATGTAAAAGCATTAAAGAATTATCGTATCTTAAAGGAAATCACTATTCCGTTCTATGCAATGCGATCCAACAGGTGCTAGCCGCTTCGATAGTCCACAAGATTATGCGTGGTGATAGCCGGTAAAGCCGTTCTTAATAAACACGACTTGCCCACCCATTATCAACAACGATAACATTAAAATACACGCGACTGGATATATTTTTTTGTCATAGAGATCTTAAGAAATATTTATAGAATTGATCCACGTAAAAATTATTATAAATAAAGACCTAGAAATATTTTTACAACATCTTTACGTTCGGATGGATGGGCCTCGATCGTCGGAGGGCTGATTGACCAAACAAAAACAACAAAAACAATAAAATAAAAGCAATAAACTCCAAGTTATTTATACCAACAGGTGAAATAGTACAATAGAATAAATCCCACGAATTATTTACAGGAGACATACTCTGGGGGAAAAAATACAGCATCTTTACTTTCAGATGGAGGTGGGGCTAATGTCCGGGACCGATTTACCAATCAAAAACACCCAAAACAAGAGATGTTTGTAAAACATGTATACCCCCCAAGACCCCAAGACCTTTGATCTAGTGACCTCAACTATAGAGGTCATCCAGTGGTCATGACTAATCACCACAGCAACTTTGAAGATCCTAAGCCAAACCACTGATCATTTATTGATCTGAAAACATTTCACAAGTTAAGGTCATGGTGACCATGACATTTGACCTAGTGACCTCAACAACTATAGGGTCATCTAATGGTCAGGACCAACTACCACAGCAAGTTTGAAGATCCCGAACCAAACCATTGAGCAGTTATTAATTGGAAACCATTTCATCAGTTACGGTCATGATGACCTTGACCTTTGACCTAGTGACCTCAAAATAAATAGGGGTCATCTAGTTGTCATGACCAACCACCACAGCAAGATCCTAAGCCAAACCCTTGAGCAGTTATTGATTGGAAACCATTTCACCAGTTAAGGTCATGGTGACCTTGACCTTTGACCTAGTGACCTAAAAATCGATAGGGATCATCTAGTTGTCATGACCAACCACCTGAGCAAATTTGAAGACCCTAAGCCAAACCAATGAGCAGTTATTGATCAGAAACCATTTTACAAGTTTAGGTCATGGTGACCTTTACCTTTGACCTAGTGACCTCAAAAACGGTAGGGGTCATCCAGTGGTCATGACCAACTACCGGAGCAAGTTTGAAGATTCTAAGCCAAACCCTTGAGCAGTTATTGATCGGAAACCATTTAACCAGTTAAGAGCATGATGACCTTGACCTTTGACCTAGTGACCTCAAAATCAATAGGGGTCATCTAGTGGACATTACCAACCACCACAGCAAATTTGAAGATCCTAAGCCAAACCATAGAGCAGTTATTGATCGCTAACCATTTCATCAGTTAAGGTCATGGTGACCTTGACCTTTGACCTAAAAAACAATTAGACTCATCTAGTTGTCATGACCAACCATCTAAGCAAATTTGAAGATCCTAAGCCAAACCCTTGAGCAGTTATTGATCAGAAATCATTTTACCAGTTAAGGTCATGGTGACCTTGACCTTTGACCTAGTGACCTCAAAATCAATGGGGGTCATCCAGTGGTCATGACCAACTACCACAGTAAGTTTGAAGATTCTAAACTAAACCCTTGAGCAGTAATTGATCAGAAATCATTTAACCAGTTAATGTCATGGTGACCTTGACCTTTGACCTAGTGACCTCAAAATCGATAGGGGTCATCCAGTGGTCATGACCAACTACCACAGCAAGTTTGAAGATTCTAAGCTAAACCCTTGAGCAGTTATTGATCGGAAACCATTTAACCAGTTAAGGTCATGGTGACCTTGACCTTTGACCTAGTGACCTCAAAATCGATAGGGGTCATCCAGTGGTCATGACCAACTACTACAGCAAGTTTGAAGATTCTAAGCTTAACCCTTGAGCAGTTATTGATCGGAAACCATTTAACCAGTTAAGGTCATGGTGACCTTGACCTTTGACCCAGTGACCTCAAAATCAATAGGGGTCATCTAGTGGTCATGACCAACCACCACAGCAAGTTTGAAGATCCCAAGCCAAACCCTTGAGCAGTTATTGATCGGAAACTATTTCACCATTTTAGGTCATGGTGACCTTGACCTTTGACCTAGTGACCTCAAAAACAATAGGGGTCATCTACTTGTCATGACCAACCACCACAGCAAGTTTGATGATTGTAGGCCAAGGCGTTTATTAGTTATCATTCGGAAACCATCGATCTACCGACCGACCGACCGACCGACCGACCGACCGACCGACAGACCGACCGACCGACCGACCGACATGTGCAAAGCAATATACCCCCATTTTTTCAAAAGGGGGGTATAACAATAAAACATAAGCTATAAACTCCAATTTTCTTTTAACCAACATGTGAAATAGTACCACAGCATCAGTCCCGCGAAATATTAACTGGATCCATGCCCTAGGAAAAAAGATATAGCATCTTTACGTATACGTTACGTATACGTTACTGTCTTTAGGTACTCCGGAAAAAAACCTCCCTTCCCGTATTTAAATAGCCGTGGTATACCGTCCTTTCGTAAGGTAGTCAATTATCAAATCCAACATGTGGATTCCCTAAAGTTAGCATGTATAAAAGATTCGTACCTATGCCTATGCTTCCCATACGGGTTGCTACAATAAATAAATAAATATAAGAGAGCCTTACAGTAGAGGATTTCAGCGATAGATTAATATCTGATAGTTGTCCGTAAAGTATATAGACTCGTTGGTTGGTTCCCTGTTCCGTCTTCAGCGCAATACAAATGGCGTTGTAGCGTAAAAAATGCAAGTCCGTAAAATCTGCAAGTTCCGGTTTCCGGTCAGACTTGTAAATTTTACGCTGCTGCTGTAAAAAGTGCAAGCCGTAAAATTTGCAAGTCTATTTTATAGTCACACGGAATGTAAACATTGAAACCTATAATTGAGAAAACAAAACGAATCTATGCGATATGAACATTTCGCCAGACATATACATGTATATATATATATCTCCGATTAGCTTATTGTTTTAATTTTTTATAAAACAATGATTTTGGAGGGCAGAAACGAATATATTGATCAGTGTGTATACGGTCGAGGAAACACATAGAAAAGTAAAGATGCTAACTTTTCCCTATCATTCTTGATATATTTGTTTATGTGATTTAATTCTACGGATACTAGCTGTTTTACATCTGTACCAAATAAAAATGTCCGTTGCAGGTTTTCTTGTTAATGATGTGTAAACTACCCGATAAACTGTAAAAGACAGCTATATAGCGCTGTTGCGTTATACCGGTATCTGCTTGTGGGCATCAAGATGTGCCGGTACATGGAAAATGGTACCTTAAATATAAAAAAATAATTTTATTAAAATAATTTTATGCAGAGATTTTTACTTCTCCGCCCATGTAAGGTAGGAATTTTACCCATAGAAGATATGCATATTTTACATGTCACATGATGTTTGAATAACATCTTTCATGTCACATGACGTTACATGTTACATGACGTCATATGCCATTATGGAATTCGAGTTAAAAAAATTGAAAGTATGTGTCACTATTCCTCTTTATTTGTTGTTGGTTTTCACTCAAAGGGTGGCTTCACACACATGTACATCTAAACTTACGGTTACGGTCGATGCAATTTTTAGCCAGCTATTTCAAGGGTAAGGAATTCTAAGGCATGCACAATTTTATTGATCTTTACATACTTAAGTATGTATTTTACAATGCAGAATTCTTTGAATTTATGAACCTTTCGTCGGTCGGATAAGCAGTCAGATAAATGAGATAAAAATTCATACAAGACGGCCATAATGAATTATGAAAAGAACAGCACTTTGAAAGGTAGAATTTAATCCATTGTCCAAGATGGGTGAAAAAAATCCATCACTTGTAAATTCATGTAAAGTATGAAAAGCAGCAGCATTAGAAAATCACCAAGGCACTTGACAAAGTCTTATGCCTGTGTAATTTACTGATACTCGAGTGAGATAATCATATCCTCCATGGATACTCATAGTGGATTGACAAAGAACCTGAACATAAATCCAAAAGAATTTGAGAATATTTTTGAAAAAATAACATAATTTTTCTGACAGTTCAAAGATTATCTGCTAAAACGAAAAATTTGAATATATTGATGTTCCCAAATGTTTCATTCAATCCAAAACATATTTTCAAACACATGTAAAAATATGTAAATTCAGAAACATTGGCAACTAATAAAAATTATAATTTGAAAATCACACCTTCTTAAACATCCATTGGTCAAATATGTTGTTCTCCCAAAGGACAGCTGTGTAGGATGGCAAAACAAACACATGCAGGTTGGTCAAATTCTTTTCCCGTTTAAGTAGACCCAGATAGGAGTTGATAATCTGAAAAAAATAATACAATGCATCCATGTTAATTTTGGGTTGGTATACTGAGTAGGTGGTATTAAAAATTATAAATATCGGAAGCTATGGACCGACAGACCATTATCCTCAAAGCATACTTGGTAAGTTGCAAATTTAAGTTGCTTACACAATACAAATTGTATTAACCCTTTCCTCCATAAATATGCCTTTCTACGCCTGTGTAGAAGTCACTTAATGAAACTATTGTGATAAATAGAGCATTTGCCCCATTTATCACAATGGTTTCAAAACTACATAATTCTAAAAAAAATTCCTTTGCTCTAGTAAATGCTCGTTTTGGGATTTACTCAAAGAGGTTTGGTCTTTGGAGGAATGGGTTAACATGAGTGTTCAAAGGAACAGAGTTTCTCTGGTTCTTTTTGATACCCAGTGTAAAGCACTCATATGTCGAACCTCGGTTTAGTCTCGTCCGAATGACTTGGTCAGGCGGGGGATCAAACCCGGGACCTTATGGCAATCAATACACCAAAATTGATATGATTACCAACCCAAGGGCAGATAACCATCAGTTTTTGGAGAAGATATTTAAGGTTTTCTATATGGTTGTATAAGGAAATTTAGCCCCTCATGTGGCGGACATGTTTTTTGAGATTTCAACATGATTGAAGCAATATTTTGGTGGAAGGTAACACTAAGACTTTCGAATGATCAGATATCATTCGAATTCTGACCATTGGTTTTGGAGATGTTTAACCCTTTCCTTCATATAAATGCATTTTCACGCCTTTGAAAACAGAGTAGACGACTCTTGTATGACCATCTAATCTGAGTCTGCTCTGCTTGCTTATGGAACTGACTTAACACTCTCTACCACAACTGATCAGGTCTGCTGTTTGCTTATAGCATAATATAGATTTAATTCTCCAATTTCTACCAATACCAACAAATCCTTTGTATGCCATTACATATTCTTCATTTTGTTTCATACCTTATCATTCAGCCATTCTGAGCCATCTAATGTTGAAAGGTCTTCTACTTCCAATGTCTCTCCACCAACGGACAGCCTCTCCTTGTTGGCCAATGGTTGGCTCTTCTGCACACTTTTTAGGTGAGGGGGCTGCAGTCTTAAAGTTTGTGCTATCTCCAGGACTGGTTGGTGGAGCTGTGCTGCCCTCACACAGGTGCTTGCAAGAAGCATTGTTGTTGTTGTTTTTCTCGACAAGTCCATGTTTAAATCTTTAACGAATGGTAGAAGTTTGGTCGCGAATATGTCCATTTCATCCTCTGCATCTTTAGAAACCTGCAATAAAAGGTGACAAATAAAATAAAGAGTACAGATTTGATGCCATGCAAAGAATACTGCAGCGTCTACAATGCTTTGATTAGATACTGTCACTGTTTCCGCTATTTTGGGACTATTTTGAAATCTGAGCATCAGTTTTGAAGAAGAGATTTAAATAAAAAAAAATTGGATTTGGAGAAGAGCAAATTTGAAGATCTTTTATGTTTTCTATATAGACATAGAAGGAACACAGACCTGCCGAATAGCAGCCATGTTGTTTTAGATGTTGTCACGGTTTTAGCTGTTTCGTAGACAGTCATCTATTGATTATCCCCATTTAACTATTTTGAAATCTGACCATCGGTTATGAGAAGAGATTTAAAGGGTTTTTTGGTTGCCATGGCAACCAGTTCTACATAGATCCAAACCATTGAAGCTATTTTAACAGAAGATCACACAGAGACCATCCTGGGAGAGTTTCATTATTGTTGACCTTATAGGAGATGTGGTTTGAAATAAAATGTTGACGCCTGATGAAGGATGACACTGGACGACAGACACATGATGATCACAACATTAGCACTTTAGACAAACTAAGAGCCATAAATCTGGTGTTCCAAGGCCTATGTCAGTGAAACTTGCAGATCTCTAATAGTTTATCATACTAAACATATACAAAGTTTCAAGGTGAAACAGTTTCTCAGATGCATGCACACGCATGGATGGGTAGACACTAAAACTATATTCCTCTCCCTCTGACGGGGATAAAAACTGAATTAAACCTTTACTCCCTGAATATTCATGAATATTTAATACTTGCATTTTTACGGGTAGAAATATCACTTTTCTACTATAATTTGTGCCATGACATTGTTTTCTGAAAACTGAATAAATCTTGAGATTCTGTTGATCAGATGGGATTTACAGTTTTGGTTCTGTTTGGATAGGGGAGAAAGGCATAATTAAGAAATAAATGTGAAACCCTTTCCCCATTCTGTTTATTTCAAATTTTAAAACCTACTGAATATTCATGGGCAAAATACTTATAAAGAAATTTTGAACAGTGTAGACATTTTTTCAAAAAAGACAGAACTATCAAAATCCATTAGCAAACAGGACAGACACTGATCTGGGTCTACTCTGTTTGCAAATGCGTATAAACACGTATATATTTAAGGGAAAGGGTTAACACTTTGTAAGAATTAACTGAAATACCTCTGATATAAATGTCTGCATTGGACACTGGATCAGTTGTTGTTGAAGATTTGAAAGGTTCTTTGGTTTGCTGAACTGTAGGGTGCCAACATAGTCTAGAAGTAGTTGTAATTGGTTTGATTTCTGAAGGTCCTTTATGTACGTCTCAATTTTTGTTGTCTGGTCTGAAGCTGTATAATCTGTAATGTGTTCTTCGGTGTTCTGGTTGGTCTCCCGTTGAAAATACTTCAAATGGTCTATGCTATGATGTTTCTTGAGTATATGGCCGCTGTGTGTTTGGAGTGTTGCTGTCTTGCCGTAGATGTCTGTAATCTTGTACGGTCCTGTATAATTATTTGTTAGATTTCCTCTCTGTTTTGTGGCTGCTTTTCTTGTGTCATGAATTAGTACCTCATCGCCGATGTTGAATTTTCTGAATGTCCTAGATTTGCCAACTCTTTTCTTGTAGTCCTTTTGTTGTTTTCCGTGAGCTTGTGTAATGTTGTCTATGACCTGTGTCGATGTTGCTGGTTCCTGATTTTTCCTAAGAGATATGTGAGCTTCTATTTCTGATGCCGATGGCTCCTCCTTTACACTCTGCAATGCAAACATGGAATATTTATATTGGATGGCGTGTTGATGATAAAGCCTATTTATGCTTAACTTTAGACTTATTGGTCAAGAAATACCAATTCCATATTCACAAGCATCGTAAACCATATTTTGTCAATTATGACTACTGGCTGTGAAAGAAGATGTTCTATAAAATATTATTCCTTTGGTAGCCATGTCAACCACAATTCTATATGGGTTCTTTTAACAAAATTGATAGAGCATGATACATAGATCATTTAATGTAAATTCTGGTTAGATTCTGTTGTGTAGTTTCAGAAGATTTTTATAGCATTTGTTGAAGGTTTGACAGACAGACAGGTGGACAACTAACACATGCCAATCACAAAAGCTCACCTGAGCATACTCAGCTCAGGTGAGCTAAAAGGTCCCTTTTTTATACTCTCATCTGTCCAAAAACAGGACAGTACACTACAACCACTGGCTTTAGAGATTTTAATGCATTTGAGGTATTTGCAAACAGAATAGACCCAAATCAGGGTTGCCATGACTAGCAGAGTTCTACATGAATCCACATTTTTTAACAATTTTGACAGAGCATGATACAAAGATCATTTATGTACGGTTTGGTTACATTCTGCTGTAAGGCTTCACAAAACAAAATAATTGTTGCCAGATAGATGGACAGACAGACCATCAGATGGAAGGACACTGGAAGGTAGGGGATCACAAAAGCGTACCCAAGATTCCTCGTGTTAGTTAAAAAATACTATCAATTCAACATGATATTTTGTTCAGCCATCATATCAATATTTAAATTCAGAATTTTTTAATAGTATACATACATCATCACTGAAGTCATCAGGAAGCTGACTGGGGTAAACTGCCTCTCTGCCATACAGCAAGAAGAATGGACTGAACTTTGTACTGGCATGAGGCTTTGTCCTTTGAGAGAATAATGCTCCATCTATAAATTCATCCCAGTCTGTCTGATGCGTGTTAACCATTTTCCTTAATGTGCTGTAATCAGGAAACAAAAATATAAGAGAATGCTGTTTTGAACATAAAAGCAACTTATATACATGTAAACGTAAATGCTAAAAGCAAATTCTATTTCCATGGATATTCAGTAGGTATTTAAATTTTGAATAAACATAGAACAGGGAAAGGGTTGACACAAATGCTAAATGCAAATGCTAAGTCCAATTGTCCAGATAAACATTGTAGTGAAATTTGAGAAGGATCCACCTAGCAGAACTTGAGTTAGAGATGTTACAAACATATTTGCTAAATGCAATCCTAAGGCCAATTGTGTGACCATGACCTTGGATGTACCCCGAGGAAAAAGCCTGGGGAGAATAATGGGCATGGGCCTTTTTTCTCCCTTGTGAAATTATAATATTTTTTTCTAAAATTGGATGGGATTGATTTGGCCTTTTTATACAAAGTTTGGGGGGGGGGGGGGGGGGGGGTATACAGGAGTCTCCTTGGTGTTGGGTCTATTGACGGTTGTTTTTTTTTGGTAATTTGGGCACAAAACTATTTTGAATTGCAATCAAGGGTATTAAAAACTGGCCTAGCCCCCCCCCCCCCCCCCCCACTTTGAAGCATAGTCACATCAAACCATAAGTTTGAATGGGGAGAAAATAGGCTAAGGCCCATTCTTTTCCCCATGTCAAACAGTGGGGTGGACTGGACTTGGGGGAGGGGGACGGGGAAGAAAATGACTAGGCCCTTTATATTAGGGTAAACTAGAACTACCACTAAAGGTGATTAATAACCCACTAGCACATTTGACACAGAGATGGGGTTATAGAAATAAAGCTCCCTGACCGCTAAATTTTCGTTTGTTAAATTACAACAAGAGTGCCAGTGGGCACAATATACGCCCGTCGGGTCTTGTTCAATATAAACTGGGGTTAACGTATTTGCTGAACTCAAATTCTAAGCCCAATTTTGCGACCAAGTTTCAAGGTTGTAAATAGGCATACTTTAACAAAAAACCTTAACCAAAAATTCTAAATTAAAAAGTGCCATAATTGTGTCTAAATGCTTGACAGAGTTACATTGTATTTACTCTTGTCTACAGATGAAGCTTCTGATGGTGAACAAATGTTTCAAGTTTAAAAGCTTTATCTGAAAGGGTTATGTAAATAAGTGGACTTTAACCAAAACCTTACCAAAAATTCCAAGCTAAAAAGCGTCATAGTTATGTCAAAATGTTAGACAGAGTTATGTTCTCTTGCCTACAGGTGAAGCTTGTGATGGTGAACAAGTGCTCTAAGTTTAAAAGCTTTATCTCAAAGGGTTATGTAAATAAGTGGACTTTAACCAAAACCTTAAAGTCATAATATCGCTCAAAATCATGTTAAAATCGCGTATTTTCTAACATGGATATATTATCCCTGATACAAATAACCATGGAATCCGTTTTAATAACACTTTTTGGTGTAACCGGTCGTTAGTAATTAGCTTATGAATGTGTTGATTTTTGATAGTGTTGTCACCACACTATAAGCTTTTGTTTACATTTTGAAAACACTTCGGCTTGCCGCGGAAAATCTCGATTGGTGTCGGGAGGTCACGTGGGTGAATAATTAATTTCTGATATAAACACAACAACATGGCGGCCGGAGGCTGACAAGCGTAAGCGATATTCGGTGAATTCGCCAACAGAGAGAAAAAGACGGCGACAAGATTCCTATAAAACGATCAGCAGAACCTGGGATGTATCAGAACACTATTTTGAACGATGGAGAATATTGAAAGATGACATCGCCGATCGATGTGAAAACAGATTCAGAAATGGCCAGATTTCTATACAAACAACGGTACAATTCATCTGTTTTTCTGTCTGGTTGAGTACAAGGATTTCGTCCATTAATACAAACATGTTACATGTTTGTATTAATGGACGAAATCCAATTGATATGTTTATAAATAAACTTAAAATTTGTGTTATTTAATCTTATTGCACAGCTCATTTGCAGAAAGAGAATTACTCATGGAGTAACTTCGACACATGTGATTTCGCCAACAGGCATGTCAATTTTTATAATGGTAGATCTACAGTATACACATGACAGTTTCTGTTTTTGTGTGTAATGTATGTATCCATTCTAAATGTATCGAGCTACTTTCGGTTTTGGACGATATCCCGGCAGACGGCAACAATCACAAAATTAGCATGTCGTCTTGTAACTTCTAGGTTGACATCAGTCTTTCATTACTTTTCTGAATAATCATCATTAATGAGCTGTAAGACAGAATGCTAATTTTTTTATGGTTGCCGTCTTACAGCTGGGATATCGTTAAAACCGAAAGTAGCTCAATATCACCATTTAGAGTACACAAATTTCAACTACAATGGGATGAACTCTTTACAGTAATTTAGTTACTAGAGTAGAATTTACATTATTTTACGGGATGGTTAAAAGCATATAAGATAGGTTGGAGTTTATTTTTGTCAGTGCAGCACAAAAATATTCTGTATTCCAGCAATTTGCAAATAGTGAATGAATCGATGAGGATGGCATGTATTTTCATTATGAACAAATAAAAATCAGATACAAGTTAATCACACAAGTAACCCTTTCCCTGTTGAATATTTGTGTGAGAAATAATGACATCATGAATATTATTAGCCGAAGATTTATAATGGCATATGTACACAGAGTCACAGACATTGGTATTGGTAGAAATTGTATCTAGTCAGATCTTTTATAATTTCATTAGCAAAAACAGCAGATCCTGATCAGACATATCCTCTAGGAGCTGTCTGATCTGGGTCTACTCTGTTTGCAAATGCTTAAAAAGGCATTTGTATGAAGGAAAGGTTTAATGATAAATAGAAAATGAATAATTATCTCTCTTTATAGTTTCACCATGTCATAAATTAATGAATTATTATTCCTCAAATCAAATTGTAAAAGCAAATATTGTCAGTTTCAGCCCTTTACCTGTTTAATATTCATGTAAGAGATAATGGCATCATGAGTACGGACAAGTATTAGCTACATTTTCATAAGTTTTACTCATAAGTTTTTGATGGTATATGAACACAAAACAGGTATTTTCTATTTGCAATGTCATAACAATGCACTATTATGCATTTGTATATGAAAGTATGGGTAAGGATTAACTGAATTAACTATGTACAGTAAGGGCAATGTAAAAAGACACTTGTCATATTGTGCATCTTTAATTTTGTTTGTCATATGGATTTTTGACTGAGGCTTGCATATGATATGTCTGAAAAAATACATGTATTGCCATTATATGCCTTATGTACATGTATCATTATTTATAATTATTATAGTAGTGTCACAGTGTGTAGGGTTATCATCACTTGTACGGCCTTGCTGTACAAGCGCGCTTTTATGGCGACGTGGTAGAGTGCATGACTGTGAACCTGGCGACCCGGGTTCGATCCCCGGTCTGAGCGGGTAGGTATGTTTCTTTATAAGAACACCCGGTTACATTTGGCGCCCAACGGGGGACTCGACTGAATGAGCCCCGAGTTCGATTCCCAGTCGTTCTCATACCCATAGAAATTCGGGACGAATTTCAACTTGCTGGGGGAGTATGTCACAGTGTGTAGGTTTATCATCACTTGTACGGCCTTGCTGTACAAGCGCGCTTTTATGGCGACGTGGTAGAGTGAATGACTGCGAACCTGGCGACCCGGGTTCGATCCCCGGTCTGAGCGGGTATGTTTCTTTATAAGAACACCCGGTTACAGTAGTGTTAGCTGGACACTAAATATCTTATTTCCCTTACAGTAATACTTGCATAAGCATAAGAAGGCTGCCATGTCGGGGACCTCATGCAAACAACAAAAAGCTGCCAAGCCTGGTACTTCAGGAATTTCAACATTAACACAGACAACACCAATGCAGGCAAAGGGACAAACTGATGGAAATCAGAACATTGGAACTATCTTCAGTGGAATCAGATAAAAGGTGTGGTTTATGTAAAACTTAACATTTCCTCAAGGATATACTCTGATATGGTTGACCCTTTACCTGTTTGGATCTTCATGTCAGAAATAATAGCATGGTCAGATTTACTATAAAACAGATCAGATTCTGATCAGACAGATACTACAGGGGCCATCTGACCTGGGTTGACTCAGAAAATGGACGAAAACACATTTGAGGGAAAGGGCTAAAAGAGATTATTTCATATTGCTTATAAACTTGAATACTTTTAAAACATAAATGGTCCTGGTATAGAACACTACTGATAGGTATGATTTAACTGTTACCATAGAATTATAGATCCTTACCATAGTACTTAAATTCACCAGCTACTCATTGCCATAAGTCAGTGAATTTAAACATGGATTTTTATATGTGGTATGTTATTATCTATAGGCAAACAGTTTTTGTCTTGTCAAAATGTTTTAACATGCATGATTTGGGATGTTTTTTAATCTCCTGAATTGAGATTGGTGACAGGTCATATCAAAATAATTATTAATAGCCAGATGACAAATTATTGGTCAAAACCTCAGTTGGGAACAAAGTGTTTTTCAACAAACACATCTTGCTTAGCAAGCCTAGCTCAAGATGGACAGCTCACTGGTCATTTTCATTGCTAATCAGTGTTACTCCATGGCATTACATCAATGTTAACCCTTTCCCTCATGTAAATGCCTTTTCATCATTTGAAAACTGTAGATTCAGATCAGAAGGCTGCTGTAGGAGCTATCTCATCCAGGTCCTGTGTTTCTTTATGTTATATTGTATGTAGATTGTCCTCATTCTGCTTTTTAGCTCACCAGAGCACTAAGTGCTCAGGGTGAGCTTTTGTGATCGCCCGTTGTCCGTCGTCCGTCGTTCGTCGTCAACAATTTGAACCTTTAAAAATCTTCTCCTCTGAATCTACAGGGATCTCAACTTTCATCTTTGGCACATAGCATCATATTCAGGTCCTCTACAAAAGTTATATAAATTATGCCCCTGGGGTCAAAATTGACCCCGCCCCAGGGGTGCCTTGTTTTCAATAGAAACATATAGTAAAACTTTGAAAATCTTCTCCTCTGAAACCAGAATGTTCTCAGCTTTCATAATTGGCACATAGCATCATGTTCAGGTCCTCTACAAAAGTTATATAAATTATGGCCCTGGGGTCAAAGTTGGCCCCGCCCCAGGGATGGGCAGTTTTCAATAGAATCATATAGTGCAAACTTTGAAAATCTTCTCCTCTGAAACTGGAAGGTTCTCAGCTTTCATATTTAGCACATAGCATCATGTTCAGGTCCTCTACCAAAGTTATATAAATTATGGCCTGGGGTCAAAATTGGCCACGCCCCAGGGGTGGGCAGTTTTCAATAGAAACAAATAGTGAAATCTTTGAAAATCTTCTTCTCTGAAACTGGAAGGCTCTTAGCTTTCATATTTGGCACATAGCATCATGTTCAGGTCCTCTACATAAGTTATATTATTTATGGTCCCGGGGTCAAAATTGGCCCCGCCCCAGGGGTGGGCATTTTTCAAAAGAAACAAATAGTGAAATCTTTGAAAATCTTCTCATCTGAAACTGGAAGGTTCTCAGCTTTCATATTTGGCAAATAGCATCATGTTCAGGTCCTCTACAAAAGTTATATAAATTATGGCCCGGGGTCAAAATTGGCCCGGCCCCAGGGGTGGGCAGTTTTCAATAGAAACAAATAGTGAAATCTTTGAAAATCTTCTTCTCTAAAACTGGAAGGCTCTCAGCTTTCATATTTGGTACATAGTATCATGTTCAGGTCCTCTACAAAAGTTATATAAATTATGGCCCCGGGGTCAAAATTTGGCCCCGCCCCAGGGGTTGGCAGTTTTCAATAGAAACAAATAGTGAAATCTTTGAAAATCTTCTCGTCTGAAACTGGAAGGTTCTTAGCTTTCATATTTGGCACATAGCATCATGTTCAGGTCCTCTACCTGCCCCAGGGGTGAACAGTTTTCAATAGAAACAAATAGTGAAATCTTTGAAAATCTTCTTCTCTGAAACTGGAAGGCTCTCAGCTTTCATATTTAGCACAGAGCATCATGTTCAGGTCCTCTACAAAAGTTATATAAATTATGGTCTCGAGGTTAAAATTGGCCCTGCCACAGGGGTGGGCCGTTTTCAATAGAAACATATTGAGAAAACTTTGAAAATCTTCTTCTCTGAAACTGGAAGGTTAATCTCAGCTTTCATATTTGAATCATAGCATCATGTTCAGGTCCCCTACAAGTTTTTCTAAATTATGGCCCTGGGGTCAAAATTGGCCCGCCCCAGGGCGGACTAGTTTTCTATAGAAACATATCGTGATAACTTTGAAAATCTTCTCCTCTGATTGTCTGGTGAGCGCTTCAGGGCCATTCTGGCCCTCTTGTTTTGTTATCATAAAACATCTGTATCCATCAAGCCATTATGGAATTCCAGCTAATTGATATTCATAAAGTAATTATTTCTAACATGGAGTTCATAAAAGCTGTTGACAAGTGAATCATAAAACTAAGAATAAGTATAATGTACATCCACAGTTGGTTTGTTATGGATGATCATGCTTTTTAGCTCACCAGTAGGTGGCCAGTTTTCTATAGAAACATGCAGTGAAAACTTTGGAAACCTATGAAACTGAAGGTTCTCAGATTTCGTATTAGACACACAACATCATGTTCAGGTCCTCTACAAAAGCTATATAAATTATGCCCCTGGGGTCAAAATTGGCCCAAACCCTGGGTGACAAGTGAACACTCTAGAGGTCACATTTATAGCCAAATCTTCATGAAAATTGGTCAGAATGATTGTCCTAATAAAATTTGTTACGTGTGGGTTACATGTGGTCAAAAAGTAGGTCACTGGGTCATATCGTAGAAAAATCTTATTTACACTCCAGCGGCCACACTAAGAGTGTTTGTCTTGGTGATATCAAGGTTGAGTGTGATCATGGGTGGGGTGGGAATAAAAAGTAGGTCACGAAGTCAAATCTTAGAAAAAATACTCTAGATGGCACATTTTCAGCCCAATCTTCATTGGTCAGAATGATTGTCTTGATCAATATTCTAAATCTTTGAAAACCTTGTTCTGCAGAACCACTGCCCATGATCCACTATCGACATTGTTCAAATATTGTTCCTAAGGTCAATATTGGCCCTACCCATTCGCTACTCAGCAGCAATCTTAAATATATGGTAATCAGGTGAGCTATTAAGGGCCATCTTGGCCCTCTTGTTTTATCATTCATTTTGGACAAGGAAGATATTCAAATGCAAATATTCACCCAAGTCATAGAAGTACACATATAAATATTTTTTCAGGGTTGCCGAAGTCCTAAGTTTTGAGGATTGGTAGGGTAGGGTGTCAAGGAAGCAGACTTCAAGATCTTTCTTGAATCCGTTTGAGTAAGTTTTATAATTGTCTTATTGGTTAGGTGTAGTATTCTCTCTGTGTCTGTCTGTCTGTCCATCTGTGTGTGTGTGTGTCTCTCTCTCTCTCTCTCTCTCTCACTCTCTCTGAGCAAGCATTTTGTGGGATTACATATAAAGGTCAAGGTCATACACCAAGGTCAAGTTATGAGTCAAATTTAGTTGCATGCTTCAAAGTTGACATCTTATGGAAGTGAACATCTTGAGGGGTGTTTTTATTCAGGTGAAGGTCATACATCAAGGTCAGAGTTTAAATTACAGGTCAAATTTAGATACATTGCAAATACATACTTTTAATTTGGCATGTTTGTGTAAGTTGGCATGTTTGTGTAATTATCATAAGTGAACATTTTGACTAGGGGTGACTTATTAAGATCAAGGTCATACATCATAGTCAATGGTCAAATTACAGGTCAAATTTAGATTGGCGATAATTTTGTCACCATTCAACATGCATACTCTAAACTTGGCAAGCATGTTTAAGCAAACATTTTAGATGGTGTCTTTTTAAGGTCAAGGTCATACATAATAAAGGGGGGGGGATAGTGTTTCACATACACATCTTGCTAAGCTGAAGTTTTATAATGGCATGTGTTGGATACTTTTGTATTGATATATACTGTAGAGTCAGACCAGTTATAATCTTGTTGGTTACAGAGCTGACTGATCAGACAACTTCTGCAAGAGCTATCTGATCTAGGTCTGCTCTTTTTGCAAAGGTATCTGAGGGAAAGAGTTAAAAAAATTGTTGATGCAGAAGTTATGCAAGAAGGTCCATAAAAAATATCGTATGACCCCGGGGCATTTATTAGCAATAATAATAAATGTATATGCTGCAGTTTGTTTGCATTTACAGATTTTCATATTCCAGAATACACATCAAGAAGACAAATATACCGTCTTCAAAACAGTTTTACAGTAAGTGAGAACTGTATTGCATATCTGAAATTGCAAACAGTGTATACCAAGAATCAATTATTGCGGTCCAATGTGTCATTTGATCAAGTTCTATACTGTTGTGATTGTTAGTTTTTGTCTACGAAATATGAATATGCTAATAATGTTCATTATACCCCCATTTTGAAGAAAAATGGGTGTATTGCTTTTCACATGTCGGTCGGTCTGCCAGTCAGTCGGTAGATCGATGGTTTCTGATCAATAATTAATAAACGACTTGGCATAGAATCTTCAAACTTGCTGCGGTGGTTGGTCGTGACAACTAGATGACCCCTTTTGTTTTTTAGGCCACTAGATCAAAGTCACCATGACCTTAACTGGTGAAATTGTTTCCAATCAATAACTGCTCAAGGGTTTGCCTTAGGATCTTTAACTTTGCTGTGGTGCTCGGTCATGACCACTAGATGATCCCTATTGTTTTTAAGGTCAAAGGTCAAAGTAACCATGACCTTAACTGATGAAATGGTCTCTGATCAATAACTGCTCAGGGGTTTGGCTTAGGATCTTCAAACTTGCTGTGGTAGTTGGTCATGCTCACTAGATAAAGCCTATTGTTTTTGAAGTCATTAGGGCAGACGTCAAGGTCACCATGACCATAACTGTTTAAATGGCTTCCGATCAAAAACTGCTCATGGGTTTGCCTTAGGATCTTCAACTTGCTATTGTGGTTGGTCATGACCACTAGATGACCCCTGATTTTTAGGTCTCTAGGTCAAAGATCAAGGTCACCATGACCTTAACTGGTGAAATGTTTTTTGATTAATAACTGCTTAGGATCTTCAAATTTGCTGTGGTAGTTGGTCATGGCCACTAGATGACCCCTATAGTTTTTGAGATCACTTGGTCAAAAGTATAGGTCACCATGACCTTAACTGGTGAAATGGTTTCCGATCAATAACTGCTCAAGGGTTAGGTTTGGAAACTTCAAACTTGCTGTGGTCCTTGTTCATGACCACAAGATGATCCCTATTGTTGTTGAGGTCACTAGGTCAAAGTCACCATGACCTTAACCTTTTGAAATGTTTTCCGATCAATAAATGATCACTTGTTTGGCTAAGGATCTTCAAAGTTGCTGTGGTGATTAGTCATGACCACTAGAAAACCCTTATAGTTTTTGAAGTCACTAGATCAAAGGTCAGGTGGTAGGTAAACATGTTTTAGAAACATCTCTTGTTTGTTACAATGGTTTTAGCTTTCAATCCACTCATATTTAGCATTTTACATGTATATTGATGAACCGGTAAGATTATTGTTCATTTGCAATTTTGCAGCATGGCTGGGGTTTGTGATCAGCAGATCAGGATGTACTGTGCAAAAATGTTTGCATACACACCTCCAGTCAACAACAGGATGGGAAAGTTCCTTATTGTTATCAACTGAAACATGGATCTTGATACACAGAAGTGAAATCATGAAGGCAGCTTATTGTAAGTTCCGGACATTCATCAGTCTTGCATATTTAGATATGATTTTAACAATGAAAAACTATGTGTAGAACTCTGAGGATAATTTTTAGTTTGTCTGTTTTGAAGAAATCAGAAGCTGTTGCCGTAACACCGGCGTCCGCGTCATCGTTGTCGTAGTCATCCGAAATCTTAACATTGACCATAACTTCTTCGATTTTTCATTCACAACCTTCATTTTTGGAATGCATGTTATATTGACAAGGCCTATCCATACATACCAAATTTGCACTTGCTTGCCGTGCTCTTGTTAAAGTGTTTTTATCAAGTCTCATCATGATTTGACTGACAAGACATTGATCATTTTTCGATCTAAAATATACCATAACTTCATAATGTATTAAGTTACTTTTATTTTGGCTAACCATGCACATTTATTTTGCCATGTTTCTAGCATTTTGGCTAACCATGCACATTTATTTTGCCAAGTGTCTAGTACTTATCATATATGAGAAAAAGTCATTCATATTTAGCCTATTTACAATATTCTAGCTTTGATAAGAATACCCCTTCTATGGATTTGAATTTATTTATTTAATTTAGATTTTGGTAGGACCGAACTTTAGTTCGAGTTATCGGAGTTTGAGATATCAAAGTTCAACTGTATCTCGTATTGTTTTCCTTCAAGAAACGGATGAACTAAAAATCAGACATGTGACAAAACAAGACTATGATAGTACCTTGACTTTTTTCTTTGAGTAAAAAACAAAACACAACAGAAATCAGAAAATATATGTTTTGTTAACTGTTTATTCCAGCCTCAACCAATATTGCAACAGTCCAGTAAAGTTAGCAAATCATCAGACATATCAGCATGTCATGGCAGTGGCCAAAGATGCAGCTGCACCTCTGCATCAAAGTAAGCATGAAAACCAGAGAGCTGCAGCCAGATGAACCAAGATGATCAGGAAACATTTGGTTTCTGCAATGCCACCAACCAACACATAAACTAGTACAACAAGTGTCAATATTTGCAGAATAAACCGAACAATAATCATGTCATCTTTATTACCAGTAAATTTTTGTGCAAAAAATAACTGCAATTTTGTTGAAGATCTAATTTTATAAATTATGTGTAGGTAATGCAGATTAGCATGCAACTTAAAAAATGTAAAACATGCTCATTTATTAGCTGACTTTTAATATAGGCATACTTGTGTGGAAAGGAATGTTTGGTATTGGTAGAAGCTTATACTTGGTTGTCAGACATTTCGCTACCCATACCATTTCGCTACAGTCATTTTGCTACCCACTGAGAAGTCATTTCGCTACCCTGACCATTTCGCTACCTGTACGTTTCGCTTCCTATCGAATTTAATAGGAAAACCAATATTGTTGCGGGGTGGTTAGTGATTTGAGAGTCGAATTTATTAACATATAATAAATATTGATATTCAAATACCAAAAAGAACTATAGGAATATTGAAAAAAAAAAAGAACAGAAAAGTTGGCTACTAATAGCTGGCTCCTAGTAACTGGATACTTATTGTAGGAGAACTTGGCTACTAGTAACTGGCTACTAGTAGTAGGAAAACTTGGTTACTAGCAGCTGGCTACTAGTAACTGGCTACTTGTAGTAGGAGAACTTGACTACTACTAACTGGTTACTAGTAGTAGGAATACTTGTTTACTAGTAACTGGCTACTTTTAGTAGGAGAACTTGACTACTAGTAACTGGCTACTAGTAGTTGGAAAACTTGGTTACTAGTAGCTGGCTACTAGTAACTGGCTAAGTGAAGGTGGAAAATTTGATTAGTAGCTGACTACTAGTAATTGACTCCTTGTAGAAGGATAACTTGGCTACTAGTAACTGGCTACTAGTTGTAGGAAAATTTGGTTACTAGAAGCTTGCTACTAGTAGCTGGCTACTTGTAGCAGGGGAACTTAATTATTAGTAGCTGGCTACTAGTAGTAGGAAAGATTGGTTATTAGTAGCTGGTTACTAGTAAATGGCTACTTGTAGTAGGACAACTTGGCTACCAGCAACTGGCTACTAGTAGATGATCTAATAGGACATATTGGTTACTAGTAGCTGGCTACTAGTAACTGGTTATTTGTAGTAGGAGAACTTGGTTACTAGTAGCTGGCTACTAGTAGTAGGACAATTTGGTTACTAGTAGCTGGCTACTTGTAGTAGAATAACTTGACTACCAGTAACTGGCTACTTGTAGTAGGAAAACTTGGTTACTAGTAGCTGGCTATTAGTAACTTGCTACTTGTAGTAGGAGAACTTGGCTACTAGTAACTTGCCAGTGGTAGTAGGAAAATTTGGGTCCTGCTAGTTGGCTACTAGTAACTGGCTACTTGTAGTAGAACTTGGTTACTATTAGCTGGCTACTAGTAGTAGGAAAACTTGGTTACTAGTAGCTGGCTACTAGTAACTGGCTACTTTTAGTAGGAAAACTTGGCTACTAGTAACTTGCTAGTAGTAGTAGGTAAATTTGGTTACCACTAGCTGGCTACTTGTAGAAGAACTTAGTTACTAGTAGCTGGCTATGAGTAGTAGGAAAACTTGGTTACAAGTAGCTGGCTTCTTGTACTAGTAGCTAGCTACTAGTAATTGGCTACTTGTAGTAGGACTTGGCTACTAGTAACTGGCTACTAGTAGTAGGAAAATTTGGTTACCGGTAGCTTTATTCTAATAACTGGGTACTTGTAGTAGGAGAACTTGGCTACTAGTAACTGGCTACTTGTAGTAGGAAAACTTGGTTTTAGTGGCCAGCTACTATTAACTGGCTACTTGTAGTAGGAGAACCTGGCTACTAGTAACTGTCTGCTTGTAGTAGGAAAACTTGGTTACTAGCAACTGGCTACTAGCAACTGGCTACTTGTAGAAGGGGAACTTGGCTACTTGTAACTGGCTACTAGTAGTAGGACAACTTGGTTACTAGTAGCTGGCTACTAGTAACTGACTACTTGTAGTAGGAGAAATTTGCTACTAGTAACTGGCTACTAGTAGTAGGATAACTTGGTTACTAGTAGCTGGCTACTAGTAACTGACTCCTTGTAGTAGGAGAACTTGGCTACTAGTTACTGGCTACTAGTAGTAGGAAAACGTGGTTACTAGTAACTGGCTACTAGTAACTGGCTACTAGTAGTAGGAAATCTTGGTTACTAGTAGCTGTCTACTTGTAACTGGCTACTTGTAGTAGGAGAACCTGGCTACTAGTAACTTGCCAGTGGTAGTAGGAAAATTTGGTTCCTGCTAGTTGGCTACTTGTAGTAGAACATGGTTACTATTAGCTGGCTACTAGTAGTAGGAAAACATGGTTACTTGTAGCTGGCTACTAGTAACTGGCTACTTTTAGTAGGAGAACTTGGCTACTAGTAACTTGCTACTAGTAGTAGGAAGATTTGGTTACTACTAGCTGGCTACTGACTGGCTACTTGTAAAAGAGTTTGGTTACTAGTAGCTGGCTTCTAGTAGTAGGAAAACTTGGTTACTAGCAGCTGGCTACTAGTAACTGGCTACTTGTAGTAGGAGAACTTGGCTACTTGTAACTGGCTACTAGTAGCAGGACAACTTGGTTACTAGTAGCTGGCTACTAGTAACTGACTACTTGTAGTAGAACTTGGCTACTTATAACTGGCTACAAGTAGTAGGACAACTTTGTTACTAGTAGCTGGCTACTAGTGACTGATTACTTGTAGTAGGAGAACTTGGTTACTAGTTACTGGCTACTAGTAGATGGAAAACGTGGTTACTAGTAACTGGCTTCTAGTAACTGGCTACTTGTAGTAGGAGAACTTGGCTACTATTAACTGGCTACTAGTAGTAGGAAATCTTGGTTACTAGTAGCTGGCTACTTGTAACTGGTTACTTGTAGTAGGAAAACTTGGTTACTAGTAGCTGGCTACAAGTAGTAGGAAAACTTGGTTACTAGTAGCTGTCTACTAGTAACTGGCTACTTGTAGTAGGAGAACTTGGCTACTAGTTACTGGCTACTAGTAGTAGGACAACTTGGTTACTAGTAGCTGGCTACTAGTAACTTACTACTTGTAGTAGGAGAACTTGGCTACTAGTAACTGGCTACTAGTAGTAGAAAAACTTGATTACTAGAAGCTGGCTACTTGTAACTAGCTACTTGTACTTCGCTACTAGTAACTGGCTAGTCGCTACTAGTAGGAAAATTTGGTTACTACTAGCTGGCTGCCAGTAACTGGCTACTTGTAGTTGTACTAGTAACTTATGTAGGAAAAGGTGGTTACTAGTAACTGGCTACTACTAGTAGGAAACAAGTAGACAATATTAGCAGTAGGCTTCTTAATGCAGGACAAAAGTAATCCAAAAAGCTCCGCTATGTCCTTTCTGCATTACTTTTGTCCAGCATTAAGCTACTGCCTAATTAATTGGTTGACAGGGTAGCGAAATGACTTCCCGTAAGGGTGCGAAATGAGGTAGCCAAATGGTCAGGGTAGTGAAATGATCAGGGTAGCGAAACGCTGTGTAGCGAAACGTCCGTAAACCGTATAATCAAGTTTGTTATAATTTCATTACCAAACAACAGACCCTGATTAGACAGTTCCTCCAGATCTGATCTGAGTTTACTCTGTTTGCAAAGGTGTGAAAAGGCAAAAGGGCTGATTGATCCCACGAATAAGATTTATTATGATAGCTAGTTAGCATTGTTTTTCAAAATGAATGAATTGATATTACTGAACGTGAAATGATTAGTATGGCTTTTGAAACAATGTTAAGGACATTACTATTCTAGTAAACAAAGATCAGCTGCTGCATTGCAAAATATTATGTTATGCAGATCTGCACTGTTTGCAGTACTAATACAGCAAATTTTATGCCAGTAATTAATGCTGGCAAGTGACCAGAAAGTTATTAGATTTGTGGACTTTATAAATAATGTTCAAATACTGGTTGTCATACCATTCATTTATACAATGCTTTTATTTGGCTAATAAACTGCAAAAACGTGGCACATGAGTTCATTGACTTTTCAAATCAAGATCAACTTACTTTGTCTAGAGCATAGCCTAAACCCTTTCCTGGTTTTATGTTCATTTCATATTCCAATACCTACTGAATATTCATGAACAAAATAATTAAAATGAAATATAAAAGGTGAAACATTGTAGCCTTGTGACCCTGACCAGACAGCTCCTATAGAAGCCGTCTGATCGAGGTCTATTCTGTTTGCAAATGCGTGAAAATGTGTTTATACGAGGTAAAGAGTCAAGTCATTGATTGCAGCTGTTTTAGAAAATATGCTTAAATTCTAACAGGAGGATGAACCCAAAATAATATTCCTATATAATAAGACAACTGGCACAGTTCTTCATAGTGTACAGTGATATACAGTGTGTAACCCATTACCTGATGACTATTCATGCATATAAGAGTATAGTGAGTTTTATAATTGTTTTATAGTAAAATCATAAAATGCTTCCAAACCCATAAGTAAAGAAGAAATTAGATCTGCCTTTGTAGATGGCAGTTTAATCTAGGGTGAAAAACGTTCACCCTTTCTTAAACTGCCACCTGTCTAAGTGATCAACCTTTATGCTTTACTGATTGTCTGGTTTTGAGGGGTTTTACTGTTATTGCATCATGAGTGCTGGATTTGTTGTTTTTTTACTTTGGTAGAAACAAATGAATCAGACTTATGTTAATCGAGTCCATTTAATTCATAAACATAAGAGCAGAGCTTGATCAGATTGCTCCTACAGGACCTGTCTGATCTGGATCTAGTTTGTAAATGCTTAAAATACATCTCATCTGGTAAAGGGTTCGGCATTTTCAAAAATGAAAGCTTGATCTAAACTTGCATCCTCCAGCAGCTTAATTCCACCACTGTTGCAGGCAATGTATTCACAGAGCATGTTTCACATATCTCAGCTGATTTTCAGTCTATACTGCTTGTAATCTACATGTATAAAAGTTGATGCTCCAGCAGGATTCATTTCTTATGAGATCCTGAAGTTTTGGACAAAGGACAATGTTATAGTACAAACTCAATAATTTATACTCTAGTACAAAGTGTTATTTGAGAGTTACAAAAGAGCTGAAGTGTTTTGAACACGAACTTTGAACACATCTAAAAGCTCTAATCATATGCATCTGGACTGACTCTTGCCTATTGGTCGCACACATGCATCTGGAAGCTTGTCTTAACCCCGTATATATTAGAAGAGTGTATGACCACATGGTTCCTGGTCCATGATTCCACAATACAAATTGTCTGTATGCAACATGATGGCTAGCAACTTCAATCCATTACTCCAGCTTTTCAGCCTGGTCAAGGAAAGTACACTTTCAGCTAAGATGAGAATCTTGAAGTCCTGAAAATTGAATAAAGCTTTATGTGACCACATGGCAAAAACTTCACAAACACACATGGAAGCATTTTAAATTTTATATTCATGTATTTATGAAGCAGTACCTAATAGGTCTAACCCTTTATCTCATGAATATTCATGGATGAATAAAAAAGACCAACGGCTGATTTTTTTTCATTGTAAATGAGCTCAGGAAAATGTAGATTCAGATCCACCTGTATATATTTCTATTAGCAAACAGGGCATAATCTAATAAGACAGATCCCACTGGTGCCATCTCATCTGGCCGATACATAAAATGGCATCAGTATTAGGTGAATGGTGAAATGGTTTTTGCAACTCAATAGAAATTGTCGGTGTACTCTAAAGATTTCACTTTGCAAACTCTAAGCCCTACTGTCAATAAGTTCTTTTTAACCAAGTACCTGTTTGCACAATGATTTGATGCTAAATTTTATAAAGATCTTTTTCACTAAACCTGCAGAACATTATGAGCTAGTGTCTATGAGATTATACTTGCTGCGTTGTTGCTGGGTCACTAAATTGAAAAATTACAAGCTAAAAGCAGTGTAGACCGAGATAAGCTGCAAAACTGAAAATTTGGCAACAGTGAGCTGATTAGATTCCCCAATTTCAATGCAGTAGCTGATCTAGGTCTTGCGTCTAGCTGGTTTGCAAATTTCTATGGTTTGAAATACCATAGAGCTTAGCAGTACTTTTACATGAAGTGACAGGATAATTCATTGCTATTATTTAGTGGTGTATATTTACCATGTAGAGTGTAAAACAGCTTTCTTGGAAAATATCTTCTAACAATCTGTTATTCCTCGACATTAACAATGCATGTCTGACCATTTCTCATCTGAATGGAGATGGTATTTTCTTCACTGAATTAACATGGTTTAGTCCTTATTATGGATTGACCATATATGTCTGTTTTAGAGGAATGTCTTTCAACATTGCCCTCTGTTATACAAGCAATGGCATTCTGAAATAAAAGACAATAACAGTATAGGGCTTATATTCAGGTTTTATTTTTCACAAATGATCTGCATTTCTATCACATTTCGATCGCAGAATGTCTTACTGATCTTTAAATTACAGTGAATGCTGCTGTTATGCAATTTATAGTGTTATCTATTTCCCTCGTATGAATTATGCCTTTTCATGCATATGCAAATGACTCCTATATTAGCCATCTGATCAGAGTCTGCTCTGTTTGCTTTTGACATGATACAGATCTAATTATACAGTTTCTGTCAAAGCAAAACAACCCTTG